>OX596039.1:2507500-3757500 GCA_951394065.1 Venusia cambrica
TCACAAGGTAAGAGAATACCTAAATAATATATGATCAAAAGAACTTCTGTGAAGTTCGATAATTATTGTAGGAGTCGCTTTATTCGAAGATATAATTGTAACCAGGTCGTTATTTACCTTACTAGGTAGCTTCGCACGGTTTAAAAGATTTTAAAAATCGATATTTCTAACGATTTTTTATAAACTAAATCGATTTGTCTCAGCACTAGTTACAGATCTACCCTAGACGTTAATTATTTTTAGAGATCCATAGGTAAATGCAAACTAAGTATACGGGATTGGGTTTGGGAGGGTCCATATATCTTCGAATAAAGCGACTCGTACAATAATGATCGAACATCACAGAAGTTCTTTTGATCATATATTGTACTTCATTCGTGTTATTCTTCAGATATAATTATAACCAGATCGATGTTAAGAGAGTTTGCATTATTGCATAATGATCCATAAGTAAATAAAAATATTTTTGTCCACAAACTAAATTACTATTTAATCATAATTGTAACAATTTTTTTATTAAGTATACATATCCATGTTATAAAAAAAGCAGAGTTCCGTCTTACTCTAATGAATAAGAATATTTTAACTAATTTAATCATCTATAACATTCTGTAAAATAGTTTGTGCAAAATAATTGGCATCAATAAGTCGATAATAAAACTTGTCAAAGATTTGGGATGCGCTAGTCTACCCTGCAGCCTTTCTAATGGTGCCTAGGGAGACTCCTGCGGCGGCGGCTGCAGACATGGAGGCGGCGGCCTGCCGAACGTCACCACGACCACTCCGCTCTCTGCCAGCGCCTGCTTTAACCACCTGCTTATTGCCTGTGCTGTCGCTTCACAATTATTAAGAGGTTGGACACATTAGCAGGTCGGTCTTCGCTTGTTACATGTAGGTCATCTGGGACAGTTGCAGGACAGATTTTAACATTTTGTCGGAAACATGGTAGGAACAATTTTGGTTGTTCACGTCCTATCGCGGATGTTTTTATAAAATCTTTGATTTGTATGCTGATTCCGTTCGAACTTTTATTGATATTTTTGAGTTTAATTAGAGAAATAGTTTGAACTCATTGAGCTGTACAAATGGTGTACAGAGTGACTAACTTCTTTGTGATCAAAGTTCCCTATTAGTATACCAATTCGAAATGTAATTGAGTACTATTTAAGGATCCCATGTACTACGATACTTAAAGAAAGTGGGTTTCAATTTAAATACACCCTTCAAAAGTCTTTTGACAAGGTCATCTGATCCGACAATATTACTTATAAGCGGGAAAGTGCGGATCTGTGACTATTAAGTGATCCATCATGAAGCTCACTTAAAAAACAAAATATTAGGAACTGAGCATTCGAAAGTATTACAATTATTAGTGTTACAGAAAATCCACCAAAATTTAAATGTCTATGATCAACGCCAATCGCGTTTTCATCTTCTATTATTTGAAGACTCTTGAGAATAAGTAGGAATGGAGGAAAATCATAAATGAACTTAGTGTTCCATTTTACTGTAAAAGCATCAAAAATAGGAGCATTATGGTCTTTTTCCCTAATTTAAAATCCTTGCATTTAGCATTAGCCCTAGAGGCAAATAGATCTATTTGTGGTTCTCCAAAGTGCCTTGATATTCGCTCAAACGCTGAGTTTGATAATATTCATTAGATAAGTTTTTAAGTTAATCATAGTACTTAAGTTTTTATTAAGTTTCATCCAAGTTGACGATGCCCCTTTGCAGCTGAATCCAATTCCTGACTTTCTATACATTTATCTGTCTATTATTGACATTCGTGTTTATTAAGTTATAAAAATAGTTATAGACTAAATTTACCTAATTACAAATGTTGAATGTACATAGGTATTTGAAATAGTGTGCTATCTGTTATATTTACACCTATTTTTCATGATGTATTCATGAAAATGTTGTTATCTTTTTCAATAAATAAATAAATAAATCTTATCTTATCATATTAAATACCGAACCAATATAATATTGGGTACATTCTAGCCATCTGCAAAGTGTTTAGCCCGTGGCCTGAATTTTTGCTATCGCTAGCCCCTCAGATTTGTCTAATACAATATAATCCACCAACTGAAAAACAAGTTATCGTCCAAATTATCGTTCGATAAATCCAATGAATTTTCTAAACATTCCGAAGGTAAATTATAAATCTCTCCCCGATAAGGATCGTTATCTAAATGTGTATCTAGCATGATCGATCAACGCGTATCTTTCGATTAAATCCCATCGATAAGTAAAGATTAAATCCTATCGTTATCGATTAAATCCTATCGATAAGCCTTCGATAGGGCGCGGTAGATATAGATCAAATTACATGCATGAAGTGATGTTTGCTGACGGATTACGTGTACAGGCAGGCACGTAACGCGCTGTCTATTTCTAGATTTTAAACTGACATTCGCTTGTTTTTTTTTATTATACGATGGGTATGCGATTGGCCTTCACCTGTTTACAAGTTGAGATAAGGCCGAAGTTGGAGGCGCACTTCACTCGAAATCCTCAACTAATTGAAAAACTGGCTATCTTACCTCTAAATGCCGGAATACAACAATTTTTAGAATTGTTGTTATGACGACAGAATTAGGTGAGATGGTGGTAGCTAGCCAGGCGGACTTAACTAAAGTCCTACCACCAACCAAAACAAGTACAATATTGTACTCCCCTGGGGATCGAACCCGGGACCTCTGGATCTGAAAAAGGTGGGTTGAACCACTAGACCACAGAAGCCGTTTGGCGTGTAACGACTCTAATGTCTTCAAGAAGGGATTAATAGACACCTGGGTAGGCTCGCTCCATCGTAGATCTCATCCTTACCTACGAAAGTTTCCAGGTCAAGGGTTCCTTTAAATAAAAAAGGTTCATTAGAAAGTTCTTGAGTTAAAACGAATATTCGAGGCACGTGTTTTGTAATGCCACTTGTGCTTGAGTTTCAGTCTGTAGGTACCCACATTATTTGACGGGAATGCTCGGAACTTCATATACCTATATTACCTATTGCTACGAGTATAATAGATGATTAAACGAACTTCACAAGTGAAATTCAACCATTTTTTTTATTGTACGACGGAGAAGCGCTTGGCCTTCATCTCACCTGGTTACAAGTTGAGATAAGGCCGAAAGTGGAGGCGCACTTCACCCGGAATTCTCAACAAACTGAGGAACTGGCTATAAATTATATGGATAGCTCCATTCGAAGATATAAGAACCCACCCTCCACAACCTAATCAAAGTTTTTGGCTACCAACTTACTCTAAAAAGAATAAAGATATGACAGAGCTGTTGTAATGATGGGATGACACAGTTGAAATAACTAGTGTTGTGAATCGATGTAATAGATTCTAAAGATGTGCGGATCTACCGATTGGAACAAGATACTACCTTCGTAAAAATACCTAACTTTCCTATATCTGAAGAATGGAGCTATGAAAATATAATTGAAAGTTTTGATATTTTTATACATTCCGGTTTATAAAATAAAATGATTGGCCTGAAATTGTACCCTTCAAAAATTGCGCTACTATATTCTCCAGTTGTGCTTACAACTGAAACTTACAACTTTTTTTTTTACGACGGGGAAGCCTTGGCCTTCATCTCACTTGGTTAAATTACTATAAGGCCGAAGATGGAAGCGCACTTCTCCCGGGATCCTCAACAGTCTGAAAACTGGCTTCTTTTTGCATTTACCAAAGATTTTTGTATATATCTGTACAGATGGTGCTACTTGGCTATCTATCGCCTATCTCTAGATGGCTATCGGTAACGAAGGTAGACGATAATCCACCTAGGATAAGCATATCGAAATTGGGCTACCTTATCAAGATTAAAATATTTTCGCTAAAAAATAATACCTTGCGTAACAAATACATAATTCGATTTCCGCCCTGATAAACTATTATCCCTATCTACTGCCAGTATTTAACATTAAAAATGGTTGCATATTTCTTATGCTATTAACTTATAGCTACAGGCTTAGATAAAAAATAAACATCCCCTTGAATGTGTCATACCTAAAACTCCAAACTGCTGCTCCAAACCGAAGCAGTAGTTTTCATTCAATTCGTTGTTTGTAAGGTATAACAAATTTGAATAGAATCGCTATATGTTTGAAAAGCAGTACCTACCTAATAATTTGTAAGTATATATAATGTGAACATAAACAAAAAAAATTTGCATAAGGCGTGCGAATTTTTTAGTTTTTTTTATCTAAGATTAGAGGAGAAATATTTGGGTCACACGTCATCAAAATTTTCGTCATACAATTAAACTTATCTATTAAAAAAACACATTACATTCGCTTTTTCTACTGCAAAGATATTACGGTCGCACCGTTAGTACAACGAAAAGGTTATCAGCGTTTACACTTATCTACAAAACGTTACACACTTTTCTCGAAATCGTGTTCAATATCTTATTGGAAGTGATCATGCTATCCCAATTAAGCTTAGCAATGTTTACTTCAAGCTGTGATCGCGGACGGAGATTTCTCTTAATTTATTGTCTCGGGAATTGATAAAACTTGCGATCGTATCTGTACCGTGCTGTATCTACCGTTTGAATAAACCAACCTTATCTCAATGCTGTTGAGTCTATATTCGAGTGACGGGTTTTGAAGGTATGAGCGAATTAAAAACTTGTCGAATGTCACAAATGGGTTTGTTTGCATTACGTCATTATTTTTATTCCCAAAAATCCATGTTTTATTGCAAGGTCGTAAGGTTGAGTGTTGCTTGTTTTAGGAGTTGCAGTTGGATTTTTCACAGGATAGTAAAGTGAAGATGTTTGATGCGTTTTCGGAGATTCGCATTTTTGGTCACGAAATGATCCCATGATAGGTATCGTGGGATTTTCTGTGGTTTTTGGGTGAACGCACAGTGAACCACCGATTACATACTATGTAAACAAGACAACTATAATCAAACGACTATTAATATAGTTGGGTAGCACAAAACCTCTCGGCGACTATCCATCCGAGTGGGGTGATTTTAAAACCAGCGCTACACTCCATTATGCGTGTGCAAAATTTGCTGAAATTACCCCATTTGCTCAAACAAATGCTTATGTGTTTTGTAGTAATTTTTTTTGTGCCTCTCTTCGTATTTTTGAGTTTTTCTGTTTTGTACGGTTATATTTTTAAGCAATAAATATATGTATATATTTTTGTAATATCTTGTACTTACACACAGCACAGTAAAAAAATACACAAATATTTTTCTGCTAAACATACCTGGGACGCTACCGCCGACGGCGAAGCCGATCTCCATTGATGGCTTTAAATTAGCTTCATGAGAACTAGAAACGATTTTTACCTACCGGGTATGTGTCATATCCGAAATGGCGTTTCCCATCTCAAAAGTGTACACATGTTATGAAACCTATCCGTTCAGTACATTTGACGGTAAAAATCGTTTCTAGTTCTCATGAAGCTAATTTAAAGCCATCAATGGAGATCGGCTTCGCCGTCGGCGGTAGCGTACCTGGTCCTGGGTATAAAGCTTGTAGACATTATATCCCACACGTGGAAGAAGGGATAAGGGTAATACAACCTCAACTTCTACGGCAACTTTGTATCAGAACTGTAGTCATAAACACACAAATAGATGGACATGATACCAACCCATTCTGCGATAACTTACGATATGCAACTTATCTTGAGTTATTTCTGAGCATTCGTGTTTTACAATAATTAGGTACACGTGGTAATCGTAAACGACATAATCAGACTGGGTAAAGCTACATGTAATAGGACTCGACAAATAGGTACTAATATTAATAAAAAATTTAACCGCCTCTGTGGTCTAGTGGTTCAACCCACCGATTTAAGATCCAGAGGTCCCGGGTTCGATCCCCATGGGGAGTACAATATATTGTGCTTGGTTTGGTTGGTGGTAGGATTTTGTTAAAGTACACCTAGCTAGCTACCACCATCTTACCTAATTCTGTCGCCATAATAACAATTCTTAAAAAAATTGTTGTGTTCCGGCATTCAGAGGTAAGATAGCCAGATTCTCAGTTTATTGAGGATTCCGGGTGAAGTGCGCCTCCACCTTCGGCCTTATCTCAACTTGTTACCAGGTGAGATGAAGGCCAAGCGCTTACTCGTCTTAAAAAAAAAAAATCAAAAATGCTTTTGTATCTATCTAGAAAAAAAATATTAACAAATATTCTTTCCCATCAAAAAAAAATATTATTATCCTTTAAACTGCAGTTTTTGAAAACGAAATGGGGCTCCAACATGGATGTTCAGTTAAAAATTCTGATATTCTATATCAGAATTTCTGATATTCTATATCAGAATTTGAACTAATTACTACATCTATCAACATTCCATGAACTACAGAAGAATCTTAATGTAATTACCTATTAGAAACATTTTATCTCATCTATGAAAACCCGGGTCTTCGTTCTCATCATTTTTTGAATTGCATAGCTTTTAAAAGTTTTGCGCGGAACTCTAATTATTATTCTAAAAAAAGTAGCTTTAGTTACTCCATTAAATATCAGCTATCTGCCAGTGAAAGTCTCGTCGTCAAAAACGGTCCATAGTGTCTAGGGTCCATACACATAGACTTTTAGAAATTAGATGAAAAAAAAAACTTACTAACATTTCATCAACAAACGTGCGAAAACTAGCCCCGCCCCGTCCCTCTCATTTTACGCACCTAAGAACCCATGTCGCTTATTTAATATTAGTACTTTAAAAAAAAAACAGGAAATTCGATATTTCCTCGATACGTATTCACTATAAAGGAGGTAATAGAGAATCACTCTTTATCTAAGTTTGAGTTCATTTTTTCCTGAATAGCCCGTCAACGTCGATGTCCTCTCGACAAAGAGATTCCTTATTAGATAGTTCAATGCTGTTAAAATGCTTGACTGTCACCAATATAAATAAACTCAATAACTGTTCATTAGATCACTAGATTTCAAACTTATAGACACGAGTAAATAGAATGATTTATTGTTCATCAATGTAACACAAAAACAATCAAATAGAACCATTATTATGGTGGGGATGCCAACTGGTTGGTGAAAAACCTGGTGTGAAAGGTGATTCCTATATAGTTCCTATATGCAGGCTTGCTCCATCGTAGATGTCAATACCTGCCTGTGTAAGTTCAATAATGTAAACAATGACCCATTCTAAAAAAACTATCAACATATTAAAAATTGCAATAAGTTATTCAAGGGATTCTTATTATTTGTTATTGAATTACAAAATACTTAAAAAAATTATACATAAAAAATGTATAAACAATAAAACAATAATAATGTTTACATATGTTATAATGTCATATTCACAACCCGCGACGGGACTCGAACCCGCATCTTTTCCTAAAGCTGAAAACCCTCGAACCAACTGAGCCACGAGGGACGTCACGAGGGAGGAGGGAGCGTTTGTAAATGTTGTAACCACCAAATTAAACCCAATTAAAGAAACCTACAAAAATAAAAATAGATATATTAGTATTTGAATTGTGTACCAAAACAGCAAAAGAAGCCTCGACTAAGCATGAATAGGCGTAAGCGATGCTAAAAATAGTAACGAAATGTTTTTTCGCAAAATTCACACAACGCACCCCAAAAGAGAATTAAGTGTGCCACAAGTCAATGATGGACACGCTTTACCGTGGGAACCGAGGGGTTAACGAGGGTGACCAAACATTCGAGGGGTTAAACTTATAGGGATTTGTGTCATACTGATTCTATAGCTCCCCACGTGGAGAGCATAGAGACACGTGGGGAGAATCAGTACTAAAATAAGGAATATGACGAAAGTTGAAGATGTCAATATTATGGAAACTTAACAAGATTTGGACAAATCATTATGATGAGGATAGTCGGTAGATGAACAGTGGAAGGTCAGCAATGGAAAGAGACTGAGGGAAACAAATTAAATGAGAATAAAGGCATTCCAAATACTTGGAGAAATATATGTAAAGACGAAGAAGGACAATATGGCAAAAACTAGAGAAGGCCCTTGTAGATTTATCGATAGAGCCTGACCAATATGCTATAACTACATACAGTAGAACAGTTAAATAGAATATGAGTACTTACTGAGCAAATTAGCTCAGAATTCGTTTAGATTAATTGTAGCTTAATTAAACATGTTCAGGAAAGTCAGGAAATAATGGCTTTTTTATTTTATTTTATTTTATTAATCTTGGTTCTATAACTGATCGATTTTCTTTAACTACGGAAATGTTGCTGAGGCGAGACTTATATGATATATGTACCCCAACGCATTTAGGGTGCGATGAGGCTCGGAGATGGGATTAGGAGGGCTCTGGGATGTTTGTTAAAACTTATTTCTGTGCCCCCCGGATATCAACTGGAGAACTTCCCGCTGAACTAAAACTACCTATTCTAACTTGTTAGTGTACCTACTTACATATATTTCATAGTATATACACTTTTAACAAACTGGCTACTTCTTAAATTCCAATCATCCAAGTTCTTAGTACTTCAATAAGGGAATCGCTATAAAATGATTATTCTTTTGAGAAATAAATATCTCAAGCCGTTAATCGTTTAGAGAATTTGTAGATCAGCTCCAACCCCGTAATACAACGGCAGTTGTACAACGCGACTAACGTCATAGGTAACTTAACTATAGTCAAGTACTTGATAAGTCTGACCCAGCTGGTAAGCCAGTTGGCAGCTAAAGTGAGGTCACAAAGAAAACATACGGCACATTCAGTAATTAGGGGTTATTAGGTGGTTGTCATGTTCGGTTTTAGTCATGTTCTATGCTTGGTCATGGAAGACTTAACATACACAGTCAGGAAAAACAAATGGAGATGTTCAGGCCACACCATAAGAGGATCTGAGAAATGGAGTAAAACCATAACATTCTGGTATCCCAGAGACAGGACAAGAAAGCGCGGAAGGCAATATAAAAGATGGTCAGACGAAATAAAAAAAATAGCGGGTCTAACATAGACCAGGGTGGCATCCCTTAGGGAAATTTGGAAAGGGTTGGAAGAGGCCTTTTTCCAAACTGACAAAAAGGTATCTGTCGACAAGAAAAAGAAAATTGATAACTAGTGTAAAATAATGTAACAAAGTATGATGGTACCTGAAATAAAGGCTCTTATTATTTTATGCTTGGTCATATTCTGATTTGGTCATGTTCTGGTTTGGTCATGTTCTGGTTTGGTCATGTTCTGGTTTAGTCATAATTACCAAAAGCGGAATATGACAAAGGCAAAACATGACAAAAAGAGAACTGGACTAATTCATTACTAAATCAGAACATGCCGAAAGCAGTACCTACAGAAAAAAGAATATGACTAAAACCGAACATGACAACCATCTAATAACCCGTAGTTAGGTATGCAAACATATTATATGTGTATACAGTGTATGATATAGAAGTGTATGATAAGTGTGTATTTACAAAAAAAAAGTGTTAGTATTATATCCGTAATCTAGTTCCCATATTAGCTTTGCTAAGTTTTGACACATATATTAATATTTAATATTTAGTTAAAGTGTCAATCTCCTTTTGTGCCGGTCGCGATTACGAACGGGCGGTAGATTTGACGATTCAAAATGATCTTCAGAAATCTTGCTGAATAATCGATAATTGATTTTGATTCTGATTTATAAGCATCAGCGTCTATTTAATTTCATTTAATTTGGAGTGATCGGTCATCGAGTAGATTAGTCAATGCACCAACCCACCTGCCAGGCGTCGACACTATATATTTTACTATATTATTATGCGCTTATTAATAGCAGTTAAGGGCTAACGTGGAACGTAAGTACTTAACTGCAGTTAATGCACTGAACAGCTGTACCGGTGTGTGTTAGTTATTTAAGTACTCGGTACTCCTCTGGAAGAGATCGTTTTAGCGATACGACCGCCTATTGTGCATTATTTGGAGCTAATATAATTTATAGGTACATAATTATTTTCTTCATTTAAATGCAAGCTTATGGTGGTATAGTGGTAGTACTTCCCCGGACGAGCCCTTTCACAAGGGGCTATCAAACGGTTTTGTTTTAAGAATTGTTATTATGGCGACAGAATTAGGTAAGACGCTACACAGATTATGTCAAATCGTGTCACATCGATTGGTAGTCGCAGTAAGGAGGTAGAAGTTACACAGAAACTGCTGCCCATCTTCTGTTGCGATCGTTGTAATGCTGATGTTTCACCGCCTTTGTGGTTTAGTGGTTCGCCCACCTGTGCCAGATCCAGAGGTCCGGGGTTCGATGCCAGGGAATACAATATTGTGATGGTTGGTGGTAGGAGCTTAATTCCACCTGGCTATACACCATATTACATAAGGTTATCGTAACAACCACAACGCTTCTCCACAGGTCCCGGGTTCGATCCCTGGGAGTACCTACAATATTGTGCTGTTGTTGGTAGGACTTTGTTTAAGTCCGCTTGGCTAGCTACCACCATCTTACCTAATAGTGTCGCCATAACTACAATTCTAAAAATTATTGTATTCCGGCATTTAAAGGTAAGATAGCCAGTTCCTCAGATTGTTGAGGTTTCCGGGTGAAGTGCGCCTCCACCTACGGCCTTATCATATTTAAAAAAAGATGTATGTACAGTCGCCTGTAGTAATGAAGTAAACATTTAATATGAAGCAATCAATTTTATATCACGTCTGCAAAATTCTGACATTACTTTTGTATTGAAGCCTGATGAACATATCTCTCTTGAATACCAAATTATTGATAAATCTATCAGATTACAAATCCATTTTGAAAATGACTGTACAAGCGCCTTGTTACTGTTAATTTTGTAATAAATAAAATCAACCGTCAAAAATAACAGCTGAATACAAGAATCACAACCTGTAGATCTGAGATCACATAAACATTCGCGAACAAAAGTGCAATGATTCTTGTTATACATGAGTTACATTTTGTACACGACAGTACACCTGATACATCGCGGCGGCGTATCAAAGGGTTATTGTGTGCCAACTTGTACGCAAATTACTGCGCGTGCGACCCTTGCCGCGTAAAGGCAAACTGCTGTAGGATCTATAACTACGTAAAGAAAGTCAAATCAACAATTCACATAGGAAATCTGACCAATCAAAATATTAGCAATGCCGTTATTAAGTTAAATCTTCTAAATATATATAACTCAAAGGTGACTGACTGACTGACATAGTGATCTATCAACGCAAAACCTCTGGAAGGATCGGGCTGAAACTTGGCATGCACCTGCATGATGTTATGACCTAGGCATCCGCTAAGAAAAGATTTTGATAAATTCTACCCCCAAGGGGATAAAATAGGGGATGAAAGTTTGTCAATTTTAAACCGATCGGGCTGAGACTTTGCATGCATAAAGCTACTATGACGTAGGCATCCCCTAAGAATTTTGAGATTTTGCATTTGTTTTGTTTCGGTTTAGTAGTTTTGGTTATAGATTCTGCTTTGTATTTGGCATTTGTTTTGTTTTCGTTTGGTTTAAATATAGGTTTTGTCGGTTAGACTTTTTTAAAATGGCTAAAGAAAATCTGAACGTTAATGGAAAAGTTGAAGAATGTACTGTCGTTTTTAAGTTTTGTAGGCCCTAATTTTTACACACTCTAAACAAAAGTAAAGCCGCAAAAACTATACCTAATTAATAATTAATACTTCTTAACGCGAGCGAAGCCGCGGGCAAAAGCTAGTGTTAAATAATTATTGACACGAAGAAAAAAAAAATGACCTCCAAAAGTGATAAAAACGGAATATATGTATTTTTTAACGAAATACGAAATACTATTTATTAGGCCAGGTTTTTTCGCCTACTACAATATACTAATGTTAGTTATATTGTAGCACTTACACACCAGAAAGGAGCTACGCCTTTACCCTTATCAAACGACGAGGTCAAAAACTAATCACTGTAATCCGGACTGCTAAATTAACGACCCAAATTAGTGACACAATGGTATTCAACTTTCAACTTTAAAAATATGATTTATATTTTATGAAAAAAAACTCGAAAATAAAGACTTATTGTTTTACGTCAAAAAATAAATAATTTTGGGTCGGCTTTGGGAAGGCTGGCCTTGGAAGGGCTTTTCATCAGTCAACTAAACCTGTTTTGGATATACGCCGCTGGCGCGGACGATAAGTCATCCCTGACTGTAGATTATCTACATATTATACAGAAGCGTGTGTTTTGGGATAATACTATTTCCTTGTTCATAAGATCTCATTTTACCAACATTCTATAGTATTTTTCGATTTTGGTATTATTAAAAGGGTATAAAATATATTCCACTTCCTACTGGGAATTTGTGGCAGACTTACCCGTGTGGAGAACACAGGACCCTCCTAGAATACGCTGCCTAGACCATTGTGCGGTTGAAAACATTGTTTATATTTTCAAGAGAGCGGCGCTGACTGAAAACCAGCGTTGCTGAGCTCTTACTTTTTTACAACATGAACACGATACAATTTTGCTTGTATTTCTAAAAATATTGTCATTTGTGTTGTGTGAATTGCCTTTTTATCTATTTTTATTTATTTTACTTAACATAACATAACATAACCTCCTTAACACAACAGTCAACAGTCACACAAAAAGTGTAAACAGTCGGCATACATTCTCTGACCAAAATAAACATGTTCTTGAGAAAGGCTCAACAGTTCAGAAGTACCCTAACCGACGAACATGTATGAGGAATGTGATAAGAGTGAATTAGGCAAAAGGTGTGCAAGGATTATGTTCCCTGCTAAAGTAGAAATAGTCCGAGATTTTCCCTTTCTCCTTGTGTGCTCGCGATTCCGAACAGGCGGTAGATTTGACATTTCAAAAGTATCCTAAAAAATGTTAATGAATAAAAACATTTGACTCTGACTTTGAACAGACGTGAGCTGTATGTGTGTATGAGTGTCCTTTATATGGAGCCAGGACCTACAAAGGTCTACCTACCAAGCTTGCGATTCGAAGTCCGGCGCCAAGCAATTGTGTTCCGTCGGTGAAACAGGCGGCTTCTGGGAAAGCATCGTTGACCTCATTCTCGTCCAGGTAATGTCACATAAAAATGAAAAGTAATACAGAATGATGTAACTATAAGTGATGAATATCAATCACCATTTCAATATAAACCATCGCAATAGACCGCCACAAATAGTGATATTGAAATCGCCGAGATAAGCGACTAAATTAAATCAAATCATTTATTTACACAGAACAAGAGCACACGGTTTTGAATGTCGTTGACAGCAGCATCCTCCTGAGTGCACGTAATCTCCAAACCAACTGCTAAGCGTGGTGACGGCCAAAGCCTCCAGTGTAAAGTAAGTGTTTAATGAGCAGTTACAAACAATCATTGCAAAAGAAATTAAAAAAATAGAACCTTATCAATCTGTGATTATGATATCTTATAATGATAATTAGATATTTGCAAATGACTTTTGACTTTGACTGTGCCCTCAAAAACCCATACATTTGCATAACAATAGAGGGTACGAATCGGCTTCACCGGGAGATAACTTATCTATTTTTATAAGAAAGAGAAAGAGAAGAGAACATTGTTTATGCCGAAGTTATCTCCAACCTGCGGTATCTGGAGAGGTGAAAAATCTCATATCGATCAAAGGTCAGCGCGATTACAATAACGATTTTAAAATTATCAACTCACAGTCATTCGTTTGACTGGAATAGCAAACATGTGAATCAAAATCTTCATCTTCTCCGACCCTTTACGGGTAAGCGCTTGGTCTTCATGACACCTGTTATTTTACGTAATTTACATCAGAAAACAAACCGACATTTATAGTAGTGTAGACTTTGTTGTTTTGAAGGTATAAAGATAAAGATAATTTACCTATTAACGCGTCTTACAGCCACCAGCTCAGTCTCATTTGACCTCTGTATCCATTTGATTCACGTTACTTTGTCCACTCGTAGGTCCACCTCATACGTTGTCGGTCCACATATCTGTTACCAGTCAAGGTCTCGAAGTAAAGGTATTCAAGGACTCGTTGCATAGGAGCTAGTACGTCGGGGAAGCACTTTCATGCCACCTGGCTTTACAGCCACCCAATGCTTGGTATTGTTGCCTGTATCCATTTGATCCACGTTACTTTGACCAGATCTTTGGACTACCGGCCCACATATCTATGACCAGTACAGGTCTCCAAGCCAAGAACTCACTTACCCCATCTCTCGTCAGGTCCATTTCTTTTTGGCTATTATAATGCCTATATCCTTGTAGCTTAGTTCTCTTGTGTCCTCAGTTAGTTCTGGATTACGGGTGAATTGCGCCTCCACCTTCGGCCTTCTCGCTTCCCCGTCGTACAATAAAAAAATAAAAAAATGTCCATGACGGACCTTTATTCTATACCAGTCGCACTACTGCTAAAAACGCTGCCGGTTGCCTGGAAGAGATCGCTTTCAGCGATAAGGCCGCCCATTGTTTTACCAGTGTAACTTAGATTAAGATTTCTTCTATCCAGCATTTTGCTATGTTTTTTGTTAGTAGTGAACAATAAAGACTTATATATCTATCTAAAGGCTCAGTTAACTAAGCGCTTTTATATTATGAAAGCTAGAAATTATATATATTAAATCGTTTCTTACCTGTGGTCCAACTAAATAATTCATCTTGGTGTTCCACGGGTACCTTTTCATACCCGTGGTCCACTCAAGTGTAATGTAGGTAATTCAATGTACCCGTGGAACACCCAGGTGTATTATGGGTAATTCAATGTACCCGTGGAATTTAATCAGAAACAGTAAAAAAAAAAACAATTAGACTATGTACGAGGGAAGCAGACAACGGTCTACATAGAACTCAACTGTTCTACACCAGTACCAGACAGAAGCGTGCTAAGACAGTGTCTGCATTTCCACGCTGAATAACTTAGCTAAATCGCTGGCCTAAATAAGAGCTGGCCCTTGGGTCACTTGTTGCCTCAATTTAAAGCCCCGCAAGATTTTTTTAAAACGGAGGGTCGAGAGGTCGAGACCTGGGGAATAAAATAGGTACGAGCACCATACAAGTACATGAATGGGACATGCATAAGGATAAAAATTAATTTCACACAATTATTTGCGCAAACATGAAAACCAGTAAACATTGCTAACTTATTATTTAATACTTACCCACACAAAACAAAGGTAAATATTTAGTTTATTAGTCATTGGTAAATTCTCTCCATAGTTATTTAAATCACTCGATATTTCATAATTCCTTTATTTCCAACTAAAACGTTTGTATACCAAACTTTTACTCTGTAATTAAAAGGGCTGTAATATTCATATTTATGATACATCAAGAAAGAAACTACCTATTAAAGAATATGCAGTTTCATTATTTTTGTATCGTATCTATTAAAATATAAATATTGTAGCCCTATATTGAAATATAAATATTACACCGACGGATCCCAGAGAATTGTTTGGCGCCGGACTCCGGCAAAGAGTAAAAAAACTAACAAAGAAAAATCATTTTGTAAAAAATAATCAAAAAAATCTTAAAAAAGGTTCTTGTTTTGAAGTAAAAATTTTAAGTTGCATACTTATAATTTTTAAACAATTGATCGCCATATTAAATTTAAAAAATATACCTACTGTTCTAAAAAAAATGACTCTAGATCACCTACCACTCTATCGAGACCCTACGACTCTACGAGTATACTATATATAAAAACGTACGACCTTTCGAGGATTTCACTTCTCAGAAAATCCTTTCGTTCGGTACATGCCCAGGGTTTGCAAGTGGCTAGTACTCAATAAAACAGGTTGCAAGCCCATCGCCGCAATCCTATAAGTCGGTTAAAAATGTAGAGATCTCGCTATCACCAAGTAGTTGTTCCCAGTGGTCTCTGCTAACGGTGGACTATCTGAACGCGATAAGCATACAATCGAAGAACACATTAACTAGAGATAGTGGTTTAACGACCTCGCACTTTGATTTGATCGGACAAACAAAATGTTTTTATGTACCTACTGATCACGGACTGCTTTTTGTTTAACCCGGATTCTTACTATGAGTAAGAATCCTAACACATACCTATTTTTGCTGACCATTACAATAATATTAGTCGCTAATCTTACTGAAGGAATTTAATGATATGCTTATATCAATAACAACATTATTTTGACACGAAAATACGTTTGTTTGCCGAAACGTCGGCTTATATGAAGGTAAAGAAAACAATGAATACCCGTTTTTTCGTTTGCCGAAGGCAAAAAATTATTTTCTTGAATCGGATATCGGAAGTCGGGATAAGTAAAATACGGGATAAATACCCATTTTTTCGTATTAAAATATGTTATTTGTTTTTTTTTTATTGTACGTTGGGGAGGTGCGGTCTTCATCTCAACTGATTTTCCAGTAATGATAAGGCCAAAGGCCCAGAAACCTCAACAAACTGAGGCACTGACTATCTTACCTCTAAATGCCGGAACACAACATTTTAAGAGTTGTTATTGCGACCGACCGAGGTATGATGAAGACTAAATTAAAACAAATGCAAATTGTTTTTCCGTCATTTAGAGGTAAGATAGCCAGTTCCTCAGACTGTTGAGGATTCCTGGCGAAGAGGATTCCACCTTCGCCTTATCATAAATTGACATCAAATGAGATGAAGGCTACCCTGTCGTACAGTAAACACAAAGTATTTTTTTAAGCTAGCATTGATAAGTTTGGTCTATGATAATGTACAAGAAAGTCCATTCAAAATTAAAGTGAACAATTTTTTTAAATCGTAAAAGTAGTTCGGATATGTATTTCCATCCAATCATACACACGTTACCTTCATATTATCAGTATGGCTATCTATGCAAACCATAATGAAACTAAAATCTTGTGATTAGTTAATAACTCTTAGAAATATCGCAACACTTGTATTGCCTAACTAACTTTTGTAATAATTGTATCACAGTCGTTATCAAGTGCCACCCACAGAGATAAAGCACGTTCTAAAGCAAAGATATCTCTAATATTATGTACGGATTCTTATGATTCCGTACCCAATGGGTGCCAACGGAACCTTTATTACTAAGCCTTGATGTCCGTCTTACTGTCTGTCAACGGGCTGTATCACATTAACCGTAATACGTAGACAGTTGAAACTTACACTGGATGTGTTCTATTGTTGCTATTACAACATATCATTCTGATTAGTCATCCTTGTGAAAAAGCTCGTCCGGGGAAATACTACCACCAGCATTGCTGTATTCCGTTTTTATATGGTTGCCGGTGAAATTACCTGAAATTGACGCGCACAATGCAGTGCCGCGAAAGTCATGTTGACATGATGTGACCGATGCAGTAAGGCTTTGTTAAAAGCAAGAGATTGGGCTGCTTGGTTGTTGCTTCTCTAAGTGACTTAGTGGCAGGTATTTAAAAAAAAACAAGGGATTGCCTTAAAATAATAGAGGTGTAGGGTATATTTAAATTATAATAATAGTGATGTGCATATCCTGTGTGCCTATCACAAGATTACAGTAGTTTCCTATTCGTAACGTAAGGCTGTTTACTTTACTGCCTAATTTAGTACCTATTCCATTTACGCAGATGAGAACAGATTAATGTTAAAGGGGATAAAAGTGTGTTAGGTAACCAAAGCGCATAGAATATTTTTTTGCAGACAAAACCGATTATAATCCTATCTGGGAAACGAACATTTTAGGTAGTAATTAACATTATTTCACAATCGGTACTTCCAAATGTTTGTAGTCGGAACATATGAGTGCATTCGCGGTTGATCTTAATGCAGAAAGTTCATATTTTTCCGATTGTTCCCAACAACTTTACAAGAAACATGTATGAAACACACTTGGGATAGTAAAATAAATTACATTTCAACCATCCCCTAATGCATGTAGGTACGTCAAAAGTGTTATCAATTGATAAAACTCCCCCACCCTTTGTTAAGAGTTTTCTTCTTCTTATAGCCATATTAAACCTTATTGGTTGAAAATGGCTAATGGGGAGACAGGGAAGCGATTGCTATAATCTCACCTTCCAAATTATGATAAGGCCAACGGTGGAAGCGCACTTCATCCTCAAAAGACTGAGGAATTGGCTATCTTACCGCTAAATGCCGGAACGCAACAATTATTGAATTATTGCTATGGCGACAGAACAAGGTAAGATGGTGGTAGCTTGCCAGTAGTAGGTATATCAAAACAAGAATGCCTTAAGAGGACCAACCAGTAGTCCTGCGTCCTGAATATACACAATTATCTCTCTGTTCCATCGTTATGTATTGTAACATTAATCAATCATGTGGGTCATTTATAAATACTCAACCGACTTGATATTTTCCTCTTCGCATTATAAAGTTAAAATGATTATGTTTTCCTGATAACAATTCTTATTTAACCTTTGGAACGAAGATAACCAGGTACCATTGTGTTAACTTATTAATATAGGATCAAATCGGTTAACTCCTAATACCTAAGTGTCCTAACCACAACCTCTAAAAGCATTTTTGTTGTGATATGCTAACTGGCAAGCTACCACCATCTTATCTAATTCTGTCGCCATAACAACAATTGTAAAATTGTTTTGTTCCAGCATTTATAGGTAAAATAACCAGTTCCTCAGACTATTGAGCATTCCGTGTGAAGTCGCTTCCACTTTCGGCCTTATCATAACTTGAAATCAGGTGAGATGAAGGCTAAGCGCTTCCCCATCGTACAATAAAAACAATTCGGCGCTGTAGGCTGTGGGTTCGATTCCCACCCAGGACAAACATTTGTGTGATGAATATAGATGTTTGTTCTGTGTTTGGGTGTTGTATCATATAGTACGTATGTATTTACAAAAAGTATTTAAGTATTTTATCCGTAATCTAGTTCCCATATTACAAGCTATGCTTAGTTTGGGGCTAGATGGCGCTGTGTAAAATGAATGTCCTGTAATAAAAAAAAAAAAAAAAATTAACACTGCTTAACAGGCTTGTCCACATCGGCGATTAATACTTTAGCAGCTATGGTTTTTAAAATGCTAGCTGGAGACACCTTCTGGGTATTTCTATATATATATAATAATTCTATAGACTCATCCAACGCAGACCTCATCCTTGCATGTGCAAGTATTGAGGTCAAGAACTGACCTATACTAGAATTAAGAAAACAAAACATATGGAACTCGTAACCAGCGGGGTGAACAAGACCTCTAAAAGTATTCTTGCTTTATTACTTCACTTTTGTCATTACCTGTCCAGTGTAGAAAAATGAGACAGGAGTTATATTTTTTTTATTGTTCGATGGGGAAGTGCTTTCCTTCATATCATCTGATTTTCAAGTTATGATAAGGCCGAATGTGGAAGCGCACTTCACCCGGAATCCTCAACAGTCTGAGGAACTGGCTTTCTTACCTCAAGATGCCGGAACACAACAATTGAAAATTGTTGCCATGGTGACAGAATTAGGTAAGATGGTGGTAGCTAACGACTCCGGTGACCACTGACTGAATCAGCTTGCTAATCTCTTTTTTATCTTTCGATTATGTTTTTCACTAACTGCTTTATTTGTTTTTTATTTTTATTTTTGTGTTACAAAATTGGATAATTTTGACAGAAATAATATGTTGTAACTTTTTTAGAAATACGACAACGCAACACCAATCACAGAGCGCGTTCAGCATTTTGAGAGTGACAAAAGTTAAAATATGTATTGCTTTGACTCGATGGGAAAAAACAGTGTGACTCGATCTGCTGTTAAGTGTGACTCGTTGGGAACTTTACCTTTACAAATGTTTATCACAAAGTCAAGCAAGAGTCTGTTGCTTGACTGTTTTCACGCCACGTCATGTTTTGTTCGCCTTTGAGGTCTTGTGGTTCGCCCACCGGTGTCAGATTCAAAGGTCCCGGGTTCGATCCCCAGGGGAGTACAATATTGTGCTGGGCTTGATTGTTGGTAGGGCTTTGTTAAAGTCCGCCTTGCTAATTACCACCATCTTACCTGAATAGGTTGCCATAGCAACAATTCTAAATTGCATTTTCGAGGTTAGATAGCCAGCTCCTCGGTCTGTTGAGGATTCCGTGTGAAGAGTACTTCCACCTTCAGCGTAATTACCACTTGAAACCAAGTGAGATGAAGGCCAAGCGCTTTCCTGTCATACAATAATAAAACATCTTTTTCCCCTTCGTGGTTTCATCTTTGATCACTACTTATAGTGTGCAAACTTTCGGCACATGCTCACGTTTTGCAAGTAGCTAGCAAATATTTATATAAAGTACTTAAACATTTACAAAATGTATGAAGGGCTGACCATATAGCTGTACTTTACCTTTACAGCTTGTGATCCGATCGCTTAGTTAATTGAACCAAATCAAAATATTTATTAAAAGTCAATGAAAGCCCAATTGTGCAAATAAACTTATAACGAATTAAATTTGAAACTAAGAAGGTTAGTATATTAGTAGTAGTACTTAATTAGCACAATTGTTTAGTCCTCTGTATGAGTTTGTGCATCAGATGACAATCGTACGTACCTATTGATTGGCGATAGCACTTGAAATGTTTAGGCTGCTGGCGCAAAGGTTACCTATTCAGCGAGAGGAAGCTTCTGAGAAGGTGCTTCTATTATTATCTTTTAACCGCCTCTGTGGTATAGTGGTTCGTCCACCGGTGAGATCCAGAGGTCCCGGGTTCGATCCCCAGGGCGAGTACCATATTGTGCTAGTAGTTGGTGGCAAGACTTTGTTGTACCGTCTGGCTACCACCATCTTACTTAATTATGTCGCCATAACAACAATTCCTAAACTGTTGTGTTCCGGCATTTAGAGGTAATATAGCCAGTTACTCAGTTTGTTGAGGATTCCGGGTGAAGTGCGTTTCGATCGGCCCTATCATAGCTTTAAAATCAGGTGAGATGAAGGCCAAGCTTTGCCAGTCGTTAGTGAAAAATAATCTACGAAGGCGCTTCTATTACACATTCCTTCTTTTCATAATGGAAAACGCAAACCTAAAATGTCTTCTATCCATTGATAAAACCAGTTCAAATCTTAACCCGTCGAGTGCTGCGCGTCCCGTGTGTTCTACAGCAGACTTCGAGCTAATTTCTCAGAGTACAGCTAGTACACAATCAGAAGAAGATTATTTTGTCACATAGACAAAATAATATACAATAGATAGTTACGATTAATAAGTACTTATTCTGAAACATTTTGCACAACGCCACCTAACATCAAAACAACAAAAGCAAAGCTTGTAACATAGGAACTAAATTAAAAAGAATGTTTTTATCGAAAAAGTGTGATACAATAAAGCAACCAAACAAAACAAACATATTTATTCATCATATGTAGGTACAAACTCTTAGAGTTAGAGCGCAAAAACGAAACCTTTTTGACTGCGTGGTAAAAGTACCTAAGTACTCTAGCTATGTGCAGTCACCTGTACTAATATATGTGTACTTATACCTACATAGTTAATGAAGTGTGTACTGTAGGAACCTATAGGTACTTCCTAATTTTCAACAAGTAAAAGCCATTACTTTAACATTCACGTCTGGTAAATTATGTCATTTCCTAATACCATATAAATTACATATCTATCAGATGTTGATACAAAACCATTCTGAAAATTATAAAGTTTACCGATGCTTAGTAAGGACAGACAGCTGTAATTAATAAGTAATTGTTGGTCTCCAGACACATAATATAAGTATTCAACTGTGTTTCTTATTGGTTGTTTTGACTGAGAATGCCGGTATAGATAAGTTACTTGTACTCTACAAGGGGTAGGTAGGTATACCTATAATTATCTACTTGGTTATATAGGGACTTACTTTTTATGATTTCATGTAAGTAACCTACGTATTAGATTCCACAGCTGTAAATACCCTCGAATTGCTTTGGGGAAACATGAGTTTCAAAATAAAGGTACTTAACCAAATACAAACATAGACTGTTTTTTTTTTAAACTTACGTTTCAGTGGTTTGGGGTTGCTTTGCTTCCTTCGTGACATTGCCTAGCACCAAGCACCTGCTCCCAACATGACACAACACTCACACGGGATCGCGCAAGTCGGCGACGGCGAGACGTACGCTCTATGCCGTGGTTCGCACGCGACTGGCGGAGAGGCGGTGTTTCCTTCGGGGCCGGCGCTGGGACCGCCCACTTGCATCCCCTCCTAAGCCTCCAAACGTGGATGCTGTGGCAGCTTCTGAAGGGAAATTGTTGAGTTTTCTTTCTCAATTCACTTGATTCATACTATGTGTGCTGTGAATATTAACCTCAACAAACACCATCATGTTTGTAAATGTGAAAAATGTATACACAATAATTACACTCTAAAGGCATTCTACACGGCTATACAGCCTTTGGTCCTCAGTTATAAAGAAAGAAAGATTTATCATTTATTTGACACATAGGTACTTTAGGTAGACAGTACATCAACAGCCCATTAGTGTCTACTGCTGGACAGAGCCTCCGAAACTGGAGGATTTTGTCATCACTACGATTGGCATACGGATCGGTGATCGCAGTAAAGTAACGATAATACACAGAAGGATGCTTCTTCTGGTGATATCCCGTTGTCGGTATTTACGGCGTCCATGGACTTAGTTGGAGGGGTCGATGGCTCACACATATAATAAAAACATGAAAATATATATAAAAAAAATAAGGTAGTAGGTACTTATATAATGTGAGACAACATAAACAACAAGTTTTTTTTGTTTCTGAGCCTTAGTTTTGCCAATTTTCTCAGCTCCTTTGGTTTCGCTAGTTTCTTTGCTTCTAGGTATTCTTCTGATATCGTTTTTAAAGGAGTATTAGAGTGTTGTCTTTTCCTCCTTTGACATAATGAAAACATGATTATTTTTTTTTATTACCTAGGTAAATTACCTACTTAAGTACTCATACATTTAATGTGAGACTACACAAACAAGAAGAAAAATTACAGAAAATTAACAAGAAAGTTAAAAATTCACACACAAGATATGACTAAAAACCGTTATTTATGTTTCAAACTGGCGTCTTATGTCTTACGCCTCTGTCCTCTGTGGTCTAATGGTTCGCCCACAGGTGCCAGATCCAGAGGTCCCGGGTTCGATCCCCAGGAGACTAAGTACCTATGATATTTTGCTTGGTTTCGTTGGTGGTTAGACTTTGTTTAAGTCCTCCAGGCTAGCTACCATCATCTTACGTAGTTCTGTCGCCATAACAACAATTCTAAAATTGTTGTATTCCTACATTTAGAGTTAATAGACATATTAAAGTTCTGGTATCAAAACCAGGTTAATGTAGTAAGATGGTCAGGCGCATACTCGGAGTCATACAAGTTGGAGTGCGGCGTGAGGCAAGGGGGACTAACATATCTAAAGCTCTTCAATATGTATGTGGATGCGCTGTTTGGTAAACTTAGCAGCACCCGTGTCGGTTGCCACGTCGACGGTGTTTTTATTAATAATATTAGTTATGTAGACGACATAGTGCTGTTGAGTGCATCAATTTGTGGATTAACAAGTTTCTAGGCATTTGCGAGAGCTATGCTCACGAACATGGCCTTAAGTATAACTGTAATAAAAGTGAATGCATGGTTTTTCAAGCCAAAGGAAGTTGACCAGTGTCCAATATACCACCCATAAAATTATCTGGAGCACCTCTCAAGGTAGTAGAGTCATTTAAATACCTGGGTCATTTTCTAACCTCTGACTTGAAAGATGATGCTGACATTGAACGAGAAAGGAGGGCGATGTCTGTAAGAGCGAATATGATAGCCCGTAAGTTTTCACGTTGCTCGAAAGAAGTAAAAATAACACTTTTCAGTGCTTATTGTTCGAGCTTCTATACATGCAGCCTGTGGGTGAATCATACACAAAAACAGTACAGTGCCCTACGTGTACAACATAATAATGCGTTCATGGCATTGCGGCGGGCTGCCTCGGTATTGTAGCGCGTCGGGGATGTTTACCGAGGCGCGCGTGGACTGTTTCTTCAGTACCATGCGCAAGCGGGGGACATCCCTGGTGCGCAGGGTCCGAGCCAGCTCCAACGGTATTCTGAGGGTATTCGCTAATAGGTTTGACTGGGTGTTCCTGTACCATAGTTATTTGAGGCATGCTCTCAATAATAATAATAAATTTCGATTTGATATTTTAAAGTAATTATTTTGTAGTGACATTTTTACTGTATGTATCATTTTTCTCTGAGGCATACGATCATTAATAATAATTAATTCCAATTGACATTTAGTAGTAATTAATATCTTTTGACATTTAAGTTTTTTTTTTGTGTTCATTTTCGTCTTATTGTATTTAATTTGAATTTGAATTTTACTTATTTTGATACCTTCCCAATTTTTGTGTTCTGTATCTTGTGTTATGTAAAATTTTGTATGTTCTATGATCCTGTGTTGATTGAATATAAATGATTTGAAAAGCCAGTTCCTCAGACTGACTGAAACTGAGGATTCCGGGTGAAGTACGCTTACCATAATTTGTAAACCAAGTGAGACGAAAGCCAAGTGCTTCCCCGCCATACAATAAAAAAAAAAGCTTTAAGCTGATATTTTCCAAAAACAAAAAAAAACAAAAATCTTTGTCTTATAAGGCAAACCGCTTCAACGACATGCTGCGGAAGAAAAGAGTGTGTTGTGCTGACCCAGCATAATAGTGGGTAGAAAGAAATTTTTCGTCTGCCTAGAAAAATATCATAGCCCTACACCATAAACCTGTGGATAGTGTTGACATGAAAAAAGAGGCGGGTTTCAATTCAGTTTTTTTTTATGTATGTACGATTACGCGATGACGCGGATATAGTGTTTACATGAAAAAAGAGGAGGCTCTCAATTCGTCAGTTTTTTTTTATGTATGTTTCCCGACTACTCGATGACGCCTGGACCGATTTAGGAAATATTTTTTTGTTTCAAAGAAGACTTGGACTTCACAGATGGTACCGATGGAGAAATCGAGGGAACTCTTCAAATATTATATGCACACTTGAAGTGATTTGGGTATTTTTAGGGTCGGTATACTTCCCAGGTAATTAAAACGTCATCAGGTTAGGATCTGATGATGGGATCCTGAAATAATCGAGGGAACTCTTCAAATATTATAGGCACCTATAAAGTAAGGAAAAAACGAACCCCATACAGGATCACGCGTCTTTCTGTCTGTCCGTCCATCTGTCATCAAAATATCTAATTATTTTGATGACAGATGGAGAAATACGTCATCCGGGTAAACGAAATTGTATCATATTCTTTATTGAAGTCGGTTTTCTTTTAGTTTTTAAAACGTAATTATTTGTTTCGTTTTTGTACGACGGGAGGTGCTTATCCTTCATCTCATCTCTCGTATGATAAGGCCGAAGGTGGAAGCGCATTTCACCCGATCCTCTACAGGCTGAGGAGCGAATATTTTAAACTATAATGCCGGAACACAACCATCAAAATTCCATTAAATTTAGGCAAAAATAAATAAAAAATAAGAATTGATATTTGTAAATTGAAAATATTAAAATGAAATAGGCAATTAAAGTTTGTACTTATACATAACCGAAAACAGATACCATTTTTAGATAATAATATAGGTATTTACAGATTTAAGATTTCATTTATTTGGTCTTACACAACTATGTTTTGCAATATATAAATGAAAAAAGATACAAGGTACCGAACAAAATGTAACTTAATTGACCGAGCGAGCATTATAGCGTCACAGTGTCAATATTGGCCAAAAATGCTTTTGTCCGCTGTTTGTCGGCTGTCGGCTGTCGGTTTGTTCTCGCCTACAGGTCGCATTTTCAACCTATTTTGATAAAATTGGCACATTCGTTCATTGATTTATTAAAACTTTTTAGTCGATTGCGATTTTCGATCGGGGGGTAAATAAGGAAGTTTGCTGTAGCGTTATTTGTTAACGTATTACAATGGAATTTTAAAGACTCACTAAGGATTTAATTTCACACAAGATGTGAAAAAAAAATACAAAAGGGGAGCGGAGGGGGGGAAGGGGAGAAGTTGCTGTAGGATTTCAATTGTTGTTTTTTTTTCGGAAATTTATACCTACGTTTACTAATCAGACTACGTGGTCCTCTCCGCCTTTGCAAGACAAATCCGTAGACACCAGGTTCGATCTCCTCAAATCAAGGCGAGTGTTCGCTAAACCTTATACCCCTATTTGCTCAACATTCTTAAAGGAAAAGTTAAAGAGGAAAGCATCGGTTATTGCATAAGGGCTCGCGAGGTCTACTGTTTCGAGTTTCTCGAGAGCCCTCTGAGGGAAAAATCAAAACGTGGTAAAAAGGCATTTACCGGCTCGATTTCTATAAAAATAAAGCATTTAGAAAAAATGCGTAAAACAAAAAACATAAAACCTGACAACAAACGAACACTGTAAAATAACTATGTAACTAAAGTTGTTAGGACACCTAGAAAACGTTGGTTGAGCTACTATTAACCTCAACAAGAAATGGTAAGGGGTAGCAGGGGGAGGGCCGGTCTCTTAAAGATAAAATGCTATAACTTTTAATAAAATCGTTTTATTTTAGAAAAAAATAAGAAACGTAAGTCAAACAATCCAGTAATCAACATGTATTAAAACTACATAACAAACTAACTCTCTTACAACATTGGTAGGAACACGTACAAAAAATATAGATTTGACCGTCATTGCCCCTAAACATGGATAATGCCGGTTATGCAACGGGGTAATGGCGATCAAAAAATAATTGTTTAAAAAATAACAATAGAGATCCGTTTTGATGTTTAATAAACTATAGAGTGACTTTTACTTATTTATAGACCACAATATTTGAGCTTAAATTACAATTCTGAGTTAATTATGTTAACTAATGCACAAAAATCTCAGATTTATCCTGTTATAAAATTCTAATCTGAGCACATTTCATCAGACCATTGCTCGCATGTAGTGCATCAATACCATATGATATGATTTTCTTCATTTTCTGTTATACTTTCTTGCAAAACTCTGCGTTTATATGATTTTTATCATATTTTACTGCTTTTCTTTAAGCCTTAGTTTTGCCTATTTTCTCCGCTTTGGTTTTTGCTAGATTTTTTCTTCTATTTCTTCTGATATCGCTTTTAAAGGAGTATCCGTTAATGTCATCGTGTTGTCTTTTCCTCCTTTGTACTGACTGTTGCAAAGTTGGTGTGAAAGCTGCATCAGCGAAAGCAACCGAAGTTGGTCCTTTTTAATTGAAAAGTTTCGATTTCTAGGCATATCTGTTAACATAACAATTACTTTGGGGTAACGGCGGTCACTTGATCGGTATAACCCCAAAAGACGGTTTTGCAATAAAGTTGAATTTTAACAAAACACAGAGATACCTTCAATTACTAACCCCCTTGATTCGCGTGAGTACGTAAAAGTACCAATGTGTGATAACGTGAACAAAAAGGCGGATAAAGAAGATTCGTGATACCAGAAAAACTATGTACCTCATCTATCAACATCCCAAGATTCTTTTTAATTGAGAAGAATCGGCTAAATTATTTTGTAAAAAAGGTTAACAATAGATCCAGTGCACCGTTTGAACTGGGCTGCATTAATTATTAGATAATGCAATAATGTTATAAAAACTAAAAAAAAAACGACTTCGATGAAGAACAATTTACTTTACAATTAATAAATTAATTCAATTTAGTTTACCTGGATGACGTATTTTTTCCAATTATTTTGATGACAGATGGACGGAAAGGCAGACAGACAGACGCGTGATCCTATATGGGGTCCGTGTTATCTTTACTTTTGAGGTAATACACCCAAAATGCTTCAAGTGTGCCTATAATATTTGAAGAGGTCCCTCGATTTTTCCAGGATCCCATCATCAGATCCTGACCTGATGACAATAAGACTACCTGTGAAGTACCTACTTATACCCTTTCAAACAAAAAATATTTTTTGTAATCGGTGCAGGCGTCTTCGAGTAATCGGGAATCATACATAGAAGAAAAAAAAAAGATTCCGACGAATTGACATCCTTTTTTTTGAAGTCTGTTAAAAAGTTGCATTAACAAACACTTTCGCGCCCTTTCAGGGGTTGAAGGAGATTAAAAGCTTGAATGATCCTAGAAGTTGTTGCAGAGGGAACCCCATCTCAACATGATGCTATTTTAATTAGGTTGGTTCAACTCACTCCATTTGTCAGGCCAAATGTACTACACTTATATATTGTTGGCTCGGGCAGGATCATGCTACGGTGAAAGGATAATCAGTTATTTCTGTTGTGTAAAGCAATAACAATAACAGCTGGCCATCAAACAGTGGGTTGTTACACACAATGACAATTGCTTGGTATTTGGGTTAGCTCGGTACCTACCAGGAACATATAGCCCACCATTTTTTAATGGATTATTAGTAAGAGAAGATTTATTTATTTATAATATATATTATAAGATGTGGAAAATGAACAACAAAGACTAATTATTATTATGGCTATAATGTTGTTTTTATTACACTACCTACTTTCATATATCAATGAATATCGTCCTACAGGTTACACTTTCAATTATTTTTCAAATCTATTCAAAGTATGTAGTTCAATATCTTTCAGTTTCTATGTATGTAGCTATTGGACTTGTCATCAAAGGTCCTCCTTATCTACGTTTATGTAAATTCTAAGTAAAGAAAGCCTAGTCACTTGTCTTGGATATGACTAAATATAGGTAAGCACCCAGGTATTTACCGCAGTACCTAGTCATTTATTTACACAATAAGCGTAAGTAATACTAACTTATCAATCTGCTTGAAAATAAATGAAACTAAATAAAATATTTAAGATGATTTAACTTACCTACTTTGTATTCTTACGTGAATAGACTACATCCGCTATAACTATTGCGGATACCATAGACTAAGATATAGTACTACAGTGATGCCGGCGCTGGTCACTTAATTGATTTTGTACACAAAAACTATGCATATCTCGAGTAAATGGATGATTGGAAAACGTTTGCAATAATTTTCACCATGTCCAGTTGCCGGTACACGATTTTTACTACCGGGTATGTGTCATATCCAAAATGGCGTTTCCCATCTCAAAAGTGTACACATGCTATGAAACCTATCCGTTCAGTACATTTGACGGTAAAAATCGTTTGTAGTTCTCATGAAGCTAATTTTAAGCCAATGGAGATCGGCTTCGCCGTCGGCGGTAGCGTCCCTGGACCCCATACATTTCTGAATGAACTCCTTTAATTATTTCCACGTTGGTGGACAATAATGTGCTGTTGATGAGGGATGTGCGCAGTCAAACTTGCATGACATACCTGCAGAAGAATTTCGATAAAATTTCCAATTAGAATCTTCGTCGGCTACATTCATTTTATAAAAAAAAGGTTAACAATAAAAACATTGCACCGTTTCATAAAAAAATAGCACGTGTTTTTTGCCTTATTCTCCTTGCGTGCTGGTCGCAATTCCGATTCAGTAGATTTGAAATGATCCTAAAAATCTTAATAAATGAAAAAAAATAACTTTGACTTTGACGTAGGCATTTTACCGGATACCGGATATTGCCTGTTTAACCATTTTTTATTAAAGAAAACAATATTCTTAGTACCTTTAATTTTAATAAAGAATCTAGTATTCAATACTAGATTCAAGTCAATCATATAATTATTTATTTCACAAACAAAAATGTCAGTAAGTAACATAGTATAGCTAATATGCGTAACCTGTTTTGAGGTCTTTGTGAGACTGCTGCCTATACCTTATATTGAAACAAACAAAAAGTGTGGGTGTGTGTGTGTGGCTAGCTACCACCATCTTACCTTAGTCTGTCGTCATATCAACAATTCTAAATTGTTGTGTTGTGTAGGTACTTGTTTATTTTCTTCGCACAGCGCCTCCATGGACAACAATCCTGTTTTCTATTTAGTAATACCTACTGGCTGAAGTTGTATATATATATAACTAATAAGAGGATTATTACTAAAATATCAATGTGTGCGGAGACGCGAAACATATTATTTTAAAGTTCTTTGTTTATTATTATCATTTATTTTGGCCTGGCTAGCTACCACCATCGTACCTATCGTTCTGTCACCATAATAACAATTATTAAATTGTTGTGTTCCATCATTTAGATGTAAGATAGCAGCCAGTTCCTCAGTTTGTCATACCAATCAAATTTTTGCTAATGCTGCAAAAACAGTGTAACCTCCAACATAGGTTTATTTATGAAATTTAACTCTCAAAATCCAGGTTACCACGAGTTGACGTAATACAATATAGGTAGCATAGCAACAACTAGATTTGGCATTTGGAAGTAATTGATCATGATCACTAGATTTTTTGGCTATTTGTCGTTTTAGCAAGTTATTGATTTAACAACTGGTGGTTTTGATAACATAACCGGAGGGAAATTCTGACTACTTGTACTCGGCATTTAAATTTCAATCCTTGTTTATTTATACTGAGATGTTCAGACTGATTATAATAAATCTAATGATATGGTTTCTGTGGGCCGACCCGTGACGGGAGTGGAGCGAGCTCCGAACATCCCGTCGCTTTACAAAAATCAGTTTAATATACTGGTCCCTCAGTGAGGGAACTTTCAGATATTAAGCTGAAAAGAACAGATACTACACTTTGATCTTAGCCAAAAGGCCGAGAAGCGATACCGGTAGAAAATGTAAGGAGGCACGTCATATAAAACCGTGCGTTTTCGTCAGCGCGATTCAGGATTGGTACGTTTTTACTAGCGACATCTAGTTAAGATTCGCTCAAACATTACGGTGTTACAGATTAGGAGCCACAAATAACAGTTACTATTTTATCTAACGTTTATTTACTTGCCATTCTGCGTTTTAATTTTGATCGAGTGAGTGAGATTAATGGACATTAGAGATAAATGTATTGTTACTTTTGATGCGGGGGTAGTTTTTGAGATATTGGGGTAAAAAAGAATAGGGTTAAAAGGAATACAATATTTCGACTCTGGGGGGTATTAGTCCAAAGGTAAAAATGTTCAAGGTGTTGATTCGCCCATTTTCACTTTTTAATGGTTGTTTCTATCAATTCAACATTTTAAATATGCAGAGATAACATTACTTACACTCATCAATAAGTATAAGGATTTTCTTGACAGTACAGGTTTTGAGAAATTGGGAGGTTAAGTGAGACAAGAAGTAAAGGCGGAATCGCATCGGTACCAGCACCTTTGCCAGGTTCAAGTCGAGAGATTTTACGTAATATTTCATCATGCTTGATAACAACACTATGCAAAATTAAATTATTGTGAGAAGGGGCTGAGCTAGTAACAGAAATCTGCAGCACTTCCCCACAATATAATGCCATATGTCTAATACTGTGAAAGCAACTGAAGTAAACTAGTCTTGCTGTAGCAACGTCTGTGAGAAGACGTATCTTCTTTACAGCATATGCTGCAGAACTAAGTCTCTTCGCCAGTTAATCTATCTGTGGGCCCCATTGAAGTTTATTATCCAAGGTTAATCAACAATTTATGAGATTGCATTGTTTACGCTGTCCTACACGCAGATTCAGCATTGCAGAAATTCGTACGGCGCGAAAAATGAAATTTAAATTAAACCCCCGGAGTCAAAATTATATACTTGATGGATTTGAATGAAACTGCACATTTTTTACTGATACAGGATAGGTTTGAATGAATCTTTGCAAAATTAATTCTGATTCATATCATTGGCTATAAGATCATTCAAGCTTTTAATATCTGCTCCCACCCCTCTGAAAGGGCGTGAAAAGTGATTAAAACGTTTGTTAATGTAACTTTACTGAAAATGATTTAGAATAAGAAACCTATAGATATAGATAGTCTTTTTAACTTTCGCGATTGGAACACATACCATATGTACACCTATAGATATTGTTATGTGTGTGCAGTAAAGTTTTTTTTAGTAACTGTACGGGGAAAGTATAAATAAAAAAGGAAAAAAAATCGATACAAAAAAATCTTTTCTCCATAAAGTTTATTTTTTATTATTAATTTGTTGCATAATGATACCCACTACCTGAATGCAAACAAATATTACATACATTGTTATGTAACACACAACAATGGGCCTAATAATGTTGACACACTTAAAAAATACTAATCTTACTTTTCATACAATTTGTAAAGGGTAAAAAAGCTGCTAAGGAAATCAAATGGAAATATTATAGTCTAAAAGACATCCAAGCGAATTATCCTCCCTATGTAACAACACCGCCCCTAATAAAAAGTAAAATTTAAATCTGCAGATGATCTTTAGAACACACCGCCGAGAGGGGATGAATGGCGCCAGCGTGTCTAGATTTACAGTTTTCAAGGAAGTTATTTCCACATTGGTGGACAATAATGTGATGTTGATGTGGTACTTAAATGAATTCTTGGATCTTTTTGACGCCCTTGGCATGACAACTCTAGGTATTGAGTGCGAAACAAAATATGAATAGACCAGTCTTCATATAAATAAGAATCCAAACACCCTCACGTCACTATCTTGTAAGATCTGATAGATCTGTTGCAATCTTATAACTTTGAAACTTTATCTTTTATTTACATTTTTGTAACCCTTTATGTTAAGGACCACCCCTGGTTTCGGTAATTTAAAAAAATCGCGTTTTGTTAAGTCAACCAACCCTTTTAAATATAATATTCTAAAAGACATAGCGTATTATCCTCCCTATGTAACAAAACCGCCCCTAATAAAAAGTAAAATTTAAACCTGCAGGTGAAACTCTTTTAAATGCCACACCACAAGATATAAATCTTCTTGTCTCACTTAACCTCCCAATTTCTCAAAACCTGTACTGTCAAGAAAATCCTTATACTTATTGATGAGTGTAAGTAATGTTATCTCTGCATATTTAAAATGTTGAATTGATAGAAACAACCATTAAAAAGTGAAAATGGGCGAATCAACACCTTGAACATTTTTACCTTTGGACTAATACCCCCCGGAGTCGAAATATTGTATTCCTTTTAACCCTATTCTTTTTTACCCCAATATCTCAAAAACTACCCCCGCATCAAAAGTAACAATACATTTATCTCTAATGTCCATTAATCTCACTCACTCGATCAAAATTAAAACGCAGAATGGCAAGTAAATAAACGTTAGATAAAATAGTAACTGTTATTTGTGGCTCCTAATCTGTAACACCGTAATGTTTGAGCGAATCTTAACTAGATGTCGCTAGTAAAAACGTACCAATCCTGAATCGCGCTGACGAAAACGCACGGTTTTATATGACGTGCCTCCTTACATTTTCTACCGGTATCGCTTCTCGGCCTTTTGGCTAAGATCAAAGTGTAGTATCTGTTCTTTTCAGCTTAATATCTGAAAGTTCCCTCACTGAGGGACCAGTATATTAAACTGATTTTTGTAAAGCGACGGGATGTTCGGAGCTCGCTCCACTCCCGTCACGGGTCGGCCCGGCATTGCAGTGCCGCCGGGATCGGCCCACAGAAACCATATCATTAGATTTATTATAATCAGTCTGAACATCTTAGTATAAATAAACAAGGATTGAAATTTAAATGCCGAGTACAAGTAGTCAGAATTTCCCTCCGGTTATGTTATCAAAACCACCAGTTGTTAAATCAATAACTTGCTAAAACGACAAATAGCCAAAAAATCTAGTGATCATGATCAATTACTTCCAAATGCCAAATCTAGTTGTTGCTATGCTACCTATATTGTATTACGTCAACTCGTGGTAACCTGGATTTTGAGAGTTAAATTTCATAAATAAACCTATGTTGGAGGTTACACTGTTTTTGCAGCATTAGCAAAAATTTGATTGGTATGACAAACTGAGGAACTGGCTGCTATCTTACATCTAAATGATGGAACACAACAATTTAATAATTGTTATTATGGTGACAGAACGATAGGTACGATGGTGGTAGCTAGCCAGGCCAAAATAAATGATAATAATAAACAAAGAACTTTAAAATAATATGTTTCGCGTCTCCGCACACATTGATATTTTAGTAATAATCCTCTTATTAGTTATATATATATACAACTTCAGCCAGTAGGTATTACTAAATAGAAAACAGGATTGTTGTCCATGGAGGCGCTGTGCGAAGAAAATAAACAAGTACTTACGCCACAGTAAATTCGATGAGACCCAGAAATTTGTCTACCCTTTATCAATGAACCTTCTGAAATTCTGTGGTGCTCTGTTTTATTATTTAAATGCAATAACAATGAAAGTATATGGAAAAGAGAAACACAAACATGTATGGAAATGCTTTTCCATATTTATTTTGGTGCATATTTAAAATCGGCATGGGCCTATCATTACAATTATAATCAATAGTGCCATCTATACTAAAACACGAGTACTAACTTATCAAGTAGTACACGTCACGTATGATTGTGTGATAATACGACAGAAGATAATAGTTATTTGTTATACAAGAGTGCAGTTGCTTTTTAACCGCGTGTTCAATTTTGATGACCGAGCAAGCGAAAGCGAGTGATTCAAAATTAGCGAGGGAATGACTAAATGCAAAAAAAAACGTTTACAATCACAAGATTTTATTTCAGTTTAGGTATTAACTACTACATTATGACAGGTAAGTATTACAGAATAATCTTTAAATTATAACAAAATAATACTAAGGTATAATTAAGAACATTTGAAAGTAACGTTGCTACAGTTATTTAAATTGAGTGTAATATTTTTGTTTGGTACTGTAATATTGGTGTTAGTCACTTGTGTACTGTTTTTCGGTAAACTATCTGTCATAATAGTTGTACCGATTCATCGGATTCCCTTGGCGTAAATGTTGGCATGAGAGGGCGATGGTTAGGTGTTTAGTAATGGCTCATTTTTGATGTAGAAGGGCCAGTCCAAGGATCTGACTGAGGCTCTTTCAGTGTAATGGCTCCTACGATATCTTTACAAGTAATTCACCAAGAAGGTTTCGATTTCGAGTTTTTAACAAATTAGAAAAGGTTGTATGATGAATTCGGCACCATGGAGGTAGAAGTAAATAGGTTTATTGATGTTTTGAATTCACAAACTTAGTGCACACGATGTTCTAAATTCAATTTTACTTTAACCTCTAGCGGATAAAAACGGCTTTTGCACTCAGATATCGAATGAATAGTAAAAATACTCTTTCCGAGATGGTGGGATGAAAAATATAACTTCTGTTTATAAGGTAGGTAGGTACTCAATTCTACATCATCATCATCAACTGGATAAGGCCAAAATAAAACATTACGATAGGTAGAACATGGTTTTATTAGAGAAAGTCATGATCCTAGAGAAACTAGGTACCAATAAATAACAACGTGATTGCTTTTCATTACAAAAGATATATATTTTACAAACATTCCTAGACCCAAAATAAGAATACATTCTTACGAAATAAAGTTACACTGTCGTATATTTCATACAAGATTCGATTCGATTTTTCATGTTATGTAGTGTACCTATCATGTAAACATTAGATATCACAATTGGCGGTCTTATCGCTTAAGCAGCGTTCTCTACCAGGCAACCAAATTTATGTATTGGTAATAGAAAGAGATACACGTACTGTGATCGCCGGAAGTTGCTGAGGTTGTGAAACTGGCATGGCGGTGGCGGCCTACTCGACTTGACTAGCTAGAGTGATTGCAATTGATTATCAACCACGAGGGCCTAATGCGGGTTGGTGGATGGCACATACCATTATATTTGATCAAACGCACACTACCTATTTTTGTAAGTATATATAGACACATATACCATCTTCCTTTGCTGAGTCAGTAACAAATCATACGTTTTCAGTATACTCTGACACAGGGTATTTGAGTGTGACCTAGGATGGTGGAACTTACTATCTCGCCCGTTTACCATTGGTTAGCAGGATAACCGCCATTAAAGTATATTAATATGGATTTAATGAATACCGAATTAAAACTAACCCGTATCAGATCGAGCAATATTCATTTGTATTTGTCTATAACAGCATCCCTGGTGGGAAACTATAAACGAAAAAAAAAACGGGTATTTATCGCGTATTTTACCTATATTTACGTAGGTATCAAAATAATATTATTATGTCCTAATCGCGAAAGTTAAAAAAGACTCGCTTTTTAACTGCTTTATAAAGACTGATTATGCGATAATTTCTCTAAAACAAAATAAACTTTCTATCTACGAAAGAAAGGATAGCTGCAAAAAAAAATTTCCAACCTGTATTTCTAGAGCTGACCATGTGGGTATGTGCCTGCTTTCCGTTCAGAAGGTTGGGGGTTCAAATCCGGTCGTGCATCAATGGACCTTTCGGCTTTTTTCAAAAAGTTTATGTGCATTTGACACATACATTGCAAATACTATGACAGTGAAGGACCGGGAAGTCCCTAGGACCACAAATCAAAATGGCATGTGCCTCTGCCTATAATTCCGTTAGGCGGCGTTGGACTTGCAACCTGTCACGAATTGAATGCTAGCTACTTGCAACTTGTGGGTACCTACATGCCGTGCCTCTGACTACCCCCTCTGAGTTGTGATTAGAAGTGAATCCTCAAAGGGGAAAAGTAGTGAGTTTATTTTTCATTCGGGTGTTGCACAACTATTCAATATAATTATAATACTTACAATTTTATTATGTGATGTTCTATCTACTTGGTATCAAAACATTATGAAAATTTAATAAAAACTAGATCGATGGGAGAAATACAGTTTTCATGTTATAAACCAGATTAAAAACTATAGTTATTTCGTCATAAACTTAAAAGCAGAAGTAAATAATATAACAACTAATTTTTGTGTGGAGATTGATGTTTATTTTGCAAAAAAATAATTGATTCTCCTCCTGTGAGCCCTCATGCTTGAAAAAACTATATTTATACCTATTTATTTAAATATCATCAATAACTTAATGTCATAGTAGAACAGCTTCTTTATTTAAGAAAGAAACTATCAAGCCAAGTTTTTAAGGGGTACCTACCTACTACGCGATAGAGCCTAGCCAATCAGCATATCAGCCTTCTTAATAAACTTAAAATAAATATCTGTTTATGTACATTATAATATAAATAAGAACTTAAGTTACATGAAAATAGATGGTGCTAAAAACTATAATATGCTATGTCATAAAAAACGAACCAATCTATAAAATATAGTAACGAACTTAATGTCTAATGTGATGATCTTAAATGTATTCAAAATGGCAAATTTATTTTAGCATAACAACTAAATCTATGATTATAAGTATTTAGATGATTTTTTATATGGACAAATGAACAAAAATATTAATACCAATTTACATAACGCAAAAAAAAAAACAATATTAACAAAATACTGAAAAATTTGAATGAACGAAATACGGTGGATATCAAACCGTGAACGAAAATAATTCAACCTTGTGCTCGATATAACATAACTATTTTAATACTATTTTTAAATTCAACTCCTTGTAGAGCGACAATTTAAAACAAAGCAGCATTGACCAATGGTTGAGCTATACCAAGTTTATTACAATAGCATAATAATATAAATGTTTTGATTCACTGCAGAGCATGTAAGCAAAAGTCCGATACAAAATAGTTACAATTAACTATTCATATCGACTTAAATTCTACTTGATCTTAGAAGAGTTAAATTTCACTTTCATTCTTCTTCCTTTTCACTATTCATTTTTAACACGTTTTTCACTCACGAATACGATAGTTGATGAAGGCACCAAATATGTTTCGGTTCGCCCGGGGAACCATTATCAGGGCGCGTGACTCCCGTAAGTTTCCCGATCGACGTCTAGTTTGACATTGCGTGTATGACTGGTGTAACAACTATCGTAACGTGTATAAAGTGCGAGTTTAAAATATTAAGGTCAATTTCAGTGTGACAGTTGATATTATGAGGCGCTAAGGTCAACTTTAGATCAGCTTAAGTTGGAATTGCTTATCAGTAAAATAGTAATCCCTCCCACCCTATACGCACACATACATAAATCCCTCTTTGTAATAACAAAAGAAATACTACACGTTGTTGACCTTGTAATATAAACTGTGCAGGGTAGCAAATAAATTGCATTAAGTAATATACTTCCTTGCTATACCAATGGAGATAATATTATTTTTCAAATTATATAACGACACAAAAATTCACTCCCCGCGGCAATACTCGAACCGGCATCTTGTATTAAATCATTATTTTGGTTAAGAAAATATTCAGGTTCCAATCCCACCGCGGCGGGTTGGGAATTTTTATGTCACTATAAAATTTGTAATTTTTTTAACCAAGTGACCACTTGAAACACAAATAAAAACTTGTTTTACTTCAAAACATAGTACATATAAATGTATGAGAGCCATTAAAAATACTTTGTTTAAATAGTTTCGATTATATACTGCAATATAGTATAGCACTCGCATCTCAACTTATCCGCTTTGTATATAGCATTAGTGACAAGTGAATACATACATGTATTTTAGATATTTTACACAAGTTTTTCATACACATTCATACAGATAGCACCACCATTCCTAACAACCAATTACGACACGCATTATCAATATCAATACAGCATTTATGTACCTACTAGTATTTTTAGATTAAACATTATGATATTGGATACACCATAGTAATAAATATTCCGATTCTAGGCTAATCAAGGTACAATATGCCGGTCGAGAAACAGACTCAAGTCATAGTTAGCACAGAAAGTCTGAACTATACATACTATACTCAGATATTCATAGAACTATGAATAACATAAGGAAATTACATTAGAATTTTGTCTGTTGGCCCGGTTGGGTTAACTTAGCACTTCACAAGATATTATAATAATAAGAGTCCTACACTTCGCAGCAGCAAGATTTATTTGCGATTCCTATGGCATCCAATTTAGACCTATTCCCTGATTCTGTTGAACCAATCGCTTCACTTTGACAATGGTATAACCGCGGAATGGCCACAAGAATACTAAGAGGCAACTATAGTGGCCATTCTTCTACGATACCAATTTTTTATTGTACGACTGGGAAGCGCTTGACCTTCATCTCACCTGGTTACAAGTTGAGATAAGGCCGAAGGTGGAAACACACTTCACCCGGAATCCTCAACAAACTGAGGAACTGGCTATCTTACCTCTAAATGACCGACAGAATTAGGTAAGATGGTGGTAGCTAGCCAGGCGCACTTAAACAAAATCCTGCCAAATCCTTGGTTTGGTTGGTGCTCCCACTGGGGATCGAACCCGGGACCTCTGGACCTGAAATCGGTGGGTTGAACCACTAGACCAGAGAGGCGGTTACAATTTTCATATAGAAGCGATTGGTTTGGTATAATCGGACCCCTGTTTTGCTGGTTTGTACCTCAAATTGAACTGTGATTCCATGAACAAAATTATATTAACATTATATAATTTCGATTTATTTTTTACAATGTGCTTTGATACCTAAGCTCCTTTAATCCATTTCAATGAAATCACGGCAAAAAATATTTTACGATTCTTGCTCAACCAACAAAACCTCTTAACTAATCAAACCAATCAACTACATTCAGTATCATTTTATTTTAAATTTTAAAATAATCATAAAAACTTATTAGACCAATGATATGAAGTCAAGTCTTCGTTTCTCAAGTTAACCCAACCGACCATATAAATCCAAAGTACATAATGTAAAATCAATGTATTGAGTATTGAGCATTCAGCATGGTACAGTCTGTCCACAATCTTAATGAACCTGACGGAGGGCAACTAATGAATGAATTAATGAAAACACTTAAGAGGATCATATACCGCTATTTCTATTTGTGACCTGTCCACACAAAAAGAAATAGCTCTTTTCTACCTCTTGATATTCCGAATTCGGTATTTTTTTTTCATGTTATTAACACATGATCATTTTAATTGTACACGAACTGCGTGTGACGTCACGCCTCAGACGTTAGTTCCCGTTTTCGCCACGTACATTAGGATCGTGGTGGCGCAGCTGGCCCCAACTTTGTCGTAGTTGTACAATACCTACAACGCGAAAACAGTTTCGGTATATGATCCTCCTAAGTGTACATGAACTGCGTGTGACGTCACTTGCCTTAGACGTTAGTTCCCCTTTTCGCCACGTACATAAGGAGCGTGGTGTCGCTGTAGCCCCCGGAACTGCGCGTGACGTCACTTGCCTCAGACGTTAGTTCCCCTTTTCACCACGTACATAAGGAGCGTGGTGGCGCTGTAGCCCCCGGATTTGCGCGTGACGTCACTTGCCTCAGACGTTAGTTCCCCATTTCGCCACGTACATTAGGAGCGTGGTGGCGCTGTAGCCCCCGGATTTGCGCGTGACGTCACTTGACTCAGACGTTAGTTCCCCATTTCGCCACGTACATTAGGAGCGTGTTGGCGCTGTAGCCCCCGGAACTGCGCGTGACGTCACTTGCCTCAAACGTTAGTTCCCCATTTCGCCACGTACATTAGGAGCGTGGTGGAGCTAGCCCAGCCTATTAGCGGATCAGACAGGTTAGGCAGAGCTCCGCAGAGCCGATGCAGTCGTCGTGACAGAACGCGCCGCACTTCTTACAGAGGATCATGGCGCGGAGGTTGCAAACGCACGGCTCGTCAGCGCCCACGCTTCTGCAGCGTGCAACACTCTGGAAAAGAGATATTGTATATTTCAATTCAACTGTAGGTTGTGGGTTCGATTCCCACCCAGAAGGGTGAGTGATCAAAAACCCCTAAAGCTTTAAGCCTTAAATATTATCGTTTGATATTACTTTATTTTTGTCACTATCTGTCTAGTGTAGAAAAATCGAGATAAAAGTAATGTAATATCATAATGAGAATGCTTTAAGAGGTTGCGGTAAGGCCACAGGACAAACATTTGTCTGTTGAATGTAGATGTTTGTTCTGTGGGTGTTGTATCGTATGATAAGTATGTATTTACAAAAAAAACAGTATTCTCTCTGTAACAACATAATAATACAATGAAAATTACATATAATTAAAAAATAATTTATTCATAGTGTTTTCGCTTTTATAATATTACATAGTTTTTTTTATATTGCACGACATCAATTTCACACAGCGCCATCTAGCCCCAAACTAAGCATAGCTTGTAATATGGGATCTAAGTTACGGATATAATACTTAAATACTACTACTACTACTATACTAATACTTTTTTTTCAATACAACACCCAAACACAGAACAAACATCTTATTCATCACACAAATGTTTGACCTGTGTGGGAATCGAACCTACAACCTACTGAGCAGAAGGCAGCGCTACTACCAACTGAGCTGTGAGGCTTGTTTCAAAACACTGTTAACAAAAACATTTTTTTTTTTTTAAACCCCTATTCATTTGTTCATCAACACCACATTAGCCATAAAATCCTCTGCATCCAAGAGTTGACTTGAAGAAATCGCTTTATGAACGCCCATTGTGTTTGGGTTTCTTTTAAATTATCCAGATTAATCTTTCAATAGATTACTTTACAAACAATTCAAAATAATATGTACAATTAAACAACTATGTTAAAATGATGCAGTCGGGTTACCTAACAACAATTCTAAATTGTTGTGTACCAGCATTCAGTGGTAAGATAGCCAGTTCTTCAGCCTATTGAGGGTGCCTGATGAAGCTTACACCTTGACCTTATCATAACTAGACACCGTGAGATGAAGGCCAAGCTTACCCATTACAATACATTACCAATTACATTACACAGGACAAACATTTGTGTGATGAATATAGATGTTTGTTCTGTGTTTGGATGTTATATTATATAGTACGTATGTATTTACAGAAAGTATTTAAGTATTCTATCCGTAATCTAGTTCCCATATTACAAGCAAAAGCTTAGTTTGGGACTAGATGGGCGCTGTGTAAAATTAATGTCCTGTCCTGTCCTGTATTAGAAAAAAGTACTCACAACATTAGAATTTTGGTTCGCAGGCGGAGCACTGGACGCCCGCGGCGCCACGTTGGGTGTCCTTTGGACTAGAATGTACTGGCCCACATTGTTAGGCCTGTTTTCGTTCATCTGGAAAACAAGTTAAACGTATAAGAATCATTGAGTACCCAAAATGCAGAGCTAAATACTGTGCCACTTTTTTTAGCTTGACAAACGAGGCAAATTTCATTCACTTGTTAATCGAAATAAAAAAAAAGCAGGAGGTTCTTCAATTCGTTGGTTTTTTTTATTATTTTTTTTATGTGTTACGTCTGTTTGCCATCGACGGCGCCTGGACCAATTTGTTTTTTTTTTTTTTTGTGTGAAAGGGTACTTCCTGTTGAAGCGATTTGTGTGTATTACCTAAAAAATAAGGAAAAAACCGACACCATATAGGATCACGCGTCTGTCTGTCTGCCTGTCTGTCCGTGTCATCAAAATAATTGGAAAAAATACGTCATGCAGGTAAACGAAACTGTATCATATAACTGTATCAAGTCGGTTTTCTTGTTAGCTGGCCCGCAGTGTGTACAGTGTGCTGACAGATACCTCGCTATGCATCACGACGGGCATCTGTCTCAGCAGCACGGGCGGCGGCGGGTGCGGCCGCGGCGGTCGCGACACGCGCGTCAGTAACGCGGGCGGCGGTCGCAGCTGGCCTCGCAGCGCGTCGCGGTTCGGACTGTTCTGTATCACTGCTTGGCAAATTTGGTAGCTGCGTTCCAGGTTCACCGCGCCCGGAGGCACTTTATGTGAGGTGCGACTCCTAAAAATGTTTTCAATGTTAGTTTCAATTGTTACCATTACTATCTTATTATCTATTACTATCACTATCTTTTCCAAAACACAAATTCTTCCTAACACAGCACTGATAGTTAATTGGTATTGAGTATGACCAACTAAAACAAAGTAACAATTTCACAGTAGCTTGCCAGTAAATGAAAGAATGCATACCTGTTAGTTTCTTTTCCAATTTTAGTTTTCTTCCCGGAGAGTCTAACACTAGTCAGCGTTGTGGAATTCACAGACACATTGACTGTTGTGGATACTAAACTAGTGACTGGCTCCATATCTTGCTTCAAAGTTTCCTTCATTGACTGGCAACTTTCTGAGGAGTTTGAGGACTCCATATTGTAGTTTGCATCTCTATCCTCTTTGTACATGCAGTTTTCGTCATTCATATTTATATCTTCCATACTTGTTTTGGAATCATCGCTTACATACTTAGAGCTATCCGCATTTAGATTAGAGAATGGGTGGAGAGTTATGATATTTTCGTTGTTTGTCCATTCGGTTTCGGTTTTCCATGAAACGGCGGAGTTTTTAGGCTTTGCTGCATCTTGCATTGTGTCATCGGGATATGAAACTATCTGAAAATTGTAGGATGATATAAACTAGTTGAATAAAACATCATTTTGGTTGTATTTCAATACAGATATGACTTTGAAATTGCACAAAATTTGTCTAGATTCTAGTAAGCTTGAACCTGTATGTGAAGTTTTTCTTGGAAAGATACTAAATACATACTGGTGTATTTGCCACTTCCATTACAGGTATTGAAGAGTTTTGAGTCAGTGGCATTGTCACAACAGCTGTTACATCTAAAACAACAATTAAACCATTTAAACTGATGAATAAACAGAACTGTTACAAACACATTTCAAATATAAAAACATTTGAGGGTATTTTGTGCAAGATTAGTTTTTTTTTATCTACCCACTTAAATTAAATAGTACATAAATAGTCTAAAAGAATTGCAGTGACTAATATTTTTATAATCTACCCATTCATGTCCTGTAATATTTATTTATTTATTCATTCCGGTAATTCATAAAAAAACTGTGGATTCAATAACTCACTTGCTTCACTGATGTATGACGACAGTTCCATTAGATTTGGATGGGGGACATATTTGACATCTTCAGTTTCTGTGAAATATTGTTTAATTTAGAAACCTTGTATATATATGTGTTTTATGAGTATTAACACAATTTAATATGGTTTTCAACTTACGTGGCTGATGTGTTGTGAGAATTGATGAGAGACCAGTCTCCAGTATAAATGATTCTGCATCCTTGAAGCGTTCATCGTAATAACTTGGATTAGCGTTATGAGGTAATCTTTCTTTTTCTTCACATTTAATAGCTTCTATTTTAAAACTGACTGTTTCTGGAACATTTTCTATTTGTTTGTCCTCAAAAGCTATTTTGTGTACTGTGGAGCTACTTTCTTGAGCATCTTCTATCTCATCTTTGTATTGTTCTGTAGTAAAATCTATAGGTCTTCTGTCTAATCTATAGTCTTTAACAGTTATTTCATCCATTTCAGTGGTAGGCAATTCTTCTTCCACTAAAGACTCTGCAACCTCAGTGTTGATGTCAGTTTTTAATGGCATTGACTCAGTTTCATATTCATAAATTGGAGTTTTATTATTTGCTTCTAAATGTTCATAAATTGGAGATTTATTATTTGCTTCTAAATGTTCAGGTTCATAGTTATCTTCATTTGAGCATACCTGTTCATTATCATAGTGCACATCAGCATCTGCGTAACTGATGATTGGTGAATCAGATCGCAAGCTGTTTTCAAATATTTTATCTTCATTATAATCATCATCTTCATACTTTATCCTTTTAGCAATGCAATATTTTTCATCATCATTCACACGCTTGTAAATCTGTGTATTGCAGTCGGAATTGGTTTCGTTTTCATCCTCAGGGAGTTTGTCCTCAACAACAACAGTGAGATCTAGTTCTTGCTTCATATCATTTGATTCTGAATCATCAGGCAGGAGCAAGGGATCAACAGGTGTGGTGGTGATAGAATCATCCATTCGTTGAATAGATGAATCTGAGAAGTTGCAGTCTACTTGGAACTCTTCATATGATTGGTTTGAATGCTTGCCATGCTTGAGCGGGAGTAGATCTGGGACAGGGGTATGTATCTTTGGGCTGACACCAGCTATCTCATCATCTGTCCTCGAGGATGACCTTGTTACTGCTCCAACTGATCTCATTCTTTTACTGTTACTAGATTTACTCTTCTTTATTTTTGGTACAGTGCTACTGCTTGTAATTGAAGCAGTAGGTCTTAGTTTTATTGTTGTTTTTAAAGAGGGTCTCTCTGAATTCAATCCTAATGAAGCTTTCTCTCTTCGAGATTTTTCTCCCCATATAGGTTCAAAATGTTTTAGTTTCCATGGATCAATTTTACTTTTTTCTTTTTCTGCTTCAGTCTTCATTTTCTGTTGACTTTCTGGAGTCAATTCTCCTCCAGATAAGCTTGACTGCCACTCAAGACAAGCTCTTGCAAAGAATTCATTATTGAGACTAGATGAATTTAGACGGCCCGATGGACTTAGTCTGTCCACACTAGGCAGTAGCTGCCCTAGTTTATACTGATAAAGAGGCGGAAGCATTGAAAATGTATGCTTGTTGAGTAATTGTCTGATATTTGTATTTACTAATATAGAGTCAGGAGTTTCTAAATCAATGCAACCCTCTCGGGTCTGCTGTAGTTGAGCTGCTGTAGACAATTTCTTACCATTTCGTTTTCGAGGCTTTATACTGAAGCCTGGAATACTGGCTAGAACCTCCCTCATAGTGGAAGGTTTACTTGAGCTTGACTCTGTGTATGATAGAGCTGCTGTCCATTCTCTGTTCTCGGGTGGGGGAGGTGGTAAAGGCTTCACTATTATTCTTGGAAGAGGCCGGTTGTGATTAGAACTCTTTTTTCTTCGCTTTGATTGTTTTTTGGAGGAGTGTTTACTGGACTTTTCACCATCTTCGGGAATGCGTATGACTGAAAATTGGTCGCTGTTAGACGTGATGAATTTGGTATCTGATGTACATTCAGAGATCTGAGGTATGCTTGCGGACGCATTAGCAATCTCTTCCATTGTTGTGATATTCCAGTGATTTTAGTGTGCTTATGACCGTAGTATTTGATGAATGTATGCCGATAGAAATCAAAATTTCAACCCATTGTGCAGATCTTCAGAAGTCAGTTAGAATCTTCTGAAAATGTAAGATTGTAGCACTGAAACTTGTTCATTACTTATTTTATGTTAATCCAACTGCACTATCGTTTCCACAAAGCATTCTAACAAAATTAGCAAAATGCAAAATGTCACAACAACGCAGAAAATGAAATGGATTCCTTTCCTTTCCTTCCTTCAATCAAAGAGTATAACTATAATATAACAAGACTAGAGCAGAGCAGTTATTTCCTTGATTACTTCCAGTCGTCCAGCCTACCACAGAAAAAAACAGACAGACAAAGAGTATAAGTTTGATCTTTGGTAAAGAATTACCACAGATAGACATTAATATACATTGAATACGTCCATTAGTCGATCGTAAAGCCACCGAGACGACCCCCACCTTCAAGATTACCCGTTCCACGAGCAAATAACACACACAGAAAAAGGCCGTGTGTGGGACTCAACCCGTCCTAGTGACAGGCAATACCCACTAAACTCCGCAGTGCTTTCGCCGTGTGGTGGTGTCGTGGGAAACCGGCCTTAGCCTTAACTACCACAACACCACCAGCGATTGCCGCTTTACAGGGGCCCCACAGGCCCCCCAGTGTGACTGGGGGGGATGGCGGGAACAGCTGGGTCGCCAGGCCGTTCCCGCCGTTCGACGGGGATGAGGGTCTGTGCAATGGAGGCCGGTTGAACGCCCCTACGTTCCCGGCCCCCAGGCCCCCATCTAAACCTTCAGTGCCCGACAGGGTGGCCGAATTGACCCTCCCTGCCGCGCCGCCAGCCTTGAAGGCCGGCCATCCCACGACCCGAAGGTCCGCTGAGTCCCTCACTGGGACTCCCCGCCCCACGGAAGTCCACCTGTCCATCCACTGTGCCCTGTGCTAACTTTATAGGGATACGCGGAGGACACCCTCGCGTCGGACTATTCGCTGCTGTCGATAAGTCCCCACAAGTGGGAAGTGATCGACGGCACCCAGGGTACACCACGAGGAGGTTATCCGACCCAGTAAGTGGCCTTATCTCAACTTGTGTAACCAGGTGAGATGAGGGCCAAGTGCTTAACCATCGTGCAATAAAAAAAAACTGCAATAATAGTTTTGTACATACATGGATTGGAAAAATTTAAATCTTTTATCCCAATAATATTCTGAATGTACTGGGATTCAATTATAAATAATATGAAACACGTGAAATGATGATAATACCTATTAACCTCACTTTTGACAAATTAATAGGAACTTACTATTATCGATGACATTTATCGTTAATTTGCTTACTGACAAAGGTTCCATACAGCCTACAACTTCAACAAATTCTTATTTTTCAGCAAAATTGCAACATACTTTTAGGGAAAGCTTTTGACATTTTTATAATAGATCAGTTCTCTATGAAATATCCAACATGTTTTATTTAGTATGGATGCTATTGGTACCTTCTATGAACTTTCCACTGCATTCGACTGCGTCAATTACGAAACATTGAATTCCAAACTGAAATATTACGGAATGAATGGCAAAGCCTGAAATCTTTTAATGTCTAACCTAAAAGAGAAAATAAACATTGTTGCGAAAAACCTAAAAATAATTTAGCTTATTGTTTTATTTCCTACATAAATATAATCACTTATTTGCGTCAAATCAGATAATTATATAAATAAACGAAGTATAAGGCGGTGCATGGCGCAGCACTATTTACCTCACACACATTCACATTACACGCATACATGTAGATATCTTGTTTTTGGTCTTCTTCCTAACCTAGATCCTAGCATCATCCTAGGTAGGACGGTGTAGTAAGCGCTTAACTTTTTATTATTTATTTCGTTACTGAAGTTACCCAAGACAAAGAGAATAGAAAAATTAACCCGGCTTTTAATTATAATTTTACAGACGCAGAAAATTCATTATAATATTCGAGATTAGGTCTAAACATGAGTCAGGATTCCAAATTCTAAAAGTGAATATTACCTACCGTTTTTCGCTTTTGATATATTATTATGAAATCAATATTTGGTACCTACATATACCAATGTTTTACAAGAATCAACTACCTACCCTACTACCGAACCACAACAGCCACAAACCTAGCGATAAATCAATTCAATTTGTACTCTGTGCCATCGCAATGAGCGAAGCCAATCAAACAAAACCAATCATCTTTTACTTGCCCTTCCCTACGAGTACGTTCCTTCCTTTTGTTCGCCACGCCATTTTGTTTTATGTTCGGCAAAGAGTCATTGCACTTCAGCTAATTTTCGTTTATTTCTAATTTGTTCTGAAATAACGGTTCGTGGCTGTGTCATATAGGCTTCTGTGATACTTGTGTGACTGTTATAAAAAGATACCGTATAATGGGCCGCGGAAGGTAAGAACAATTTGCGTCTAGGTTACCCACCAAACATGCTATTTTTATTCAATTACTTAGAATGCTTTGTTATAATGATGTAAATTATCTTAGGGATCGTAGTCGGGATCGACGTCGCAGTCGCAGTCGAAGTAGAAGCCGGAGTCGTAGCGGCAGCCCGCGCTACGGACTTGGGTCCGGTGGCGGCGGCGGCGGTGGTGGAGGACGCGGTGATCGTGATCGCGGTGATCGATATGGTGGAGGTGGTTTCGGCGGAGGAGGTCGACGAAGTAATCCTGGTGCAAGCCTGAGAAAGCCAAAATGGGATCTTAGCAGACTGAAACCCTTCAAGAAAGAATTTTACGTTCCACACGCTGATGTCGAACATAGGTCGGATTCAGAAGTGGAAGCTTGGAGAAGCTCTAGTGAAATTACTCTAAAAGGCCGAAACATTCCAAAACCTACTTTGACATTTGAAGAAGCAGGATTCCCCGACTATGTAATGGATGAAATTGATAAGATGGGATTCTCTAAACCTACTCCTATTCAAGCTCAGGGTTGGCCCATTGCTCTCAGTGGACATGACATGGTTGGCATTGCTTCAACTGGCTCTGGAAAGACACTATCTTACATTCTTCCAGCAATTGTACACATAAACAACCAACCTAAATCCAGTCGTGGTGATGGTCCTATAGCTCTTGTATTGGCTCCTACAAGAGAGCTAGCCCAACAAATACAAGAAGTTTGCGACAAGTTTGCTAACACATCCAAAATTCATAACACATGCTTATTTGGTGGAGCTCCGAAAGGGCCCCAAGCCAGAGACTTGGATGCTGGAGTAGAAATTGTGATTGCAACACCAGGGAGATTATTAGATTTCTTAGAAAGTTCTAGAACTAACTTGAAAAGGACTACCTACCTAGTGTTAGATGAAGCAGACAGAATGTTGGATATGGGTTTTGAACCCCAAATCAGAAAAATTATTGAACAGATTAGACCTGACAGACAAACACTCATGTGGTCTGCTACCTGGCCCCGCGAAGTGCAGACCTTAGCTTCAGAATTTTTAAAAGATTATCAACAAATCAATGTTGGGTCACTCTCATTAGCTGCTAACCATAACATCTTACAAATAATTGATGTTTGTATGGAATATGAAAAGGAAACAAAGTTGAGCACACTTTTAAAAGAAATAATGGCTGAGAAAGAAAATAAAACCATAATTTTCATAGAGACTAAAAGAAAAGTGGATGACATTACCAGAAAAATGAAGAGAGATGGGTCAGTATTAACAACATATATTATTATTTGAAATAACCAGTAATATACTATAACAGAAATTATAATAAAAATATATAATTTGTATAGGTGGCCAGCAGTATGCATTCATGGAGACAAATCACAAAATGAGCGTGACTGGGTATTACAAGGTAAGAAATTCATGTAGGTCTAATACAAATTAAGTATTGCATATCTATTTATAACTTGTTTAGATTTTTTATTTTATTTTGATCTGAAAATATCACTGAATCAAATTCTATAATAATATATACCTAGTAATGCCTTGCAATTCTTTATGGAGCACTAGTTGTGAAGCTTAGCTATGTGCAATAGAAACTGATGGGGCATTGCTGGACACATAAAACACAAATCTAATTGGAAATTGTGTGTTTGTAACGAGGATCTGCGAGAAGCGGTGTGGGACCTCGGCGCTCGGTGCGAGCGGTGTCGGGCGCGCGCTAGTGCCGGCCCCGCCTCGGCCGGCCGCGGCCTGACCCCGGCCCTCGCCCGCCGCCCCTCGCCCCTCGCTCGCCGCGCCTTGCCCTCGGCAGGTCGCCGCCGCTTCTCGCGCGAGGTGCTGCGCCGCGGCGCCTCACGTCACACGAGGCTGGCCGCCACGCGAGGCCCTCGTACCTCTACGCCTTTCCACCTGAAAGGCTCTCGATCTCAAATTTACCTTTTGTCTGCCATCACAACGCCTTTGCGTGATGATGGAAACTGAACCGATTAGTAAGTTTATTACAAGATTTAAATTTAGCAAATGAGGTCTTGAGTCGCATGATCCTTTCATAGCTTGTCATTGAATACATAACAGTTTCACGGTATATATAATGATTATTGTAAAAGCTCATTTGTTAAATAATGTCTTTATTTAGTCAAAGCCCTTGGATCAATAATTCATGAACGTAAGTATGAGGTAGCCACTTGAGAAAAACTTGGGTTAGTTAACGTCATGGATGATGCTCGAAGCTAAACTTTCAAGAGACAAGAATTCAAGATTTTTTCAAACAAGCTGAACACTGAAGATTTTTCACTATGTATTTTACATGACATGTGGAAGTATTTGGTTATATGGGACAGCTTAAATGTTTTGTGTGGGGCATTTATCTTACATTTTTGACATATTTAAGATTAATTTTAGTTACTGTTTTCAGATTTTCGAAGTGGCAAATCGCCCATACTTGTAGCCACTGATGTAGCCGCTAGAGGCTTAGGTATGTATGTTATTGTAGATTTTTATTCCACTAAGTTAAATACTAAAAACCACAGAAAAGACGTAAAACATCTAATTTTTACCCCCAATGCCTCGAGGAGTGTAGTGTTATGTATGTATATTTCTTTGTCATCATATTCCATCCTAGATGGCTTGATGAGTTTTGTCATCTGAGGTGATTCTTCTAATCTAAATTGTAATCCTCCCCCTGGATACAATGTGTTTTATTGTAATAAATGAAAGGTTGCCATAACACATGCCTTTTTCTAAATATATTGTATGAATTGTAATACTTTTACGTTCTCGTAATACCGTGACGTACCTGCGTTATAGTTTATCAACTTGCAATTTATTTCCAGATGTGGATGACGTAAAGTTTGTCATTAACTTTGACTATCCCAGCAACTCCGAAGACTATGTCCATAGAATTGGAAGAACTGGTCGAACAAATAAAACTGGAACTGCCTATACTTTCTTCACTCCATCCAATGCTGCTAAAGCCGGTGATCTAATGTCTGTGTTGAAGGAAGCTAAGCAAGTCGTCAACCCTAAGTTGCAAGAGTTAGCTGAGCGCGGTGGAGGCGGAGGTCGACGTGAGTGCACCTTTTTTTTTATTTTTTTATTGTACAACGGGGAAGCACTTTGCCTTCATCTCAGCTGGTTACAAGTTAAGATAAGGCCTAAGGTGGAGGCGCACTTCAGCCGGAATCATCAACAAACTGAGTATCTGACTATCTTACCTCTAAATGCAGCAACACAGCCATTTTTAGAATTGTTGTTATAGCGACAGATTTAGGTAGGATGGTGGTAGCCAGGTGGACTTGAACAAAGTCCTACCACCAACCAAACCATGCACAATATTGTACTTCCCCTGGGGATCGAATCTGGGACCTATGGATCTGAAATTGGTGGGTTGAACCACTAGACCACAGGCAGTTAAGCACCTTATTTGTTTTTATTGTTATGTTTCTCGTCATATTGTTTTACATATACAGGTGAGTTTTTTTCCAGGGCCACTGAGGCCTAATCTGAAACCATGAGTTATAGAAAAGTCATGTTATGAAAAACATGCATTTAAAAAAGAATAAGTTCTGCATTCAAGAAAATATTTTATTTTATTAGCTTTTCTGGAAAAGATGATTTTTGAACAAAATTTTTTTTTTTTCAAGTTCTTTGTTTGATAATAAAAAAAATTATGTATGATGACTATGTACCCAAACTTGTTGGAACACTTTCAAAATTGAAAAATTATAAATTCATATTTATGTACTTAGCAAAGGTTGTTCATATAGTCTGAAATGCGTAAGCGAAGCTAATAAATACTCTTTTGCTGTTTGTGAAAAACTTTTTAAAATCGGAATGTCTTCAAAAAAGCTTGGTATTCAATAAAAAGTACAATTAAACTAACTATGTACGAAGGAATCAGTCAGATTACCTAAGGACTGTTACAAACGGCCTATAGGTAACTCAATTTTTTTTTAATTATCAAACAAAGAACTCATAAATGCAAAAAAATCTGCAAAACACTTTTCCAGAAAAACAATTAAAAAAATTAGATTTTCTTTAATGCTGAACTTATTTTTTTTTAAATCCAGCATGTAACTCCTAACATTATTTTTCTATAATTCTCACGGTTTCAGACTTGGCCTCAGTGGCCCTGGAAAAAAACTCATGCAAGCATATACAGGCTATGCTTGTGTTTGATTGCTATCTCATCTGATATTAAGCAATGATGCAGCCTTTGTTAAAGCATACTTGCCCACTGTTCACTTTTGACTTGAAAACTCCCATGTTGTAACAATTGGGAACTACAGATTTGTCTAGATAACTCCGCGAAAAGATTTGCAGATAAGTTTGCTTTGTCTGCAGCAGTGTGGGATCAATGACCCATCAGGTTTTAGCAGTGATGGAAGGCAGGGCTGACAGAATTTCGACTATATACGTATTTTCCTCAGTCGCGCCTCTGTTACGTTAAATCACGACGTTATCTGGAAAAGCTGCAGGCGACACAAGGGTCCCAGTCGTAACTCCGATTCGCCAGCCGTGCACCGTAACTCTGGTCCCGCTACTCTGCGATTAGCCGTCCGATGCAGTATATTGATCAGCATACATTTGGTCAGTCTGTCAGCACAAGAATTAGAGCTAATCTTTGTGCTGACCTGGATGGATAGATGTCAGCTAATCAGGATGAGGCCCATCCTGACCCATCCTATACCACATAATAGGGTCTTTGCCCACAGTCGTTGGTGTCTCGGGCCCCCTACAATCATAAGCATAACAAATTTGTAGATAGGTAGGTACTACCAGTTGGTAATTGTCGCTTCTAAACTATGCGTGTAAATTAATAATAAAAAAAAATATGCTTATGTTCCGGTTTTCGTTTTCAGATCGGCGCGGTCGCGGAGGTCGATATCGCCGCGGAGGGCGCGGGCGCTCCCGCTCGCGGTCCAGGTCGCGCGACCGCCGGCGTCGCACGCGCTCTCGCTCCCGGTCGCGCGACAAGCGCCGTCGCCGCCACAGCTCGTCGCGCTCCTCCCGCAGCCGATCCAGCCGCTCGTCGAAGTCCCGCTCGCGCTCCCGCTCCCGATCGCGCAGCCGCTCCCGCTCAGGCAAGTGCAGCCCCGTGCCCCCCGCACCCACCGCCGCGCTTCTCCCCACACCAGCGACGCGGCCCTTGCTCCCCGCGCCCCCCGCGCCAGCACCCCTGCCGTCTAACGGACGGGGACCCGCGACCCCCCCGCGCAGTAACCCCCCCAAACAGAACGCTCCGAGCGATCACCCGCAGGGCGCCCCTCCGATACCGGCCTTGATGGCTATGACCCCTCAGATGAATATGTGCGTGCCACCTCCCTCGATGAATGGACGTGGTTTCGCGATGCCCCCTCCATTCTTCCCTGCCGATCAGTACGGTATGCTGGTGCCCGGGTACGGCGGCGCGGGCGGCTGGGCCGCGCCACCGCCGCCCCCGCCTCCGCCGCCGCCTCCCGTAGACTCTAGCGGTACTTACGCCCGAGGCTCGGGACAATGCGGCCTCGAGTCAGATTCCAGAAAGCGCGACCGCGCCGGTGGACTCGGCGCGGCCGGTGGCCTCGGTGTGTCCGGCGGCCTCGGTGCGCCCTGTGGCCTCGGTGCGCCCGGCGGCCTCGGCGAGGGCGGTCTCGGCTCGGGCGGGGCTGAGAGCGGGCCCAGCTCCGCAGACCCGCGGCGCCCCCGAGGAGGCCGCGAACGCCGCCGCCGCGGAGGCCGTGGACGCAATCACGACAACCACGATGACTATGGCTCGGAAGACGCAGACTCCGGCGGTCTCGGTAGCGCGCCGCTGCTGCCTCTTGCCTCTGGCGGCCTCGCCGTGCCCCCCGCGGGCCAACCGCGCCTCCTGCCGCTGCCCGCCGCCGCCACCGCCGCCCCCACACCTGCTGACTACGACACCGTCGTCCCTCAAGGCGCCAACTTCACCGCGTTCGGCTCCTACGCCTCTAACAAACGCATCAATCAGCATGGAGATTTTAATGACTCGTACGGCGGAGGTGACTATTTCGGACAGCAGGGCATGGGCCCCGGCAGGCCGGCGGCGGCGGCGGCGGGTGGTCTAGGTGCGCCGGCGCTCAACGGCTCTGGGGGGTACAATGAGGGCCGCCAGAGGAATCGCCGAAGGTGAAAGCGACGAGGTTTGTTCTAAACCAGTGACTCTCTTTCACTTAAACAGGTTCAAACACTCCTTACCCCAACTTACATGCATATTGTACATAATTCTTCCTTTGTAACAGGATTTTCTACACAATCTACAAATATACCATTACAAATTCAATGTATCCAATCCATGTAAAATTTGTACATTATTGGGTAATGTTACCGTCTACGTACTATGCTTGCTACCTTATTAAATGACTGACAGACAGACAACGCACAGCCTAAACCAGTGGATGTAGAAGCATAAAATTTGGCACTCAAACAAGTTCAAATAGTGAAAGTGAGTACCATGTTTTTTTAAATTCATCTATGAGTGTGAAATAATGGTGAAATAAATATAACGTTTGTATGCAAGATTGTCATCAACATAGAGTTGAACAAGTCGGTTTGCTTATATGACTAAATGTGATATAAATAAAAAAAATGGTCCAACTTAGGGCGTAAATAAATAGCATTTGGACATTGAAATCTCCAAAAAAATTCCCGTGCAGGCATTGAATATTTATTCAAAAGTTAAAATAAATTTATTTTGAAATGATCATTCAATTGTTTTCTTCAAAAAACCTTATAGGTATAATAGTATAGTTTAGCTGTTCATTATTTACACTGCCTTTTCGTACACTCCTCTGCCTGATGAGAAAACATAGATTTAATCGCGCTCACGACGGTAGCCTTGTCCTAAGGCTTGTTAAAATACATCTGTATCAGTGTTATAAGAGAAGCGTTTTTTTTTTAAATAAAAAACAAATGTAAAAAAAATATTTTTTTTGGTTACATGGAATTTGTCAATTGACTGATTTCAGTAGACTACTTTACTCAAGTCTAAATCAAGTTACATAGGCAAAATAATCTCTGCTTGAGACTACAGTTATTAGAACATGGTATGGGCTTTAACTCAGGTTTCAGTGTTTTTAAAATAAAAGACAAATGACATGAAAAAATCTTTTTGGATACATTGAATTTGTTCATTGTCTATTTATTATGCAAAATAATCTCAGCTTGAGAGTCTACAGTTCTTAGAATGGGCTTTATCTCACGTTTCTGTCTTGTGATTTCTAGGATTTTAGAATTAAACTAATTTCCATATTTCTTACTTTCAGAAAACGGACACAACGGGGATTCACGTCGCCGCAGGAGACGTTAATTCATTCGCAGTTCGGACTAAACCTTATAATAGCAATCAGACTATTTGTGTAAATTCCATTTTAAATTGCTAGAATTAGAGATTGGTGTATTATGCCTAGGTATTTATATGAAGTTATAGACACATTTTAACATTTTTGTGTTTGTGCTCTTTGGGTACTGAGCTCCTTGGTCGTAAAACACACTGTGTGTGTTTCTCAGCAAGCAAGTAGTGTTTAGAACTTGGTTTCTTATATTTGCTAATTCTTTTTGTTACAATTTGATAAGTGTTCATTTAGACAGTTTAGGATTTACAATAGGCGTTTTAAAGGTAGCATTCACTAAAAACACTGGCAGTTAAAAAAATAATGTGATCATATTTTTGACTTGTATTATGCATTCATAGAATCTATGTAGAATATACATTTAGATTTTTGGATATGTAACATGTGAAACGAATGGTCCCTGTTACTTTAAGTTGTAACTAATTTGAATCTTGAATAGAAATTAGGACAAGCTTGAATGTATGCTCTGTATGATTAATGTTAGGAGATATAATAAACTTTTTCATGGCAATAAATATTGTTTCTTTTATTAATGAGAGCATGTTAGGTACCGGGCAGTCACTAAATATTCTCGTCAGACTCTCCTGGCGATGTGTGCTTTACTCGAGCAGAAAAGTATATTCTAGAACGAATCGAGTTCAAAAAAATACTTACAAACACTAATACAGCATATATCGCTCTAAGTTTTGTTGAACTCAATTCGTTCTAGAAGATACTTTCCTGCTGGAGTAATGCACACTATGGCGATGGCTCTTAAGTCTGACAGCCGTTGCACACTTACACAGTCCACACGAAGAAAATATTTAGTTATGAACAATCCAATTATTATTTCAGCACAAAGGCAACAATCATTACCTACCTATCACATCACACTAAGATCATAAAGGCGATAGTTTGTGTATGTATATTATGGCGCTCCTTTACGCGGAAACAGCTAGACGGGTTTGGTTGAAATTTGGTACACTCCCAAACCCGTCTAAAAAACTCTTGATCTTTTTATCCCGTGCACGGACGAATTCGTCGCCTGCATGCGGCCTTACTGCTAAGCAGAGTCCGACGGAGCACCAACACCATCCTGATGATGATAGCAGACAAGCTTGATGGTCCGCTATTTAAACACAGTGTTGATGTGCTCTTATTAAAGGCTAGGTACCAGTGATCCAGAGATCCTGGGTTCGATTCCCAGGGGAGTTTTTTTTTATACTACTAGGAGACGAAATTTGACCTATGCAGTAAAGCATTGTTATAGACAAGAGATGCACTTAACACCAGGTGAGCTACTTGCTTGTCGGGACAAGCAAGTAGCTCACCTGCCCCCTCAGCACGGGGAGCGGATAAAAATGATGCCCTTTGTTTTTATCCACCATCGGGAGACAAACTGCTCTCGAAGGATAAAAGTGGATAAAAACAGAGGACAAAAATTGTATCCCCGCCCCGTGCTGAGGGGGTTGGTGTTAAGTGCATCTCTTGTCTATAACAATGCCTTACTGCATAGATCAAATTCACAAAGAACATAGCCTATACGGCACTGCATTGCGTCCGTCAACTTGAGGCATAAAGGTGTTAAGACTCGCGTGCCCCTAATTTCACCGGCAATCATACCGGAACACAGCAACGCTGCTTGCGGCCGAAATAGGTATGGTGGTAGTAATTCTCCGGACGAGACCTTTCACAAGGGGCTTCTACTATCTACTCTTATGGTAGTCATACCTACTTGGGTTTATTTATAATCTACCCAACTACAACAAATAACACACTGCACATAGTCAAATACTTTTATCACATCTTTTCGAGGAAATGCCGTTACTTTTATTACGAAATTTCTGCTAAGCTTGTTAAACATCCTTTGCGAAAAAAATGCGAGATGTCCAAGACCTCACCACGTGCAAAGGAGCAACTAGAAAATATCTCATTTAATACTACCTACTATGTAAATTATAAAAATACAATAATAAAAAATAGAAGTAACATGATAAAACCTGAGGATAAAACGAATAAAATGGCACAGAAAACAGCAATGAAGGATGAGATAGACTATATAAACAGGTTCATTTAAGTAAAAACATTTAACTCTTGGAACACAGCCAGAGGTGATTGCCTCATTGAAAGAAGCAACATTTGACCACAAGGAAGAAATTTATCTATAAGACTTATAAATTATTATTTCAGTCTACATAATAATAGCACCGAGTGTTTATGGTACATAATAGGAGAGTAGGTATATTGTACAAGGTTTACTTTACACTTGTTTCATAATGTAATACCCTGCCAACATTTAGTATACCCTACCATGTCTTTGATAATAACTTATTATGTAGCCATGGAAACATTACCTATCTATTATAATTATTTACTCTATGGTATTGTTTTTGTACTAAAGATTTTGTCTAAATTCGTTAGTTATGAGTTTCTGTGTTGATTTAGTTTCTGAGGACTCTTTTTATGAAAACATAACTTTAGGAGTCACCAAATTATTGGGTTAGTGCATTTAGATATATACCTTCTTTGCAAAAGTACACAAAGCAAAGTAGCTTTTGTTTATTGAATATAGCTACGAAATACTAAATACGTATGTAAATAGCGGAATAACTTGAACAGTTGGGATAAAATAATACAAACTATTTGTCTTGTGTAGTTAAACCTAGGTTCGCTACATTTATGTAATTCAATTCAATTATTTCTTAGCAACTCTCAAAATATGAAAATGTTGTGCAGTGTAGCTGACTGACTGATGACTAACAATCAACACTCAACCCAAACTATAGTATTGGAAATGTTAAGTGCATTATGAAAGGATTCGGAATAATCCCGTAGGATGAAAGCAAATGCAGGTGAATAGAAAATACACTTAGTTAAGATATAATAGCAGATACATTGATGCTCAACATCTAGTATGAGTTTGCTTTATGTTTTGGTAAGAATTGGAATCCCTCAGGGACTGGGCCCAGCAACATTTCACTAATTTTGACCCAGTCAGCACAATTTCCCGATGCCATTAGTGTTTCCAAATCATCTCTTCCAAAGTACATTGGAGGTCTCTCATTTATTTTCTGAGGTGGTCTCTCTAATAGACCAACAGGTACATAGCGATACAAAAAGGATAGCCATTCAAGCATGAATCTTCTTGTGTTTTCCACTCCCTGTGTATCAGAGCCCCAATGTTCTAGTCCATAATTTGTATACTTTTTGAGAATATCAAATCTTTCACTGCTTCTTATATCCCAGAGCTTTTGTTCTTTGATTTCTGTAAATAGCCACGGTTTAATCAAAGCTCCACGCCCTATCATGACACCTTGTACTGTAGGCGCTAGTTTTCTGCGTTCAATGTAATCATCATAACATAGAATATCTCCATTGCCATAGACAGGGCATGGTGATGCAGCTTGTGCACAAGTCTCGATGTACTCCCAGTCAGCTGACCGGGTGTACCGCGCTTCTCTTGATCGACCGTGTACAGTGATAAGAGCGGCTCCAAGCTCTGCCATCTTTGGAACAATTGTGTGTGTTATCTTCTTATCCTGATACACACCAGTTCTCATTTTTATTGTGAAAGGTATAGTTAATAGTTTGGAAGCACATCTGACAGAGGCCTCAAGGGCATTTATTCTGTGCATCATGCCACTGCCTGCGCCTTTTTTGTAAATCAAGTCAATGGGACATCCCAAATTTAAATCTATAAAATCAAGTTGTGTGTTTTCTTGAAGGAGTTGAGCTACTTTTGAAATCATGTAAGCATTGGCTCCACATATTTGTGCCCCAAATAAATCCTCGGACTCATGTCTTTTGACAAGAGCCCATTCTTGCTTCATTCCTTTGAGTAAAGACTCACATAAAGCCATTTCTCCACATGTGATGTCTGCTCCATACTCTTTACATATTCTTCTGAAAGGTAAGTTGCCTACGGTGGTCAGAGGGCTGAGGTAAAGTTTGTCTTTCCAATCAATTACTTTCTTTTCTCTTGGTAAAAGTTTTATCAAATACTCATCTGTGACCACACCACTAGCCTTGATTGGTTGATCACTTTTATCTATGGACTCCTCCTCTACCTCTTTAGGTTTGTCTTCAGAACTTTCATTACACCCTTTGTTATCTGCCTGAGATTTACTCTCATTCTGCTTAGGTTTATTTCTAGTGTCCAAATGTTTAACCAGCCTCTCAGAAAAATTAAAGTCATACTTTCTCTTGTATAATTGGTTTTGTACAGACTGCTGAAGAAAGTTTTTAGTATCTTCCTTCCACTGTTCTACTTTTTCTATGGTAACTTTGTTGAAACCTTCCTCTGTAATGTGACTAGATCCATAACGGCAAGATAAGCCTCTTGGACATCTTCCACGAAGCTTGAATAAGTGACATTCATCCCCAATATCCTTTGGTTTACTTTTCAGGTAGTCAAGAGGATTATGTATATACTTACAGTTGTTGTAAGTGCACTCTTTCTTTTCATCTGCTGATACTACATTCACGATACTTGGGCATGGTCTATTCTCCATTTCATCTCTGTAGGTTTTGGGTCTACTTTTGTTTTGGCCTTTCTTCTTGTTTTTCGTTCTGTCATCTTCAGTTTTCAGCTTTTTGTTACCAGCAGAATCACCTTCCACACTGACTTCTAGCTTGTGTTTACCAAGTAAATTTGAATTGTTTTCGGTGTCTGACCGTGCCTTTTGTACTACGAATTCTGGTCTAATAACACAAACACCCGCATCTGGGTTATTCATTTTAAACTTATGGCTTATTTATTAGATCAGCAAATTTTAAAATACTTGATAGGTTAGTAAACAAGTAGAAAAATATGAATGAAACTAACTCAACTCAAACTTTTGAGGTTATATTCTAAGCTAAATCAATTAGGTTAGGTTACCTAATTAATTTGACTATTGCGTCTGTGACTGTTTTTAGGGTTCCGTTCCGTACTCAAAAAGTGCCGTCACGACATGTCCATTAGCTTATGCTGTCTGTGAACCTTTATGGTGCTGTAGTATATTTTGATTCGTCATGGGTTGGTAATGGATGGATAAGGATCAGTAGATACAACTTTATACGTTTGGATATATAAAATAGTCAAAAATGTGGAACGCTTCACGATTTTGCGTGTCATCCTTGCGCAGAGGCCATGCTAATCTACCATATATGCTCAAGTGTGTGTGCTAGTCTTCTCTTTTTGTAGGTAGGTTTGTATGGTTCCAATTTTAGTAGGTAGGTACCTATATGTACTGCCGAAGCAAATTCAGGGGGGTGGCCACGACCTCTTAAATAGTATTATTCAAGAGGTCGTTACTCCTAACATGACTTTTCGATAACTCTCACGATTTCAGACTTAGCCTCAGTGGCCCTGGAAAAAAACTCAGTCTGTATATTATAAAAACTACCTACATAAAATATTAAGATAATGACCATGCCTTATACAGAAAATATAACAAAAAAAAACACATTTTTGCCTTGTAATGTCGGCGGAACCCTCGGTGTGCGTGTCCGACTTGCAGTAATTGGCTTAATTACTGCAAGTCGGACACGCCGGTTCCGGTTTATTTGAATGACAATCACAGAACATAAACCTTGCTTGCTTTATTGAATGTTGTCCTTTTCGGGCCTTCTTGTCCGTCTATACCAAACCCACTGAGCATAAATGATGCTTAGCTCTTATATGTTGGCTTTTCATGACCACAGCGGACCACAGACTATAAGCATAAAGTGAATGAACATGGAATGACCATAAAAAGAGACAATTTTAAAATTGACTTTTAAGAGATAGTTCATGATGGCAAATTGGCGATAAATTTGGCTCATAGAACTATTTAAACCGGCCTTAATTTTTACAGAATCTGACCCGCGGATTTGTAATGTGAAAGTGGAACGTCGGGTGCCATGCGATCGTGTAGCTCTCTCGACATGGGAGCAAAGACACTCTGCCGCGCTCCCTGAAGATTTACGTAATTTTTATGCATCCAGCGATGGATTCCAATTGACATGGCATTATAAATATTCAGGTACATTTCATAAACTACAGGAAGGTACTACCTTTTATTATTATCAGGTCCATTTTCCAGAATTATGCACGAGATGTGTGATGCGTGTCAAATTTCAGCCGACGATATCTTAGCAGTCGGGTCCATACGGGTGAATTCTTTGAACGAGCTCTGCCTTACACCAGCCCTCAAGGATCTCCTGGACTTCTCCATGACGAGGCAGAACCCTGGACCTCGTCCGGTGCTGAATACGAAGAGTAAGGTCTTCGAGTTGGATACTTGCAGGACAATTGGAAAGGTGGGAATGCATACATTTTACATGTTGCCATTATACAAAGGGAAAACAAACCTACCTACGTGCTGTCTGGTTACGCTCTTACTGAGCTCAGGGCGAACTTGAAACCTGTACATATTATACTGTATCGTAAGTAGGTATATGCAACAGTGGACTGACAGCATAAAGAAGCTTTTTTTATTTTATACAACTAGTAGACGGAACAAGTAAGTAGGCCATCATGTTCAGTGCATCCCTTGTCTATAACAATGCCTTACTGAGTACAAAGAACATAGCCTACTCAGGACTGCATTGCGCCCGTCAACTTGATGCCTCGCGTGAGCGTAATATCTCCGGTTACCATACCAGTCAAACCGGAACACAGCAATGCTCCTTGGCGGGTGAAATAGGTATGTACTTCCCCGGACGAGCCGTTTCACAAGGGACTCTACTACTGTGACATTAACTTTAGGTACATACTGGGAATGTGAGAATGATTTTGTCCGATTGTAGGTGTGCCTAGTGTACACGGGCGGTAATTGGTCAGTGTGGCTGGCGACGCGGGAAGGGTCGTGGGGCTGGCTGGCGGATTCCTTCACTCATTACTTCAGGATGGCGCTCGTGCATCTCGGCCTGCCAGGATGGCAAGCGGCCTTCGCTAACCTGCCACTCATTCCTTGGGCTGAGGTACCTACATAATGTATTATCTTTTTTAACTGACTTTTTGTTTGAAATACTTCACAGGTGACCATCGTCATCAGGTCGCAGGATCTGATGATGGAACCCTGGAGAAATCGAGGGAACTCTTTAAATAGGTATTATAGGCACACTTGAAGCGATGATTGAGGTCAAAAGTAAGGAAAAAACCAACCACGTAAGGATCACGCGTCTGTCCGTCCATCTAACAAGCCTCACAGTTCAGTTGGTAGTAACTCTGCCTTCTGCGCTGTAGGCTGTGGGTTCGATTCCACATTTGTGTGATGAATATAGATGTTTGTTCTGTGTTTGGGTGTTGTATCATATAGTACGTATGTATTTACATAAATTATTTAAGTATTCTATCCGTAATCTAGTTCCCATATTACAAGCTATGCTTAGTTTGGGGCTAGATGGCGCTGTGTAAAATTAATGTCCTGTAATATTTAATTATTTATCTGTCATCAAAATTATTGGAAAAATACGGTATCGAAATTGTATCATATTCTTCATTTAAGTCGGTATTATTTTTAGTTTTTAAAACAAAGTTGTTATGATGTATTGTATTTGTGTTTCCCGAATTAAATATTTGTTTTTATTCCCACTACAGAACTTGTAACAAACGAACACACATTCACAGACCTACTGGGATTTCTTTCCAATTGTTGCTATGCGGTTACGAGGTTTTGATCACTGAGCATGTTTTGATAATACTTATAATTTGATCATCAGAAATATATACAGCTTCATGCTCCACCTGGGTGAAGCGTGGGATACAGGTAGGGTTGCCATACGTCCGGAATTTTCCGGACATGTCTAGAATGCGTGAGGAATTCTAACCCGTCCGGATTTTCTACACTATAAGATGTCATCAAGTGTTTAAAAATCATTTCTTTTTCAATTCCAATTTTTTTTGGCAGAAAGATTATCTCCAAGCTATAAAAGAAAAACAAATACGATTTCAAAAAAGTTTACGAGGTTTGTGGCACGTGTGGAGTACCTGCTGCTTACTTACCTATACAGAAAATATTTTTTCAGAGGCTCATTATTATGATAATATATATTAACAAAACATAATAATATATTTTCATATTATTATTATGTTTTGACATTGTTTCGTTCACAGGATTTGAGCGAGCGAGCGAGAATTCAAGAATAGGGTATTTTATAACATTCAAATAAACTACCTACAAACTGAACACGATGCTAACTTATATTTACAAGAAAGTCCGGAAGTTTCATCAAATGTCAGGAATTTTCTCCGGAAATTCGTTTTTTTTTATCTGGGAACTCTAGATACAGGTCTTCTTCATGCTCCAACTACCATTAAATACAGTCATGGAGGAATTCATACATGTTTTATATTATTTAGAAAAGATGTGAAGTAAAAACGTATTAAATGTGACATAAAGCCTTTCTCTTTCAATGTAGGTGCCTAGGTATACTTCGGCTGTTTGATCAATGATCATCGAAATATTTAACCCACTGGAAAAAGGAAGTTTATTACGGCTAATTTGAACTCATAAAATAAAATGAAATGATTTATTTGCATGAGTATATCAGGTCTAACATATAATTAAGTTTCACTGTACTTGACCACTTGTCGTACAAATATATATTTTGTAGTTATAATTCCAGTCAGGCTATATAAATACAATGAAAATTGGAATATAAATTACCAATTAAAAATGTTATTATGTCAATTTGAATTAATAAAATAAAAAAAAAACAATAACTAATAGAAATGCAGACTAAAATGTATACTTTCAATAATCGTCAACTGTATAAAAACATCTATTGTAGAGCCATTTATATATTTTGTTATTAAATTCATTATTATTAAGTTGAGTAAATTCTCTTGGTGATTATAATTTTTACTACTCGCTTCGAATAATTTAAAATGAATGTCAAAGATGGTTGCTACCGACCACCATTTATAAATTATTTTGATTGTTTCAGCAACTGTTTCTGCTTCTCGCACCTCATTTGTTGGAGAAATCTGAGCCAGAAACGGGATTACTGAATGTCAGTGAGACTGGCCTCAACCACATTGATCCAAATATCTTCAAAACTTCCGTTCGCCATCACAAGAACGCTTCTAGACAGACTAACCAGTAAACATGTATAGTAATGTAACATATTATAGTAAAAGACACAAAGATGCACAGCGTTTTATTCTTGTAGGTAAATGCAACGGAAAAAATAAAATAAAGCAATGCATTACATAATCAAGTATATTTTCTGATACAATAAAATTTATAGCTAAACAGAACATTGGACGGAATGTGAGATTCTTATGAAATAGCTGGTAGTGTTCAAATGCAGCTTATAATCATATATGCAAGAATTAGCTGCTAAGAGCACATTATATATACACAAAATATATAACTAGAGTAAATAATACTAATTTTAATACATTGTTTAGTTCAACTTCAATTGGTAAATATAAAAGAAATAATTTAAGTTGATAAATAAATTTGCCATGGGCCAATGTGATAGTTTTGTGATGTGCTTAAATATAAGTAAAATAATGCAATGTAATAAAGCGCTACTTATGATCATTTTGCATAATGACAATAATGCCTTATTCTACGTTACAATCTAATATCATTCGTCGTACAAAACATATCAAACTTATTCAGTAGGCCACGTACAGTCCTTTTACTATACTATATTCTCGACATCATCAGGGTGGGACTATTTATGAACACATATGTTACCAACATATTGCTTACTAAAAAAAAAAGTAAAAAGAAGTTCATAATGGTCAAAACTTAGTAGACAATGTACAGCTTTCATAATAAGTCCATAATTCTATAAAAATGCAGACATTCCCTAGTTGGCTAGTTGATGAAATGTATAAGAAGTCAACACCTGAAGTATGTTCTAATTTGAACGTTTTTATCAGAAATTTGGAATTATTATTTTATCAAATGAAATAATCTGAACATATGAAATGTTTGAACTTCGGTGTACTGTATATAAAATAATAATATAAAATTTGTGATACACCAAAATCTAACATATTCAATGTGGTTTATTGAACTAAATGTAGACAAGAAGAGACGTGAAAGTAATTTAAGGAAGTACTTATTACGTCTTCATTAGATATTGGTTTTAGTAAATATTAATTTAAAACATACGAAGAAATGATCGTTTTTTTTGCAATTGATATGATATCCCAATGAATTTAAAATGGTTCTATAAAATATCGATACCGTGATCTTATAAAGTCAAGATAGTGATGAGAATAAGCAGCATTATTCATGTGATGTATATTGTTAAGATAATTTCAGTTTTTTTTATTCAAGTACGGGCAGACGCATCAATCAATCAATCTAAAGTGTATCTAAGAAGTGCAGAGAGTAGATAATAAAACAGCCACCGAACTAAGTAGTAATATTCAAGAGTACGAAATAGGTATTCATTCTTGGAAAAAAAATATTTGTAAAATATAGGCATGTATTTTGCTTTTTTTTTTCGAGGCATATTAAGGCTTACTTATAGCAAAATTCATTAAAAGAACGCTCTCTTAGCATATGACCACCTTTTCAACCTCAGAAAATTTTAACATATCGCTAGTAACCACAAACTAGTACCTATAAAAAACATGATTCAAGCCTATTCAGAAAGAGAACTTTTTTAGGTCTGGGGCCGTTCCAGTGCTACTACAAGCACCCTAAAATCCTATGGAAATCATTTTAGTTCCCATTTTGGCCACGACGCGACGGAGCTCATTTTGATAGACGATAGTGTACAGCCATTACCAGGTAATGCACAGCCAATAATTATAGGAAGCCATGGCTTCTAATTATTAGGCGTGTAAAAAAGTGACTTTGAATTATTGGCTGTACATTATAGTCACGCGTTGATTGGACGGCCTGAATATGAATCATAAGTAGATTGTTAGCTTATTTGCACCCTAACACCTTCCAGGCTTCAAATTATCGGGTCATACATTATCATCACTTGTTCACATTACAACCCGATAATGCACGGTTTGATATTGTACAGCTAATAATACAAAGCCGATTACTACCAATAAATTGATTAAAATTACTGGCCGTGCATTATAGGGATCTTTTTGAACAGACTAATGAGTTTGTGGTTGTGATGTAGAGAGAATACGTCAAAAATCTGTGATCCGCTAGTAGATCCAGCTGACAGGCACCCACTGGTGGTCGGTGGACAGCGAATGTAGCGCATCCAGGATCTTGGAGTAAGTGGTGTCATTGTTGTTGTTTGTGATGATGAGATCTATGTACTTTTCGTTTTGACGCGCAATCCGGGAGCTGTCTTCGAGAGTTTCCTTCATATCTTCCTCCTGAAAGGTTTGGTTGTTATATAAGAGTAGTAGAGCTCTTTGTGAAAGGGCTCGTCCGGGGAAGTACTACCACCAAACGTTTTTTGACTGCCAATCAGCATCGCTGTGTTCCGGTGAAATTACAGGCACGCGAAGCCGTTATGCTGCAAGTTAACGGGCGCAATGCAGTGCCGCGTAGGCCATGTTATAGGCAAGAAATGCTTAACACCTCAAAGTGGTATAAACAAAAACTGAATATAACAAGATTTTTTGTTATAATTTCTGATAACGTAGACAAGGAAGACCAAAGACAAGGTCTCTGCGTAGACCCTATAATAAAAGTGACCCTTGCGTTGCACCCGTCACTTTCGGTCATAAACATCTCTCGAATCTCGTGTGGATATAATTTCACCGGCAACTATATCCTTCCAACAGCTATGCTGCTTGGCGGATGTAAGTATGTACATCTATGGACAAGTTGAGTCAATTGCCTTCTTTATTTCCGGGGAGAGTGATCCCGATACTAAAGGGAAAGATGGGGGGTTCAAGTCCAGTCATAATAACAATAGAGTATTCAAAATATAATTACAGCAGCATCCACTTGAGCAATTCACACCATTACTAAGATCACCAACCCGGCTGCTTAGCGTTACGGTGATTTAACATCTATTAAATTAAATCTATAAATTTATTATCATTAATTCGAAAGCGTTCGAAAGCGTTCGCGGTTTGTTTCGTACAATTTCACACCAAAACGGCTGATTGGATCTCAATGAAATTGGTCATTAATATAATGTACGATACGATTCCTACGCTACTTTTGTAACGGTTAGCACTCTGACAAGTTTTTTTTTGTTTTATAAACCGTGTTATACTGTGATTAAAGTTCAAATACATTATGAATTGTAAAAATAATAATAATGTCAAAGCATAATTTGAATTGAACAAAAAAACTTCAAATCTACGAATAAATATTATTACTATATGGAGCTAAAAATATTCAAAATTGAAGCTAGCAAGCCTTACATTGCATGCTATAATAAGAATAATAATAGCATTTAATTCAGATTTTTTTATTGTACGACGGGGAAGCGCTTGTCTTCATCTCACCTGGTTACAAGTTTAGATGAGCCCGAATGGAATCGCACTTCACCCGGAATCCTCAACAATGTGATGAACTGGCTATCTTACCTCTAAATGCCGGAACACAACAATTTAACAAATGTTATTATGACACAAAAAATCACAACCCACGACGGGACGGCTTTAGAAAAAGACTTTATGTTAAGAGGCTAGAACCCTCATTACATAAAGTCTTTTTCTAAAGCCGGAAAAAGAAGCGGGTTCGAGTCCCGTCGCGGGTCGTACATTTTTGTGTCATAATAACATTTGTAAAATGTTGTGACCAAGTGAACAACACTTGAAATACAAGAAAATTATTTAAGAATTGTTATTATGGCGACAGACTTATTTAAGATGGCGGACATAAACAGAGCCCTACCACCAACCAAAAGTCAAATAACCTGTAGTTGTAAATTAAAAAGAATTACGTTACCTCGTAGAGTGAGGCGAGAGACTCGAGCGTGCGCGCGCGTCGCGAGCTGTAGCGTATGGAGCTCTGTCGGTCGAACTACGCAACGCATGCCACAAACACATTACTAGGCGATACATACAAACACAGACTAAGTTACAGGACATTACACATAAATAAATAAATATTACAGGACATTAATTTTAAAACACATAACAAGCTTCCAGGTCCATGGCAGCTAAATCCTCTTCGGTTAGACATCCTTTGCATAGGCGGCTGTCTATTGCTCCAATGGAGAAGTGTTTATTTATTTGGCAGTTAGCGTAGTTTGGGACCAGTATAGCGAATTTCAAACACACGGAAAGTTTTCGGAACGGAAACATCACACATAGAATCCGATAGGTTCCAGCTATTCTCAAACCATTTATGAAAATCTTCTGTGGGAAGCATCGAATCTTCCGAATTCGATCCGATAAGAAAATAGCTATACAGATGGCGCTGTGTGAAAAAAATATCCTGTAATGGGTTCGATTCCCACCCAGGACAAACATTTGCTTAGTTTGGGGCTGACGTGAAATAATGTCCTGTAATATTGCATTATTACTAGTATAAATAATTAATAATCCAGTCTTTATATCATGTAATGGTCTCGGACAAAGGCAGGATCTGTGGATGATTAAGTGGATAGGTAGCATCCACTCTTAGTACAAGCAAATGACTTCATTGCGACCCATCTTTTAAACATGAATAAATTAATATTGTGGCAGTAGTAAAATAATATTGGGAGCCTCCAGATTTCGAGGAGGCACATGCCATCAGTGGATTGCATTATCTATGCAATCCCAAGCTAGATTTTACAATACTAGAGTAAATTAAATACATGGCTCACATATGAAATATGATTCTGTACCTTTTGTATGTACTTTACAGCAAAAGTTGATACTTGTGAAATAGTATTCCATAAGTATTTATTTTAATCATTTTGAATCAGGTAATGCGTAATGTAATTCAAGATTCAATAACATGCTTCAACTATGTACTAATATGCTACAACTATAAAAAATACTGACAGAAAAAATCATCACTTTGCAGGCAAAAAACGTCAAAATTCATAAAAACTGTTCAAATGCAGCTAATATGAGGTCAAGCATGCGGTATTTTTACAAACTGATTTTAAAATTGGTGGATTTTATTTTTAAACATTATGGTCTAAGAACTTTTTTATCACGAAATTTTAATTATATATTTATGTAACTACAATGTGTTGTGATTTCTGTTAATGTTTCTTCTTATTGTTGTGCACTACTTCTGTTTTTTTTTTTACTGTTTACATATCTCCTTACAAGGTTGCAATTTACGCCCATTTTATTCAGACACTATTGTCACTAAATGTATGTATATACTATATTACTATTTCTGTGTACAATAGTGTTACTTCATTAGTTTTTTTTTAATTGGACAACGAGGAAGCGCTTGGCCTTCATCTCACCTGGTTACAAGTTGAGATAAGGCCGAAGGTGGAGGCGCACTTCACCCGGAATCCTCAACTGAGGAACTGGCTATCTTACCTCTGAACGCCGGAACACAACAATTTTTACAATCGTTGTTGTGGCGACATAATAAGTAAGATGGTGGTAGCTAGCCAGGCGGACTCAAACAAAGTCCAACCACCAACCAAACCAAGCACAATATACACCTGGTGATCGTACCCGGGACCTCTGGATCTGAAATGGGTCGACCCACCAGACCACGGAGGCGGTATGTCTAGTACAGTAACCTGTCTGTCTGTCTGTCTGTACACTCACGGCCAGATTCCGGTTGGACGCGTGCGTCAGGTTCCGCAGCTGGTCGATCCCGGGCGCCGCGATCATCACCACGTAGGGCAGGAACTCGCTGCTGTTGTGGAGCAGCTTCAGAGACTGCGGCGCGCAGTCCAAGATGCACATCTTACCTGAACATTCATATAAATAAATATTACAGGACATTCATTTCACACAGCGCCATCTATCCCCAAACTAAGCATAGCTTGTTGTTTTTTTTTGTAAATACATACTTATCATACAATATGATGTATGATAAGCATGTATTTATAAAAAAAAATTATATTCGTAATATATCCGTAATCTAGTTTCCATATTACAAGCATTGATTAGTTTGGAACTAGATGGCGCTGTGTTAAATCAATGTCCTGTTATATTTATTTATTTATCTATTATATTAAATTAGGACATTAATTTTACACAGCGCCATCTAGCCCCAAAATTTTGGCATTGCCAAAAAAAAAAAAAAAAATCAGGCAACACTAGAAAAAAATGTAGATCTTATTCTAACTTATTCTACGGCCCATAGTAATATATACCTTAATAAACTAACATACATATTAACTATACTACCTATAACTATTTATTGGCACGTAAAGTCTGTACGCTATAATAAAGACAAGCCTCATAGCTCAGTTGGTAGTAACTCTGTCCCAGGACGAACATTTGTGTGATGAATATAGATGTTTGTTCTGTTTGGGTGTTGTATCATATAGTATTCTATCCGTAATCTAGTTCCCATATTACAAGCTATGCTTAGTTTGGGGCTAGATTGCGCTGTGTAAAAAATAATGTCCATATTAATAATAATGTCCATATCAATAATAATAATAATAAGTGTTACCTTCCTTGATGACCGCCCTGATGGAGTCCAGGTGCGTCCCGTAGAGATGGTTGTTATGCTCCCCGTACTCGAGGAAGCGGCCAGCGTGCGCGTCGCGCTCCATCTCCTCGCGGGACACGAACCAGTACGACTGGCCGCTCTCTTCCATCGGCCGCGGGGGGCGCGAGGTGTCTGACGATAATGGTCCATTCAATACACGATCACATCTGGAAAGTCTGACTGTTCCTAGCCTAGCAGCGCGTACGTATCATTTGTATGAGGATAGTAACGCACCTCTACGATTCGGTCCGTATAACCGTAAGGTTTTTAGGGCCATGGGAAGGTGGAAGGAATGTTCGTAGCCTATATATTTTGGTAGTACTTATGGATGCGGCGAAAAATCCTCTGATATACGAAACTATACAGGGTGTTTGGTGCATGGACCAAAAGGATTTTTAAAAATGAAAGATGAAATGCGGCTTCTTACCACAACCACAGAGATTAGAAAAAGGTGTCGTGCATGCATAAGGTATGGAGGCCAATTTGAGCAAACGTTGTAATTTAAATTCAATAAAAACATAATCAACATAAAAAAGTGCTTTCTTAATCTTGACCCTAGCAACCAAGTATCTCTTATGTCGACCCCTGATGTCTGACCCCTGATACCCCTGATGTCTGACCCCTGATATGATTTGTGTTTTGTAACATATCGTTGGAAAGGGTAATAACTAAAGATCTTTTTAAAAGAAAGCTAAATTCAAAATGGCTTTTAATGTTTTTTGTAATGAATTTAAAAGTTGTCACTTTTCATAACATTTACACAGATTTCCCACTTTGAAAGCTCAGAAGTTTTTTTTTATATTAACTGTATCAGGTAATAATTTATTTAGAATAAGGATACATTGCTGAATACAAGCATACGTTATTTTGTGGTATTACACCACAAAAAAAAAGTTATGACGGTTTAAAGGCAAGATTCCGGGTAATTTAAAAAAAAAACTAAAAATATCATATCTAAACTACCGTGACACTTAGGACATAGGATCGATCGGGGAAACCTAGAGCATTACCCCCACAACCCCCCAAAAAATCCTGTCGGTCCATGCACCAAACACCCTGTATATATATCGATAAATAGAGCAACGGAACCACAGGTTAACGACGAAGGGTTCTCCAGGTACCATCGTCCCCAAAGCTTGATGTTGTAAAACATGGCTCCGTACTATCGGGCTATCAAACTTTTCACCTCGTTGCCGACAGTCCGTTCAAATTTAAAAACAAACTCAGAGAACAGCTGCTAAAAGGATACTTTTACACTGTAAATGATTTTTTGACAAACGAACATACTTTTGACCTATAAAAATGAAGAATCTTTGCAATTTGACATTTAAACCGTGTTTGTCATTTCCGAACTCTTAGCGCTGATTAACGGCATCTATCAGAAATTCACTTAACTATGTGACTGTCAGAAGCCTCGTTGCTCAATTGGTTAGAGCGTTTCCGGCTCGACGAAAAGATGCGGGATCGAATCCCGTCACGGGGCGGTGAACTTTTGTGTCGTTATAACATTTGTAAATGGGACAATCACTTGAAATACAAACAAGATTAAATGCAATTTAATTTAGAATCTACTTACGAGGGATAACAGCACCGAACCGCTCGGGATTCTCTTGTATCAATCTGTTCTTCAACGTCCGTCTGCCAACCCCCTTGGTGCCCACCAGCGCGAGTATACGTCGTAGAAACGGAGGCGTTCTCGCCACTTCCTCGTACAGAGCCAGCTCTGCTCCTTCTAGTTTCACGCTCGAACGGGATTCGTAGACGAATTTCTTCTTCTTTTTCGATATCTGTTGGCAACACTGTTTTTAGTGTGCAATTCGAATTAGTCGGTCGCACTTTCACGCTAGCCCTATGATATTAGAGTTCTGTGCCGCTATGATAAAAAAACAGTGTGACTCCGGGAGTGCAGAAGCGAAAACTTGGAAGATTGTCGTCTATAGTTATCAACGTCATTTAATCTTCCTTTGAATAACAGGTACTTCAAAAATGGCCGCCAAAGATTTGTGATGATGGTGGAACAAGAATCGTGATAACAGAAGAACTACATAATCTAGCAAAAATCCATAATTCTAATTAGAATCTGTTACATTCTTATTAGTATCTTCCATCTTTAGGCGTTTTGTATCAAAATACAATTTTGGCTTAGGCTTTTCATAGAAACATGATGAATTTTAACTTTATCAAAAAATAACACGCTAAGTGTCATCGTTTCTTTTTCTTAATCCATAAGTAATTGAAATTTTGAAAGCCGAGATAATCCTATAATCGAGACGCTGCTCGGATATGTATGTCAGTATGGGATTTTTCAAAAAGGGCGTTTTGAAATGTTTAAAGGGTCGGCAATGCGAGAGTAATGCTTCTGGTGTTGCGAGCGTTCATAGGCGACGGTAACCGCTTTCTATCAGTTGGGCCGTATGCCTGTTTGCCACTTTAGTGATATAAAAAAAAAGTACACAATGCGCATTCTTAAGCATATAATTTGTAACCGGCGTTTTACAGCGATACAACACCCAAACACAGAAAAAACTTTTATATTAATCACACAAATGTTTGTACTGGGTGGGAATCGAACCCACAACCTACAGCGCTGAAGGCAGAGCTACTACCAACTGAGCTGTGCGGTAGGTACCTACTACCTACGCTACGTGCGTGTCAATTAGTGTGACATATCTGTCTTCCTAACGAGATTCTCTTCACTTTTTTCCCATCTCAAAAAATGCCCAACACGCCTAAATAAGTTAGTGCCTAAATAAGTGAAAACTTATTGAGGCGTGTTGGGCATTTTTGGAGATGGGAAAAAAAACGATTGAATTGCGACAACATAAACCTTACCGACACCACTTTTTACACATTGTCTTTACGATCCTAAGAGGTACGGGTAAGGACCGTTCGAAGACTGCCTCTACATATAGACGACCAACTTCAAGTTTTCACTTCTGTCGGCACTCCTGGAGTGCCATTGTTTTTGAGACTGACTGCAGTATGTTTGCTTCCGTCATACCTCAAACTTCTTCGTTATAGGAATAGGACCTCTAGGTTTGGGCAGTATGTTGACAGTTCAATCAGCTCAACAACAATTTCATACATATAATTATCACCATCATCACACGCAACCCGCCTAATGTTGTAATGGTTAAGCCGATTGCCATTAAAAAAAAACCCGCCTGATCTCACGGCTGGGCATTCTCTCTCACTATTTACCTGTTTTAACCCTCTCTATCCTGTGCTATATCAAACACAACATAACTGAAATCATACTTTTTATTAAATTTTTACATTTACATACAAATTTTAACCGCCTGTGGTCTATTCGTTCGCCCGCTGATATCTGATCCAAAGGTTCAGGGTACAATATTGTGTTTGGTTTGGTTGGTGGAAGTTTTTTTAAATTCCGTATGGCTACCACCATCTTACCTCAGTCTGTCGCCATAAAAACAATTCTAAACTTGTGTTACTAACCTGTGTAATTAAAACTTGTAACCAGGTGAATGAGAGAATGCTAAGCGTTTCGCCGTCGCACAAAAAAAACCAACAGTGTCATAGATGAATATTTTTTTTTGTACGATGGGATGCACACGGCCTTCATCTCACCTGGTTACAAGTTAAGATAGGGCCGCAAGTGGAGGTGCACTTCACCCGGAATCCTCAACAAACTGAGGAACCGGCTATCACCTCTAAATGCCGGAACACAACAATTTTAGAATTGTTGTTGCAACATACTTAGGTAAGATGGTGGTAGCTAGCCAGACTCCTAGAAGGTAACATACATAATAATAATAATATCCTCCTAGCCGATTTCGACTACGGAGACTTGGCCTTTACATACATACTACATACAGTACGTTACCTACATCATATTTACTTGATCAGCTGTGACAGTGACCCTGTAGTGCAGTGTAAGCTTTTTCTATTGTTGACATTATTTCCTACTCACTAATTATTTATAAGGCAATGAGTCACCTTCATTGATTCACAATTCAACTGAGCACATGTAGAATATTAAAACAATGCAGTTTTGCTTCACAATACACAATAATGCTGATGCATGGCCATCCTGGGAATTCCTTTCACACAGTGAATCATACACATGAAATTATGTAATGTAGGTATTATAGTAGATATAAGTGTTGTATGTAGGAAGAATTAAGAGTACCTAATGATAAATAACCTTTCTATAGGTAGGTACGTGACTTAACTGATATACATTTACATTACATTAAGACTGGAATGTCAATGAAAGGTGTCAAAAATCACGAGCTCAAAATGTTATCTTACATCGGAATGTATGAAACAAGTCTAACAAAGCATTTTTTTTTATTGTACTACCTTTTGTTACCTATTACCTTTTATCGCTTGCTTTTCATCTCACCTGGGTTCAAGTTATAAGGCTGAAGGTGGACGCGCACGGATTCATCAACAGTCTGAGGAAATTGCTATCTTGCCTCTATATGCCGGAACACAATGATTGTGAATTGTTGTTATGTCAGTATAGCCAGTTCCTCAGTTTGTTGAGGATTCCGGGTGAAGTGAGCTACCACCTTCAGCCTTATCTCAACTTGTAACCAGGTGAGATGAAGGCCAAGCGCTTCCCCGTCGTACAATAAAAAAAAATGTATCAAAATTAAAGCGTAGAGACTTTCTCAGAATCCAACATCAAATATAATGCAGAGTTCAGATATACATAGTTATCATTTACTTTCACAAGAAATATACTCATTAAAGCTACCAAATTGTTATGAATTCTATGAATCCTTATTAACTGTAGTCTCATTTGTTCTGAAAAAAATAGTTATAAACTCAACTCACCCTCGCTCCACAAATACTGATTTTGTGCACAAAGTCAGCCTCCGGAGGGACATAGGCCTTGCGCCGTTCCTCCAACTCAGGTGAAGGAATCAGCCCGACTACATCAGGGCTCTCCACATGACTTGCTTGCCACCAGTTTGGGTCTTTCCTATCTGAAACCTGACAAAAGAGAATTACATATGGTAAGTACTACCAGCGTCTGTTTGTACTTTCTTTGTATCTATGGTTGTACTTTTGTACTCTTTTTTGGATTTAATATACTTATCAGTGAAAAGTATCTAGACAAATATGACAAACCTGCAGAATATCACCATTTTTGAATTCCAATCCAATTTCTTTACAAGGTATTAGTGTGTCTTCTTTTGGGCTGTAGTCAAAGAGGGCTCTGACATAGCACTGAAAGTTCAAAACAACTTCATGGTTTCACCATCCGACATATCAAAATTATGCAAGCAAGGGAAATGTGTTTCAATAATAACTTACACTAAGTTTATTAGGTAGCTGTGTTGATTTCTCTTTCGTGTTAGGTCCAACTTTCAGACTGATCCGTTCTGTAGGCTTAGATACAGCTTCCTTTAGCTGTTCTTCAGAATCGATGTGTTCACCGTCAACTTCTAGTAGAACATCGCCTACTGAGACGAGGGCTTGCTTAGCGGCTGAGCTGCCAGCTAGTATTCTGGCCACAATTAACTGCCCATGCTCATCAGTTGTAACCTAGGAATAATAAGTTCTGTTCAAGTAGGTTCTGTAAGGCCCATAAACTATAAATTGCTACAACAAAACAGGTAGGATGCTTGATTGATGTGTGAAAAATGCAGACAAAAGGAAATTATTCAACAATATGATTTTAAAATTCACTTGTATATCCTTTCTTATTGTATCCCAATAAAAAATGGCTATATAAAAGAAAGCTAGTCTAAAAATCTAGTTGGAATTCACAGGATTTCTGAAATAAGATTAGCCAAAGTTACACCTTATTACATCAGCTACCAGTGAAAGTCCCATCAAAATCAGTCCAGCTTTTATGGAGTCCATAGGAAACATACACACACTAATTTTGATAAACTAGAAGATTAGTAGGCTTCAAATTAAACTTATCAGTATAGGTATTTCTAAACACTGCATTGAAAATAATGACTTACTGTTAGCCCCAAAGGCTGGCCGGGAACTTTTCTGATGCCAACCACTTTAACAGTCTCAATTGGACCCATATCTTCACTTTCTGGACTATCGTCTTCAAATGTGACTGCTTTCTTTTCCTCTATTGGAGGTATTTTCTCATCAACCCCGGAACCTCTTTCTAGCCAAATAGCACCTATTTGGTCATGGGCATCTATTAAAGCCTGAAATTATACATAAAAATAAGGAACTAGTCAAAATTCGAAAAATCTATACCAACAATATATATTACTCATAAGTTTTTTCCCTCTCTCCTTTAAATTTTTGATTTGCAGCCCCAATAAATTATACTAAAGCCTAAATCGGTCCCACAATCTAGACAACCTCAATGACACCTCACATTTTAAAATACATGCTGCAGAGCATGCCTATTGACAATACAAACACTTGAAATACACAGGCGGGCTATATGTATTTCATAGCAGGTAAAATTATTATGTGTAATGCATTGGCTTTCCTTACTCTGCACTCTCTGTGTATTGGAGCATGCATCATTTATTTAGTGTGCTAATGTAATCATGTGCAAAAGTATTGTGTAGGTACCCAATCAAAGTAAAATATGCATGGTTTAAAACAATGGATATACTTAGGTTTAATTCTGCATGTTGGTTTCTTGTACAAAATATTTATTTCTTATTGGTTTCTTGTATCTACAATAATTTCAAGTGTCTTCAATACAAGCAAGAAAATACATGGCGATGGTAGAGATACCTACGAAATCTATATTTAGAGCAACAAAAATTGGGGTAAAGGGATACGCACCTTGAAATGTACCCTGGATACGATGATAGCAAGTTCAGCTTGCTCGATAGTTCGTATGTTGTTGCCGCGGTATTCACTCAGTGACCGTGCGATGCTCACATTGCCCAGGGATACAGGCTTCACTATCAAATCCTCTTCTGAATCAGTGGACTGCAATAAATAACACCCACAAGCTAAACACTTGAAACATATTCGTCAACTCAGTAGCTAGGCGTGGCACCCGATGCCGTTATTGTATGATGTTGAATGAAAACAAGGTTGTTTACGGATAAAGTCTAGACTAAAGCGACAGAAACGAAAGAGTTAATATAGCAGTAAAATGTTTGCCCAATACAGAATTAGTAAATAAAAATTCAAAATACAAACTTTATTTTCGGGCTTTCACTTCTCAAACAAACAAATTTTGAGTTGTGTTGTCCACAGACTACTGACTATTAGGAGGCTATCACGCTTGTATTGTTTTGTTTCTCATTTAATCTGTTTTATGATATATGTCATCTGTGGTCTTGCAAGTGCAATGCAAGCTACTATGAAGCCAATCCACAGAATGCTATTACTCATAATCACAAAGCATTAATCTTCCGTTCGTAGTGCAAGCAAAGAGCTTAGCATAGATTTAGAATACATTTATGGAGCTTAGTGAATGTTGTTTCGATTCATTTGGCTGGTAAGACATAAATATAAATTATTTAAATGAAAATACAACGTGAGACAAGGCGGTATGGTTATTTTACTTTAGCCTTCCAGTAAAAAAAAAAACGTTTTATAATGGTACAATGTGGTAAAGTGAACGAATGAACAGAAAAAAAGCACGCAATTTGTTTGAAATTCTCTTCCATTCTCAATTTGGCTCTCGTCTTGAGCAAAGTCAAGACATGTCGGTCCGTTTGCATTGCTCATAGGTAACGTAACAAGTGCCCGTGTAAAATATTCTCTCATAATTAGATAGGTACGTTTAAATGCGAATTATATGCACTTAACTTCTGCATTTTGAGTTCCATGCCACGGGCTTCATAATGATTCATATATTTTGAACTGTAAATCAATCAACGCCCAGCAGACATTTTATTTTTATTTTTTTTATTTACGATGGTTCGGTTCTTGACCACGAAATTTACAAAGGCTAGAATGAGATCTACGATGTTATAATACTTACCTCACATCTTCTAGCAAAGTCAGGACTTTCCACAATACTTTTCAAGAATATTACTTCGTGGTTTGACAAGTCATCTTCAGGCTTCTGTACTTTTTCTGAAACATAATTATTATTAGGTGATTACCTTCGTAATTGAGGTAAGTACTTGCTACTTACCTACTACCTATCAAATGCGACTTGCAAATTTAGTTCATAGACAGGTACATTACCTACCAAAATTCAAACCATACCCTGGTTTTTAAGAAATAAGGGTAGACAGGAAGATCCATGCGTGTCGACTGCACATTTCAAAAAGTTTTTTACTTTATATATGGAACCGTTTTGGGTAAAATGGAGGTGCATTAAGAGGGTAAAACGCTTGGTAGTACCTATGTCACGTAGTACCTATCTATAGAAGAATATAAAGATGAATGTAGATGTTTGTTCTGTGTTTGGGGTTGTAGGTACCTATAGTACGTATGTATTTACTAAAAAAAAGTATATTTTTATTCAACTAAACTGACTTTCACCAAAGCACACAGCAGCTTCCTTCTATGACTCTTCTATGGGGTAGATTTTTAAATCTCGAATACCACAGCAACGGTTTTGAGAGCACTTATAAACAGATTTTTAACATTTTCATACTAGTAAAGGGTGACTTATGCAGATAATCTGCCCATCCACATTGACGTGCGGTCGCTGCTAAGTTCTCATTCTGATTCTTTGCAAATAATGAGAACTAGCGATGAGATAGAGCCCTCACACTCAGGTGAATAAATAGAGATTGAAAAAGTGTGCTTAGAGTTAGGTGCAATAAATGCACACTAATCGTATTGTTGATACCTTTGTGGGTTAACCTCTACCATCACGAGGTCTCAGTTCGTGGCGCTATTAATACGTTATTAGGTAGGTATGTATCTAGATACCATAATGAGTTTTTTACGCCGTAAAAGTTAAGCCGTACTTGGCGACTACAGGATCTCATCAAGAGCTGTGCTGCACAGCAGTAGGTATCCTAATAAGATCTCATCAAGAGCTGTGCTGCACAGCAGTAGGTATCCTAATAAGATCTCATCAAGAGCTGTGCTGCACAGCAGTAGGTATCCTAATAAGAAACCAAAAATACCTAGGAATATTTTTGGTCCCTTTAAGCCTCCCCTTTTTTTTGCAGTTAAACAGCTAGATATTGTTTTTGTTTGAATAGATTAGTAAATATATGAGGATATCGGAATGTCGGTCTAGACAAGCAAGACGGGAGGACGACATTACTAGCATCGCAAACCTCATTTGGATGAGACTGGCGCAAAACCGTTGGGCGTAGTATACTGGGTGAGTTTTTTTTCAGGGCTACTGAGGCCAAGTCTGAAACCATGAGAGTTATCGAAAAGTCATGTTAGGAGTTACGTGCTCGATTAAAAAAAAATAAGTTCTGCATTAAAGAAAATCTATTTTTTTATAGTTTTTCTGGAAAAGTGAGTATTTGAGATTTTTTTTTGCATTTATGAGATCTTTGTTTGGTTAAAAAAAAAAATGTATGATGGTAGGTACCTATGAATTTATAGTTTATGGTATGTGTGTAATTATGTTAAATTAATGTCCTGTATTTTTTTCTATTAATATAATAATAATATAATAATCTGTAAACCTTTATGGAATCAATAAATGTTATTATTGATTCCATAAAGGTTTACAGAAGATTTACAGAAGTAGGTACAATTTATTAACACAATTTTTAGCAAATATTGACATTTAGCTTATAGATAATAAGAGGAAAGCATTCATTATGTAGTAATTTAATATAGTATTAGTATTAGAGATGGTTAATGATATGGTAAATAAAACTTGCTGTAAATTTTAGATAAAAGTATGAAAAAGGAAAATGAGAGGGACATCCATTATTTAGTTCCCATACTTATACTCAATAAGATTTATTGAGCATACAAAAGAAAACGCAATCGATATTAATACGAATTTAAAGGTTACAACAAGAGTCTAGCTCATAATTGTCGCGTCGTGTTCCAAAATATTTATTTAATTTTCTCTTCCCTATATAGGTACGTGTAAGATGATTATTATGAACTACCTTACCATAACATTAGGTATTTTTTTGGCATGTTCCGACCTACCTAACGTGTATATTTACTTCAAATAGCTTCTTTTATTAGATAAATCTACGTACCTACATACAATATCTTCCCTAGCACATAACATATAAGTTACTTTAAAGTTTTTACTTTTACAATTATGCCTTTTTTACTTTTACACTTATGCATATATGATTTATTTGAAACGCTAAAAACGACCGCGAACTTGAGACTTTGTGACTTCCCTGATATTAAGTAAACTTGTACACGATCGGAAAATTGTATACGATCTACATATTATATTTTCATAAATAGCGATGCGTGACTGCTTGTCATAACCTCGTCATAAAGTCTATCGCAACTCGTTTACGTTGTTAGATCAATTCCACATCACGCCTTCAGCTACCAACGTTGTATGACAAAACTGATTCACAGTACATATACCTAGGCTTTATAATAAAACACAGACATAATGCTGATTTGAGTCACATACCTTCATCAAGAGGTTTGTTGCCGAACGCGAAATCCCTGAAGCCGCGCCAGTTGACTGTATAGCGTCCACTGCGGCGGACCATCATTTGTAGTATTGGAAGCTGAATTCACACACGATGATCACTGAAAGGGTACTAGCATGGTCTGGAGATTCCCGCGGTATTGATGCGTGGCGAAGCGAGACACGGCCGGCGTCAGCTGGGTCGCCAGCGGGACGCCCGTCACCGCCCGCCCATCCGCGCATGCGCAAAGCCGCCCGCCTTACACCGCAGTCACAACACGTGCTGCTGTATTCACAGCGGACTGCGAGACGAAGACAAAACGACGCACGCGTGTAGGCCTACCACGAAAAACTAAACATGACGTATCCGATCACGGTTTGCATGTTTTGCAATGTTAGATGTTCTTTCGGATGCGACGACGTTCGATTTTCGTAGTAGGGCGTCTGACGCAGACTCGAACGTAAAGTCCTCGTTATCGTCACGGCCTTGTGTTTTCAATGCTTCATTAATTGTTGTTTTTATGACGTTGGTTCGTTCACTATCCTCTTCTCAGCGATCCATGACGATGAAGATATGTATACATCATGTTGCATGCATATCGGATAAATCACAGTCTGTATAATCTGTATTACAGACAAGATAAGGAGCGTTGACGCATACAACCTACCCGTGGTCACGTTGAGGCGTCGGAGTAATTCTTATTAGGTACGTACTTATTGAGCCGAGATTTAATGATGCAAGTTAAATTTGGGTATTAAATGGGTAAGATTGAATATTTCAATTTTAAATCTAACGTTAGTATAATTAATATTTGGAAAAGTTGATGCCTTGGTAGTATCAACTACCGTAATCAGTAGGTATGAGAAAAATACCCACGCTTAAAATCTGTAGGTAGGTTCTTAGTTCTTAATTCAATAAATTGTTCATTGAAACAAGGAGATTCGTTCTCCAGCTGTATCTACTAACTAGGCAAATAATTATAGTCTAAAGAAGATCAAATAGTTGGGCGAAGCTGAGGCATATTAATTTAACCAATAGGTACTGCTAGTGTGTTTTGTGCGAGAAAAGTGCATGCATGCAAAAAGTTTTTTTTATTATTGTAGGTAGGTACTACGGGGAGGTACTTGGCCTTCATCTCAATTTATTTTCAAATAAATAAGGCCGAAGAAGGAAGCACACTTCACCCGGAATCTTCCACCAACTGAGGAACTGACTATATTACTTCTAAATGCCAGAACACAATAATTTTAGTACTTATTGTTGTTATGGCGACAGAATTAGGTAAGATGGTGGTAGCTAGCCTGATGAGATATTGGTAAAAGCCACACGGACGAATGTTTGCAAATTTCTTTTTTTTATGAGTAGACCCTCTTGGTATTAAGGATTGACAAAGAGAATGCCATGCCACTATATTTTTAACATAACGCGATTATTTCACAAGCTTTGGAAAAACACATCCACTATGGGAATTCAAATTTTAAAGAATTCAACATTACTTATAAGGATTCAACATTTTATGAAACAAAAATAAATCAACATTCTGCGAAACCATTTTGGTATTTCAACTTTATGAGAATTCATCTTTCTGTTTCTGAAGGCTTCTTTCTTTGTGATATGTAAACGGAAAGTGATTGATTTGTAATTGTAAAGTAGCAATACTTAGACCTCGTCAAAAGTTGGGTACGTTTGGTATGTTATCCGACCATATTTTAGGACATGTTAACAAACTGCCCATTAGGTAGATATGTAATAGTAAATGTTTTAAGATAGTATTGACTATTTAGGTTTATGATGTACGTACTTGGAATGTTATTAAAATTATTATATACTCTGTATACCGACCTACCTAAATGTTGAATGGACCATCAAAAAATTAACCACCCCGAGTTTCTTGTTCTTGCCCTTCCCCTAGTGTGCTGGTCGCGATTCCAATCCGGAGGTAGATTTGACGTTTCAACATGATCCTAAAAAATCTTATTGAATAGATAAAAATGACTTTGACTTTGCTAGGTAAGTTTATACAACGGGTTATTAGATAGTTGTATCACATATCAATAACTAGTTGTGATGTTTGGTTTAGACTTTGCTATACACCTACGTCCAGCACGATAAATATAAAATTGAATATCATAAAAAACACATAAAAAATTACGACTTTTCCCATAAAATGTGGTCCTACACTTATATCGGATGCTGCTTTTACATGTTTATGTCGGAAACCTGGTAGCTGGTTCACTTTTGCTTCATGGCAGAATAGAAAGGTAAGAGTAAGGGTGGTAAAAGTACTTAGCAGAGCCCCTTGTAAGGGTTCGTCCGGGGTACTTCCCCGGACGAACTAATATTTTACCCTTTTCAGCCATCAAGCAGCATTGCTGTGATCCGGTTTGAAGGGTATGGTTGCCGGAGAAATGACGGGCACGTTATGCCTCAAGTCGACGGGTGCAATGCAGTGCCGTGTAGCTATCTTTATGTATCTATGTGACCTACGCAGTATGGCTTGTGCATCTCCTGTCTATAACGACAGGAGATGCACTAAGCATCAGGTAGGTTGCTTGCTTGTTTCTAATCAAAGTAAATAAAAAGGTAGGTTTCAACTTACACCAAGAATCAGGAAAACCTAGTCCTAAAATAAAAAAATAAACCTTTTAGTCTAGACCATCCAAAAAAAAGCTGGTACAAACTGTTAACCTTTTCTATGACTCATTTATATGAAGGTCACAAACATATATCTAGGTAAGTACTACGGGTTACATGAGACTGATAAAGCCAGAAGGTCAACACGGGATCTCAAATTCTCCGTAGCATTTCAAAGTGTTTCAAAGTCGGCAAAGCACGAGTGATGCTTTTGATGTTGCGAACGTCCGAAGGTATCCGCTTTTCATCAGGTGGGCCGAACGCTTATTTGTCATATTAGTGCTTTAGAAAACAGTAAGTTATTAAGACATCAAAAAAATTACTAAGTAGCCCGAGTTTCTTACTACTCTACTTGCTGGCTGCGATTGTTTTTTTTCATTAAATTCCAAAAAATACTAATGAATCTAGGTATATTATAAGTGAGGTAATATTTTGGGGTGGGTGCGATCTGCCTCCCCACACTAACTTCATCTTTAGCCATAAAATCCTCTTCATGCAAAGGTTGTCCGGAAGAAATAGCTTCTAAGCGATAATACCGACCATTGTATATACTTTTTTTAAGTAGACAAAAGTTTTATTTGTTGGTGCAATTCATTCACCTGTGAAGTTTCACACTCCTGCCGAAATCCGACGCCAAGCTTGCTGTGTTCGAGGATAGACCGCATCACGCCCAGGTATTTCCCAGGCGAGTCTCGAGGTCAATATTCTATCTATCTTATGACTTATGACAGTATTAAAATCTCATGTATTACGTTGTCATCACATCATCATCACCCAATGCTTTGTCCTTGGACACACGTTACGACGGGCCTGCGTCATCACAACATGTTTTCGCCACTCGCTCCTATCAGCCTATCGAATATGTTAATAGCAAGATTACACTGGCATGATGCAATGTCTTCGCGAAATACTTAAAGATTCAAGAGTCCAGATGTAAAAAATCCTTGAAATTGATCTTTGCGCGGTAGTTAGGCACAGTAGAGTAGGTACATTCGATACATAGCAGACTATGTAGGTACCGATGCATTACATAGTAGACTATGTACAAATTGCCTTAAAATAACCAGATGTCTTTAGTCGTCATTGTTCGATAAACGCTTATTTATACAATACTTATGTATTGTTGTTGTATACAGGTTGTCATTAGCACAGATAGAGGGTCTAATAGCCGCTGACTCAAGTTTACTCAATAGACCTTAGCTTAGACCGTTCGGATATTTTTCGGTACTGCGAGCTTTATGGCCTGCCCAACGCCCTGTCATTTCAATGTGAAGTCTCAATGGTTCGAGGACATTGTTGTTCGGAGAAACGGTGGATGGAGGCGGTTTTTTATGGTATCTTAAAGGGGCACATATGGACTGAGATTATGATGGTAGTGACTGGGGACAGAGCCAGTTAATGACAGTATTTTATCTTAAATATTACATTAAAATATTGTCTATTTGAGTTTACATACAATTATTTCCCTCGTTTAAAACTTGAAACACTATCAGGATCTAATTAGAGAGAATTTACATGTCGTACAGGATGTGTTGTTTTCATTTTGAGATTAATGAAATTTATTATAAAAATACACCAAAATCTAGAAATACAAAGTTGGTTATACTCAGTATGAAGCACTTACTGAAACAGAGTATATTTAAGCATATGCTCAATAGATTAAATTAGTAGGTATTTTTTACCATAAAACCGAGCACAATATTGTACACCATGGGGATCGAACCTGGGACTTCTGGATCTGACACCGGTGGGCGAACCACTAGACCACAGAGACGGTTAGGCCTACTGGTCTTATGTTTTTTTTTTATCTTATTTTGTATCACGTTTCCTAATAGCTGTTCACAAACATCCTGTACAGTGTACAGGGGTCGTAATTAAAGTTATAACTAAGTGAGAAGTGTCGCGTGCTCTATTCTGATAAGGCGGGTCACAAAGGGTACTCATATAAGTGAGGGTACATCCCGGCTTCGTCGCAGTACGCTTGCGTGACACCGTAACTCATGCGTCGACGCAGCTTCCTGCACACCCTCAAGATCAAGTGATTTGATTGACTATCAAAATGCCGTGGACGAGCATCAACAGGTAAAATTTGTGAGACTTATCTATTGTTCTAATTATCTATCTTGTTACTTATCTATTCACACACCTTTCATGAAAAAGTATATATAGTTAAGTCGTAACTATATTCCGTGTAAGTTTATATTTAAACTTTTTATAAAGGTGTGTGAATAGATATGTAATCAAATCGAGTTTAAATTATTTGTAGTTCTTTCATTTTGTATTTTCCAGTAATTTGTGAGATTTTAATATATAGTTAACTCGTAGTTTAACTATACATATTATATGAATTCTGATAAATATTAATTATTTGCACGAAAGGTGTGTGAATCTATAAATCAAATCGTAGTCTTTAAATTTAAATTGTTTGTATAGTTCTTTCATTTTGTATCTTTCACCAAATTATGAGAAATCACAATAATAGCTAATGCGTATTTTAACAACTCCATGAATCAAAGAATTTAAATTGTTTGTATTTATTTCATAGAATTTACGCGAAACCCTCGAACACAAGTTCGGCAGGCGAAGGTCCCGCCAACGCCCCTAGCAGCACTAAGGTAGCGTTGACGGCAGCGGAAGAGACAGGTGGTCGCTTCGAGCTTAGCGACCATGGTTACGGCAAAGGCTCCGTCAAATTACTCCACGTCCACAGAGATGGAGAGTACCACTCGATCAGAGAATTCGAAGTGTCCACAGAACTGAAACTCGCTTCGGAAACTGCGTACGTGCTTGGAGATAATAAAGAAGTCGTTGCGACAGATTCGCAGAAGAACACCGTTTACCTCCTCGCTAAAAAGCATGGAGTGAAGACTCCTGAAGAGTTTGGAGCGCTGGTTGTGAACCATTTCCTGTACATGTACAAACAAGTGGTGGAAGCAAGGTGTCATATTTTGGAATACCCATGGGAAAGGCTTCAGGCTGGAGCACCCCACAATCACGCTTTCTTGTTCTCCTCAACGGCAACGAGGTGGTGCGAAGTGTCACAAGCTCGACATGGTAAGTTACTGTTCTATGTTATATAATTAAGAACTGTACCGCAGATCTCTTGAGCACCAATTTTTTTATCAAATTGGTGGTGTATAAATGTGTTTTTTTTTTGCAGAGGCTGTTATGGTAAAGTCCGGTTTAAAAGGCCTCAGAGTTTTGAAGACAACACAATCTGCTTTCGTAGATTTTGTACAAGACGAATACACCACCTTAACTGATGCAGCGGAAAGAATATTCAGGTAAGCACATTCTAACGTGTGCTTTTTTCTAATAAACCCATCTCCTGGGGAAGACCACAACCTCTTTAAGCATTCTTGTTTTGAAGTTACTTTACTATTGTCACTATTTGTCCAGTGTAGAAAAAAACGAGAAATAAAAAGTAATGTAACATCAAAGCGCGAATGAAGCCTCTTTAAGCAAAGAATGCTTAAAGAGGTGGCGGTTAGGCCCCTGTCCTCAAGAATGAACCATATAGCTAGGCACCTATTAGATACTTAATATTCGTATGTATGTTTTCGGAAGTCATAATACCTCCTGTATTTGATGATGGTTCTGAATGCTACATCTCAGCCTAGGCTGTCTGTACCCTTCGCGGATTATTCGCAAGTTAATTTTGATTTTTAAAAGGAAATACCGTCTTGGACGATTAAATTTTTTTAACATTAGCCGTTTTAAATCTTAAATATTATTTTTATTGTATTCATTTTACTTTAATTAAAACGGTCAGAACCAATTACTTGGTCGCCATTGATTTTTTCCAATCCAACGATACGTTTAGCTATCATGAAACATCTCGTATTGATAAAAATAGGTAGTTATATTGTGTTTTTTCTCAACAGTACCGTAGTTGAGGCAGAATGGGTTTACGACAGCATGAAGACAGCGGATTTCGACCATGCTTGGTTGACGGTCAAAGACGCCATCTTGGACAAGTTTGCCGGCCCTCCCGATACCGGCGTGTATTCTCCATCCGTCCAACACACATTATATCAAGCCGAAAAAGTTGTTCTGGAAAAGGTGCCCGAGGTGAGATTTACGTCTAAGAAAATCTTGAGACTTGCACACGTGTCATACGGTTGAAGCAAAATATTGCTTCAACCGTATGACGCGATGGTGTTGCGATCAATGTAATGTAGATTACTGTAATGTAGATTAATAGAGTAATGATGATACGTAGTATTCCCACTAAACTGCCTGCCTTCCGGTAGGTATATGGCAGGCTTTTTTTTTCATCCGTATTTATCTGCGTTCCCATCATTGCGTAGATATGTCCCAGAATCCCGTATTATTGCACCCTCACACGACTCTTAAATAGGGTGTTGGAGACATCGTGGTGTCGTAGGTTTTACAACGAAAAAAAGCTTAAAATAAACTGTTTTTGAATAAAAATGGAACCGACTTCACCACTAAAAAGTCAAAAATAACTCTAAGGGTAAGTTTATATAATTTTAAGGCGGTGCCATACAATAAACATGTTGTTTGTTGTGCTTGGCAAATCGGCACCAACTGTGGTGCAAAGTATCAAAATGCCATAAGTGTCTTATCGACGTTTGCAGACCTTCGTTTTTTGCCGAATGTTTAGATTTTTTCTACCTTTAGATATTATTTTGCAGACTTTTTTATTTTTTATACTGCTAATTCGCATTGAGCCGACCTACAAATACTGGAATTTGATCATTAGAATCATGCTGACTTTTTTAAATATCCTATCAAATCTTATATTCTTACTGACTTTTCATAATTAAGTACTAGTTAGGTATTAATTAGGTAGAAACATTTAAATAGTCGGCAAGAAACGGAAGTTGGCAAACGCCGATCAGACCACAATAACCATGCTCGATACCTACCGATCTTGTTATTTGTCTATTTCGTCAGAAAGTTGATGAAATGAAATTAACATTCTTTATTGTACAACGAAAATATATCAGATAATTATCAGTTGAATGGGCGGTCTTATCGATCGAAATCGACATCTTCCAGTCATCCGTAGTATGGAGAGGATAGTACAAATTTGGTACAAGTAATTGATGTCATTTATTTTTCTTTGTCCTCAGGTCAACTGGATTAAGATGACTATGCCGAACAAGCACTATCTTAACATAGACATGTCTAAATTCCCCGCAAACGTAACGAAAGGCGATCCTAGGCATCAAATCTATCAGCCGATCGACAAGCCAGCGGGTATGATCTACGCACAGCTACGGCGTAGACCCAAGAGCCGGTTGTGACGTAGCACCAAGTGCTACGAGCGGCGCGAGTCGTAGCGACTACATTACGGACCTCATAGTACAAAAAACTCGATTTTCCATTGATTTTGAGAAATTTGTAATGTTTAAAACTATTCAGGCGTAGCATAATAAGCTTCTGTGTCGCAGCACTGTGCTACGAGCTTAGCGCTTCGTAGCACGTAGGACCATATAAATGCCAAATGATATCCTGTGCATTGTTTTTTTTTCAGAATGAATTTGGAAATTGTGTCATTATATTTTTGTTATTACGGCAAAAATGTTATATTTAGTTTGTAAACAGTTTTATAACACGCTGATAAGTATTTTACTAACATAATAAGACATGCTTGGATCAAATTTTGATGATTGCTTAGAGTCTAGTCAGTTTAAATATCATTAAAAACTTGAGCCACTATCTCCAAGAACATTGTAAAAATTACAATATATTTTTAAATATCTAAATATGTATTTTGTTATGTACACGTTTTTGTTTAACTTTTTGTATGTTATTGTTGTGTGTAACATTTAAGTAAGTTACATTTTTCTAGGTATTAATAATAAAAATTGTGTTTACTTATACTTCCTTGTTTTTCTAATACATAACAATATCTACGTGACCAACCCACGCTTACAAGATGTGCTACAAGCAAGTTAAGGAAACATATTAACCTCGAACTTATTTACCGGAAATGTTGATTTATAATAGATACGTTTTGAATAACCAAACATAATAACTCTGAGTTTTCCGTAAAGTTAATTCAAATTGTGCTATACATTTTACGGGGAAGCGTTCATCTCACCTGGTGTCAAGCTATGATAAGGCCAAAGGTGGAAGGGCACTTCACCCGATACCTCTACTACAATCTGAGGAACTGGCTATTTCATCTTGAAATGCCGGAGCAACAATTAGAATTGTTGTCATGGCGACAGAATTAGGTTAGATGGTGGTAGCTAGCCAGGCGGACATAAACAAAGACCAAACCGAGCACAAATTTGTACTCCCCTGGGATCAAACCCGGGTCTTCTAGATCTGAAACTGATGGGCCACAGAGGCGGTTATAATAGCTTCAATATTTATTTATTTACCACATCAATACATCTATCCTTACAGGCTAATAACCTAATGCAATAGAGTAGTCATCAAATTAGTAATCCACATGTCAAAAATAATAATAATAATTACAAATTCATAATCAAAATCAAATATAGTATCACAGTAATTATTTATCGTAAAATAAATAATACGTTGTAGCCCCTACGAACTCGCTCTGGGAACAGTGGAACACGTCGATAATCTCCGCCACTCGATTCAGTGTTTGTATGGTGCGTGTCAGTGGCGCTCTGTTGAGCAGGTTCGTCCTTCCTCGAGGCACTACGAACAGAGGCGGCTGCCTTCTCCGCCCTACGTACTCTGGCACGCCCAGCCTCATCATCTCTAAGATGGTCGGGTTAGGTACGATCCCCCGGAACACCTTAACTACATACACTGTAAGCGCCACATCCCTCCTAATTTTCAGCTTGTTGTATCCAACCATACCCAAAACAAATAAGGTTGGATACATCAAGGGATAAAAAGGATATACGCCGTATGTCTTCCAATAAAAATATCGCGTAAACTTATTCTGTATGCGCTCTAACATGAGGCTATATTTAGCTTCATGCGGAGCCCACATAGATGCTGCGCTTTCCATCTGGCTTCTGACCAGGGCATTATACATTGCCGTCAGTGCCCTTAAGTTTGTGAAACCGTTTGCTCGGCGTAAAATGAATCCTAAAATTCTGTACGCCTTTTCACAAACGGTAACAACATGGACTCTGAACCTCAACTCTGTGTCCAGAAGAACCCCAAGATCTCTCACCGATTCCACCCTCTTCAACTGCGCTTCCTCTATCTGGTAGTTGTAGTGGAGTGGGGCTGTTGCTCTACTGAATGTTATTATGGAACATTTGTTCACATTAAACTGCAACTTGTTTTTCCGGCCCCACTCCACTACTCTATCCACGTCTTGTTGGAGACGGACGCAATCTTCCTCCTCCCTTATTGGCAAGATCAGCTTGAGGTCGTCTGCGAACAGAAGACATTTGGCTGCTGTTACAACTTCGGGCAGATCGTTAATCATAACGATAAATTCCAGCTGCCCTAAGTTGCTGCCTTGACTGACACCTGTTCTCGTGAGGTACGGTTCGGATTTGTGTCCCGCGTACTCCACATACTGCCGCCTGTCCTTCATGTAGCTATTGAGAAACTGCAGCAGCTTAGGGGTGCAACCAATCGTCGCTAGCTTTGTCAATAAGGTGTCATTATCGACCAGGTCAAAAGCTTTTATAAAATAAAAGTAGGCGACGTCGACTTGGACCCCTGCGTCCACTTTCGGGAGAATGTACGACATCGAAATGAGGAGGTTGCTGGTTGTGCTGCGGCCTAGTCTGAAGCCATGCTGAGCATCCGAGAGATGAGCCGAAATTTGCTGCTGCATGCTGCGTTGCACCGCCGATTCCAACACTTTTGCTGGGGTTGAAAGGATTGCAACGGATTTGAATCCACTTACCTCCGAGCCACCGTCACCTATGGGTATGGGGAGCCCCCGGATAACCCCCAGCGTTCCGGGAAATATGAGTCTTCATAGCATAGGTTAAATATATGGCCGAGGGGCTCCGCTAGAACCCTACGACAGTCCCTCATTATGAACACGGGTATCCCGTCTGGGCCTGCAGACTGTTTTGGCTTAAGTCGTGAGAGTGCCGCCCATACCTCTGCTTGTGTCAGCCGCTGCACGTGAACGCGCGAGCTCCCGGCGCTCCTTAAAGCCTGGGCTTCGTGCACGTTGACGTTGATCAATCAAACCAAGATTTGGTAACATGAACATTTATTAATATAAAATTACATTCCTGCTTACTCCTACTAACCTAAAATTACTCGTATTTATATTTTTTAAACTGATAAAATTGTAGTAAACTTAAGTAAATAAAGTGTGCTCCAAATAAAATTACAAACGTTTCGTTCCAATGATTTTGTCTGCGAGTGCGTACAGCTCTTCTACAGTCTGAAACAAACAGCTTAAATAAATAAATACAGATATACAATATTAACATGTTCACGCTCCTTCAAGATCGAGATCTATCATAGGAAATACATATAACAATCTTCTCAAAGAAAAAAAAAACAAAACTCGGCCCACAACTAGAAGACCCTGCGACGAGACACCATTATCAATAACATAGTAAAAAAAAATGGATTAGTTTTTAAGGTGGCACCCCTTGGGACCCTAAAAAGGACCGTATTACTAAGTTCGTTCATCCGTTTATCTGTCAGCAGGCTGTATCTGAACCGTAGTTCATGAGATATCATGAGATATAACAAAAATGGTGGGTCTGTCTGCCTATTGAGTACGCTCAATAGGCAGACAGACCCACCATTTTTGTTGAAACTGAGTTAGGTAATACGCCGCAGCAGCTTTGTAACATATTTCTGTTTTAGAAAATATCAGGAAGAATCTATTGACAATCAGAAAGAAAGGCGAGTAGTCAATTGTGGCCTTAATCCATATCAGACTTATTAAATCCTTCTTGACTTATTAAAGCTTTCATTTATCTTTATTGTAGCCTTATGCTACAATGAAGGCTCGGGCCTAGAGCTAATAAAGGTAGATAGACATACTACATTGTTCACCACTCACAAAATACATCAAAAGTTCAGTTAAAAAAGAAACTTCGTCTAAGCAGCACTGGCAATAGGTGGATCAGCAAACAGGTCGCCCAAAAGCGTTGAGCTCATGAGCTAAGCCATCATGCATAAAAATAATAAAAAGAAATGTAATTTTCAGTTAGTGACCGTTTTAGCAGGCAATGTTGTTTGCTGCATGACACAGTCCACAAAGCACAATCAAGTGTCAACAAAGACGTTATGTATCTAGGCTAGGTCATTATCAACTATAACTAAACAGTATTGATTACCTAACCGGTGTAGAATCGCCGTGCACCGGTTTTATTGTCTAGTTTTGCTTTTCATTCAGGAGCGGACACTTTTGGCCAGTAGGAAGAGAGGTTGGAGAGAGAGAGAGAGAGGAGTAGGAGATTGTTAATCATTTTACAGATTTCCGTAAGTAAAATAACATATGTAAAAAAAAATTAGTTGGCCTAAATAAACATTCACTAAATGGATTTCTACCATACTAATCCTATATTTTTACTTCCAAATATTTTATTTTTGTAAGTATTACTCTCGATCTCGAGTTAAGTTGTGTTTTATTATACTGTTTTAAACGGTTATTCGATTTTGATAAAATTTAATGTATGAAGAGGTGACATTTTAAATTTCAACCATAGCTTTTGAATTATTAATCCAATCAACAACAAATTTCATGTTAAAGGACTTACATTCATACATTATAATGTTATCGAAAGGGTTTTTTTTTTATAAACATGGGTAGCTTTTGATAAATAATGGTGTAAACGGGGTCTAAGAGAGCTGTCTTGTGGGATATCATCTAAAAGAATTTTGACCGATTGATAAATAAATATGTGCTTGAAATGGGGGAAGTCTACGCTTCGCTTCGTGACGTGGTCGCTGACTATAGGCCTCGTGAACAAGTTCAAAGTCGCACAGCGAGCTTTGGAGAGAGCTATGCTTGGAATTTCAATACGTGATAAAATCCGAAATGTGGATATCCGTAGAAGAACCGAATATACACAACATATCCCTCAGAGTTAGCAACTCGAAGTGGCAGTGGGCAGGCCACATAGCTCGCAGACTGGAGATCGTAGTGCTGATGCGAAGTACTATGTAGATGCTGCTGCCTATCTCCCTTACCACATCCATGGGAGGACGTGCGAGTGGTATGTTTTTTTGCATTTCGGTGCACCTCTCGCATATCGCCTTCAAAAGTCCCGGGAATCACACCCACGGTCGTTCCCAACACCCTTACCGAACCTAACCCATTTTTTTATAGCGCGACGGAGAAGTGCTTTAATCTCACCATTTCTTCATCAAACTGGAAATCATAAACTGAAATTTGTACGATTCCCAGAACATAAATCGTCATTAGGTGATTAGGTCTATCAGCAGAGTGTACAGTGGTTTAGTAAACATCGTGATAGCCGAGTAGCTAAGCATGCACAGACGTCGCCATGATAGCACGATAGCATAAACTCCGGGTCACGTCGGGTTGGGTGGACCGGTTTGAATCGGATCCTCACGAGCCAACGACTCGGTTATCTATCAAAGCTGACGGTACCGGCTCTTATTACTGGTTCATGAATGAATGAAATGAATGAATGAATGAATGAATGAAAATACTGTATAACCTCATTAATAAAACTGGATACTATAAAAAATTACAGACAGTTTTTATTGTTATAACATCATGAATAGAACAATATGTGCACGGTTGTACAAGCCCTCCTCCACTAGTTGATATTATAAAGCCATTTTCACATTTGAAATATTAGTACGACACAGCAAAACTTTTAAGTTTTATATTATTGCACGACGGGGAAGCGCTTGGCCTTCATCTCATCTGGATTTTACAATATTTCACTATACAATGATATACTCGTAAATGATACAAAAAAAATGTAGTACCCACTTAACAAATATCGATCGCATCAGTCAATTTCTATTTATATTATCACTTGAAATTTAAAATTTCAGCTAAATCCGATATTCAGTTCTACAGTAATGCCATCACAAACATTGCTACATACATACAGTGACGGATTTCCCAACTAAACGCGGAGATATAGAAACATGTTACTTCTAATGTCTGACTATTGTGAAAATCAAAAGAAAACAAAATATGTTTAAATGGACTATTTTGCCAGGGTACCGATAAGATCCGTTCCTTTAAAACAGCTTCTCATGTATATACAATACCGAGCTCACGTCGTTAGCTCGTATCTTACTTATCTTGAAAGTGAAGATACTTTGACCAGACCTAGTGACATTGCGATATCGATTGGTTTAGACCATACATTTCTAGTTAACTATGAACCAGATAAACGTTCACGGTTGTACACGTGTTAATTGGTAATAGATTTAAAGTTTAATGGCATTGGCAATGATGACTTTAATCATCATAATCATCGTAAGTTATATGTAGCACATATCAAGAAAATTACCCGCATTTTACATCAAACGTAACCATTGTCGGATCATCTATCTACTACGGTTTTAAGTTGAAAGGTTTAGTTTTAGATGACTCTACTTGACTCTGACTTGGTTTTCGATCATTTCATTTTTACCAAAAAAACATTGGAGTTCATATGTAATTATTTTTTGTATGAAATTACATTTAAAACATAGACATAAGATAAACTCCCCCGGTCATTTCACATCGCCAGTTGTTATCGAAAATAAAGTTATGTACCCTAGGCCCTACTCTAATTCACCGAAGTACGAAATTACGGGTTACGTTGCGTGCCATTGGTACTCTAATCAAACGAAGCCCGAAATTTCGGCGCAAAGTTCGTAATTTGACAGCTTGAGCGTTGCGTACCCTACTCTAATACACGAAATGTACGACCGAACTTTTGGATTTGACAGACTTAGTTTCGTGAGTTTTTGTCAATTTGCACGATAGCATATAAGCTGCCTTTTCATTTTCGCAAGCTTTTTTTTTTAACTTATCTGGTCGGTTCTGCATATAAATTTCAGATACTAGAACCTTCTATGATAGACTAATTCAAGTAAGTGGTAAACGTGACCTCACACATAACCTTTTTAAAAGTTTGATAGTTTATTACCTTCATGATAGCTATGTAACTTGTGTTACTACTTGGTCATTATGTTTTACAGAAAATGGCAAGATTAGTCGCACTAGGTATTTGAAACCGAGAGAGAACAGCGTCTAGAAAGAAGGAGACGCCGTCCTCTCAACCCTTTGTGAAACCAAAGTTAATTTGACTAAACTTTTGTTGTTTTCTATCATAAAATAATATAGGTATGTAATAAAATAAATATATATGCATGGACGAATTTCTTCGTCCATGGTATATGGAAGTAACGTTTCCCAGTCAGCAACAATACAATACTATGGTCAACAAGGACTGGCATAACAATAAATAAAGAAGTCCAAGTCCCAAAACAAATAAACGCAAGTGTCGCTGCTTCATACAAAAAAACGATGTATGAAACAAAGCAGAATTTTAGTGGCGAATATTGTTATCTCACTCACTTTCTAGGTAGCCCCGTTTTTTAGAAAGGAGTCCCGTCTTTTCTTAAGTAGTACTGTATTTTTTTTTGACAATGACACTGACAGATTTGAGCTGCAATTCATAATTTTTGTTACATTATCTGTGGTTTCATTCGGTTTCGTTCACGACGGTTGTCTCTGGATCACCGCACCGGCAGATGCGGATCCGAAAGTAAACAAGAGTAGCAACACATTACGTTTTGCGGTCGTACTTCGTTCGGTGCCGCAATTGCGGATGTAAAGAATAAGAGTCGGCCCTCTGCAACGTTCCAAAGGTAAAACGTTAAATGCAATTTGATTTATAGAATCAAATTGCATTGAAGCATGTTTAAAAAATATTTGATGTCACCGAACCAATGGCCATAATTTAAACAATTTCACTCATACACTACACAAGCGCGATACAATGTATAACGTGCCAGCTATCTGTAAAGCAACGCCATGGCGTGACCAATGTTGTTTCAGAATCAAGACACATTGCTTTAGCTGTAAGAGATCGATATTAAAAATAAACTTACTGTGAGATTTTTAAGCGTTTTGACATCATTCGTTTCATATTTGAGGAGAGCGAACTGTTCGTCTGTGAATCGCACGCCCTTCTCGATGTCTACTTGTTTCTGTTCCTCTATCTCCTCGTGGCATTTCTTCAGGAGCTCTTCCGCAGTGAGCTGTTCACCTTCTTCCTCCATGTCCTCACCTTCAGCTTCTTCGTCCATTGACTAGTATTAAGAAAATTTAACTTTGTTATTTTCTATTACTTAAAATATTGCAAGGTTCAAATAGATTATATATTGATAAGATTTCATTTACAATTTATTCACCAAGTGTGACATCTTCTAAAACATACCTAATAAAAACAGGATCTCCCATTAACCATCCACTCATCGTGAATCATCAACTCCCATGTTTTGACTTTGTCGAAGCAGACTGATTTCGTCCATGACACTTACCATTTATATATTTTAACCGCCTCTGCGGTCTACGGGTTAGCCCAGAGTCAGAACCAGAGGTCCCGGGTTCCAAACGAAGTACCATCTTACCTAATTCTGTCGCCATAACAACAATTATAAAATTGTTGTGTTCTGGCATTTAGAGGTAAGATAGCCAGTTCCTCAGACTGTTATGAAAGTGCGCTTCCACATCAGGACTTGTAAACCAGGTGAGATGTAGGCCAAGCGCTTCCCCATCGCACAAAAAAATGAATTAAATGATTGTGTCAAGTCTATAGCGGTATTCACACTCACCTGTTCCGACCTCTGAGAAGCCTTCAGTTTCCTGTAGTACGCATCAGCTCGTTTCTTGGAAGCCACGGCGACTTCGCGATTCACCATGCGCCAGAACACGAATACTGGATGGTTGTACAGTTCCGGCGGACACTCCTTGAGCGGGGTCTTGCCAACTAAGATGAGACGTTTTAGCCTCTCCATTTCATCGAGCTGTGGACAAGATGAGAAATAAGTCACCAAACATTCATCGGAAAGATGTGACTAATGTGTAATAAAGGAAAAAGATGCACTTGATATATATAATATAGAAAAGTCGCCATTGAAGTTACCTAATGATTGATTAAAAAAATACTATATCGACGCTGTTTTCCTTAACGATAGATAGGGGCGTCCTCTTTAGCTCCAATATTTATCGATTGTTTTGTGTAGTTAATTTAATCGTACATTTTATTAAAGCCTGATATATCTTTGATATCATATCACGCAAGGGTTATAATTATATAACAAGCCTAATAGCTCAGCTGGTTAGGAAGGCTGTGGGTTCGATTACCACCCAGGACAAACATTTGTGTGATAAATATAGATAGATATAATGTGTTCTGTGTTTGAGTGTTGTATTGTATGATAAGTATGTATTAAAAAAAAAAGTATTTAAGTATTCCATCCGTAATCAGTTCCCATATTAAAAGCTATGCTTAGTTTGGGACTATATGGCGCTGTGTGAATTTAATGTCTTTTAATATTTATTTATTTATTAATATCATTATTTATATAACCCTACACCGTACATTAGTACACCGTACATTAGTACACCGTACATTAGTACACCGTATATTAGTACACCCTACACTAGGACACTGTACTTTAGTACGGTGTCTCAAAATATAGTCTTGCACACATCCCATATTTTCATCAGGTGATGAAAATATGGTAATGAAAAGTAAATGCGAAGAAAACTTCAAACGTGAAAACAATAAACTAGTATTACGTCAAAGTTTATAGAAGTTCTACAAATGAGAAGATGTCATACTTAAAGTTATGTCTGCTTTGGATACCTCGAGATGCGCTACTTCTAGACTTTAAAGTGTACACATTTGTATGTTGGTTTTTGTTAGCGGTTACGACTGAATGATCTCAACACAGATGGACCCGTAAAGGTCCACCTGGCTAGCGACCACATTACGTACCTTCGGTTGCTCTGGCCTAAAGTTAACTTAGCCTAGAGGTCAAGAGCCCATCGTAATACAAAAATGTATTTGGGGCACCTCATATGTTTTCATATCATTACTACAAGGCAACGTTTTATCAAAGCGATATCGTTATTTGGAACTTGTTTAACGAGGTTCAAAGGTCTCATCGTTTTCGTTGTTGTGATTGATAAAACAATTAAATTTAGCAATAGCTGTCACTAAGGCACCGAGGGGCTCTCTACCTCACCCCCAGAGCCATAAAATGTAAATGAGCGTTCGAGTTTATAAACAAAACAGTTCCATTAGACGTCGGCTAATTGGTTTCACGACAAATAACGGCCGCTAATAGGAACGGCACGTGACGATACATTCTCATAGTTTGATACCAGCTCTGTGTTTTTTTTGATAATGATGAAATGTCAATCTAGTAATTGGAATGATTCCAATCACTTGATTGGATTATAATTACGTTTTTAAAACTAAAAAGAAAACCGACTTTAATGGAGAATATAATACAATTACGTTTACCTGGATGACGTTTTTTTTTGATTATTTTGATGACATGGACGGACAGACAGACAGACGCGTGACCCTATATGGGGTCAGTATTTTTTATACTTTTGAGATAATACACCCAAATCGCATCAAGTGTGCCTATAATATTTGAAGAGTTCCCTCGATTCTTCCAGGATCCCATCATCAGATCCTGACCTGATGACGATGGGATCACCTGGGAAGTATACCGACCCTAAAAATACCCAAATCACTTGAAGTGTGTCTATAATACTTGAAGAGTTCCCTCGATTTCTCCAGGATCCCATAATCAGATCCTGACTTGATGTCAATGGAACTACCTGTGAAGTATATACACTTTCAAACAAAAAAATAATTTTCCAAATTGGTCTCTTCGAGTGGGGAACAAACATAAAAAAAAACAGATTCCGACGAATTGAGAACCTCCTCCTTTTTTTGAGAGTCTGTTAAAATGCAGCGCATAACGAAGCTGAAGCTGAGGAACAACCCTCAGCTTTGAGTACGCGTAATATGGCCTTTGGCAAATTGTAGCTTCAAAACAATAATAGTATAATAGAAGGTAAATTATTATTATTATGATTAAAGAGGCTACCTAAGTTCTGCAGTGCCTCCGTCATGTTTGCCGATGCACATGTAAATGAGTTCTAAGCGGTCATGAGACAAAAAATCACTGCCATCCAACGCAGAATTCTGGGTCGCCACAACAGTATAGTGAAGGCTCTTGCAGGTGGGGCAGTTATGATGATTTTGTTTGCTCAGCATTTTAGTTATATTTATTGTCTTGTTATATTATATTTGGATCGGACTCTGATTTTAAGACAAATTCATTTCATATTATAATATTAAGATTTAAATTGTTATGATTACAAATAGAAGTAGTTATCAGAATTAAAATAATATGATTTGATTTGAAAACACATCGTGGATTCAAACTCAGCTCAGTTGGTAATAGCTCTGCCTTCTGCGCTGTAGCGCGGTTCGATCTCCAGGGGAGTACAATATAATGCTAGGTTTGGTTGGTGGTAGGACTTTGTTGAAGTCCACCTGGCTAGCTACCACCATCATACCTAAGTATGTCGCCATATCGACAGTTCTTAAAAATTGTTGTGTTCCGGCATTCAGAGGTAAGATAGCCAGTTCCTCAGTTTGTTGAGGATTCCGGGTGAAGTGCGCTTCCTTCAGCCTAATCATAACTTGAACATCAGGTGAGATGAAGGTCAAGCACCTACGATGTACAAAAAAAAAATAAGTTGGTGAATACGTACGACTCTCGATGAGATCCGCTTATTGAGATGCTCCTCTTTGACTTCCCGTATCCTCTCCTCCAGCTCAGTCATGTAGGTCTTGTCGGTCAGCCGCACCAGGTTGGAGCCCATGTGCTTCTCCAAGCGGGCGCGGACATGTGGATGCGCAAAGCTATGGAAATCATTTACTCGGTTAGTTTTCCAATTACGATGAGACTATTGGCGTTGTATTATTATTTTAAAACGGCCTACCCTCAGAAATAGAAAATTAGGTACATTTATTCATTACATTAGGTACACAAGACCACTTTCTACTAAAGAAATGAAACGCGTTAGATTAGTTTTAGTCGCCGACATACCTACTTCTATACACCTGTATATATAAATTTAAGACTAGTACTTAGTATGTGTTCTCATGTAGGTAAGTGTCAATTTCTTGTCTCTGTAAGATTACTCTTATTAAACCTATAAAAATGTATTCTGTACTATGAGTATACAAGCCTGCTTGAGCTTATAATTGGAAATGCTTGGCTTTCATATCGTCAATTGGTTTTTCAAGTTATGATAAGGCCGAAGGTGGAAGCGCACTAAACCCGGAATCTTCAACAGTCTGAGTAACTGATTACTCAGACCGAGATTGAGTTACCTCTAATTGCTTTCTCCTTGTGTGCTAGGCGCGATTCCGAACAGGCGGTAGAATTGACATTTCAAAGTGATACTAAAAAATCTTAATGAATAAAAAAGATACTTTGACTTTGCCGGAACACATTTTTTTTTTATTGTTGTAAGATGGTGGTAGCTAGCCAGGCGGGCTTAAACAAAGTCCTACCAAACACAAACCATGCACAATATTGTACTCCCCGAGGATCGAACACCGAACCTCTGGATCTGACACCGTGGGCAAACCACTAGACCACAGAGGCGGTTAAAAACTCTGTAAACCAAACACATAAAACAAAAGCGATTAACAAGTGAAGGACACCACGCCAATCGCGTGAAGATCGAGTGATACGAGTGTCAAACTATTTTATTGTAAAGTGCTCAGCTGAAGTGTGATTATGGATTAGCACGACACACTGTTACTAACACGAGGGCACGAGAAAACTCACCATTGCCGCGCAGGGACATTACAACGCTTTTGGCGGTTCGTTTTGGATTTTTTCTCGTCAATTTTGGGCGGAGGCCACAGCCCAGACGTCTCGTCGCCGCCGTAAAGTTTTAGTGGTTTTGACGCGAGGTGGTCGTGTCACAGTTGAGGCCTTATCGCGGCGTACGAGGGCCTGGCACGGTACGGCACGACCCCGCAAACACCATCATGTAGGTATAAGTTTCGTCTTAAGAACTCTACACATAGGGCGTATAGGTTTATCACGCATCACCTTTTAGCACCCAACTTTGACAAATGAAAGTAGAACTTATCAAAAGGTACAAAACTGTTTTTTTTTATTTCATTTCAAAGGTTACTCACAAAAGAAATAAATCTAGTGAGTTAATGTATAAAAAGTAGGGCCGATAAACATTTAATTTGTATGTGAAATGAATCTCAGGTCCCACCGATCCCTTTTTTACGCCGGTGAAGTGCTTGGCCTTTATTTCACCTGGTTTAAAGTTATGATAATGCCGAATGTGGAAGCGCACTTCAATATCAATCCTCAACAGACTGAGGAACTGGCAAACCTACCTCTAAATGCCAGAACACAACAATTTAGAAATGTTAGTATGGCGACGGACTTCAGCAAAAATCAACCACCAACCAAACCAAGCACAACATTGTGCTACCCTGGGGATCCAGCCCGGTACCTCTGGATCTAATACCGATGGGCAAACCAAGACAACTTATTGATTCAGGCGTTACTTTACGGGAATCCATTGTTCAATATTAACTTGAAAACTGAAAAATATTTTGTAATAATTGCGCTACATTCGTTTGTAAAAACTTCGACACGCGTGTTTTGCCTCTACACGAGGCATCATTAGGAAACATAGTCTTGATGCTAGACTGAGGAGCTCTCTGCCGACGTGATGCCGATCCCGAACGCTACCCTGCAAGTAACACGGAGCGGCAACAATAGTGCTCAGCTATTTTGAGATTCATATTGAACCACTAGGCCACAAACGCGGTTACACAAAACCATATCTTTTACCGCCTCTGTGGTCTAGTGGTTCAACCCACTGATTTTAGATCCAGAGGTCCCGGGTTGGATCCCCAGGGGAGCATTATTGTGCTTGGTTTGGTTCATTGTTGGATTTTGTTTAAGTCCGCCTGGCTAGCTCTCTGCACATCCACTTTCGGCCTTATCATAACTTGTAAATGATGTGAGTTGAAGGCCAAGCTCCTCCCGGTAGTACAATAAAGATAACTAAAAAAAACTTAGGTATATAATAATAATAATAAATCATTTTATTTGACACAAAAACAGCGTTACAGTATAACATATCGAATCCTTATGGGCCCTGAACTAGCCTAGACCGTAATCCAGGGCTTCTCCTAGTATTGATTATTACATATGCCACTAAAAATAAGAATAAAAGTGAAGTCAAAAAATAAGAAACCAGATAACGATAATGATTCAGATAATGCCGTTATGTTTAAAATTTAGTATTTGAAGTAACCTCAGAAAAAACATCTAGATAAAAAAAAATAAGATTATAGTTGTTAGCAATTTTACATATATTAATAATCATAATATATCTTTTATGCATACACAAGATCCATACACACATAAAAAAAACTATACAATTAAATTAAATAAAAATAAATGATACATGACATATCTACCTGCACACTTTTCAGAGTGCTACCTGCTGCATCGCTTAAAGATGTCTGTCTGGATCAGTCTCTCATACAGACTTGATATAATGCTGTTTGTACACGTCTGCCAACCCTGGAAATGAATCTAGCGATGCGGTTTCTTTGGATAGCATTGACCTTTACTCGCGCTTCCAGAAACATACCAGAGGCACTACAACACCACTCCAGTCCCAGGAGTTTTCTGAAGACATTTTTGTAGGCTACCCTTATGCCATCAATCGCCTTTAACGTAAAGTTAGTCCAGGGTTGGCACGTGTAAAACGACTGACAGAACGATCTAAATAACGTTAATTTAACTTTACGCGACGAGCTACGGAATTTCCTCATATATACATTACTGAGAGGTATTGGTGTATAAGATAATATTCAATATATTTCTTGTAGGCGGCCCTTATGCCATCAATCGCCTTTAATGTAAAGTTAGTCCAGGGTTGGTACGTGTAAAACGACTGACAGAACGATCTAAATAACGTTAATTTAACTTCACGCGACGAGATACGGAACTTTCTTCATATATACATCACGAGGTATTGTTGTACAAGATAATATGAAATACATTTCCACTGTCCCAGTTAACTCTTTCCCCTTGTGTTCGGTCCCTTATTTTACGTGACTTGAGCACATCAGTGAGTCATCATCATACATGACCGGGTTGAATTTCGCGAGTAACGGCCCTTGAATGCAATAGGCTGCTAACTTTATTTGACATCAAACGACTTATCGAATCTACCGCAGACTGCAGACTCTACGAGAGATTACGTTACGATTATCAATGGCTTTATTTAAGTCCGCCCGGCAAGCTACCACCATCCTCCTAAGTCTGTCAATCAATCAAATCAAGACACAGCAGGGAAAGCTCCATGTATAACTACTTTCAAGAGCCGAGTGAAATCGTTTAATTTGTCTGATTTTTCATTATTTTACATGATTTGTGTAACCGTAATCTACGTGACACCCACGACAGAAGGCAATGGAAAACGTTGGAGGAGGCCTATGCTAAAAAATACACCGAGACTATAGAGATATTTTATAAGAAAAGTTTTTTTTTATTTATTTTTTGTAATTTTGAAATTATTTGTCTCAAATATATAAATAGTAAGATCTCGGAATAAACGGCTTTTATTATTATTATTATTGTTATTATATAATCTACTTGACTGTAGGTATTACACATTTTTTAATTTTTTAACCTATACATTTTAGTAGGATTGTCTTCAGTTGTAGGATTTATTAGAATTAATTTATGGTTATAGGAAACATTTCCAATGTCTCGGATCCCAATGTGAAAATTGGGAATGAGAGATTGGAGGTGGTAGATCAGTACGTTTATCTTGGACATATTCTATCTTTTGGCAAAGAGCATCAGAAAAAAGAGATCGCACGAAGAATTCAGTTAGGTTGGGTTGCGTTTAGTAAATTGGATGACATCCTCAAGTCACCTGATATTCCACAATGCCTCAAATCCCGACTTTTGCACCAGTGTGTCTTACCCACTATGACTTACGGTGCCGAAACATGGACGCTCACTCAGGAGGCTGTGTATATGATGAGAGTGGCACAGAGAGCCATGGAGCGCGCCATGCTCGGCATCAAACTTATAGACCGTATTCCCAACGTCGAGATCCGAATACGAACGATGGTCAAAGACATTGGGAACCGTATAACGGAGCTAAAGTGGAGCTGGGCGGGACACCTGGGAGAAGGACGGACTATAGATGCAGCAAATCGATGACGGAATGGCTCCCAAGAACCGGATATCGGAATGTCGGTCGTCCAGCAGCAAGATGGGCCGACGATATTACCAGCATCGCAAACCTCACCTGGATGAGAGTGGCACAAGACCGTTGGGCGTGGCATATGCATAGGGAGGCCTATACCCAGCAGTGGGTGAAATCAGGCTGCGGGTGATGATTTTTTGTATGGTACATTTAAACATTAACTTATTCTCTTATAATATTTATTTATGTTAGACAGCCAATGCCAAAGACTGTTGAGGATTCCGAGTGATGTGCGCTTCGGCCTTATCATAACTTTAAACCAGGTGAGATGAAGGCCAAGCGCTTCCCCGTCATATACAAATAAAAAAATAATAAATCACCTATAAAAGATCTGTGAAGATCTTTATGATATACTAGCTTTTACGCGCGACTTCGTCCGCGTATTCGTTTTTTGTAATCAAAAAATATACAAGGTGAATTTTTACCCTGTATATTTGTTTGATATTTGGATAAATTTACCCAATATATAAATATATCCGATAGGTCGGAAATAACAAGTAATAAAAATGTTTCATGCATGGGAACCCCTTTTATTGTGGATAATACCTATATGTTTATTATTAGTCAGGTATGAAAATTTTAACCTGCTACCTATATATTACAGTCACTACACTATCTATTACAGTTCAAAAGATCTCTTTAAAAGGTTTTTCCTTAAATATTGGGCACCCCACCCTTTATTTTTGAAAATTCTTAAAAACCTAAAATATGCCATAGCTTTTTCCTACAGGCAGTCTACCAACAAATTTTCAAGTGCCTGTCATGTGTGGTTATATTATATTATTAGTAGTGGGTAAAAACTCAAAGTTTTTACCAACCTGCAAAGAATGAGGGACATGTTTTATATATTATTATTTTATATTTATATCTAGAGATCTTCATTTCAGATAACAGCTGATGTCATATTGATAGCTGTCATCAAAATGCATCTATTGCTATATTTATCCCTTTTATTGTTTTGAAATTAGAAGTCAAGTATGAGAAACTTTCGAGCTATGGGCATTTATAGTTTGACAGATGTCAAAAATAACGGATTGAAATTGAAGAGGTCTACATTTTCAATGACAGCTGTCAAACTTCAAACGGCCATATCTCTGAAACTACTCGTCCTAGACTCTCCGTTATTAGTTTAAATGAAAGCTATGAATAGGACCTACATTTTCAATGGCAGTTGTCAAGCTTCAAACGGCCATATCTCTGAAACCATCGTTTACCATTATTAACCATTGACTATAAGTTATTAGTTCAAATGAAAGCTATGACCAAGATTTACATTTTCAATGACAGCTGTCAAAACTACATCTGCCATCTGAAATGTAGTTCTCTTCAATAGATTTCATTTGAACTACAAATGTAGAGTCCAGGACGTGCAGTTTCAGAGATATGGCCGTTTGAAGTTTGACAGCTGTCATTGAAAATGTAGATCTTGGTCATAGCTTTCATTTGAACTAAGAACGGAGAGTCTAGAACGAGTAGTTTCAGATATATGGTTGTTTGAAGTTTAACAGCTGTCATTGAAAATGTAGATCTTGGTCATAGCTTTCATTTGAACTATGAACGGAGAGTCTAGAACGAGTAGTTTCAGAGATATGGTTGTTTGAAGTTTGAAAGCTGTCATTGAAAATTTAAATCTTGGTCATAGCTTTCATTCGCTTTTAATGGAAGCATTTTATATACATTATATATACGAATCACTACGCTATGATACTTATGAATTGGACACAGACACATAATATAATGTACAGATATGACTTTTGGACGGTTTAGACGATTTTGTTTTAAATTTTGTAGCTGTAAAACCGCTGCAACATTTACTATACAAATCATCAGAAGTCAAAAACTTCAATAGAAGCCGCTCGGCGGAAAACTGGTGTTCAATACCTCGTGTGTCAATATGCGTATAATTCATATGCGTGTAAGTCAATATGCTTGTATGTCAATATGCGTGTATGTCGTTTGTAATGATCTGAGTTCGAACTGAAAAAAGTCGTAGGTAACTAAGTTATTTTTTTTTAGGTAGGCAAGTACTTTTTATTTTAGCATCTGCACGAAAAGTAGAAAATACAGATTCTATGTTCTGAATACACAAATTTTGTAAAATGTGTTTTAGATAAAAAAAAAATGTACGGAACCATTGTTAAAAATAATACTTAAAGTGGCGGTTTTCTCAAAGAGACCGACCAAGAGACGGCCGGCGCGCGCGCGCCGCCGCCTATCTTTGACGAAGCCGCCGCCTACCTTTGACGAAGCCGCGGAGTGTCAAAGGTAAAGCGCTTTCTTTGTGCAATTGTCTGTGTCAAAGAATATTAACGACAGATGAACCAATTTTAGTGAGAACTTGGAGTCATCTCGTGAAAGTAGGTTATTAGATAGAACATACACATTGATAAATTACATAGGCACCTACAGTTACATAAAGACGATGAATGCGATATTGGACCAACAAAAGTACATTATAGGAACGATTATTTTGTATTTTAGCTAACAGATAGCTAAATTCTTATTGATTTGACAAATTAAACCTTCTAGTAATGGATTGCAGCCCAGGCTTTTCGACGATTTTCCTCTGTTAGTGAAAGCGCTTTTCGTTCTTTGTGATTGTGACCTTCTGCTTTGTTGCCTCATCTGTGTCTAGAGCTGAGGTCATTGTCGCGAGTTAAGAAACAGCTGATTTTAGGGTAGTCTCAACTCAAAAAACCAGCTGTTGGTATCAGAACTTTGATCCTGTTTTACCAAAAATTTGAACCAAAATTCGAAAGGTCGTAAAACAAACGTTGTTCCCCGAGTCGGGTCGGATAACCCCGTTTTGGCATAGTACACATATTCTGTTACAGGTTGTATACATATTAGATTCAACACAGAGTCCAAAAAACGTATCATTATCAATTTATATTATTTACATAAATGTATTATATACATGAGTATGAAATACATTTAGGGTTATCTAATATATTTTAATATTTTTTTTATTTTTTGTGCTTCACAGCTTCTTCAACTTCACAACCAAATAACGAAAATCTATAATAAGGTTTTGGTAATAAATCGAAAGTTAAATCATTGCTAAAATTACAATATTTAATAAAAAAATTACACAATTAATGATTATTTAAATGACAAATTGTAATATATTAAAATATGACATCATCTTCAACAATCTATAATAACTATTGCTTGTATCTAATTAGACATATCTAATTTACCTTATTTGACATCACAAAATATTAGTTTTTTAAGGCTTATATTGCATGCTTTTGTGCTAAATATGGAGGACTATGTAATTTATTAAGATCAATGTAAACCCATTTTTGCAATAAATATTATCTGAATCTGATTCTAATATAGACAATACAGTATAAGCAAATAATATCACGTTGCGTAGTAGTAGTTGTAGTAGTAGTAGTTGTAGTGGTTGGTATGGAGGCAAATAGCCGCATCAAATCCTAGCAGCTGTAAAAAGCTTGTAAAATGCCTTGCCCGTTTGTGGGTCTACAACTTTTATGTACTCTACGCACCAAGATGCTTGGATACGGTTTACTGCCCCTATTCTTACAGTATAAACACGACGACCTATCATGAAAAAATCAAACGACATAAATTCCCACTAAACTCATAACTATGTAACTTATTTGCGACGCCGGATGGCCCAGTGCCTTCATACATACGCAAAATCCCATACAAACGTAGCTTGTATATTAGCTCTTTGTTCATTTCGTAATGGCTAGACCCAATCAAATTCAATTTTGAAGGTTTTGGTTGGTGGTAGGACTTTGTTTAAATCCGCCTGGTTAGCTGAAACCATCTTACCTAATTCTGTCGCCATAACAACAACTTATAATTGTTGCTATGGGTACATACTTAGAAAGATGGTGGTAGCTAGCCAGGTGGACTTAAAAACGACATACCACCAACCAACCAAGCACAATATTGAACCCCCCGGGGAAGAAACCCGGGTCCTTTTTGGATCTGTCACCGGTGGGCAAACCACTAGACCACAGAAGCGGTTCAATTTATATAAAGTAATGAATGTAACGAAGTAAATAAATAAATGAACATTTCATGACATTAATTTTACACAGCGCCATCTAGCTCCAAACTACGAACTAGATTACGGAAATAATACTCACATACTTTTTGTAAATTATATACTTATCAAAAGAGGTTACCTGAAAACAAGTTTACGTTTACCGTGCTATTGAAACAGAACAATATCGCAAATGATTATGTAAGAGCCATCTGGCTTCTTGCAATTATTGTTTGATATCTACATTGTTCCTTTGATGCCTCGTAAAATAACGCAGTAACCCAACACGATCACGCTGAATGTACTGTACTCAGCGTGGCTAGTAAACACTGTATATCGGACAGTTACTAAACTGACTGTTACTAGGTATTATAAACATGGATAGCAGATTACATCTTGGCGTTTTTTTTATTCATGATAGATAAGCGTTTGACCTCTCACTTGATAAGCAAATGAAAATGTGGCATAAGATGGAGTAAATTTGTCCAAAATGAACCTATTCACTCTGGACTTGAAGACTCTACAAATTGTACTCGTGCGGAAAAACAGACGAGGGCAAGGAATTCCATTCCTCACCGGTAATACTGATAAAGGTAGAGGCGAAACGATTTGTTTGGCACAATGAAACATTTACAAGGTACGTGTTGTAGCCTGCCGTACGTCCGCTTGTCCGGTGGTGGAAACGGGATGGAGGGATGGAGGGATTAGGTCAAAGATATCGTGTGTAAACTCGCCAAAGTGTAATTTATAGAACACAGACAGCCAGGCAAAACGCCGTCTATTAATATGGCGTATACTTGGTCGTTTTGGTTATTTAAGGTATGGACTTGGAATGTTGCATGCATTGTATTTTAGACAGATGTGCTACATCTTAAACGAAACGTTTGTTCTATTAAAAACGCAAATCAATCAAACATAGGTAGGCACTTTTGTTTCTAGGTCTCATATACACACATCAACATTGTCTAGGGATATTCAACATTTTGTTGATTTTTACAAAAACTGAAAATAATTTCTTTACAAAACTAGGTATGGCAAGAAACTTTATTTTGTGTTGTTTATTAATAGTAATAAAAACAACAGTTTTATATAATTTTTTAATAAACATTAAAGTAGGAACAAAATCTCGAAAAATCAGAAAATTTACAAGGTTCGGTAAATTGTGTTAAAACTATTTTTACGTTACCATGACTTTATAAAATTACCTTTTTACAATTTAATAATCGGTGTTGCCTCACATCGTAACGTTGATAACACATCTGCACCGGTTATTCATACTCAAAATTAGGGTGTCAAAGTCTCGCTGGGGTATGCGATCCCATGTTCTTTTTAAATGGCAAAAAAGTTGGTCTTCTGTGGTCAAATTTGATGGCAAATTGCTGAAAGCCCTTCGCTGTAACATGTCCCAAGCGTGTTCAATTGGATTTAAGTCGGGTGACTGTGCAGGCCAGTCCAAAACCGCGACATCATGTTCCTGAAGGGCAGTTGACACCAAACGCGCCGTGTGTGGAGGGGCATTATCATGCATGAGCTGAAGTTCCTGGCTAATTTGAACTCTGTGAGGGATGATCACAGGTTCTATGACCTCGTTCCGGTATTTTAGTGCAGTCATGCTGCCTCTTATCCAAATGAGCTCGGTTCGCGCGCCAATACGAATTCCCGCCCAAACCATGATTGTCCCACCTCGGTACGAATGGACCTCTTGTGGCTGCTGGAGGTGACTTTCCCTGCCTGGAATTTTCGAAACACGTGTTCTTCGTGAATCGGGGTGGAATCCAAACCGAGACTCATCAGTAAAGAGAGCCATTGTCCATTTTTTCATAACAAATGTTCTTGAGCCCAAAGAAGTCGCCTTCCGCGATTGCCTCGTCGTAGAGCTGGCACACGAAGCGGCCTACGAGAATGAAGATCGACTTCATGTAGCCTTCTTCTGACGATTTGGTCGCTGACTGACAGCTGATGGTCTGACTGAAGCCTTTGCACTAGCTGCTTTGCTGTGAGATTGGGTTCCCTCCTGGCGGAATTTTGGAGAAAACGATCTTGTCTAGGGGTGGTTACTCGTTTTTTTCCAGTGTGGCGCTCTCTTACATCCCCAGTAATACGATAACGTGACCACAATCGAGAAATTACGTTTTGATTGGTGTACCCTAAGTATTGGCAACCACGCGTTGGATAGCACCGGCTTGTAACATGCGTATCGCTCTTATCATTTCTTCTCTGCTTAAATGTCGACGTTCCATGACATTACGAATATCACAAGATCCGTTAAAATTAAAAATTCCTTAGATAGCACTAATTGATAATTAAGTAAAAGTTAATTTATCTTAGGCAAAATTAACGTTGTTTAATTTAAATCGGAGTCCCCATTCTATCTTTTGTTTATTGCGTTCTATTTTATTTTTTTTCTAAATTTTGAAAAGGGAACAAAAGAGGATTAATTCCGTATATAAACTTTTTCTAAAAAGCAAATAGTTTGTGAGCAAATCATTTCGAAATGGAATATCCCTAGACAATGTTGATGTTTGTAAGGTGCCTGCATGCTAACCCGATCTTGTGACTTAAAGTGTCTTTTGATCCCAGTAAGAAATATGATCGTTTGGAAACAAAGAATATATCGAGATGATTAATCGTTTTTGGGTACAAAATAAAAAAGTTTTCACAATTTCTGTCATTTTCACTACTCAAACCTCATTAGTCCGGTAGAGACCTTATAAGAAACAGGATTGTATGGCAACAAAAAAAGTTTTTGTCTGAAATTAAAATTTTCTTGCTTAATGTACATTTAATCCAAAATCTGTGTTTGCAGTTCAAAATAACAGGTATGGATGGTCTCATAGGAACGTTTTCCTGTAAATATCACGGATAAAGTACCTGCCCCATCTGTCCCGTCTCAAAAATCCACTCTGTAATTATCACCATACGCACAAATTATGAATTATCATTTGATTGATCGTTTGGCACCAATTTAAATAATCATAGTACTTAATTATTGCCGAGGTATAGTGGCAGTAACACCCCACTACACCACACAATAAAAATTTAAAAAAGTATTTTTTATTTATTAACGACGGGGATGCCTTCATCTCACCAGATTTACAAGTTATGATAAGACCGAAGGTGGAATCTCACTTCACCCGGAATCTATGGAACTGGATATATAACCTCTTAAATGCCAGAACACAGTAATTAAATAATTTTAGTTATGGCGACAGAATCAGCTAGTAAGCTGCATGGTGGCAAGCTAGGTCAACTTAAACAAAGTCCTACCACCAACCAAACCAAGCATAATATCGATCACCAGGGGGACCTGGGGATCGAACCCGGAAGCGCACCGTCAGGCGTGTCATCAGCGCACATCTGACACCGGCAGGCGAACCACTAACCCACAGAGGTGGTTAAAAATAAAGTCTACTACGGACGGCCCCATAAATGAGTGCAGAAGGATATGCAGTATTCGCAGGAGTCATGGAAGTATTAGTGGTTGATGCTGCCCATCTTCTGGTGTGCTTAAAGCCTCTTACGACGGAATCATGTTTGTTCGCTGTTAATTGTATTATCAAGTATACGACATCCAGCGAATTATCTTTACGAAAGCGCCAATTCGACATTTTCTTGGAGTGTTGTTATGTGAATGTTGCTCCCTGGATCCTAATTACGGCAGCAAGTTATTCGTCGCAGTCAAAAGCTTTAGCCCATAAGTGCCTACTTACTGAATTACTATTAGTATAATCTATATTATTGTTTTTGATGAGTTCAGAGCTTTTGACATCTAAACTTGCTAAGGCATACAATATAGTCTACAATGGAGCAAACAAAAAGTAACGTATTCTAAAATTAAAAGAGTTACAACCTTTTTTTCCTTCCCGATTAAGAGTTTTGAGTAAAAAATAATATATACCTACCTACACAAAGACAGAAAGAGAAAAGAGAAGGCATAAAAGACAAAATACATATTATTTTCTCTTAATCTTCTATCTTCTCTTTCCCGCTCTATTCCATTCTAATCCATTACACAAATCCATCCGTGGATCTGTTTCTACTTTTTGTTCCACTATAATCCATCAATAGATTTGTTTCTACTTTTTAATCTCTTATGATTTCACGAATGAAAGAAAACGGGAAATGTTGCTTTTGATGGTTTATCCTACACCCGGAACTTGGACTTTGTTGTGATCAACTATTTTTACGTAATAAGGAAATGCGTAGTCAGTAGGTATTCTTCGGTGTTTACGCCGTAGCGGCTTGGATCAACCGCGTTATCGAAACGGCAAGCAATCTCAATGGAGATAAATGTAATTCATGGAAATCGTTGTCAAAATACGTAGTGTTTTGATTGATATACCAACTATGCAGACTATACCTAAGTGTATTATGTTATCTGAGCATAAGTCCTCCCGTAATGCTCCCTGATGAGGGAAACCATGAATTGGCGCGAGTGGTAATGTATCGTATGGTAGTATGGTATTATAGTGGTATGGTAGTATCCAAGGACCCATGTAGTGATAATTACGTTTTAAAAACTAATTGAAATAGAAAATCGACTTCAATAAAGAATATGAATCCTGGATGGCGTATTTTTCCAATTATTTTGATGACAGATGGCCGGACAGACAAACAGATAGACAGACGAGTGATCCTATATGGGGTCCGATTTTCCTTACTTTTGAGGTAATACACCCAAATCGCTTCAAGTGTGACTATAATATTTTAAGAGTTTCCTCGATTTTTCCAGGATCCCATCATCAGATCCTGACCTGATGACGATGGGATAATTTGGGAAGTATACCCTTTCAAACAAAAAAATAATTTTCGAAATCGGTCTCGGCGTCTTCGAATAATGGGGGAACAAACATAAAAAAAAGATTCCGACGAAATGAGAAATGCCGAGTTAAAAATACAAATACAAATACATTTGTGTGTGTGTGTGTGTGTTTTTTTTGCATTTATAATTGTTTAGAGAGTAGATACTTAAAGTTCTATTAATAGTGTTGTAGAGGTAAGCAGATTGCGTGGCATACTGCCGCGATGGAAACTGTGACTGAGCAGCTATTGTAGTAGCTACTCTCTCTTCTGCGTTTATGTAAATTTTTGGTGTTGCATTAAAAAGTTTTATGTAGCTTCATAATCGCGTTTTGGATATAGACTTTCCTGACTGATAGTAAACAAAAATAAATGTCCACTAGATGTATCAGGTGCGCTAATTATAGGTAAAATTCATATATGTGCGAGCGAGTGAAGCTGTTAATGATTTCAATAGGCTATTTGACATAGATCTATTCTGTACCAGCATTGCAGCAGCCCGGGCAAGGCGGTGCCTATCCCTTCACTACTTTGGTAGCTCCTTGTATGACTTGTATGGCATTCATAAAATTGTAATATCATATATATGGCAGTGGGTAGTATGGGCCCAGGGTTGGTCAGCGAAGGTGCTGATGAGTTGTCAATTTATATCTGTTATTGTATGTAGCCTACCTACAAAACGTATGTCGATGGAATCCCTAGTAAATAGATCTGATTGTAAATTTTTGAAAATTTGTGTTAGTACTGATTTACCCCATGTATATAAAATAACCGAGACATTTTTTTCAGTTTTTTATGGCAAAATTTTGCAAAAAAAAGATTGAAAAACTGCTTACCAGTAAGTAGTTAAGATTTTCGGAAATTATTTTTTTCAAATCTTTTAGCGGCCTGTATAGTTTTTTACTATCGTTTTTTTTAGCCGCTTGTTTTTCATTTCTTTTGTGTAGCTTTTGCATAAGTTTACACTGAGAAGGTATGTTTACATTTTTTTCTTACCTAGATAGATATGTGTTATTAGTGTAGACCTATAATGGCTGACTGTCTCTATAAATTATTTTATCATAAAATTGTTTAATCTGTTGGTTTTCCGAAGAAAATATAACGTTTCATACCTACATGAAACGTTTTTATTTATTTTTCAATACCAACCAACATATAGCATCCCATTTACGTCTTGTAACACCTACATAATATGTATATATTACATACATTTATATATTTTAGGAACACTGACTTTGAAGCAAAATGCCGGAAAGTTGTCGAGTAAATAATGTTGTGTCAACATTTCGTCCGGAAAGTAATCCTTTGAGTCATGTTTATTTTGGTCGTTTTCCTTGAAGTGTTTTGGCAATATGGAACGGGAAAAGCTTTCGAAAGCCATTCACCTTAATATTCGTTTGACAAATATGACTAAGCTCGAGAATTTTACAAAAATCCGGCGGTCTGCTAAGATCTGTCGACAAAGCTTTTTGTTTGCTTTCAGAAATAGCACTGACTGGTATTAGACAAATTGGAAGTGGTGATGGTCTGACTGACTGGTCCATTATTCACAAGATGATAATAAATTATTGAGGGAGCCTCAATGATTGATTATTATCTTAAAACAGATATTGGTTGGTGGTAGGATTTTGTTTAAGTCCGCCTGGCTAGCTACCACCACCATCTTACCTAATTCTGTCGCCATAATAACAACTCTTAAAAAAATGTAGAGTTCTGGCTTTTAAAGGGAAGAAAGTCAGTTCGTTAGTTTGTTTAGGATTCCGGGTGAAGTGCGCCTCCACCTTCGGCCTTATCTCAACTTGTAGCTTGTGAGATGAAGGCCAAGTGCTTCCCAGTAGTACAATAAAACAAAAACAGATATTATTAAATTCCTTATCAATAATCACTCAGACTGCCTGAAACTTTAGGAGGATCTTGACAGGCTTGGAGAATATTATAAATTGAATCGCGTCGATGTTAATGTCAGTAAGTTTTGCTTTCACACGTAAGAGAAATCCTGTTGAATATGTGTATTAAGTTAGCAGAATAATAAATTATAGTTATGATTATCATAGGCATATCATATATATTATTGTATAACATAAAATAAAATAAAGCTTTCCTGCGTACCTACAAGGAGCAAGTATTGCCTTGAATCACTCCATCTTAAAATTACAAGTTGAAATTTCCAAACTTCATAGTTTTACGATCACTGCCTTACGTAGTACAATCTATATTTCGAATCAGCATTTTTTAAACATTTATTATTCGTGAGATAGCTAACCAGCTATGCAAAAATTTGTGCTCCCCAGGGATTGAACCTGAGACCTCTGGGTGGGCGAACCGACAAAGAGGCGGTTTGCTGTGCAGAAGGCTAGTACAATACACGTTTGGTAGATCCTGTGGTCTATCCTACACGAATGCTAACCGCCTCAGTGATCTAGTGGTACGCCTACCGGTGTCTGATTCACCCGGACCCGGGTTCGATCCCCAGATCGCCAGGAGTGCTTGGTTGTGTGTTGGTGCAATATTGTGCTTGGTATAGTTGGTGGTAGGAATTTGTTTAAGTCCGCCTGCCTAGCTATCACCATCTTACCTAATTCTGTCTCCATAACACATATTCTTAAAGTGTTGTGTTTCGGAATTTAGAGATAAGACAGCCAGTTCCTCAGTTGGTTTAGGATGCCGGGTGAAGTGCGCTTCCACCTTCGGCCTTATCGATATAAAATCAGGTGAGATGAAGGCCAAGTACCTCCCCGACGCAAGCTAAAAATAATAATTATATAGAGTAAAAAACGCACCTACTAGACCTAGGTCTAGTGATTGCCAGCCAGTCAGTCACTCACCGTACAAAAATGGGCATTCGTTGAAAAGCAAGCTCAGAATGATGATATCATTTACATTTTTAGATCCTAAAAACGCGTTTGATGGGCTCGTAAAATAAACAAAATATATGTGTAATCTAGTTACATTATCTACATTTTTTATGCGTGCTACATATTTTTAATGTTTGCATATTTTAGGCCAGAGAGCTCACTCACAGGCCAGAGTCATAAAGTTTCACGTCTGTAGGTATTAAAATTGTTTATTTTATGGGTAGGTATTTTATAGGAGGACGTTGAATAGGTATTCTGATATGTGTGGTCGGATCTTACTCTCTTAACAAGTATATTTCAGAAATTACGCTTATTCCAGTCGTAATAGTACGTATTATACGTCTGTACTATTAGGACATAGACTATACTATAGTCTGTGCCGCTATAGGACTCAATTACACATTTAATGTTGCTGATTAAAATACCATGAAAATGGTTTTCCTCGCCCTTTGCCAACCAATTGTAGACTACTGTATCACATCTAGGGGTGGTGTTGCAGAAACGCACTTATTAAACTTAGAAATAGCATAACGAACGATCTTAAAGGTTGGTGCGGGTCTCCCCTTTCGCTACCCTACAACTAACCTTTACAAAGATTGGGATTTACTCTCGGTTAGGAAATCCTTTATTCTGCAAGACCTATTGAAACAACACTCACGACTTCAATATAACCCTAATTTGCCTGATGTTAGGCGCATAAGACGTTTTGTGGGGTTGCACACTCAGAACGCTATCGCACATGTCATTCTTACAACTTCTACTGCTTTCTCGGTTTTTACTTATAAAATAAGCTAAATTTATCCACTAACCAAGGTTAGGTGTAAAAAAGTGGTCAGCATTTGACTAAAAACCCTTGACTACGAAAACATATTTTTTTATTTGATTCTTTGATTCTTTATTAATTATCGACTTATTTTTAATTTATTTTATTATTAGTACCTACATTCAAATACGATTACTGAAATTGTTTGTGAATAAATAAATTGAAATTGAAAACACAGAGTTCCTCATTCCTTCTGCATAGCACAACTCACGCAATAAAACATATAAACACTACATACTTAATTATCTTACCTTAAAACCCTCTCTCACCAGTATCACCCACCCACCAATTCACACACACACACACACTAGCTAATTTTATAAGTGCCGTCGTAATAGTAGTCTAGTGTAATCGATCTTTGGACATAATGATTCCTTTTCATTATAATTAAATAAATGAAACGGTTATTACCACAAAAATTTTTACGTCGATTTGCTGACGATCTTTTCATTATTATTGAAACTACAAAAGCAATATTTAAGAGCCGAATATTTTATTATAAAAGTGATTGCCCTGAGACTGAAATAAATATCAAAGAAATTACAGTCGATATTTTATTAACCTTGTATGAGTATGAAATAGGAAAGGGATCTCGCGAGAAAAAGAGCAGCAGCTTCCTTCTGTGTGTTATCTACACCTTTACTTCGATCACAGCAAAACCCTTCAGCTATGGAGAAGACTCTGCCAGCTGTGGACACTACCTACTGTTGATGTGAGTATGAATGAGTATGAGTGGTCGCTTTAGGCCTCCTCAATAAGGTCAAAGTCACCCAGTGAGCTGGCGAGAACTATGCATGGGGTTTCACTTATAAAATCCGGTATACTAGACCCTACATTATCATTGGTGCGCTTCGGGTTATTAAAACTTAACATTTACATCTACCGAATGAAGCGCACCAAAACGGGTGTGCTATGTGGAAGTACTTTGGTGCGCTTCATCTGGGTGCGCTTCGAGGAATGCTTATATGGATATCCGTATAAGAGAACCAATGTTACTGATAAAGCTTTACATTGCTCGCAGAACAGATAACCCCTGGGGTGCAAAAGTTCTCGCATGACGACCGCAATGAAATGCGAAAAGGAGTGGTGGGATGACCGATGTATCGCTATTTGAGGCTCTGAATCGCTATTTGTGGCGTCGATTGGGGGAGGCCTTTGTTCAACAGCGGACGTAATGTGATTTGAAACCCAAACACAAAACAAACATCTATATTCATCACACTAAAGATAGTCCTGGGGGCCTACGTGACCCCCATCCCCCAACGAAGGCATCGGAGCTACTACTAACTGAGCTGCGAGGCGTGTCAGTCTTTTGAAGATTCCCCCTTCCCCCTGCATTCTTATCCAGTAAACCAGTAGGTATATCGATTCTCATATAAACGGAAAGTTTTCGGATCGGACACATCACTTTTTGTCAAAACCGACATAGAATCATATAGATTTCAGCGCTAATCTCAAAACATTTATGAAAATCTTCTGTGCATCGGATTCTAATGTCAAAATATCCATATTTCGGAGTTCAGAATAGCGTTCTCGGAATCATCCGATAAGGCTCTCCGAATTTTTGAAAATGGATACATGTGAGATGAAGGCCAAACATTCCTGTCGTACAATTAAAAAAGAAGTACCTGGCTATAGCAGATGAACATACAACTGGGCTAGGTTCAGTTTGATCGTCCGACGTCGCCCGCTCATCACTGACAGCAGGATACATAATACAAATTCAACGCGTGCAAAAGAGACATCATGATCACCGACTCCCGGTGATCATGACGTCTCTTTTGCACGCGTCGAATTTGTATTATGTATCCTGCTGTCAGTGATGAGCGGGTGATCAATCTGAACCCAGCCCAGTAGTTCACACAGCGACGTAAGGCATTAACCTCCAACAAATCGTACAATTTGTATTAGGTGTACATTTGTATTCAAAGTTCGGCGGTTAACCTATGACTCATAATACGTGTTATCTGTTGGGGAATTGAACGATTGCGATTTACAAATGGACTTGTAGCTTTGGCACTTTATTTCTAAACTATGCAAAATAATAAACGATTTACCAAGATAATGGAGCGTTTGCGTAGTAAATGTGACGTGGGTCCGCGTCTAATGGTGATGATGATAAACAAAAAAAAAAAGGATTGTTCTGTGTTTGGGTGTTGTATTATATGATAAATAAGTACGAACTACGAAGTACAGAAGGTGGATAAGTTTTCTATACGTATTACGAGTATTTACTGCCTGAAATACGAAAACAAAGTATGTCACAACACGTAACAAGAATAAAAGAGGGCGTGGTTAAATTAATACAAGCTTGAAAACATCAAATTGTGTTTGACATTATGTGACAGAGGGCTCGTCAGTACAGCAGCAAGACTATATTACCTGAGGATGCCTCGTGTAGAGGCGAAACATGTCTATTTGATTTTTTCAAAAACATTTAGCGGAAATTGTTGATGAAAAATTGTTCATCAAAAATAACGCCCGAATAATTTAGCTATTTCTGGTTAATTGCAAATAATTTATAACAAAATGTTAATACCAAATAAGCTATTTTAATAAGGATTAAGGGCATGCAACAAAGTTCGTGCAACAGAACCAGCTAACATTGTTTGCCGCGGGGGACGGAAAGCATCCGTTTATGAGGCGATAAAGCTCTTTTCTCTAGTTGAGTGTGTTGATCTTTGTTTGACGCTCGCACAGATATCGTAAGCAGGAGACAGAATATTTATTCAGCATGTTCATCAACAATTTGTTGGTGACTATATATACAGACTATATAGACAAAAGATAAACGCATGTTTTCAAGGCAGATTCTGATGTGTGATGTGCACTATACAGGGTGAGTTTTTTTTCAGAGCCACTGAGGCCAAGTCTGGAACCGTGAGAGTTATCGAAAAGTCATGTTAGGAGTTACGTGCTCGATTTAAAAAAAAATAAGTTCTGCATTAAAAAAAAACAGTTTTATTATAGTTTTTCTGGAAAAAAAGATTTTTCAAAAACTTTCTTTTCCAGAAAAACTATAAAAAAACTTTTTTTTTTTAATGCAGAACTTATTTTTTTTGAAATCGAGCACGTAACTCCTAACATGACTTTTCGATAACTCTCACAGTTTCAGACTTGCCCTCAGTGGCCCTGAAAAAAAACTCATCTGTATATGGATTTTAGGGTTCCTGCAGGAATGCAGGGTTATGGTTAGGGTTATAGGAATGCATTAATATACAATAATTCATAAAGATACTATATATCGATGGAATATACAGTTTCAGACAGTTCTGTTCCCTTTTTTATTGTACGAAGGGGAAGCACTTGGCCTCATCTCACCTGTTTACAAGTTGAGATAAGGCCTAAGGTGGAGGCGCACTACACCCGAAATCTGACCTCTAAATGCCGGAACACAACAATTTTAGAATTGTTGCTATGGCGACAGAACTAGGTAAGATGGTGGTAGCTTGCCAGGCGGACCAAAGAAAATCCTACCACCAACCAAACAAAGCACGAAATTGTACTCCCCTTGGGGATCAAACCCGGGACCTCTTGATCTGACACCGGTGGGCGGACCACTAGACTACAGAGGCGGTTAAATATCATATTTGCGAATGCTAGTTTTTAGTATAAATGCGTATTTTTCAAAATCTTTTGTTGTGCGTTATATCTATATTTCCTCCTGCTTATATCCATACAATACAATACAATTTTTAATATTAAATTTTAAAATGAGGAAACATTTTCAATTGTCGATTTTGTTTTCTTGACTTACTTTAGTTCTCAATCATGTCCCTTGTAAATATAAAAAAAGCTAGTGCGAATGTCATTTAAGAATAATAAGCAATATAGTTCGGGAGATACTCTAAAGTGCGTAAACCAAATACCAAGAAACTATAGATACCGTATTTAGAGGTAAACTAGATCAAAATATTTGTTTTACGTTCAACATAGGTTAAACATACAAAAGCAGATATAATTTGTCTAGAAATTGCTTTTTCTCATCTATATATTAAGTTCATCGTAGAGATAACCGACTGGCTGACTGAAAATTAACGAATTGCCCAAACTAGGGAACCTAGAGGATTGGAAATTTCAAGGTAGCTACCGATATCAATTTTGTAAAATTCCATCGAATAACGGGATAAACGTCCCGGGCTATCCACAAGTATTTTCATAAAATTCTCAAGCCAGCGTGAAGAGAGATCAAGTGGGTTTTACACTATTAAACAAACAGTGTGTAAAATAACAGAATGTGTGTTGTAGCAACTAGCCGAAAAATTAAAACCCGAATGCAAAATTTCAAACTTCATTGTTTTACTACACAGCTTACAGACTTCAAGCGTAACAATTTTGTAAGTATTTAGGATTGAACCTTTCATGTGATTCCAAATGATAAAAAAATATCCTATCCCTTTAATTTAATAAAATATACGTACTAATTGTATAGGTACATTCTTTTTTCTTTATAATTGTATAAATACTTAATGTTTTTGTTATAAAACACCACTGAAGTATTTTTTTTTTTATGAATAACTGATCTGATTATCTTGTATTGTTTTATCCCTACCCCTCATATTAAAATAATATAGCCTATGTCACTCCCACAATTTAGAGGAACAAAACGTCATCATATATCAAAATCAAGCCGTCAGTCTCCAGAACGTGTCATGAAATAGATATACAGTACTCCTGAGGCATTCGGGTGATAAAAATGGTCATTTTCAGCTTTCAGAATACAAATGTACATAGTTTATACTTGGCCAACCGCATCATTGGCAAGATGCTGCGGTAGCATGCAACAGGCACCTGAGAGACGACACGCGGCTCGCCGAGACTTCTGCAAAGTCGTCGAGGTCTGTCGCGGACCGCCTCCTGCCGCGGTCTCTGCCGGCCAGCAGCTCTATCGTCGTCCAGAAGGATCCTTCCGAAGCACTGGACTCAGTTCGTTGCATCGTGCGACTGTGCATGTAGCCTGTCTGGCGGCCCAGGGAGTATTGACTGCGGGGCGTGGAACCAGGCGCCGCCGCCGACACCCCACGTGCCACGAGCACACACGCCAACATTAATTTAACGACCCGACACCTTTCATTTTCCCCTTTGCCCACCGACACTGGATCAACCTTTTGATCGCTGTTGATTGTTCGCGCGAAGTGCTTGCACTGGTTCTGAATAGAGCGATAAATCGTTTGGTATGATAGGCGTTCACTTAACTGTGTTTTGATTACAAATTAAAAGTTCAAAGGAACCTATCAATTTTTTCAGAAAAACATCTTTTGTTTTGAAGGCTCGTAGAGGACTGATGCGAGCAGCTTGAGCGGCGTCCTATTCCCATTCCTATTATCCGGCTTATTTGACCCGGATAGCGCCAACGTCGCCATTCGCGGCCGGGTCAGCGCCATGGTCGTCCTTCGCAAACGAATAATTAGACATTGAAACTTTTACGACAACCTGTGAGTAGCTGCACTATTTCCGTGATGATTGCATTGACCGAGTTGTGGCAACCTTCGAATGAAACGATACGATTACGACTCAATCCAGTTGGTGGTGCGATTACTGGTGTCGTGCAAACGGTGCCCAGCATAGCCAGACAGATTGTGATGCTATCGTATGAGTCACATGGTTTGCCACGAGGGTGGAGAAATTGAAAACTTTGCAAGCTCAGGCTATTTATTATTTGATGGTTTATTGCTCGAAATTGGTGATACTGCATTGGCTGCGCGTAGTTTTCGTATATTGTCTGTTTTCGTTCCTTGGAACGAGGGTATTATCGTGGTGATAACTGCCAGGGGTCACGTCAGCACGTGCCATGTGTGTTTACATTATAGTTGTATATATTTAATTATTATAGTGTCAGACTATGACGTCAATCTGGACCTAAGATAGTAGCGGGTAAGTGACTCTTAATAAATGGCTTACTTGAATGTAAACTATTTCAACGACAAATTGGACAATAGGCTGAAGCCAACCAGTGGGTATCGGTACTTAGATCATTTATACTTCAGCACCGGATCTATTCAAAACATATTTTATGAGCTCATAAATATAAGAGAAGAATATGGTGCACAATAACATCAAACCTTGATCGGCTCCATAATTTTGTCTGTTGTCATACGGGATTATGACGTCATCGCGATGTTATGATTATCGGTGAATAAAGCTACGTATTTTGTAACGAAGCTCAAAGCGATTATTAGGTAAGTATGCCTGTCCGTCTCAGTTAAAATTAGCGAAGATTTTGTTCAATATTCAAGACCATTTTGAATGGTGAAAAGGTATAAAGTATGGGCACATACACAGCCCGGCTAGTGTCCACTGCTGGACAGAGCCTCCTCAAAAGTTGGAGGGTTTTGTCATAATCACCGTAGGTGTCATAAAAGGCGACTAAGGGTTTACTCCACGGCTGGGCAGCTGCATCGACCTCGGTATTGGACCGATACTTCTTACTATATTACCAACTCTCTTTTTTGTGGCCCGTCCCGTTCCTCCCACTGCCATTCTCACAGACTCACATTCTCTTCCGCATGTGGATAAGGCATCACACCTGAGACCTGCACACCGAACGCTGGACCAACTGTACCGAATATCGACAGGCAAGAGCAGCGCTACCAACTCCTACACCAAAACTAACACGACGTCTCCTAATCCTTAGGAGACAAGATCTCCGAATCGTAGTGGGGACACGAACGAAAACACTAACTAAAATAAACACTCGTTCACCATTGTGTAACCAAAGCACCATGGAGCAACAGACAGCCCCCTATGCAGAGGGTTTCTAACCGAGGAGGAATCAGCTGCCCAGCTGGAATGTGTTGGAGTAACAGCACAACGCCAGGAAATCCTCAACAACCCGAGGTCACTCCGTGAACCCTGTGACCCCAGGATTATTCTGCGCTTCTGGTTAGAGGCTGGCTATACTAGCCGGACATCCTCACGCACAATAGACCACTTAGGAGTCTAAGTACGGAAACGGGAGTCTTTTGACATTAACATTTAGTCTCTTGTTTTTTGATTGGATAAATAAATCTCTTCTTTTCTTTCTTTCTTCCTTTCTACTTCGATCACCAACACGCATGCCAGGATTGGTAATTACTTATGGCAAGTCTCTGCATTAAATTCTGTGACTAAATCTATTCTTTTCTTTCTACTTCCATCACCAACCCGCGTGCCAAACGTGGTATTTACCTATGGCTAGTTCCTGCGCTCTGTAGAATGCAAATGCTTTGACTGAAGCCCATGTCGTGTAACTATCTAAAGCTTAAACGATGATGATGGTGATTGGTTCGTAGAACGATAAGAAAAAAGTGTTTTTTGGTGAGTTCATAGCACTTTAAAAGGATACCTATTACTGATAGTACTCACGCATATTGGATGATCTTGGCTTGCCACCAGCGAGGTAGGTCCGGTGGCAGCTGGAACCGCTTCATCTTTTTGCGGCCCATTTCACCTTCTTGTGCTTCATCTTCACCCTCTACCTAACAAGACAAAAAACTGAAAATAAGTATAACTGTGGTCTAGTGGTTCAACCCACCGATTTCAGATCCAGAGGTCCCGGGTTCGATCCCCATGTGGAGTACAATATATTGTGCTTGGTTTGGTTGGTGGTAGGACTTTGTTGAAGTCCTCCTGGCTAGCTACCACCATCTTACCTAATTCTGTCGCCATAATAACAATTCTAAAATTGTTGTGTTCCGGCATTCAGAGGTAAGATAGCCAGTTCTTCAGTTTGTTGAGGATTCCGGGTGAAGTGCGCCTCCACCTTCGGCCTTATCTTAACTTGTTACCAGGTGAGATGAAGTCCAAGCGCTTCCCCGTCGTACAATAAAAAAATAAAAAATAATACTTACGCCTATGTGGTCTAGTGGTTCGCCTACAAGTAAAATACCCTAGGCTAAATATTGTTGGACACGGCAGCACATACCACACGGCAAAACTATTTAACTGTCTGCCAACAGAAATGAAAGCTGTTTCGAGTGTCACCAAGTTTACTTCAGACTTGAAGCAGCTCTTGCCGAGTGAATGTTTTTACTCAGTTGAGGACTACTTAAATCGCAGTTCCTAGCCTCACAGGAATCATCTTAATTTAGAATCATAATTAGTTATACCTATGCTATTTTGAGAATTCAACAATTTTATGTAGAAATGTTTAGTTTTAGAAAATTCAGATACGATTTATTGTAATTGTTGTAATGAATAAATGAAATGAAATACCATTGTCATATCCAGAGGTCCCGTGTTCGATCCCCAGGGGAGCACAATATCGTGCTTGGTATGGTTGGTGGTAGGACTTTGTTTAAGTTCGCCTGGCTCGCTACAACCATTAACCATCTTACCTAATTCTGTCGCCTTAACAACAATTACTAAATTGTTATATTTCGTCATTTAGAGGTCAGATAATAGATATATGAATAATAGCCAGTTCCGCATTAGGTTGAGGGTTCCGGGTGAAGTGCGTTTCCACCTTCGGCCTTATCATAACTTGAAAAATCAGGTGAGATGAGGGCCAATCAAACAATAAACAATAAAATAAAACCGTTAACATAATAACAAGCTTTTGGGTTGGGGCTAGAAATTAAGGGACCTTGATAGTAAAAAAACCTGCAGTGCGATTTCGTAACTCTGTCTCATTGAGACATCATTTAGCTACATCAATGGAACAGAAAAGTACTTCAATGAAAAATTTGCGATTACGTAAAACCGTTTCTACCGATTCGCCTGTGATCACATTGACTGAATGAATGACGAATGATTGCCAACCCGACCAATTCACATATTACTTATTAGGGTGGTGACCGCGCGTAAACTCAATATCCTTTATTTGGTCGTATTATACGACTCTCGGTCTATAGGTTCTGTTATTGAAATCCAATTTTAATGTTTTTTTGAGGTTGTTTTTGCCGGGAAGCAAGTGCATCGTTTCTTTTTGTGAAAAGAAAGTTGGATAGATTAATTATTTTAGTTTCGACTGTTACAATTATAACAGCCAGAGCTGTATTCATTTGAAGTAAGTAAAGTAAATGTATGTGCAGTGATTTGAAAAGCTAGTGAGTGCATCTACATTGCTGAATGGAATTTAATTGGTCTTTTCATATCCAAATGGTACTAAACTAGGTTATATTTATCTATAGATATGGCACCCTTGCGACAACTGACGCACAGACAGTATGAAATGCTTGTGGAGTTTGCTGAAACGAACAGAGATGCTGCTCTAAACAGCGGGAGGTCAGGCGGCCCTCTGGGCCATCAGGAAGCCAACAAAGCCTGGCAAGTTCTGTCCAACAGGCTTAACTCCCTGGGCGAGGGATTAAATAAGCCGGTAGACAAATGAAGCGAGTAAGTAAAGCAGACGCTTAGAATCTTCTTACCTGCAAGGCATGTTATATTTCTAGTGTGCCAGTAGTAGTGGTCGTTTATCTGCCTGACTGTGTTACTGTGCACTATGTATGTATTACATTAACCTACTTACTAACAACATACTGTTTTTCTTTGTGCACTAAACTTGCTAACAAAATGTTATGTTTTCCCCACAAGTACTGGCATTTATTAAAGTGTCGGATAAAAGCCAAAGCTAATCACTAACTTAATTAATTTAAATGTTACTACCTATATTGCTCTGAGTGGTACTTATTCTTTGTATTTTTGTTGCAGATAAGTCATTCCAATGAAAGCAGCTAACTCATGAGCTTGAAAAACTGAGGGAAAAAAGGACAGTATTATTTTGATTTTAAAATGTAACTAGCTTCTAGCTTCAATATTGTATTATAATTACATTGTAACCAGCAGTGCGATTTCGTAACTCTGTCTCATTGAGACATCATTTAGCTACATCAATGGAACAGAAAAGTACTTCAATGAAAAATTTGCGATTACGTAAAACCGTTTCTACCGATTCGCCTGTGATCACATTGACTGAATGAATGACGAGTGATTGCCAACCCGACCAATTCACATATTACTTATTAGGGTGGTGACCGCGCGTAAACTCAATATCCTTTATTTGGTCGTATTATACAACTCTCGGTCTATAGGTTCTGTTATTGAAATCCAATTTTAATGTTTTTTTGAGGTTGTTTTTGCCGGGAAGCAAGTGCATCGTTTCTTTTTGTGAAAAGAAAGTTGGATAGATTAATTATTTTAGTTTCGACTGTTACAATTATAACAGCCAGAGCTGTATTCATTTGAAGTAAGTAAAGTAAATGTATGTGCAGTGATTTGAAAAGCTAGTGAGTGCATCTACATTGCTGAATGGAATTTAATTGGTCTTTTCATATCCAAATGGTACTAAACTAGGTTATATTTATCTATAGATATGGCACCCTTGCGACAACTGACGCACAGACAGTATGAAATGCTTGTGGAGTTTGCTGAAACGAACAGAGATGCTGCTCTAAACAGCGGGAGGTCAGGCGGCCCTCTGGGCCATCAGGAAGCCAACAAAGCCTGGCAAGTTCTGTCCAACAGGCTTAACTCCCTGGGCGAGGGATTAAATAAGCCGGTAGACAAATGAAGCGAGTAAGTAAAGCAGACGCTTAGAATCTTCTTACCTGCAAGGCATGTTATATTTCTAGTGTGCCAGTAGTGGTGGTAGTTTATCTGCCTGACTGTGTTACTGTGCACTATGTATGTATTACATTAACCTACGTACTAACAACATACTGTTTTTCTTTGTGCACTAAACTTGCTAACAAAATGTTATGTTTTCCCCACAAGTACTGGCATTTATTAAAGTGTCGGATAAAAGCCAAAGCTAATCACTAACTTAATTAATTTAAATGTTACTACCTATATTGCTCTGAGTGGTACTTATTCTTTGTATTTTTGTTGCAGATAAGTCATTCCAATGAAAGCAGCTAACTCATGAGCTTGAAAAACTGAGGGAAAAAAAGGACAGTATCATTTTGATTTTAAAATGTAACTAGCTTCTAGCTTTAATATTGTATTATAATTACATTGTAACCAGGATCATACAAAAGAACAGTAGGAACCAAGCCGTAAGTTTCTTGCCTGTTCTTCTAGGCTTTGGTTGCGTGGAACTGGCACCTCGATTCACCTAGTTTTAAGACGTTTCAAAGTGATCCTTGTAATTTTATTAAATAAATACCTTTAGACGTTGACTTTGACTTTATTAATCATACCTATTACCGCTACCTACTTGTAGTTAAGAATGAGGATCCGTAACGTTTTTAGTTGAGAATGCAGATTTATAGAGCTAAGTAATCCTTAACATACAGTGCAAAAATTTTATGTCATAAAGAATAACATGGATATAGTTCTATTGAATTTGTTATAACTTTACTGATCCTCATTGCTTTTATCATAATCTTAATTAAAAGTAGTTTCATATTTATAGTATGTATTGTTAAACAACAAGTTCCTATTCTAGGTACCTACTTTGTCATAGGTAGGTAGTAGTAGTACATTTTGGTTTGGAAGGTAGGTGACTACTCACCGACTACCTAGGTATGTATGAGGTACCTACTTACTCAAATTATTTATTGCAACTTATGCGTGGCTACCTACCTAGTCAACTTCGTTTTTAAATCCTTTTTCTACATTTTTACAGCCTGTTTTAGTATGTTTATAATATTATAATATAATTTTCCTGCACTTAATGAGCACTTGGGTATGTAAATACACTTAGACTAAAGGAAAAACATCGGTTTTTGATCCGGAGCTCCTCAAATATTAAAAAAGGTTTCAAATAAATACAACTAAATTAAAATAATTTGTAGTAGAAAATAACATTTATTCATTGAAACAACGAAGCTCTACATTTTAGGTAACTGTGTGTACCTAGTGTCCATTCATCCATTTTGCATAAGGAATGTCTGGCTAGTAGGTATAGCCATGGATTATCTGCAACCAAAATAAAAAGATTAAGTACCACTCAGAGCAATATAGGTTACCTACATTTAAAAATCAAAATTATACTGTCCTTTTTTCTGTCAGTTTTTCAAGCTCATGAGTTAGCTGGTTTCATTGGAATGACTATCTGCAACAAAAATAAAAATAATAAGTACCACTCAGAGCAGTATTTATGTAGTAGCCTACATTCAAAAATCAAAATTATACTGTCCTTTTTTTCTTCAGTTTCTCATGAGTTAGCTGCTTTCATTTGAATTGATTATCTGCAACAAAAATAAAAATATTAAGTACCATGCCCCCCACTCAGAGCAATATAGGTAGCCCAAACAAAACTGTTGTGGGCTGCTCCCCCAAATGATGCATCCAAATATTGAATATTAAGATGTGAGTCGCATATCTTCAACAAAAAAAAAGTGGTAAGTAGGTAATTTAAAGCAATAATAATATTAGTAGATATACCTAAATAAAGAAGGAAATTCCTACTTACAGCTAATACATTAAGGGAATGGTACCCTTTGCGGTTGTAAAAAGCCTCCTCATGCTCTGTTGGCCGAATTATGGAGACATCTATGCAGCAAATCACTCCGGGCATCCCATGTTTACTCATGAAACTGGAATAGAAGGTCAACTAAGTAAACGGGTTTGATAAAGGTAACTTGTTGGGTGCTAATAAACTCAATTCAGCTGGTACTCAACAAGACAGCATTTTAGATAAAAACAACATAGCATAGGTAAGTAGTTTGTAGATGACTTACTCTGACATAATTGCTTCCCTTCTTTGACGCTGGTTTGTAAATTTAATATATTTGAGTAAAGCTGTTGGCGAATTGAGGGCATTTGTCACCTCCTCTAAGCTGATGGACATGGCTGTCTGAGACAGGTTATGAAGGTAGGAGGCACCTACTCCTTGCTGGTAAGAACCTTGGCTGTAGAAAGTCAAGGCTGCAAGAACCTAAAAAAAATAGCCAAGTAATTAGATAATAGGTAGGTATCAACACAAATCTATGATTGATATGAATCAATGAGTAATAGGTAGCCTATTTTTTGGGTTATTATTATTCCCCAGAGATCCTTGTTCCTCTCTAAATAGGTACCTAGGCCTACTTATAACCTCTCAAAAAACTTTACTACTACAATAGATAACTTACTTTGAGGTCGTCTCGAATGGCTGTTGAGCGGGTTTTTTGGGGAAGAAGTGGCACAACTTCCTGGCAAAGAGTAGCAAACACCTCCTTAGTGAGCCGGAATTGTGCTACAAACTCTCTGTTCGGGAGCATTAGTGGGTCGCTGGCGTCTCGCATCAGTCTCCTAGAGCTGACCAACGCATTTTTCCGACGCTGCTCCTCCGCCAAATACAATAAATATTGACGCGACATCTCAAACTACAATGAAAAAATGATTATCGCGTGGCTTGTAAAATTGATTTGTATTGCAATTCCAAGTAGTATATAGGTAATATAATGTGAATAGAAATGATAAGGTAAATGGTAGGTACATACATTTTTATCTAATTCTGAACTAAGCCACGAAAACACATGAAAATACTTATATTTTGTTGGACAGATACAACACCCAAGCTGTTTCTTATTTTGAATAGATGTAAGTAAACGATAGCTGTCAGTACTCTGTGGTTTCATTCAAACCGAGCATCGGTAATCGCAAAATTAACGAATCGATAGATATGTTTCTTTCAAATGTGGTTTCTCCCTCAATGATGCTTTGATAGAGGGAGAAGGTGGTTACGTAATCGCAAAACTGTCATTTTCTTGGATTTCATTATGAAATCCATTGAGACACATTTCAATTCGAGTTACGAAATCGCACTGCAGGATCATACAAAAGAACAGTAGGAACCAAGCCATAAGTTTCTTGCCTGTTCTTCTAGGCTTTGGTTGCGTGGAACTGGCACCTCAATTCACCTAGTTTTAAGATGTTTCAAAGTGATCCTTGTAATTTTATTAAATAAATACCTTTAGACGTTGACTTTGACTTTATTAATCATACCTATTACCGCTACCTACTTGTAGTTAAGAATGAGGATCCGTAACGTTTTTAGTTGAGAATGCAGATTTATAGAGCTAAGAAATCCTTAACATACAGTGCAAAAATTTTATGTCATAAAGAATAACATGGATATAGTTCTATTGAATTTGTTATAACTTTACTGATCCTCATTGCTTTTATCATAATCTTAATTAAAAGTAGTTTCATATTTATAGTATGTATTGTTAAACAACAAGTTCCTATTCTAGGTACCTACTTTGTCGTAGGTGGGTAGTAGTAGTACATTTTGGTTTGGAAGGTAGGTGACTACTCACCGACTACCTAGGTACGTATGAGGTACCTACTTACTCAAATTACTTATTGCCACTTATGCATGGCTACCTACCTAGTCAACTTCGTTTTTAAATCCTTTTTCTAAATTTTTACAGCCTGTTTTAGTATATTTATAATATAATTTTCCTGCACTTAATGAGCACTTGGGTATGTAAATACACTTAGACTAACGGAAAAACATCAGTTTCTGTTCCGGAGCTCCTCAAATATTAAAAAAGGTTTCAAATAAATACAACCAAATTAAAATAATTTGTAGTAGAAAATAACATTTATTCATTGAAACAACGAAGCTCTACATTTTAGGTAACTGTGTGTACCTAGTCTGTGTGTACCATTCATCCATTTTGCATAAGGAATGTCTGGCTAGTATAGCCATGGATTATCTGCAACAAAAATAAAAAGAATAAGTACCACTCAGAGCAGTATTTATGTAGTAACCTACATTTAAAAATCAAAATTATACTGTCCTTTTTTTCTTCAGTTTCTCATGAGTTAGCTGCTTTCATTTGAATTGATTATCTGCAACAAAAATAAAAAGATTAAGTACCATGCCCCCCACTCAGAGCAATATAGGTAGCCCAAACAAAACTGTTGTGGGCTGCTCCCCCAAATGATGCATCCAAATATTGAATATTAAGATGTGTCGCATATCTTCAACAAAAAAAAATGTGGTAAGTAGGTAATTTAAGGCAATAATAATATTAGTAGATATACCTAAATAAAGAAGGAAATTCCTACTTACAGCTAATACATTAAGGGAATGGTACCCTTTGCGGTTGTAAAAAGCCTCCTCATGCTCTGTTGGCCGAATTATGGAGACATCTATGCAGCCAATCACTCCGGGCATCCCATGTTTACTCATGAAACTGGAATAGAAGGTTAACTAAGTAAACGGGTTTGATAAAGGTAACTTGTTGAGTGCTAATAAACTCAATTCAGCTGGTACTCAACAAGACAGCATTTTAGATAAAAACAACATAGCATAGGTAAGTAGTTTGTAGATGACTTACTCTGACATAATTGCTTCCCTTCTTTGACGCTGGTTTGTAAATTTAATATATTTGAGTAAAGCTGTTGGCGAATTGAGGGCATTTGTCACCTCCTCTAAGCTGATGGACATGGCTGTCTGAGACAGGTTATGAAGGTAGGAGGCACCTACTCCTCGCTGGTAAGAACCTTGGCTGTAGAAAGTCAAGGCTGCAAGAACCTAAAAAAAATAGCCAAGTAATTAGATAATAGGTAGGTATCAACACAAATCTATGATTGATATGAATCAATGAGTAATAGGTAGCCTATTTTTTGGGTTATTATTATTCCCCAGAGATCCTTGTTCCTCTCTAAATAGGTACCTAGGCCTACTTATAACCTCTCAAAAAACTTTACTACTACAATAGATAACTTACTTTGAGGTCGTCTCGAATGGCTGTTGAGCGGGTTTTTTGGGGAAGAAGTGGCACAACTTCCTGGCAAAGAGTAGCAAACACCTCCTTAGTGAGCCGGAATTGTGCTACAAACTCTCTGTTCGGGAGCATTAGTGGGTCGCTGGCGTCTCGCATCAGTCTCCTAGAGCTGACCAACGCATTTTTCCGACGCTGCTCCTCCGCCAAATACAATAAATATTGACGCGACATCTCAAACTACAATGAAAAAATGATTATCGCGTGGCTTGTAAAATTGATTTGTATTGCAATTCCAAGTAGTATATAGGTAATATAATGTGAATAGAAATGATAAGGTAAATGGTAGGTACATACATTTTTATCTAATTCTGAACTAAGCCACGAAAACACATGAAAATACTTATATTTTGTTGGACAGATACAACACCCAAGCTGTTTCTTATTTTGAATAGATGTAAGTAAACGATAGCTGTCAGTACTCTGTGGTTTCATTCAAACCGAGCATCGGTAATCGCAAAATTAACGAATCGATAGATATGTTTCTTTCAAATGTGGTTTCTCCCTCAATGATGCTTTGATAGAGGGAGAAGGTGGTTACGTAATCGCAAAACTGTCATTTTCTTGGATTTAATTATGAAATCCATTGAGACACATTTCAATTCGAGTTACGAAATCGCACTGCTGTTTGCGTAGTGTTGGCATAGCCGTAGATCTATTATATCTAGTATTCTATGAAAGAGTAGGTTTTAATGTCAATTACTTTACCTGGATTTTAACTTTTTTGTCCTTATCAGCTGGAGCAGAAGAGTCTCCCATGTTTGCTTCTGTTTTAGACGATTACTGTATAATTTTGTATTGGTATGTATAAAATCGCTGTGAATTTAGAAAATAATTTAGATTTACATTAATTTAGAACATAACTGAAATTTTGTGTGTAAAAAACTAATAATTTAGGAAGCTGCAATTTGCAGCGTCAAAACCAAAATAAACTCAATTGACACAAATGTGTCATAATGTCAAAAGATTTTAATCTATCTCGTTGATAAATAAAATTTCATCGATATAAATTTGCGTCCAAAGAGTTTTTATGCCAGATTCTGAGTCGTGATCCTTTCCACATCAATTTTTTCAACGGGCCATTAATGCACCACAGCTTGTTTTTAAATTTTGTTTTGTTTTATTTTCTCGCGTTCGAAGTGAAAATTAAAGTGTGTCTCAACTCTGACCAAAAATACCCACGTACCAATGCACCATACATACTCGGTTTCTTTATCCTATATATATTGTTGACTAACCTTGTAAGTCCCTGATGTAACAATCGCTTATTCCCTATTCAAAATTAAAATGTTTATTTTTCCTTCTATATTTGGTTGGTTAGGTAGATACCAACCCACCAAGGTAGGTAACTAGTATTTTATGAAGGTTGGTGAAAACACCTACCTACATAAAATACTAATAAGTGAAAATTTTATAATAATTATTCAAACAAGGAGAACATCGGGTTAACTATAAACTATATTCTGGTCTATAGGTAACTCAACTGTTCCAGTTCAGTTTTAACCACCTCTGTGGTCTAGTGGTCCGCCCACCATGAGGTGAAGGTCAAGCTCATCCCCAACATACCTTAAAAAAAGTCCTATACCAGACAGAAGCGTGCCCAAGACGCTGGCTGCATTGCTACGGTGAATAGCTATACATTTAATAAAATAGGACATGAACCAGAAAAAAAACGAGGCACACTCGCTTGGTCAAATAAGTAAATTTATCAACCGTTGTGTTTTTCCATTTACAGGATTGCTACTTTGCTCACAAAAACGATAAAGGTGTCGCCTCATAATTAAGTCACCTTTATACCATTATTATAGAGCTCGGGAAGTTTTAGGAATAGTACGAACTTTGATGTTATTTGAATTTGGGTGTTGGCTCTATGCATGCGTAGCGTAGCCTTAGCGACCAAGTATATAGTAGGTAGGTAACTCAGGTATAATTAATACAGCGTATCTCACTTCCACAATATTATTAGTTAAGAAATCCGAATATCGTATTTTTGCTTTTTATATTAATAAGGCCACAGGCTTTCAGTTTAATTAGGCCATTAGTCTCTTTCGAAAACAGAGGCCGTAAGTATTATTGCGATTAAATTATGTCATGGTTCCAAATTGAGCGATCCAGCTTAGGAACCTACACTGAACTGCATCGGATCTAAGTGGCGTCTAATTATGTGATAGTACCTAATTCTGTCGCCAAAATAACAATTCTTAAAACAATTGTTGTGACATCGCTCGGTGAACCGAAAATTCCTGGAAGAGCTATTGGTCAATGGGAGACAATGAAAGGAAGTTTACCACTCTCCCACAAGCGAAAGCTAATGGATGTATGCATCTTTTCCGTTCTAACATATCCTAACAGGTCATATGGTGCGACAGGAACAGACCTGTGTAGCGATTCTCAACAGGGAATGTTTCCGGATCGGAAATATCACTTGAAATCTATCTGATTCTAAGTCAAATCCGACAGATTTCAACGCTATTCTCAAACCATTTCTGAAAATCTTGTGTCGAAGTATAGAATACTATTGAGTTTTTTTACTTTTTTCGATTTTCGGAATAGTGTTCTCGGAATCTCCTTCAGAAATTTCCGAATTCGAACCGATAAGACTTTCCGCATGTTTGAAAAAAGCTATAGTGGTCATACTCTCAAGTCCAAGCTTAAAGTTTGTCAACGTGAAATGGAACGGTCGAAATCTGTAACATCGAAATGCGTTACAAAACGCAAATCCTGGAGCGCCGAAAGCTGCCATGCTGGCATACAGGGCCAGCCATCTCTGTGACATGTCAACTCAACGATGGGCGAGAGTGGCTAATGAGTGGCGCCCAGACCCGTCCAGGAGGCGTCGCGGCAGACAAGAGTGTAGATGGCGTGACGAGCTTGACACAGCTTTCAAGAAATCAGAGGCCCGATCACGAATATGCTATCGTACGGTAGGCGTATCGTTCACGTTAGCATTTTATATAGGATTTCGCACTTTCGCAGGTCTCTACAGTACGTAAATACAACTAAATTTGCGATGACGAACCTTTTGACACATGTATCTTAATGTAAAGGTATCGTTAACGTATCGTCACCCGACGTCACTCACGATTACCGTTCGTTGCTACGTGAGTGATAAGATAGTGCTTCGTGTTTCCAAGTAATGTAATGGTCCGTAAAAACGTTACCATAACATTACGATAACGTTAGACATTCGTGATCAAGCCACAGAAAGAAAGTTAACATAAGTTGTACAAACCACATTAATTTTCAACTGAACTTATAATTGGCTTGGTAGGTCAACCGCTTGCAGTAAATGTGAAAATCTACGAAAAACTGGGTCACAGAGAATTGACATTTTATTAATGTTGCAGAATAGTAATATAACACAGCGCCATCAAGTCCCAATCGAAGCAAAGCTTGTAATATGGGAACTAGATTTTTACTTGTAAAACAAACACCCAAACATCAAACAAACATCAATATTCATAGCACAAATGTTTTTCCTGGGTGGGAATCGAACCCTCAACTTACAGCGTAAAAGGCAGAGCTACCAACTGAAATGTGAGGCTTGTCAGCTTTTTTGCAACCTATTAGTTGTTCTGCAAATGCTGTTATTACGATGATACGTTAGAACAGAAACACCAAATTAAAGCATTTTTTTACTTACTTTATTGCACACACGATTATATAACCATACAAGCATAGAATTAAAAAAGGCAAGCTTGATTTAGATATCTCCTTGAATTGAGTTGTCAAGACACCAAAAGTTATCATAAAAGTTTCAAAAACTTTGATCACGCAACTGTCATTAACTACCATACATGCTGTTGTTGTAGGAATGCCTATAAAATAACATTTTTATGAATTCTAAAAATAGTTTATGAATTTTATTACATGCGAATGCTGTTATCGGAATAATATAACGCTTTTGGCAGTTTACCAGCTTCTAGTGGAGGTCACTTGCTAAAGAAAAAACGTATCATTTTCGCACCGAAATCACTCTGCCAATAATATTGAGTAACGAGACTCCGCGACTTTAAGTCCCGTCGCACGCTATAAATATTTGATGGGTTTCCTACAAGTCACACTCAATCGTATTGTGTGACTTGTTGGAGTTTTATTTCCCATCAATTCGCACTGATACAATGAGACTCATTGGACATACTAATGGAATAACATCGAAACTTCATTGTTATTTAAAAACCTTTTGTACTTGATTGTATCGCATTAAAATATAGAGATCGACTTTGCGGGACCTCAGCATAGATGTCATAGTCAAAGTAGTGGAACTACTTAACTGATAGGCACGGACCGACTCAGTTGGAAATCGACGTAATGGGAACAATTCGAAAATAGAACCTATGTAGTATTCTGATATCGGTGATACTTGGTAAAATGTACCTATTCGCAACAGTTATGTGCCAAGATCTAAGTCTACAGAACTATTGAGAATAAATAGAAAAAGGTGACAATAGTGTGTTGGAAATAAAACATGTTTTATATGAACGGACCATATCTGTAAGCTGCGGTTTTAAGTCGAACATACCCTAAAATTATGGCCTATATACCCAATGGCCTAGATCTCTCTTTTGTATTGAACCACATTAAGATCCTGTAAGCGTAGACCGTTGGTCAAAGCCATTATAAGGTTAAAATCACAAGATAAGATATATAATATTAAGAGTAGTAAAGCCCATTGTGAAAAGGCTCGTACGGGGAAGAACTACCACCATACCTATTTCAGCCGCCAAGCAGCATTGCTGTGTTCCATTTTGTAGGTTATGATTGCCGGTGAAATTACAGGCACGTGAGGCTTAACACCTTTAAGCCTCAAGTTGAAGGGCGTTATGTTGTGCTGAGTAGGCTATGTTATTTGTGGATGTGACCTACGCAGTACGGCAGGCTACTTGCTTATTCCGTCTCCTAGTTGTATAAAAAAATAAATATGTTGTTCCCAATTCTACAGATTTCCTTTACATATACCAGATCTTCGAAACAATGTCTGAAACAGACAGCCGACATCGAGCGCGCGTTGATGTCTTTGCAATCGCCTATGCTAACACATTTAGGTATCATCTGTTTCCAATAAAAAGTACAGGGGCCTAACCACAACGCCTTATAGCATTCTAGTTTTGATATTACATTACTTTTGTCTCGTTTTTTCCACACTGGACAGATAGTGACAAAAGTAAAGTAATATCAAAACAAGATTGCTTTAAGAGGTGACGGTGCCCCCGTGTTATTATTTTCATGGCTTTTTCTTGCATATGTTAATTAATAAGCAAATATTTCATGGACATGAAATATGATTAAATTTTAAATGTCGTGGACCCGTAGGCTTATTCCATAATGCTCCCACAGTCATGATCCCAGTGGCATCATACAAAACTTTAGAGTTCCCTAGTGGGAACTAGGAAGCAGTGAACACTCATCGTTCCATTATAATCCCACACACACACACCTGGAAGTAATGATGTGATGTCAAAATGTGAAATGCAATACACAATTATTTTCTTTATCACAGAAAACAGAAATCATATAATTTGCTTTTTCAAATAATCCAATCAGCCTTAAAAAGCTTGCGGTTGATTATGAATTGGCGACTATAAATGCCTATTTAAATTTTGAAGGGGTTACCATAAAAGGATGTTGGTTTCACTTTAAAAGAAAACTAAAACGCTAAGCGAAAAAATGAGGTCTTTAAAAATTTTAAGGTTATGAGTGCATTGTTGGATTATGTACTGCCTCTCCACTAATGCCTGAAAACTTTTTAAATGAATGTTGGTTACAATAATATATAGAGAACAGAGCCAAGACAGCTTCGCTCAATGAAAAAGTTTTTGAGTTATGTTGAGAAAAATGACACTAACAGTAACTCGTTTGGAAGAATTTAGTGTACCTACGTATACATTCCGAGCATAGAACGACTAATCATGCCAAAGCCTGTACGCTTAATTAATAAGATGATAGGCATGAATAAACTAATCTTTATTAGTTTCTAAACATCTTAAAAAAAACAAGCAAAATTATGTGCAGTTCACACAGTCGCTTTCAAGAATCCATTACATTGAATATATCCAATTATAGACAGACATACCCAGATATATCTAAAGCAAAGGCCCTATGTACTTAGGATCAAAATGGAATAAAAACGGAGGAGTTTTTGAACCCCACAAATAGTAGGAGCTTAATTAAGTTTTGTATGAACCCACTGGGATCACGAGAGTGGGAGCAGTATGGAATAAGCCGACCCGTTGGAAATCAAAGTATAAGCATATTTTTTTGAAAACAATGAAGTCTTGAGCCTCCGGGAACAAGCCATAAAGACACCGCTGAAGCCGCAAAAAAACATGGGTTTTAGTTATAAGTCGTTGTATTGTGTATAGTATAGTACCTATCAGATACGCACAATCAGTTAAAATACACCGTGCGATTAATAATTTAATTATTTTTAATATCTATCCAAATCGTAGACTTGGGATTCTTTCTTCTGCATTTCCGTAAGCCAGCGCTGGCGGACGTGCGGTTCTGATGGACCCCAACATTCGTTTGGCTGACAGCTTTTTTTAATCTTCTGGAAGTTGAAATAAAAACATCAGATGGACAGAATTACGGGCACAGATTTTTTGACGTAACACTCGTGCTTTTTTTTTTGTATGACGGGGCAGTGCTTGGCCTTCATCTCACCTGATTTTCAAGTTATGATAACGCTGAAGGAGGAAGCGCACTTCGGAATCCTCAACTGTCTTAGGAACTGACTAGGCCTCTAAATCCCGGAACACAACAATTTTAGAAATTTAGTCATGGCGACAAAATTGGGTAAGATGTTGGTAGCTAGCCAGGCGGACTTAAACAAGGTCCTTTCCACCATCAACTAAACCAAGCACAATATTATACTCCCCCTGGGGATCGAAACCGGGACCTCTGGTATATGTCACCGGTGGACGAACCACTTGGCCACAGAGGCGGTAGAACGCGTATCCCACATTCATAGCAATGTTTTAAGATAATGAAAATGAAAAATGAAAATGAAATGAAAAAATGTTTATTAACAGCAAAAAGAACAGGATAAAACTATCAACTAACTTGCTATAAAAGTAGGGACCTAGGTTAAGTACTAACCTATTACTATATGCTGAGTGCATTGTTTGTTTAACATTGCCAGCAGTCTTCACACTAGGCAAGCCTGTATCGTGAAGACCCGAAAAAAGGTTTGACATACAAATCATTATATTATATTAGCCTCGGTCATAAAAAAAAACTTTAGATATAATTAGACTAATATATAATAATATTAAGTCTATTTAGGTTTATGATGTAGTTAACCCTTATAATGTCATTAAATTATAATAACATATAAACTCTGTATACTTAAATGTTGAATGGATCATCAATGAATTAACCAGCCCGAGGTTCTTGCCTTTCTCCTTGTGTGCTGGTCGGAATTCCGAACAGGTAGTAGATTTGACCTAACAAAATGATCCTAAAAATCTCAATGAAAAAAGATATTTGACTTAGCCCGAAAGGAGATGTCATTCTTTTGAATATGGCTCCTTTTTGATCTTGCAGGATGACAAGAGGCGACCTACAAACTCGCCTGCCAAGTGGTGGTTATGGCCAATCCCCCATTGACCTCTCCGAGGTGTTGACTTAAAAAAGCATAACGTTGTTTCAAACCTAATAAGAGCCGAATTCCAAGTTAGATCCCCGTTACAGTGGATTCAGAAGGTGCAATTTGTTTGGTTGCTTGGCTTGGTTGGTAGTAAGACTTTGCGATAGTCCTCTTGGCTAGCTACCACCACCTTACCAAGTCTATCGTCATAACAACACTTCTAAATTGTTGTGTTCCGGCATTCAGAGGTAAAATATCCAACTGGACCTCAGTCTATCATCCTCACCTGGTTGATATCCCACGCATAAGAACTAAACGCTTTCAAGAATCTTTTATTGTGCGCACTGCGAGAACTTGGAATAAGCTCCCAGCGTCTGTTTTTCCGCTGTGCTACGACCCTAATGTCTTCAAGAAGAGAGTTAATAGGCACTTTCTGGGTAGGCTCGCTCCATCGTAGATCTCATTCTTACCTGTGTAAGTTTCGTGGTCAAGAGCCGACCTATCGTAAAAAAAAAAAAAGTCTGTTGAGGATTCTGTGAAGTCTGCTTTCACCTTTAACCGTATCATAACATGACATAAGATGAATTTTCCCGTCATGCAATAAAAACGGGGAATCAGGGTTGGAGGCATAGGTACCTCTATAAAAGACGACCCTGTTGTCTGATACATCGTCCGAACAGCGTACAGAGGAATGCAGACCACAGAAGATAATGCCACAATCCACCCCAGAGTGGTAGCTTCACGAAGGGAATACGCTGTTATAATCTGAAATGTATAATAATTAGGAAGTAGCTACATGTACGCTATTATCATCATCGTCATCAGCAGGTCTCCCATGTTCCGCCACTGAGCCCGGTCTCCAGCTCTCCGCATCCTGTTTGTGCTGCCTGGGATCCGTCACACCTGCCCCGCCGTAACCGCCACCTTGCTCAGGAATAGCGGAGCTCTGTGATCGCCTCTGTGGTCTAGTGGTTCAACCCACCGATTTCAGATCCAGTGGTCCCGGGTTCGATCCCATGGGGAGTACAATATATTGTGCTTGGTTTGGTTGGTGGTAGGATTTTGTTTAAGCCCGCCTGGCTAGCTACCACCATCTTACCTAATTCTGTCGCCATAATAACAATTCTTATAAAAAATGTTGTGTTCCGGCGTTCAGAGGTAAGATAGCCAGTTCCTCGGTTTGTTGAGGATTCCGGGTGAAGTGCGCCTCCACCTTCAGGCTTATCTCAACTTGTTACCAGGTGAGATGAAGGCCAAGTTCTTCTTCGTGGAACAATAAAAGACCTACCGAGAACAAGGCGCCGTTTCTTGTTTGCTTTTATGGGAGGAAATATAAATTTAATTCCTCATATTCCTCAGGTATTTGAGACTTCAAGAGGAGAGTTTAGGCGCCTTCTGGGTAAGCCCACTCCACCGTAGACGTTATCTATGCAAGCTTAAAAGTTTTAACCTTGAAACTAACACGGGGAGCTCTTGAGCTGACCTATTTTATAAAGTAACTAGCTTTTGCTCGCGGCTTCGCTCGCGTTAAGAAGTATTATTATTAATTAGGTATAGTTTTTGCGGCTTTACTTTTGTTTAGCGTGTGTAAAAAATAAGGGCCTACAAAACCTAAAAACGACAGTACATTCTTTAACTTCTCCATTAACGTTTAGATTTTCTTTAGCCATTTAAAAAAAGTCTAACCGAAAAAACCTATATATAAATCAAACGAAAACAAAACAAATGCCAAATACAAAGTAGAGTCTATAACCAAAACTACTAAACCGAAACAAAACAAATGCAAAATCTCAAAATCCTTCTTAGGGGATGCCTACGTCATAGTAGCTTTATGCATGCAAAGTCTCAGCCCGATCGGTTTAAAATTGACTAAGTTTCATCCATCAAACTTTCATCCCCTATTTTATCCCCTTGGGGGTAGAATTAATCAAAATCCTTTCTTAGCGGATGCCTGCGTCATAACATCTACCTGCATGCCAAATTTCAGCCCGATCCGTTCAGTGGTTTGGGCTGTGCGTTGATAGATCACTATGTCAGTCATTCACTTTTGAGTTATATATTTGGAAGAAAGATGTTTCCTTTTTTATTGATTATATCCCAGCGTTTGATCACCAGCTCACCTCAAAGTCGATTATAGGCGTCATGCTTGTATGAGGTATCTTATATTACAGGCCCCTTATTTACTATGACCAAACGTGTCTCAACGTTACGATATTTCAATACAATGATTCCATGCAGATATCGTAACATTTGTGATATTGAATACGGGCTCAGGTATGGAACTAACCAGCAATAGCACGGGGAGGATATACCTCCACAGCAAGAGCCATATCCTCGCCAATGGCTCGCCCGTCATAAACAACACGTCGCTGCTCAGCCTCTTGTGTCCGTACGTGTATACCGCGGCTACGATCTCCAGGAGACAGGCTACCGGCACGCAGGCGATGGCCACGTGAGCGTCCAGTAAAGTAAGCACGTGAAGACCGCCCTGTGGAAATTATTTAGAAAACGGTTTTTTTTAACCGCTTCTGTGGTCTAGGTCAGATCCAGAGGTCCCATACCCAATGAGAGATTTTGTTTAAGTCTGCCTGGCTAGCTACCACCATCTTACCTAAATCTGTCGCAATAACAACAATTCTTAAATTGTTGTGAGATAAATAAATGAATATTAAAGGACATTAATTTTGCACAGCGCCGTCTAACCCCAAACTAAGCATAGCTTGTAATATGGGAACTAGATTACGGATAAAATACTTGAATACTTTTTGTAAATACATACTATATGATACAACACGCAAACACAGAACAAACATCTATATTCATCACACAAATGTTTGCCAAATACAGATAGCCAGTTCCGCAGTATGTTAAGGATTCCGGGTGAAGTGATCTTCCACCTTCGGCCTTATCATTACTAGAAAAATCAGGTGAGATGAAGGCCAAGCACCTCCCCGAAGAACCAAAAATCCAATAAAAAGAATTCTACAGAGTGCTCAAGTACAGCATGATTTTCAAGGTACTTACCTCAGTATTACAGATAATGGACAGCAGAAGCAGCATTACGCAAGTAAGTAATGTGATCATTCGTTTTCTAGGGTATAGCTTCGGGAATTCATCTACCAGTCCCGCGATCACAGCTTCTATTGTGACGAACTGGAAGCAAAAAGCAGGACAGGAAAACACATGTAATTATATTTTACCCGCCTCTGTGGTCTAGTAGTTCACTTAGCGGTTACAGATCCAGAGGTCCCGGGTTCGGTCCCCGGTTGGTGGTAGGACTTTGTAGAAGTCCGCTTAGCCAGCAACTATCATCTTACCTGCCATAACAACAATTCTTAAACTGGTGTGTTCCGGAATTTAGAGGTATGATAGCAGTGCCTCAGTTTGTTGAGGGTTCCGAGTGAAGAGCGCCTCCACCTTCGGCCTTATCTGAACTTGAAAAGCTGGTCAAATATAGACCAAGCACCTCCCCTTCGTACAATAATAAAATAATAAGCAGATATAGGAAAATGGCCACGCTTGTAAGCTCACTTTTTAAAACCTACGGCCTTCAACCGGCTTAATACTGTGTTAAGTATGGTACTACAAATTATAGCCATATTTAGAATACATAATTATACTACCATGGAACACACAAACACACTTTCATGTTCCGGCATTTAGAGGTGAAATAGCCAGTTCCTGTTGTTGAGGATTCCGGGTGATGGGCACCTCCACTTTTCGGCCTTATCTCAACTTGTTACCAGGTGATATAAAGGCCAACTGCTTACCCGTCGTAGAATAAAAAATAACTCGGCACGCACCGGCGACGACAATTATATACGGAACTTTGGCTGAAGATCATCAAAACTTTTTGTTTAGCAACCAAAGAGCACTGCATACCAATGGAAAGGAAATTTATCGAACTCTATACACAAACCATCAGAAACGAACATAAATAAAACAACCATTCGAAATATGAAATATGAATACTCTGTGTGGGTATTCTGTGTATGAATTGGAGGCCGGACGGCCATACCGTGTGTCAAAAGGTGGAGCACTGGATCATATGTGCCAATATGCACCTTTATATCCAGTTCCTCATGAGGGCACCGTCCCCATTCATCCTCTCCGCTACAAGTGCACTCAGCTTCAATCGGAAGTAAAGATCCAATCGTTTAAATTGGGATGATTACATCGTACCGTAGACGATGAGGACTTTTTGCAACTCACGGATTTATTCAAATGCTAAGACCAATCTATAAAATATCTGCCCGCTTATCTGGCACACCACCTAATTTAGTGTTCTCATCCTAGTCAGTACCATCACACAAAAGTCCATTAGTGTCCACTACTGGACAGAGCCTCCTGCAAGCTATAGCGTTTTATCATAATCACCAACCTTTGCAGGCGGATTCGTGATTGCAGGAATGGTGAAGATAATACACAGAAGGAAGCTGCCGGCCTTCTCCATGCATCCTTGGGATGAGTTCGAGGGGTCGAACCACATGCTCCAAGCCTCGTTTTGTCACTGGATTCCTGTTCTAATGACCTCTTACGCTCGCGCAGCTTTGGCACATACCATCGTATCTATACCAAGGAAGAACAGCATCACGAAGAAGATGACGGCCCACAGGTTAGGCGCCGGCATCATGGAGACCGCCGCCGGGTATGTGACGAACGCCAGTCCTGGGCCGGCGGTGGCCACCTCCCCCACCGGGACTCCAGCCCGCTCCGCCGCGAAACCTAGCACCGAGAACACGACGAAACCTGCCCAGATGCTGGTGCCACTGTTTACTAGTGGGATGATTATTGAGGACCTGCAATCATGATACACAACAATAACACATATTACTAATTAATTATATTCCATTCTAAAAGATCGACAATCTGCCCGCAGAGAAAGAAAGAAAGAAAGAAAGAAAGAAAGAAAGACACATTTATTTATCCCACATAAACTAGATTATATAAAGGTAGGTATAAGTAGAAACAATTAGGTACCAACCAAATAGATACCTACTTAATTAATGAAATGAACAAAAAAAAACACACCAACAAATAAATTTACCTACCTACCAACATCATTACATACCTACACAATAAATCATAAAAAAGAATTACCTACCTACGCGTAACAATAATTATATGTGGGCTAAAAAGGTCGCTGTCTGTCAGTCAGAGACTGTCTTCTTTACTACGAACTTCCTATTTGCCGAGTAAGTATACCTATACTCTACGCGAAAAGTAGTACATTGGTTGTAGTAGTAGAGTCAGTAGGTAGGAGGAATGGACACAGTCGTAGCAGGTGTTATTACAAGATGACAACGATGACAGACATTATTATTCAATACAGGTATAGCTATTCACAAACATTTGGAAAGCCTTATCGGAGATGGATATTTCGACGCTATTCAGTTTTTTTTTTTGTTTTTACTTTTTACATTTGTAGGTATTTAAAACTTCCACAGAAGATTTTCAGAAATGGTTCAATAATCTCGTTAAATTCTATTGAAGGTGTGATGTTTCCGATTCGAAAACGTTGCGTGTGTTTGAGAATCGCTACCCTGATAGGGATTGCAACATGTCTTCAAACTCAGTGCTTCTCACTTATCATTAACAATATTAGTCGACGTCTAAGACACCTGTGATTAGTACTTGCAATTGAATCCCATTAACATTTCGCTAAAGTTTTGTTTGTTTGACTTAGATGAATCTTGATAAATGAGATCCCTGATCTGTATATTTCATTGAATATTATTCTTAAGAGCTCACCGCAAATTTTTATAATTGAATTTATTAAAACTAGCCATGCTGACTAGTCCTCCCCAGCCGGGTCCGAGAGAATAGAAAATCTGCGTTGCCGCGTCCGCCCACACCTGTGGAAGTTACCAAGCCGTGAATCTGAGGGTGAAGGTGAGAAGGTGAGAGCAGCAGAGAAGGGAAGGTGAGAGCAGTTCTCTTACTGACATGAGATAGTAGTGTGATCCGAGATCCGTATTTTTAAATTAACACAAAATGTGGCAGTGTGCGTCTGATCTACCTCGGGCCTCTAGCTTTTACCACCCGGTACGGGTCCATGATCACGACACTGGTGGTAGGACCTGCAGACTGACCTGCCAGATCCATCTGGCTTGCGAACTGGCGGGTCACTAGTCAGTCGAAGCCGATCTTAGCTTGTGTGTGAGTTGGTGATAAACGCTTGGCTAGTCGAATGGAGTTTTTACTGACAATTTTAGTACCTACAAAAACTATCGCTTTGGGTACTGAAGAAGTTATTGGTAGGACCGCAATAGCCATTATAGTAGGAAGTCTCAAGGTAAACATGCAGGACGACTTGTTAATAGGTAACATAGTTGGTGCTACGTGCCTTAGGTTTCGCCAACTGTTCCCAGTCAGGGACGATGTAGAACGATATGCCCTTCCAAGCTCCAGGTAAAGTCACCCCCCGGAGTAATAATATGCTTAGCACCACGTATGGAAACAACACCGTGAAGTAAACAATCTGAAAACAGATTCATATTATACATTATTAACGTTAAATGCCTCTGTGGTCTAGTGGTTCAACCCACCGATTTCAGATCCAGAGTTCCCGGGTTCGATCCCCAGGGGGAGTACAATATTGTGCTTGGTTTGGTTGGTGGTAGTCCTTTGTTTAAGTCCACCTGGCTAGCTACCATTTTACATAATACCTCATTTTGAGATGAAGGCCAAGCGCTTCCCTGTCCCTTTTCCCTGTGTATAATAGAAAAAAAAAGTAAATACATAAATAATATACAATTAATGAATTTTTAATAACTATATATACGTACGGTACTTATAGATTTTTTTTTGGCAATCTGTCTTGTCTGTTTGTTCCGGATAATGACAAAATATTTTATTTTGTTTTTATTATGTTTGCCTACCTTTGGACTTTTCCAAATGATGTATCTAAATAAACATGTCTGAATCTGAAACGGCTAGACCGATTTAAACGGGACTTTCACTGGCAGATTGCTGTTTTAAAGAGTACTAGGCAAGCGTGCTCCATCTTAGGTCACATCTTTACTTGTTTTACATGTAAGCTGGTGGTCAAACGCTTGTCTATTGTCAATAAAAAAAAAAAAAGTATATTTTGAAACGAAATTCAAAAAGAATGAGCTTTGCACGAAAAAAAACAAGTCCGATGAAATACAATAACATAATACGAGTAGCTTCCTTTCATAGTAATTCATCTCTAGTGATCCAGAGGTCTCTGGTTCGGTCCCCAGGAAGAGTACAATATTGTGCTTGGTTTGGTTGGTGGTAGCAATCACCATCTTACCTAATTATTTCGCCATAACAACAATTCTTAGATTGTTGTGTTCCGACATTCAGAGGTAAGATAACCAATTCCTCAGTGTGTTGAGGATTCCGGGTGAAGCGCGCTTCCACATTCGGCCTCAAACCTTGAAAAATCAGATGAGAAGGCAAGAATAAGGTCTAGGATGGAGCGAGTGTACCCAGAAGGTACCTATCATTTCTCTTGAAGACATCAGGGTTGTACCACAGCGGAAAATAGACGCTGGGAGCTTATTAAAAGGTTGTTGGTTGGGAGCTTATTAAAAGTTGGGTAAGAGAAGCTAACCCACACATAAATGTAAATATATCATTTCTAGCTGTTATATTTTTCATTGTTCTTCACGAAACTCTTTATATGTATACCTAAGCCATCAATTTATTAATTAAATTATTACTTATTACCTAATGAAAGTATTCCTCTTCACTTTTATACAAAACTATCGTAATTAACTCTGGGCACTCAAGTTTAAGGAAAGTCTGATGAAAAGAAATACTTTTAGGTGCAAAGTATTTGTTTTCTTACTTTCGGTTCCACTTTTGAAAGTAAGTAGGTTTTATGTAAATTAATATAATATGGTCTAGGCATGACAAATGTTTTAATAAATTCGCGTAATTCGCCTAATTTAAAACGATAAACTTAATCAACTTTACAACTATGCGGTAGGTACTAGGTAGCTTTTTTTCTAACTTTTTCATTCATTCAGATTCATCTTCGTCTGACAGCTCTGAAATTGTAGCTTCAATTTTAAGTGGTCTGTCTTCGCCTTCTGAGAGAGTTTCAAAATACACATTTTCCAATTCCATGACAGTTTTATTATTCGACTCATCATCACGCTTCCTTTTCTGCCGATGTTTTGCGACAGATTTCCTCATATGTTTCGAAAGGCTCCGTTTAAGTGCATTTCTCAAAATAGTTTTAAAAAAAACTTCGCAATCCTCCATTGTGTATGTATCATCAGTCGTATGGATTACTTGAAAGAAGAAATCGATGACGTTTCTGTAGCTTTTGAAGCAAATTTTTGACGTTGAGCCACGGGAGCCTCCAGACCAAGAGCACTCCAGTAGGAAAGCTCTATCAAACAACGCATCTATTATAGCGTATGAATTATTAGTAGCCTTGTCTTTTCCACTTCCACATAGAATTGCCAAGTATTTCTCTAGTTCAGCCGCAGTCTCCTCATTTTCTAGAGATTTCTCAAGGTCATCTAATCCTTTTTTATCTGTAATAGGGCTTATTCGGCGAAACTTTGGTGTATTATCTGACGTTTCTGATATACCAAAAGTGTTTTGTGCTAATTTAGAACTCATTTTATCTATCTTTGTCATTAAAAGTTGCTGGTTAGAGCAAATATCTATTTGGTTCTTCATCAAATTGTCGAGCTTAGTGTCGATTTCCGAAAACTTCGTAGAAAAATAATCACTTGTTGATTGTAATGTTCTAGCATGGATCTTCGCAATGATTTCTTCTATTTCAAGGGGATTCATTGAGTGCTCCGTTTTCTGTAAAAAAATACAACATTAATAACCAAGGTGAATTTGCGTTAAGTCGAGAAGAGTGAAAAATTAGAAGACTTCACCTTTGACTTGTAGGTCATGGCTGTATTGAAAATGAATATAAATAAAAGAAAGAATGACAATTACGGTTCAAAAGTATCAGGTTCATTATAGCTCGAACAGACAGACAGTCAGACAGACAGACGGACGGAGCAATCTTAGTGATAGGTTCGGGTATGGGACCCTAAAATCTTGTTTATAGAAAGTAGGTATCGAATGTGAGCTACATTTTATAAACCTGAAAGAGCCCAAGAACCGAGCCTAGAAGTTGTCCAAGAGATACTCCGAAACATTGAATAAAATAAAATGAAATAACAATGAACATTTGTTTTTATATTAATAGTATGTCAAAAATAATCTAATAAATATTATTTCACCAACATTACAATAAAAAAATACCTTAAATTCAAATTTATCATTTAAAAATCGTGTCTCGTAATATTTTTCAATGAGATTATTTTTATTTAATTTGGAATAAATGATTATATGGTTATCTAGTCGTCTATAACTCTTTGATATTTTATTATAAATGATTGGGGTCATATTGAGTAGGTACACTCTTTCAGGGTGTATTCTATATGGCTCCACTTTTCTTTTTTGTTTTTTCTTTTTAAGTACATAGTCTATCTTCACGCCTGTTTCTAATTAAGTAGGTACAATGTCAGACAATAGTGAAAACTGGAGAAAATAATATCTATCATGAAATACCAGATACTTAGATCATGTAGGTAAGAACGGAAGTGTAAGAATTTTGTGATTCAAAAAAAGGCTTACTACTAACTATCCGTTACAATAGCTCATAAACAACGCTTCTTAGATATCTTCTTTGTTTATTGAGTATAATCCACAAAGAGAATCCCGTATCTTGGTGCAGATTCTACACAGTTCATAGGTGTTTCTAATACTCTGTTAGATGTGTGTATTTGATAGTTGAGGATAACTTGTATAGAGCATATGCGGAGCTTCTTATTATCTTGCATAGATATGTGTGTTTAATGTTATTTTTCCAATGAAATTAAATCTTTGATCAATCTGCGAACCGACAAAACGTGCAGAATCAACTTGATGTATTAGGTATATATTAAATTAACATTCAATTGATATTTGATCAACTTTTAGGTCTTGGTTAGAATGCAAGGTAATAGTTTTTCAAATTTATTTTCAAGTTATTACTGTCGAGCCAGTAAATATAGATTTTAAAGAATTTAAAGAATTGTTAATGTCCGATTCATAATATTTCATGTAATTTTATTTTAAAACAATATACCATAATAGATAAATAGCTAAACCTGTGCTGTAAGTAATGCTATAAGTGCTATAAGCAAATTACACAAAAATATTATTTTGGTGAAAGAAATTTCAAAAACAGGTTTTTTATACCATTTGGAGACTCCTGTCTCCAAATTGTATAAAAAAAGCAAGTAATCCACCTGATGTTAAGTGCAACTCTTGCCTATAATAAAGCCTTACTGCGTAGGTCACATCCACAAAAAAACATAGTCTACACGGTACTGCATTGCGCCCGTCAACTTAAGGCATAAAGTTGTGAGGACTCGTGTGCCTGCCCGTAATTTCACCGGCAACCATACCCTTCAAGCCGGAACACAGCAATGCGGCTGAAATATTAATAATGGTAGTAATTCCCCGGACGAGCCTATTCATAAGGGGCTTTACTACTCTTGTTTAGATTAGTTGTTCCATATCTATAACCTTTGGCAGTGTAAGTGTAGTCTACAAAAAAAACATTTTATTGTCACCGTGTTGTCATCTAACTGTCATCAGCAAAATGTTACAGGTTGAGTTAATGTATGCGGGCATGATCATAATAAGCATTCTCGATGACAAAAAGGAAGGAGTTTAATAGGGATCGTCGAGTTTGTACCTACCTACACTGCGATACAAAATGAAGTGAGGATTTAGTAGCTATATGAATGATAATTAAAATTGCTTAGACGATAGATGGCGTGCTAACTTACTTTTCTTCTAACAGTTTGAGTATTTTTTTATCCGCCTCTATGGTCTAGTGGTTCAGAGGTCCCGGGCTCGATCCCCAAGGTACAATATCGTTCTTAGTTTGGCTGGTGGTAGGATCTGTCTAAAGAGTTTTTTTTAAACGAGCCAGCTGTTTGGAGTTTTGAAGATCCATTTCAAATTCAAAGAATTCAAATCAAGGGACTCTGTTTAGTGTTAGATGTAGGTACCAACTACCTATTCATCGACGGATTGTTTTCACAGCTACCTATATGTGTAAGTAAGTTAATGTAATAGGTACCTTCTCGTCATTTATATTTAAAAGTCTAATTTCCGTCTCTGCGGCTTCAAAACTATGCAAATCGGCCTTCACTAGCACGCAATCTATGTTTTGCCAAGTCTCTTGCGGAGTAAATGTGAGATCTTGTCGGAGTTTTTCGAACTGGAATTTGGGGCATCGTAGAATACCAGCGTTCTCCCAGGAGTCAGGCACGGCGTACAGGCAGAATGCTCCGCTTTCGATCGTTTTTACTATTTTGTACGACATTCTGAAAGAAATGAATCATATAATCATATAATAGTAAAATAATGAGTAGGTAACCTATGTTATTACCATAAAAGCGCTGAATATTGTTTGAAATTCGTAATATTGTCAAGATCGGGGCCACGGATAGCTATTGACCTACTTACATACTACCTATTTATACAATTATACAATTAAACACATGTTTTTTCGACATTAATTTCACACAGCGCCGTCTAGTCCCAAACTAAGCAAAGCTTGTAAAATGGGAACTAGATTACGGATATAATACTTATAGGTATAGAGTACCTACTCTTTTTTAAATGTAAATACAGGTATAATATTCTTATCATACAATAAAATATCACACAAATGTTTGTCCTGGTCGTGAATAGAACCCACAATCAACAGCGCAGAAAGCATAGCACAACCAACACTGAGCTGTGCTGTGAGGTTTGTTTATTTATCATAAGTACTTCGGTATTTCCTCTTGCAATCATAATCTTCTCCTCTTCTACTAGACAGAGCCTCCTCCAAAATTAGAGGAGGCTCTGGCTAGTCATAATGGCACTTGCCAAGCAAAAGCTTCATCGCTGTGAAGGTGTGAATTGAGACACAGTAAGCTGTCCTTGCTGCTTTTGCTACAACCGCAGGCTTAGTAGGAGTTAATTCATCTTTCATAATTTCTAGCTGCAGATATATCAAAATTATGACTTTAAGAAATATTAACTTACTTATATTAGATAAGTACGTAAATAAACGTATCTAATCTAAGTACATATTGCGCTTGTGCGGCTTATATCATTTAGGTACCAAGCCATGCCGACATTGCCAAGCCAATACAACTTATATTATTACCACGAACAATCACCCAAACACAAGTGCCTATCTTCAGACCTGTTGTAAGCGCGTCGACGACGACGCTACTAGTTTCCCTACGGTTCCACGATGTCGTAATATTCAGTTTTATAATCCCAAGTCAAAATGAAAAGAATCGACACATACCTTGCAATTACAGCTTTCTTATAAAACACTCACTCATCGATATCACGATCACGATATGAAATTACCTTTTTAGGTTTCAGTTAATTTTATCAACAAAAACACTGCGTTGTTGCTAAATGGCGGCCATGCGTGAAGCCAGAGCACCGACCGCGCGAATCGAATGCTGTGATTGGATGGGACGAGCGTGACGTCTCGTTCGTCGTCCGAAGATTGGAACCCTGGATCGACCGTGTACGAATATTTACGAAGCGCTGCCGCTGTTATACAGCTAAAAGTAAAATGATTGCTGCTTTACAGCTGTAAGTACCTACCTGCTGTATTATTACGTACTTTAATGAGATACAAGTTTATCGTCGGTATGAGAATCATTTTATGGAGCACAACAAAACGCAATACGTTTATGCCTTATAGGTTTGCTAGATGAATCAATTAACATGTGTTGGTTGTTACCTATAGGTAGGTACTAGGTAAGTAGATGGTATTTTTATGCAAACGTTAATTTTTTAATTATACGATGGGGAGGTGATTGGCCTTCATCTCACCTGATTTTCAAGATAAAATAAGGCTGAAGGTGAAAGCGCACTTCACCCGGAATCCTCAACAAACTGAGTAGCTGGCTATCTTACCTGTAAAAGCCAGAACACAACAATTTAAGAATACATAAGGGATGAGACTGTAGGAAAAAAAGCGCTCTGAGCCTCCTCCATCCATCGACTACTCGCGATCACCACAATGTCCAATGTGTGTGTTGTGTGTGATGGGGTGTGCATGTGTGTAATTGAATTGTGGTAGTTCAGGGTACCTTTAAGTATATACCTATTAGTTAAATTGCGAATTTAACTAAAATGAAAAGAAATTGAAGAAAGAATATCGAAAATTAAAAAGTGAAAGTAAACTACAATTTCATTTTTGGACATAAGGAAATTTCACTCGCAAGTGCGAGTGCTCGCAAGGACGCTGAACGCGTGCGTCGTGAACCGGGGTGAGTACACCCTGATTTATTTATTATTTATTTATTTATTTATTTATTGAAATTCTTAAATATAACATGACAGAATGTACATCCAATGCGTTACATTTGAAAAACTTAAATCATTACATACAGACATTTACATACAAAAATAATCATTCAAACATAAAAAATTTAAAAATAAAAATATAAACAAGTGCTAATACATATAAAGTAACATAAAGGTCATTTACTTTCGCAGTAAGCTAGAACCTCTCTCTCTCTCTCTATAATTTTCCAGCCGTCCGCAAACAGATCCACCTGAGGTTGGTTGGCAACAAGTACGTTGAGGTTTCTTTGTGCTATGCTGATGATGTCCTTCGGTCAAGGACGAAACGTTGGTGTTTTACATCAATAATAAGGTTCGTGGAAATTCCCGTATGTCCAAAAATGAATTCGTTGATCCACGATAGTTATTTTAATAAAACTACAATTTATCAAAAACAATAATTATGCATTACAGGTGGTACTGGAAGCACATCTACCAGTAAATACTCCCCTAAATACAAGCGCAAAGTTTGTTTATCTGGTACCTAGGTAGGAAGGTTAGGTAGGTATAGGTACCTAGGTGCCAATCAGATAATCCAGTTTTGATCTTATGCGTGTAATTATAAATACCAACCTACACATTGTCACTGAACAAAGAATTCTTGTTCATTGTGATTGACACAACAAGAGTGCCAAGTAGTGCCAAATCGTAGCACACATTCGGAGGATGGATTTCTCACCTTTCCGACGCTCTTGACCCCATTGCAGATGCAGAGGTAGACGATGACCCAACAAATGACATTGGCCCAGAACACCGGCCAGACCACACCGCCAATGTCATCGATGCTTGCGGACATGCGCAGGAGACGGATGCTGCAATGACAAGCGAGGATTGCTATGACATAAACTTAAGGCCGGGCGCCAAGCGGGACCGTGTTCCGACGATGTGCGGCAGATTAACTTTTCTTGGTCTAGTAGTTCACCCACCGGTGTCCGATCCAGAGTATAGATGACGAATATAACTATCAACCAATAAATTTAACTAATATTTAAAATCAACCATTATATTCAATAATCAGAATTAACATTATCGAATAAAAATATCATATCAACTTCAGCCCGAGTTAGAACTAACATAATTGAATGCATTGAAATTTTAACTTTAACAGGCACTAAATAAGAAACATTTTCGTACGCTGCTGCTCGCAGAGTTTTCAACTATGTATTAAGTTAACTTCATTCACTTGTATGCTTTCGACTCCTCACTATAGAGATTAAATTTCTGATTTGCTGTATATGATATTTTTATTCAATACAAAGTGATGTGATATTTTAAACAAATACCCATAGTGCTACTATGATAGCGACGAATTAGCGGTTACTTTTATTTGATCAATAGAATAAAATATTCAACTGCATTAACATCAACCAATAACCAAATCGTGTAGGTACTCAACAAATAATATTATCTAATATTTTCAAACAATAAAAATATCGATATTTTTTTTATCAATTAACAGTTAACTAATATTTAATTTTAACAATTATTGCCATCTTTATCCAGAGGTCCCGGGATCAGTCCTCAGGGGGGTACAATATTGTGCCTGGCTATTTACCACCATCTTATTTAATTTATTCGCCATAACAATGCCATCAATTCTTCAATTGTTGTGTTCCTGCATATTGATAAGGTAATCATTTGGCCGGAAAATTGACAGTAGAACTTATATCTACTGTAGGTATATTGTTTTATAGGTATATTGATCACTATAATTTCCAAATCGCCTGCCAAGCGTGGAAAAGCTCTCCCGTCTCATAAAGGTTTCATGGCTAACAATGGAAAGCAAGAACATATAAGCGGCTGTTAAATGTTCAGTATAGTTCACTCACTGAAAAAACTCGTCCTCCGGTGTAGTTATTGATCCATTCGAGGAAAATACGCTGGTGTTTTGTGTTATCTGAAAACATTCACAATATTATTCAGACAATCCTCACAGCTCAGTTGGTAGTAGCTCTGCCTTCTGCGCTGTAGGTTGTGGTTTCGATTCCCACCCAGGACAAACATTTTCTTGATGAATATTGATGTTTGTTCTGTTTGGGTGTTGTATTGTATGATATGTTTGTATTTACAAAAAAAAGTAGGTAAGTACTTATATCCGTAATCTAGTTCCCATAACAAGCTTTACATAGTTTGGGAAATATGGCCCTGTGTAAAAATTAATGTCCTGTAATATTCCAATAATATTTTAACCGCCTCCGTGGTCTAGGGGTTCGCCCACCGGTATGAGATCAGAGGTCCCGGGTTTGATCCCCAGGGGAGAACACAATTGTACTTGTTTTGGTTGGTATTAGGATCTTACCAAATTCTGTCTGATGAGGATTCCGGGTGAAGTGCGCCTCCACCTTCGGCTTATTTCAACTTGTAAACAGGTGAGATAAAGGTCAAGGTCTTCCCCGTCGTAAAATAAAATAAAAAATAAGTATATAGAAAGCAGATGCTTTGGGTTGAGTTTTAGAATACGACAGACCTAAGAGTATTATCAGAATTAATTTACTTCAGTACACCGTTCCGTGTTCCACGTGTTGCCACAGCTCTGCCAAGGTAGAGGCGTCTGCATTGAGTGGTATATGTAGAGTATAGGATACGCCATGATCACAGAGAAGTACATTGACCCTATCACATTCAATACTACGATGGCGTACCCGGCTCCTGAAAAACACGTTGTATTTTGTAAAATCTCATCCGTTTCATCAAATCTCATTCGTGTTTGAGATCTCAACTCAAACACGCAAGGTGAGGACACACGACATAAGTCTTAGGCCTGCGGTTTATGTAAATCATCCCTCATAAGTTCAACCTATCTCATCCAATTTTTTAAAAAAATATTTATTTATCAAAACAACTGAAATAGGTATTACATAACTAATCTAAGATAACAAATTAAGCCAGTAAGGTTTGTCTTGTGATATCGTGAGCAACTCTTATAATTAAACATTAAAAAAATCTATAAACTAAATAAATCTTTACAAAATAACGGCATACATTTTAATGTTCTTCTTGTCCCGTAGGTCAAGAGGTCAATTGCCGGGGCCCCTCCCCGCTACTGCCAACCTTGTCGATCCTGCGCCAGCACCTGTGAACCTGCACTCACATTGCTGAACACTTGCTGTTCTAACGAACACACCGCGTGTTTTACAGTACCCAACGATTTATACAGCTGCACTTTTTAAGAGTATAGTAGAGTTCCTTGTGAAAGGGCTCGTCCGGGGAAGTACTACCACGATACCAATTTCTGTTTGCCAGCATTGCTGTGTTCCGGTTTAAAGGGTATGGTTGCCGGTGAAACTACAGGTACAGGTAAAGTCATAAGCCTCGCGCTTATCACTTTTATGTCTGAAGTGGATGGGTGCAATGCAGTGCCGCGTAGATCATTTTCTTATTGGATGTGACCAACCGTCATGATGCAATAAACATAGGGTTAGTCGCTTGCTTGTACCGTCTCCAAGTTGTTTATGCTTAAAAAATAACGAATGAATAAGCAACATGATAATCGTAAGAGGTACCTTTGAAGAGAGGGTTGATGTTGAAAACAGAGATGCATCCCGCGCTAGCAAACTGTCCCAGGGTCGTCTCCAAATAAACGAGCGGAATCCCACATATGAACAGTGTGAGAAAGTACGGAATAAGAAATGCACCTAAAACATATGACAAATTCAAATCTACGGCTTATTGCATCTAGTAGTTCAATGATCTATTTGGACATACATATTCCAAATTGTTAGATACTTATGTACCATGTTTCCATGTTACCAATATGTTGTGTGCTAAACTTTCAACGGTTTTGCGGCCAAAAAGCATTCTTGCTATGATATTACTTTACTTTTGCCACTATCAGTCCAGTAGAAAAAACGTAACAAAATATATGTAATATCAATACAAGAATGCTCAAAAAGGTTGTGGTCCCAGGCCACATATTTGGAGGTTTTATCCAAAATTTAGAAGCGAACAAACAAAACAATCTGCGATCACCAATTCGTCTACCAAGCATGGTTATTATCGCAAAACCCTCCCATTTTGGTGACCTCTGAGCCTCTGTGCCGGTGTCTTTGACGTACTTAGACATAAAAATATGTATTAGGGTATTTATTTTATTATTATATATAGAATTTTAGAATGGTTACCGAGGTTCTATATATTTATATATAGAACTTCGGTAACAAGGTGGTCAGTTTTTTAAATGCCAAAACGTTCGATTCAAAACCCTTCCGAACGGTTACGGCAGACAAAACATCAGATAAATTAAGGCATGATAATACGTAATTTATTGACCAAAAAAGCAAATATTTTCTGCTTATATTTATAGAATAAAATATGAAATAAACAATAAAAAAAAATATTAGGTTCTTCTGAATTGAAACAGAGGGGTTAGTTAACCAGCTTTTGTTACATTTCGGCGAAAGGCTGAGCTGATTTTCAATTTTCTCTAGGTTGGTTGTTCGCCGACAATTTGGGAACTAGTGGAAATCTTCTATGAATCATTTAGTAGTTTGTAATATTTACCTCCTCCATTCCTGTAACACAAATAAGGAAACCTCCAAATGTTCCCGATCCCCACAGCATATCCCAGACACGAGAGTAGGTACTCGGCCTGGTTCGCCCATCGCTCTTGACCACCAGCCATTACCGACCGCTCCTCGCCCTCACAGATCTTTAACTGACCTCATCCAGGATATGACCACTTAAGTTGCTATTCTTGATATCCCTTGATATTATTGTCAGTAAATCCGAAGAGCTTGTGTCACAATTTCCGGTGCTGTCATTGGATAATCTCCACGCCTGACAGTCGGTCAATACTCTACAGAAGCGCAACAGCTGCATCCAATTTCACAGAGGTTCTACTAGACGGTCTGTTGTGAAAAAAATGCCGACTGGTTTTGTCTGACGAACCCTTGGAATTTACAAGGCAACAAACTATTTCACAACAAGTCTTGCAGCTCAGTTAGCTTTCCCCTCTACACTGGCGGTTGTGGGATCGATTCCCACCCAGGAAAGTTGATGAATATCAATGTTAGTTTTGTGTTTGGGTGTTGCATTGTATGACAGATATGTGTTAACAGAAAAAAACAAATATAGGGTTTTTCAGTGATCTAGATCCCGTTTTACAGGATTATCGTATCCTTAATTTGAGGCTCTGTCCAGCTGTGGACAGTAATGGGCTGTTGTTGTGCTCTGGGTCCAGCCCCAAATGGTTTGCCGTATTCTGTCGATGAGCAGGAGAGACAGCGCCTACTGGGATGCTCGCTCCATCATAGATATTCTAGCTCTGGCTAACCAGTCTAAATATAAAGTAAAGTAACGCCCTAGCGAGCCCAGGTTACGGAATACCCCAGACATTATATTTACATAAGAGAGACGGTACATAGAACTGCATAGTTATGTATTTCAACTCCGTAATGTGTCGATACCGAAGCCAAAGTGGCAAGTAAGGTTGTCAGGCACAATTTGTTTCGAAGATCCTATTTCGGAATCCGGTTTTCCTTTCACTGGCTTCACGACACCAGCTTGTATGTATTGAAGAACCTAGAAGGTAAATATGAAAATTAATCGTGAGATTAGGGCTGTACAACTTAGGCAGGTATTTATTGAAAAGTGGCTACAAAAACTTGTCTAGAAAGTATCCTCCTGCATAATGACTTAGGTCGAAAATGCTCTGCTCGGATATGAAGGTAGATGCTGAAAGTTTTTCTCTTATAGGATGTCAAAGTCCAAATGCGTTTATAGGCTCACTTTGAAATGTCTCCTCTGTTCTAATCTACCGCCTATTCAGACCGCGACCAGCACACAGGAAGAAAGGCAAGAACCTCGGGCTAGTTAAGTTTTTCATGATCCAACCAATATTTAGGTCCAGAGTACAAGGGAAATATCCTTCATATATCTAAGTTTATGTAAATATTATAGGACTATTTCGACGCTGAGAACGAAGACCACCAAGACATTGTTTCCATCATCACGTGGAAATTCCAGAAAGCCTGTTTTGTTTGTGGCCCGCCTCAAAAAAACACCCTGATGTACCTGTAGAGCCCTTTCATGCGGATACTACTCAAGCGAAGCTGCGAACAGGCTACTAATAGTATTGTAGTAGGTAGTCAGATCCAAAGGACCCGGGTTCGATCCCCAGGGAAGTACAACGTTGTACTTGGTTTGGTTGGTGGTAGAACTTTATTTGAAACGCCTGGCTAGCTACCATCATCTTACTTAATTCTGTCGCCATAACAACAATAAATAAATTATGTTCCGGCGTTCAATAGTAAGATAGCCAGTTCTTCAGTTTGTTGAGGATTACGGATGAATTGCGCTTCCACCTGCTTATCATAACTTGAAACATCAGATGAGATGAAAGCCAAGCTCCTCGTAGTAATAAAAAAAGGTTCGAAAACGCAGTAAACTTCAATAGAATGTATTCTTACAGACAGGTCACCATCTCCCCAGTGTAAAGCATCATTGGTGCCCAGCGAGTCGTCCCAATGGAAATGCTGTGACGTTTGACTCCAGTCCGGCTTCCTGAGCGCACATTTCATCGTTGCCAGAACAACTCTTTGATCACCCACCGGCTTGAATTGCTGCGTACTCTTTTTGTCTTTGGTAGGTTTTGTTGTTACAGTCTGGGAAATAGAGACACAACCATTTCCTACTTATTTTTTTTCTTTTGCGTGGGCTGTTATAATAGGTACTGAACGGTCCCGTGCACGAGTGCACTAGGAAGGCAGCCGCTAGAAAGGATTGGCGCCAGATTATAAACCGTATTACAACCTCGAACACACGACTGTGTAGCGACTAAGAAGAAGTTATAGGTTTTGTGTTTTATGAGCTGCTAAAGGAGTTTGACAAGGCTTATGTATAGTTGCATTACGGCCAAAGTCTTAGCTTTCTCTCTGAAGCACGGATTCTTGGGATTTGAAACTGGTAGGAGCTGTAAAGGTCCGCCTGACGCCTGAAGCGACCCCGATCACGACCCCCTGCCGAAGTCTGGCGCCAACGGTTCGTATGGTTCCATCGGTGTGCGGGAGAGGCAGTGCCTTCTGGGAAAGCACGCTCCATCGTAGCCTTGCCCAGGCAAGCTTAGAGGTCAAGCGTTTACCAGAAAATTGATGATTCAATCCTGCAATATCTTACCCAAATTTATTATTAAACTTTGCATTATCCCAGGATCTCCGGGTCGCAAGCTGAACACTACAAAGACAAGACACGTAAAGGCTAACCTACTGCTCCAATCTCTTGCTTAGTCTAGACGTGACTAGACGTAAGTTAGGTTCAAGAGTATTCTCTTAGAGAGTTCTAATTTCAGGTTTATCATGCGGGCATGCCAACAATGAATCTGTTTCTTGATGAATAACTACAACTGGGTATTTTTCAAGTCATGGTAACTGGCCTCACAGCTTAGTTGGTAGAAGCCTTACCTCCTTCTGGTTGTGGGTTCGATTCCCAACCGGGAGAAAGTGAGGAATTCAGATGTTAGTTCTGTAGTGGAGTGTCGTATTGTTATAATAAGTATGAAAAAAAATTTGGCAATTATGGGGACTACCGCACAGAAAGCTAAAGCTTTGAGATAATTTATATACCACCGTCTGAAGTATTTTCTTTTCACGTAGGATCAAGGATCTAAATATTTTTTTCATCTCAGATCAGTTTAGTTTATTTTGGAGCTAATATGGCGCTGTGTGATGTTATTGTCCTGTATTTTTTTATTGTAGCTAGATATCTGAATGATTACTTACTCACAAACAAGATACCTAGTTCATAATTACGCAATTCTGTGCGTGTATTGTTTGTAATGTGGTTTACCATGGTATACACGAGTCTGACAGTAATAACTGTTCTGAAGGTGTCTCTCAAAGCCACAAGGTCAGGACAGAATATCTTCAAAGCTGGTTCTTGGAAGTTCATCACCTTGCTCCACTGTACCCGGGTGGTCTCAAACGTGGTGAAGTTACACACCACCCGAGAACTCTTCGTTGTCAATACTTTGTAGATATCAGAATCGTGTGGTGATATCTCACCGGCTGCAGACCAAACCATTCAAATTTAAGATTCAAGAAGGCATGTTTGCGTTATTTTGAGTAACCTGTTAAATGGAGGCTGAAAGTGTGTCATTGAGTACAATTTATCCATCGATATACATGTTACATTTTAAAACACGGGTTTTACTCACATATACGATTATGTTGATGTAGTAGGCAGCAACGGTTTTCAACAGGAATGATCATCAGGGTGAGTGTGATTCGCCGGGGAGGACGCGATCGCGACGCGCGCAGCCGTTTGGTTTCGCGTCTCGCACTACGTATCGTATACGTGAGTAAAACCCGTGTTTCAAAATGTATAGTACCACTCACGCAAGTTTTGAAAGTGACATATATATGTTGATTGTTCACTTGTTTATTTGTTACCAAAGGCAGTATATATAATATAGGTGGGTGGTATAGATACGACGAAGATGAAGCTGTGGCCGAAAGCTCTTGATTGCACTTGGTCACAACATACATGTTAATACGTATACATACACAGTCCCACGCCTGTTTCCCAAAAAGGTGGGCAGACACGGGTTTTCCCTTACCACACTCATGCACACCTCTTCTGTCTCATTAATTCTCATCACTTTCTTCATACATGCTCGTCAGTTTAAGGCCTTTCTCGAGAACATTCGGTGGCCGAAATATTTTCCTCTCAATTGTACCATTCATACATGAAGCAAGTAGGTACCTTATATATACTATCCTCCGTCAGCCTGCTTAATGCTATTAAGTAGTACCTTTTATATAGGTATCTTTGTTTAAATTATCTTGGTTTGGTTAGTGGTAGGACTTTGTTTGGGTCCAACTGGCTAGCTGCCACCATCTTACCTAATTCTGTCGCCATAACAACAATTCAAAAATTGTTGTGTTCCGGCATTTAGTGGTATGATAGCCAGTTCCTCGGTTTGTAGAGGATTCCGGGTGAAGTGCGCCTCCACCTTCTGAGAGGTCAAGCGCTTCCCAGTCGTAAAATAATTAATAAAAAAAAACAATAAAGTAAATGTTACAAATTTTATAATAAATCATTAATCTAAGAAAAGGCCTTCTCTGGTGTAGGTTTGCGATCCTTGAGACCATTACGGAAAAGACTCCTCACAATTTTTATGTTCAGGAACTATATCTGGAGTCTACAATATTTTAGGAGGATTTGTGTAAATATTTGCCTGAGATCCATACTATACATCAAGTAGTTGTGTAAAATTAATAACCCACAAAATAAAATCTGAAAACAATATTTAGTAACAAATCCGCCAAATATCTGTGAAAAAATAAAATCGACACGTGTTTTGCCTCAACACGAGGCATCCTCTAGTAAAAATAGTCTTTGCTACTAAGCTGACGAGCCCTCTGTGGAACAGAACGCTCCGAGTTCTGGAGAAACTCGGATTTGGCGGATTTGTTGCTAAATATTTTTTGTTTTCAGATTTTATTTTGAAATATGGAACTCCGCAAAATAACGCCTGAATCAATTAGCTATTTAATAACCCACCTATAGATTGGTCAATTGATGGATTGAGTTGGTTGGATACAGGCCATTCTTCATCCTCCGGTGGGGGTAGCATTTCTATCAGAGATTCATATCGACGGAACATCAAAAATCGCCTCCTAGTAGAGTCAAGCAAAGGAATCTCTAGCTCTATGTGGAATGTTGTAACTGTCCCCTACGAGATAATAATACAAACATGAGTAAATGCACAAACATTTGGTACCTATACAAATGTTACAATGACACAAATATTCAAAATCTGCATCTTTTCCTCAAGCCGAAAGCCACGAGGGTCCAGACGCGATTTGCAAATTTGTGTGCCATGTCCAGCTTAATCTGCGGACTGTTATGTGGAACGCAGGTATTTATAATTCCAGCGCGGACATACCAGTCTTAGTGACAAATCTTATGAAGGACGTCCAAAATTTCACATTCACTGAAGATAAAATCGTTTCTGTGAGGCATCTAATTCTCGAAGATAGTAATGTGACGTATCGAGAGCTAGTTATCAGGCATCTCATGAAGGTACAATACAGAAGATCTTGCGTGAAGCGCTTAGTGAGAGCAAGCCATTTGCCGTTGGATTCCGCATTTGCTTTCCGACGATCATAAGGCGGCCCGCGTCAGATGCTGTGAGAAAACTCTTCAAAGGTTCAACCGAGGAGAGTCAAATCACGTAGGTAGGTATACCTATGACATCATCAGTGGTGACGAAACTTGAATTTATGCCTACGATTCTGATATAGAGATTTTAACCGCCTCTGTGGTCTAGTGGTTCAGCCCACTGATTTCAGATCCAGAGGTCCCGGGTTCGATCCCCATGGGGAGTACAATATATTGTGCTTTGTTGGTTGGTGGTAGGACTTTGTTTAAGTCCGACTGGCTAGCTACCACCATCTTACCTAATTCTCTCGCCATCACAACAATTCTAGAATTGTTGTGTTCCGGCATTTAGAGGTAAGATAGCCAGTTCCTCAGTTTGTTGAGGATTCCGGGTGAAGTGCGTTACCACCTTCGGCATTGTCTCAACTTGTAACCAGGTGAGATGAAGGACAAGCGCATCCCCGTCTTACAATAAAAGCACTTTTAGGAAGATGGTAGCCATGTTCGTAACCGGTAATATTACAATGATTGCACTTGAAAATCGTAGAACGGTAAATGCAGAGTGGTATATACCTACCACTGTTTTTAAAAATACCACAAGTCATCGCCGAACTTGACAACGCAAGCTCACACAGCGCTCGTCAAACGATTTAGTATTTGAAGCAGGAAAACGTAGAAATTCGTAAAAAACCATCCTCCATACAGCCCTGACCTTAGCCCCAACGATGTCTTTACATTTTTTATATTACGAAACATCTTCGTGTTCAAAGTGTGTTCAAAGCTTTCAGTCCGTTGAAGAAGCAGTCGACGCCATTCAAGTCAGACATACTGAACCCACTTTGGAGTATAATGAATGTTTTAATAACTGTTTCGAGCGAAGGGAAAAGTGTACTAAGCTGTGGAAAATACCTGCTTTGAAAAGCAATAAAAAGTTATTTGAGGTTCTAGGTAAGTAGTTGTTTGTTTCTCCGAGCAACAACTTGAAAGTCACGCCATAGGTATCTACCAAGAAGTATTTGTTTGGTTGTTTATGTTACCTTCTCCGGTTTTGGTGGCTGTAGAACAGACATTACGCGGAAAACTGTAAAGTTGAAGTAAGCAGCTCGTAAGTCATCAGGATGAGGGTCAGATATCTCTACTGGCCTGTCTGTGGGGAGAACTTCACGAGAGTCTAGCCATTTGATATGCGGTAATCTCATTAATGTTGTTCGCGCATACCCTGCACATACCTACAAAGATAAAAAATGTTAAACTAAAGTACAAAACGAATAAGCTTAGTTTAACGCCATCTAGACGAAATACCTTTAACTAAATGAGTCGGAAGATCATACCGAACATGGGTTCCCAGCTAGCTGCAGAGAGGTGAGCTTCGGAAGTCTCAGCAATGCATCTAGTAACGGCTCCAACTCATAGATGTCGTTGTCAGACAAATCAAGCACTGAAATGTTTATTGGCAGCCTTGATAAGCCTTCCACATCTGCAAACACCGTTTGGTATCAGCTATCAAGGAAAACGTGCATGAATTTTGTAAATGCCAACTTATTAACTAAAACCGTGAATTACCGTTTCTTAAAAGATTCCTCGCCAGTCCCAGGTAAAGCAAATCTTGCGATAAACTTTCTACGAATCCTTCTACATTCGATATTCTGTTTTCTTGCAGCTCGATTGCTCGGACACTCTGAGGTATAAGTTGGGCGTCTAGTTTTTCGATATAGTTGCCGGATAAATTCAAAGTGACCACTTTCTGAAACTCGGCTAATCTCTCATCCAAGTCTGTCATCTAGAATAGGTAGCTTTATTAAAATCTGCTTTATTTTCCTGAACACTGGGTTCAGGAAAATATAAAGCTGATTTTATTATATTTTGTATACAAATTATAAATTATGTTTACAATCGCTTAATGTTGTAGAAAGTTAATTATAGATAATAGAGAAAAAAAAAGTATTTAGACTAATGTTAATCAGATTAAAAATAGAAGAAATATTTACGAACTAACATAATTATTACTTATAAAATACACACAATTAGGTACTTAAATATACCTTATAATGAGAACCTAATGAGAAACTTACAATGAGAACTTTACCAGGTAAATGAAAATTATTTTGCAGAGAATTCGTGAAAATAAGTACCTGCGCATATGTAACTCTTAAAATGTTTACTAATTTGAGATCTTCTCTCAAACCATCACGATTATTGTGCATCACAGCTTTCTTGATAAGTTTGACCAAATCATCTGTAATACAATTTGCACTCTGAAAGCACACATTTCCCTCTTCGTTTGCAAACTTTTCAACGTCCCACAACGTTTGCGTAAGTAAATCCCACTGCTGGTCTAGAGTAAGTAAGGTGTCTTCGTTTAGGAATCCCGCCAAAATACTATTCTGTATTTTTGTTTGGAGGGCTTCTGAAAATGTGACGGATTCTATGTCGTTTCTCATACAAAGGTGCTTATGGTGTCGACCTGCGCGTTCTATGAGTGTCCAGTCAATGTCCGTTTCAATGCGCTCTTGGAACCCTAAAATTCGATTATTTTATTAGGTGAGGGTAGTTTTCATGTATCACAACAAAGATAAAAAAAAAATATAGAAGTGTTCACTTAACGTATTTGGATCAAATTTGGTACCCACACTAATATTAAGAAAGCTCAAGTTTGTGTGTACATCCTAAACGGATGAACCGATTTGGATGAAATTTGTCACAAATATATTGATATAAGTAACTAATTAGGATAATACCTGGCTACTTTTTTATGCCATGAATCAATTCCCGTGGGATGTAAATGGTGATGGAAATGTGTAGTGTTCCCGCGGGATGACCAAAAATTAAAACATGTTTGTCACAAAATTACGCTGAAACTGCATAAAGAATTTGTATGAAATTTCATATTATGACATACAATAACAATTAGTCTATATTTTAGACTATATTTTTATATTTTATTATACAAAAATCTGTTCAGTGGGAGAAGGGATTAAGATGCCAAAAATAGCAAAAAGGTTTTGCCCCTTGTTGCTCCTTCATGCTCTTCACTTCATTACTTTTAACCGAGTACCGCGCAAACTTAGGTACATGTTACCTACTAAAAAGTTACTACAAAAAAATATAGTGATTCATGTTCTTGATATTAGTAAATATCAAAAATATTGACTGTTTCGTGTGCGTTTGCTAGCTAATTATATTATCATGTTCGTAGGTATACCTACGAACATGATAATTGAATTATGTGATAGGCACTTCAAACCAGGAATTTGTAAAATTTGAAGATGTCGATATTAGAGACAAAGAGATATATAGAGATGGATAGAGACTTAGATGCATCAACAAATCATTGAACCTAATAATAATACAAAATAATATAACATCCGCGAGTTTGGAGGGAATTTATTACCTTCAACAGCATCATCTGGAGTGAAAAAGAGACTTGCATCGCTTATCGGGGGTCTGACTGTTTGCGGTGCTGGTTTTTTGGCGGCAGTTTCTTTAGGCTTTGGAGGCATAGGTCTATTCTATATATATTAGGTATTCTAGGTAAAACTGTAGGTATTATTTCTAAATGAAGCGTCTGGATCGAATCAGTATTACTTATATTCAAATTTGTCGATTTTTGTAATTTACTAAAACGCCAAGAAATAGAGATAAGATTTATATATATAAAATAAAAAAAGTTTTATTGAGAGTAAAAAAATTGTTGATTTGACAGTATAACAAACACAGAACACTAATATCCTAAATAATAAATGTGATTGTCAAAATATGGGTTAAAGCAGTACTTATACGTTTTTATGTTACCTCCTACGTAGTAGGTACCTACGTACGTAAAATAAGTGGGTAGTTACCAAGGTATTATACATAAGTCTATGGGTTATAGGCAAGGCTAGGGGCATGATATCGGTAAGTAGGTACATGTTCTGTTCTTAGCTGAATCTGTTTCTGATTCTTACATTCAGTAAATCAATTAGGTACGTACAATATATGTAGATAAGGAGGTACACGTAATTTAAATACCTTTAGTAGTAAAATAAGCAAAGGAGATAAGGTCATTCAGAGCAAGATACGTACATTGCTGTAGACAGATTAGAAAGTAATAAAAGTGACTGACTGACCATGAAAATGAAAATGGCAGCATACCGCATGAGCGTGAATCTCATAGACTGGCCTACAATTCAATACGATCGGTCGCCACTAGATGCCGCAACGATAGCTAATGTTTACAAAAAAGTTTAATTCACACGTGTGGAGTGGTAGTGATAGTGAATCTGTGGCGCGGGCTCGCGATGCGACAGACCGTCCGGTCCGTCATACAGCTGCGTGACAGCTGCCAATGTGCAACTCACCAAAATCGCTGTACACACAATTGTTTCGTCGTCGTATCACGAAATAAATCCGCTTATATTTCTTGAGGATAGATCATAAATGCATAGTTTGCGCAAACGCCTCTTTTAACATAACGTCTTTCTGTAGCATAAATAACGCGTGATTATTCCGGGAATTCGGTGTTTATTGTGTATTATTAGTGACATTGACAAGTGCTAGGTGCGCGGGAGTTTTGTAAAATTTTGCAGTGATTGTAGATTTTGTGAAATATTGCTATGGGGCTTACTATGCGGAGTGAAAGTAAAGCTTGTGATGTGGTTTAGCTGGTTTGGTGACGTCGTCATTGCCGATAGTCTCGCCTCGCGCGTGTCAGCCCATGCCCTTGTACGATTGGCAAGATCCCATACATGCGAAAAATTCTTCTTAGTTTACTTCCGCACTTATTACATTGGACCCCTTTCAAACGAAGGTAAGGTAAAGTGTCTTTAAAAAATGTAATAACATTAATAAATTAAATTACAGGACATTAATTTCACACAGCGCCATCTAGTCCCAAACTAAGCATAGCTTGTAATATGGGAACTAGATTACGGATAGAATACATAAATACTTTTTTTTTGTAAATACATACTAATCATACAATACAACACCCAAACACAGAACAAACATCTATATTCATCACATAAAAGTTTGTCCTGGGTGGGAATCGAACCCACAACCTACAGCGCAGAAGGCAGAGCTACTACTAAGTAGGTATTATGTATTTTTATACTACCGCTGCGCCGCTGTCGTAGATTCGACCCCTCTATCTTCGCCCACGGATGTCGTAAAAGGGATCTCACCACAAGAAGAAGGGCAGCAGCTAACTTCAGTGTATTATCTAACACCTTTACTGCGATCACCCAATATTGAAGGCTCTACCCAGCGATTACTTGCATAGGTACTAGGTACTATACAAAATTATTTATAGGCATTACGAATTCTCTGTAGGTTAGGTAGGTACTTGTGTTATCTACAGTTATGATTTTTTGGGGTACATTAAACTTTAGTGTTTTATATTTGGATTTTCAGAAAAAGTGTGAAAGTTTTCTCGATTGAAAATATCAGAATAATGTTTTGTTCATACATTTCCAAATTTATATCCGAAATGGCGCGATTCTTTTGAGAAATAGTTTCTAGTGAAATATAGCTGTAATGTGTATCTTAATTCTGGATATTCGAATTTTAGTTGCGATAGTTAAGAAAAGAAGGAAGAAAGGAAATATGGATAAGGTAGGTGGCATGTTGCAAATTATCGCGGCAAGGGCACAGTAATGGGAGACCATTGACAACTGTGGGAAAATTAGCTATAAAGCCCCTATGAAGTTATTAAATTCCTAAAGCATAGCCTTAGTAAAGTATACATATACACACTTTATTCAGGTAGGCACTTGTTAATATACCAGGGTACCAGCACTTGCGGAGGAGGTACCTAGGGACTAGCTGTAACAGTAGCTATGAGTACCTACAAATCATAGCATGAGTTGATTAAAGGGTAGCTATAGTAGGTAAGCCCAATCATAGTAATTTGAAGGAAATAATGAAGGTATTGAAATTATACCGGCCACTGATCGCTGTGCGTATGTACCTATGTGGTCACACGGAATCACGTTTTTATCGTTATGTGGCGAAGGTTTTGCAACTAGCATGTGAGCAGGTATTAGGTACTTGCATACTTATATACCCACTCACATGCCTATTTCGATATTTTTCCTAGAGTTTATTGTTTACGGCATCTTGAAAATGACTTTGTGCTTCCGCGTACCTACTTTAATTGTCCCAGGTTTAATAGATCATAGTAGGTAGTTAGTCATAGTTAGGTAGGCTGGTTAGACGCCACGCTCAAGTCACCTATCTAAACAAAATTTAAAAAGGCCCTACTAACCTACATTTAAAGAAACATAAATCCCTAATCTATTTTTCTAAAAATCTATTCAGAGAAGTGTAGGTCAAAGTGTAATAAAAAGTATAAAAAGTCCAAGGGTATATAGGTCAGGTTAGTATGTTTCTATGTATTGGTGGTAAGTTAGGTTACCTATAAATTTATCACGAGTGGATTTATCAACGTGCTTTTGATCTCCCCGTTGTGCATTCCAAATAACATGATAAGATACGAAATTATTATTGAACTTGTGATTTTTACTTGTAAGGTTCGGCCATGGTATACAACTACCTGGGTAATGACTGAACATGTCGCAAAAAATACTTTTTTTACGACTATGAATACTTATATAATCGCAAGTTCACTTCAAACTATTACTTATATAAAAAAGTTTGGAGTAGCACGTTCATGCGACTTATTTCGTTTTCTCCATCACAAAGCGAAGGAAAGCCGTGACATAGGTACGGGCAAACGGATATAATTATGTCGACGACGGACAGAACAGAGCAGAACAATGTTACGATACGATAACCGTATGCCTGTCTGCCACCTTAGGAGTATAAAAACATAAGTAACTAGCCAGTACCATAATCCCATCAGTTATTAAAATAAGTGTCATCTTCTGTTCAGGCACAGAATAGCTTGCGATGGGGTTCACTATGCATGAAGGTGGTCTCACCACGGTGGATTACGTCGTGTTCAGCATTCTCAGCCTTTCGTCGTGTGCTGGCGGGTTGTGGTACAGCGCCATGGGGTCTCGGAGGGATACCGTCGGCGATGTCCGAGACTACCTGCTTGGAGGAAAGACCATGTCGACGTTCCCGGTCGCAATGTCACTCATAGCCAGGTTTGTAGTCTGCTACACATTTCGCCATTACTTTTAAGGTACAAGTTCGTAGCCGACTGTAGACAAGCAGTAAGCGACATCAACACAGCTTTATACAAATTCATTACATAATAATTATGACAATGTATAGGAACCAGAATTGACACTTTCATTGTCCCCTGCTGTTGCTGTCTGCAGTCAGCTGCGAACTTTAAACATAAAGGTTTATACCAGCTCAGCTGGTATAAACCTTTAGTGGTCCGCTTTGGGAATATGCGACGTCCACCGTCAAGAGTGGTTTAGTATTTCGAGATATTTTCATCAAACTTCTTACTGGCAACAATATTGATATAATTTAATTTACTGGCCTTTTAATTATCCTGTTGCTTGTTCCAAGCTAAATTACCCGTGACTTGCTAGATCATTTCATAATGGATGATGATAAATTGCCCATCTGCATACACTTGTATTGATAGCGACGATTCAATCTCGGATCGTCTCTTTAGCGCGAACGCAAGTTTCGACGAGATGCCGAGCCTCGATGCTGCCTTAAACATGTGACAAAGGTGCAAAGGCAAAAACAAATAGGCTTCTCTTCCACTTATCGACTTCTCCAGCTCAGCCCGCGAATGTAGTATATGCGATTATAAGATCTCACCAGAAACGGAGCAACGCTAAGCACCTACACTGCGTTCACCAATCTGCCTGGTGATTTTGGCAAGAATGGCGTCGTCCAATTTTGAAAGACTATAATGGGCTGTTGAAGTGATAAAGAAACGTCTCAGTTGTCAATGTTTTCTTATGAAAATTGAAAGTGTGTGAATGATGTAGACATTGATTTGTAGCGTCGAGCATTGTTTGCAGATCCTAATATTCCTAGAACCTACTGGCGAACCTCCGTCCTCAATCCCTTGTTGACAAACATTTCAATCGTAGCTACGTATCAGGAGTGACGATTCTGGGGACCCCTGCGGAGATATACAACTACGGTACGCAGTACTGGCTGGTGATCGTCGGGGTCAGCTTGAGCTGCGTCATCGTCGCCACCGTCTACCTTCCTGTCTTCTGCACTTTGCGGCTCTCATCATCATATGAGGTATTCATTCATTATGTTTGCCTAGCATAAGATCATAGCTAGGGCGACTGAATTTAGTATTACAATTAATAATTCAGTTTAAATTTAAATCTCTTACACACACACACACACACACACACACACACACACAGCCACACATACACACACACAGCCACACACACACACACAATGGTATTCTTTTATATCTATTCATAAATCGTAAATAAATTTATTCATATTTTCTATAAATTGTAAATAATCGTTTTTTTTTATTTTAGTTTTTTAACCCGCTACTATCATTTGCGGATATGCGGGGTAGTCTGAAAACCTGCCCTGCGTAGACCTTAACTTACGCAGAACAGTGCTGATGGTTACCCCCCTTTGCTTATAGTTTAATTCTTGTTGTACGTCCTTTGTATTTATTAAGCAATACATTATTTTGTATTTTTTGGTATTTTCTATGGATACGAAGCGCTTTAGTATCACACACTTTCCCGTGTCAAGTTTTAATCACACTTTTATTAGCTTTACTTGTATTAAATAATCTTGAACGTCCTTGGTGTTAGGTTTGGTGACCAGATTTGACTATGGATTCTGTAGTTTTTTTTTTATTGTACGACAGGATGTGCTTGGCCTTTTTCTCAATAATGTCAAATGTCACATGAAAATGCCGAAGGTGAAAGCGCGATATCCTAAACAGACTGAGGAACTGGTTATCATACTTTTTGACATTTAAACATGAACACAACAATTTAGAATTGTAATGGCGGCAGACTTAGGTAAGATGGTGGTCTAGCTACCGCCATCTTAATGTTTTTTTTTATTTTAAGTTTTTTTTTGTTACAAGTTTTCATTATTTTAAATATACTGCTTTGACGATATTTTATTACTTGTCATTTGCACTTAATTACTTTACTATTACTACTAGGTACTTACTACGTACCGTTTTTTTTTTATTTTTTTTATTGTACGACGGGTAACTTGGCCTTCATCTCACCTGGTAATAAGTTGAGATAAGGCCGAAGGTGGAGGCGCACTTCACCCGGAATCCTCATCAAACTGAGGAACGGGCTATCTTACCTCTGAATGCCGAAACACAACAATTTTAGAATTGTTATTATGGCGATAGAATTAAGGTAAGATGGTGGTAGCTAGCCAGGCGGACTTAAAAAAGTCCTACCAGCAACCAAAACAAAGTCCTACCACCAACCGAAATTTGAGTGGTGTGGGTGTGGGTGGAAAACCATTACGTATTATTACGTACCATCGTTGTATTACTAACATTCCTATAGTTATTTGAACCGCCTCTGTGGTCTAGTGGTTCAACCCACCGATTTCAGATCTAGCGGTCCCGGGTTCGATCCCCATTGGGAGAACATATATTGTGCTTGGTCAAGCGCTTCCCCGTCGTACAATAAATAAAGTTATAGTTTTTAAAAACTTTCAATATTTTAGTGTGCTAAAAAGTAATTCAATGATAATAAAATGTATATAGAATTTCCTTCATCGATTTCTTTGTACCACCGCGAGAAGTAGGTATTTGTTTCAAAACCAGTTCTTTCCAGTAAATAAGATATTTTCTTCAGCGTACAGGTATATTATGTACCTACTAGCAAACGGGATTTCGATCCAGTAATCCCGTGAGAATTTTCCAAAATCCTTTCTTATTGCACTCCTGTACCACGAAAGGAAGCTACTACATCGGATTTCACGGGTTTTTTTTTGCGCGGAACCCTAATTCTCTAATTAAAATAAAAGCAAACCTAGTTAAGTACTCCTTTAAACATCAACTATCTGCCAGTAAAAGCTGCGTCCAAAATCGGTTCAGCCGTTTCGTAGATAAGCCGGAACAAACAGACAGACAGACACAATTTAAAATTTAAGTATTGTTATTTGTTATAAGTTCCGTATATACTTTCATATACCAGTTGACAGCTAAATGGTGATTTCTCAGTGTTAACAAACTGCCCAATAGGTAGATAGGTAATAACAAATGTTTTAAGTATTTAGGTTTATGACGTACCTACTCAGAATATAATTTAAAACTGTATATCTAAATGTTGAATGGATCATCAAAAAATTAACTAGCCCGAGGTTCTTGCCTTTCTCCTCGTGTGCTGGTCGCGGTTCCGAATCCGAACAGGCGGTAGATTTGACGTTTCAAAATTATCCTAAAAAATCTTAATGAATAAAGACAAATTTTGACTTTGACTTTGCATTCAGTAAAAATATGTTATTTTGAAATACAAATAGACATTTCAATTTTATTTATTTGTATTGATAGACAATCATTCGTAAAATATACAGTCTACGATCAATATGCATGTAACTGCTTGCTATTTTTATTCGCCAAATCACGTCACAGCGTCGGTCGCAACATTTATTTATATTAAAAAATTCACAAATTACAATGTTGCGGTACATTGAAGATCGGCGAATGTAATTTTTGCGATGCATATATCGAAAACCTTGCCAATAAGGCGAAATCACTATGGTATGAGATGCACAACTTTTTTTATCCATCCTACTGGTTGACTGCTTGTGGTAAGTGGCAATGTCGCGAGGATGTAGGTATACCTATATTTATAGAAGTAATACTTTGTCTCGTTACAGGAGAAATTTAACCGCCTCTGTGGTTCAACCCACCGATTTCAGATCCAGAGGTCCCGGGTTCGATCCCCAGGGGAGCAATATTAGATAGATAGATAGATAACTCTTTATTGTTCACCATTTACAAATAACATAACAAAACACAGATATTGGAAACTTAATCTAGTCACTGGTAAAACAATGGGCGGCCTTATCGCTGAAAGCGATCTCTTCCAGGCAATATTGTGCTTGGTTTGGTTGGTGTGTGACTAACTACCACCAGCTTACCTAATTCTGTTGCCATAATAACAATAAAAAAAAAGAATTTAATAAAGCTATAATGTTCACAAAATGACATCGAATAACACAAACATTAGGTTAAAATTTTTTTTCAATGACGGAGAAGCACTTGGCCTTCATCTCACCCATGATAGGGCCGAAGGTGAAAGCGTACTTCAACGAAACCTCAACATTCTGAGGATTTGATCTTACCTCCAATGCTTACGATATTAGAGGTAAGCAACAATTCATAATTGTTATTCTGGTGACAGACTTAGGTAAGATGCTGGTTGCTAGCCAGGTGGTTAAGTCCACCTGGCTAGCAACCAGCATCTTACCAAGTCCTACCAACAACCAAACCGATTTTTTTTTTGTTGGGGATCGAACCCGAGACCGGGATTTGTTACTGGTGGGCGAACCAATAGACACCAGAGGCGCTTAAAATACAGTATATAAGTACACACAGGGTGGCTTACAACGAAACACGAATCATGACGTATCCGTTGACGGATTGTACGTTTTTCAATATAAAAATGTCAGTTTCCGAAGATCTTTCGGATCCGTCGGCGTTCAATTTTCATTGTAGGTCCTATACAATGAAAATATATACTCGTCGCGTTTCTAGACTTCAAACATTCGGGGAGGGTTATCGGATCGAATTTGGAAATTTCCGTAAACGCCGTTCTTAACTCTGAAATTTTAAAATTATGACATTAGTATTTGAGACTTCCACAGAAGATTTTCAGAAATGGTTTGAGAATAGCGTTGACATCTATCGGATTCTATGTCGAATCCGACAAAATGTGATGATTGATAATCGCTACACTGATCTCCGTAGATATAATAATAATATTGCGGGACATTGTTTTCACTGTGAGAAATTAAGACATAAATGGTTATGGTATTTGAACACCAGCTTTACTTGAAAAACAAGTGAGTATATACTTATGTGGCTTTGGATGTAGAACGCTTGTTCCAAAGGAACCTTGAGTTTACCACTGCACTCTTAAATTGTACTGCAATGGTGCGAAAACAGACAAGGGCATGGACTTCCATTCCTCGATAGTAAATCTTAAAACTTAGAAAGATTTTAAAAATAAACTCATTTTCCAGAGTTACAATACAATATTTTTATTTTGTTGTAAGGCATTCATGCTAAGTCGAGGTCTTTTTTGCTATTGTGGCACATAATTATAATATCTACTTAAGTACATGAGTATGTTTTTTCTTTTTTTGTTTCTTTTAACGATTTTATGTTTGTTGGTATTGGTTATTTAAGCTTTTCTTTTGTGTATATTTCGTCAGTTTTTTTTTAATATTGTGTACCATAATAGCGAATAAATAAAATTCTGATTCTGGTTCTGATTCTGATGCTGATTTTGATTGTGATTCTGATTGTGATTCTGATTGTGATTCTGTTTGTTTCAGTATTTGGAGTTGAGGTTCAACAGGCACGTACGCGCAGTTGCCTCTATATTGTTTTTGCTGGATGAGGTAATAAGATTTTATTTAACTCAGTAAAGCCCAGACATTACATTAAATTACAAAATTTATTAGATTTCTATCGTACTGTTCGTAACATTTATTGTTAATCCATCATAATAAAAAAAAACCGCCTCTGTGGTCTAGTAGTCCGCCCTCCGGTGTCAGATCTAGAGGTCCCGGGTTCGAACCCCACGGGGAGCACAATATTGTGCTTGGTTTGGTTGGTGGTAGGACTTTATTTAAGTTCGGCTAGCTAACAATTCTTGAATTGTTGTGTTCCGGCATTATGAGGTAAGATAGCCAGATCCTCAGTTTATTGAGGATTCAACCTTCGGCCTAATCATAACATGAAAAATCAGGTGAGATGAAGGCCAAGCAAATCTCCGTCGTCCAATTAAAAAATAAAACGGTATCAAAATCTTTTCGCACGCTGCATTAAAATGGCCTTGATCGCTTCATGCTTCTAGATCTCTTAGGTTTAACGTTTATCATCTTTATGCTAACTATTACATAATAAAGAAAGATAGGATTATAATTTTTCCAATATTGTCTTATCATTTCCGTACAATAAAGATACAAGATAGACCAAATCTCTACCTTTAAGCCATCAGTAACAAAAAAGATAGCGTAATGACAAATTATGTTTTAATCATGTCTATTTTTAAGGGATCTAAATTTAGCATTTATCTAGTATCTAATCCAAGACCTGACAAATTAGATAGTCACGCATAATTGCAATAGTTAACATATTACACAGTTTTATGTAGGTACCTACATAAACCATGACGAGTTAATATTCACTGAAGTCTGAAATCAGCTAAACCAACTATTAGACTAGCTATGTCTAGTTACTAACCTGCGGTCGTTCGCTTCAAAACTATGATGTTTAGAGGTGCAAGGCTTGTGCCGTATATGCTTTGGTTTAGAGTCTATTATTGCTAGACATTTCTGTTGTAGTATGAACCACGTACATGGACTTTGATCACCCTGTTCGTTCATTTATAAAGAATATCAACATCAATTGACGCGGGTGACTCAAAGGCAGATAGAAGGAAAATTACATTATCACTTGTCATCTAGTATTATTAGGTACAGTCGCCTACTCATATTTAATCCATATCTCGTAGATATTGTTATACCTGCGACTGTACTTATGACGGGTGTATTATGGGAATGAGATATCATCAATTCCATAGAAATGCTATGCTCGTTGTAAACATATGTGAATTTGTTGAAACAAAGGTTTTTATAATAAAAAGAGGCAGATGGACATTGAATCATAGTTTATCTAAATATACCTAGGTATTTAATTATAGAGTATGGGTCCGCTTTCCGATTCTGTGGCAGTGAGTTCTTAAAAGCCTTTAAAACGATGAACAAGTGTTTCATAATTTACTTTGCTTAGCATATATAGCGTCCTTCCGTCAATATATTCACTTAATACACTAAGTTACACTTGCGCCAAGGCTCTACCTTGGCGCAAGTGTAATTGCGCGAGGTCAGCTAGTGCTATATATTTAGATTACACGTCCCATGCTCACATAGGTACTAATATTTTTTTTTATGTATTTAACCAGCTCAGAACATTGAAGGACAAAGATAGAGACCATTAGTAAACAAGCCTCATAGCTCAGTTGGTAGTAGCTCTGCCTTCTACGCTGTAGGTTGTGGGTTCGATTCCCACCCAGGAAAAAAGTTTGTGTGATGAATATTAATGTTTTTTTTGTGTTTGGGTGTTGTATTGTATGATAAGTATGTATTTGCAAAAATAAAAGTTTGTACTTATCTAATTTTATATCCGTTATCTCATTCCTACAATACAAGCTTTGCTTAGTTTGGGACTAGATGGCGCTGCGTTAAATAAATGTCCTGTAATTTTTATTTATTTATAGCATCTTTTAAGTAAATCCGTCAATATATTCACTTATTACACTAAGTTACACTTGCGCCAAGGCTCTACCTTGGCGCAAGTGTAAAGGCGCAGGGTCAGCTACTGTTATATAGTTAGATAACACGTTCCACGCTTTCATAGGCACTAATCTCTATTAGGCACTTTCATTCTCTTCATTCTCTTTCTTTCATACATTCTCTACAATTGATTGATTACTAGCTTTTGCCCGTGGATTTGCCCGTAGTTACTACCCTGGAAACTATGTAGGTAATATGTAGCCTATGGCATACTGTACCGCTGCTTAATACAAGCCATTAGTTTTGCATAGGTCACAAACAAACAAAGCCATTTTCGAATTTAAGCCTGAAAACTTATTTGCATGAGAAAGTTCTGAGGTCAAGAGCTGGCCCATGCTAAATCTTCTTCCTGCCCTAATCCGACCCTCGCATCGGGGTTACCACAGCACGATTCTCCTTCTCCACTCTCCCCTGTCACCCGACATGCTGGCCAACAAAGCAAGAGTAATTTACGACATTTTGTTTCGCCTTATCAGTATACCGAGTCAAATTCCTCAATTAAATCCCAAAACCATTACACTTGACTTCGAGAAGGCTTTCTAGATAATACTTAACTACTACTGCTAGTTTCAATCTGTTTTTATATGACTATAGGTACCTACTTTATATGTGCACGCGAGTTGACGACAAAAAAAATCGGAAGGTGCCAACTCGCGCACCAACCTTGGCACCACCAACCACCTCTTTAGCCATGAAATCCTCTCCATCCAAAGGTTGTCTGGAAGAAATAGCTTCTTAGCGATAAGACCGCCCATTGTACATTTATTTTTAAGTTATCCAGTTTTTATTTTTAAGGTGTGCAATAAAGTATTTTTCATTCATTCATTCATTCATTCATTCGCGCGCACTTGCGAGTTTCACCCTCGCGAGTTGAAAACATTTATTTTTAAGTTATCCAGTTTTTATTTTTAAGGTGTGCAATAAAGTATTTTTCATTCATTCATTCATTCATTCATTAATTCGAGCGCACTCGCGAGTTTCACCCTCGCGAGTTGATGAATAACTCGACGACTCATCAACCACTCCTCTCACATAATCTTTCTACCTCTTCCTCTACCCACATTAGATTTGACTAAACAATATTGTCATGAGACACAGCCCGTTGACTTGACAGATATACGGATAGACAGACAGACATAGTAATATGCCTATTCATAACCGTCTATTGGTGGTCTAGTTTACGGAATTGTGAATGTAAACAAGGCCTACTTCATTCCTCAATTGACGATCAATCAAGTAGGTATCTAGGTACTTATTTTGTACTGTGACTTCCTTGTGTCTTGTGTTGTTATGTTTGCGAGATGGTTCTTATTAACGGGTCAAGTGGTGTTAATGCCTTTGGAATTAATGCAAATCCAGTTTGCAGAGAGGCTTTGTTGCGAATATCTCGCAAGCCCATGACCAACATTTATTAAGATTTCCCTTGTATGCAGCAAATATCTATCAATGTTTCGATATTGATGATAGGACCAAGGATCATGGTGGGAATTAAATATTTTTTACTGTACAGCAAAAATATATGTTGTTTTGAATTATATCTATATACTAATCTAATTGACAGTATTTTATTATATTGCCTACTATCTAGCATAGTACTTTATTAACAAAGGAGTAAATACCTGAAGTTAATTTCGTCATTAAAAAATTTAGTTGTGGCCGTTGTGGGGGCAGATACAATTACAAATTATCGTATGTTATCATACCCCCCACGTATGAGAGATGGGGGCACACGGTAATCATGTATTACCGTATGCCCCACTGTTCATACGTGGGAGCAGATAGCCATAAATGTTACCGTCTGCCCCCACGTGGGGTTCGTTCGTGGGGGCAGACGGTAACAATTCGGATTTTGTAGGTCCAACTTAATCTTGCTCCGTTTAAAATTATGCAGCTAAATAAACTAAATGGTCGTTTATTTATATTTCAGGTATTGTTCCTGCCAATGGTCATTTATGTTCCGGCATTAGCGTTTAATCAGTGTAAGTACGTACCTATCCCTTCCTATTATGTATGTTTATATCGGAAAAAATGCGAGTCCCTCACTCGTACGATCGTGGCTATGGTCAGCTAATTGCTTTTCTTTTCAATTTATTCATATTTTCTATAAATTGTAATTAATCGGTATTATTTAGAGATTTTATTTTTTTAACCCGCTACTTTATTTTCCGGCTATGGTTCATCGAAGCTCGAGCTTTTTATTTGGGGTAGTCTGAAAACCAGCCCTGCGTAGATCTTAACTTACGCAGAATAGTGCTGATGGCTACCCTTTGCTTATTGTTTAATACTTGTTGTATTTATTTAGCAATAAATTATTTTGTATTTGTATTTGAATACTAATGTATTTTTTTTTCGGAGGAACAGCGTTTCTCTCCATAGGATTATGAACTCGGTCCGATAAGGCTGTATATGTTTGAATGGTGTGAAGTCAAACCAGGTGGTGGTAGCTAGCCAGGCGGACTTTTAAACAAAGCTGTACTACCAACTAAACGATACTTTAAAATTTCCTACTATTCCGCAATGACTTTTAAACTGCACTATATGAAAATACAAAACCGTAACTATTGATAGTATGAATTGTAGGTATATACTTATTATTAGTTCCAGCACTTAGATAAATATATAGGCAAAAACGTAAAAATGAAGTGTTTCAAAGGTTACCAACGTTTTGTTGAACCAGTCTTCCTGCCTCTTGGAGATCCCGATCTTGATCTTATTATTTTTCATTTTGCTTTCGAACATTTTACACTGTTTACAACGTTTTTTTACTCGTTATATCTGTTGAAACTGTCATGGTTATGTACACTATCGTAAATTAACGGGATGTTTACAATGATTTGTTGGTGAATGAGTTATAATATTGAAAAGGTTACCTACATCGTTTAGGCGACCAATAACTACCTTCATTCTTACTCGCAAATACTTCAGGGGTTCAGTGTATCCGGGATCATAGCGCGCATGCAACTTTACCAACAAATCATGGTAAATAAATGAATAAGTACGAGACACAGCGCCATCTAGCCATAGTTTAAAGCAGAGCTTGTAATATGGGAACTTGATTACAGATAGAATACACATGACATACTAAATATTATAACACCCAAACACAGAACAAAGATCTATTTCATCACGCAAATATTTGGACTGGGTGGGAATCGAACCCACGACCTACAGTGCAGAAGGCTGAGAGATACTACCACCCATTCTGTATCCCCTTAATATTAGTTATAGTGTTTTTTACTTGTTTTTCAGTGACGGGTGTAAATGTGTTTGCCGTTGGCGGCATCATGGTTCTCATATGTGGGGTGTATACCGCATTGGTGAGTATTTTCGTATTCAATTTTTAACATTATATTATTTAAGCCTCGTGTTTGATAAAACTCAAATAAAATACCGATTACGACAGATTTTCGAGGTATAATCATGAACCTAAGTCGGTAAAGTCTTATTTTTTATTGATGATAGCAAATTTTAACCACCGGCTTCCTTGAATATGTATCGTGTGTGAATACAAATACAAATACAAATAATTTAACAAGCCTCACAACTCAGTTGGTAGTAGCTCTGCCTTCTGCGCTGTAGGTTGTGGGTTCGATTCCCACCCAGGACAAACATTTATGTGATGAATGTAGATGTTTGTTCTGTGTTTGCGTGTTGTATTGTATGATAAGTATGTGTTTAAAAAAAAAAAAGTATTTATGTATTCTATCCGTAATCTAGTTCCCATATTACAAGCTATGCTTAGTTTGGGACTAGATGGCGCTGTGTGAAATTAATGTCCTGTAATATTTAATTTATTTCACCTAATCTAACATACAGACATGTTTCATGGTTTGAGACCCTCTTTTAAGTATGAAAAAACGTGTGGGTCCCGCTCCTCCGTAATTTTTAAATTAAGTTAAAATAAATAAGGAAAGACTAAACTTAATCAACAAAAAAATATTATTTCCAAAGCTTAAAAACAAAATATGAGGTGTTTAAGTGTGATGGTGTGTGTGTGTGTGAGTGGTGTTTATTACGTAACAATTTCGAGGAGTTTTTCAGTTTCCTCGTAGTTCAGTGTTAACAAGCCTCATAGCTCAGTTGGTAGTAGTTCTGCCTCCAGCGCTGTAGGCTGTGGGTTCGATTCCCACCCAGGACAAACATTTGTGTGATGAATATATATAATAGATGTCTGTTCTGTGTTCGGGTGTTGTATCATATAGTATGTATGTATTTACAAAAAAGTATTTAAGTATTCTATCCGTAATCTAGTTCCCATATTACAAGCTATGCTTAGTTTGGGGCTAGATGGCGCTGTGTAAAATTAATGTCCTATAATAATGATTATTAATTGTTATTGTTTATTTATTAATTAATAATGTCCTATATTAATTATAATTCATAGCCATTCGTTTAGAGTTTTTTTGCATTTATAATTGTTCAGAGAGTAGATACTTGTGTGTAAATGTAATGATGTCGCCTAGGATGGAGCACGTTGCTTCAAAGAAACCAATTCACTCTGGGCTTGAAGTCGCCAGGATTATTACTGATGAGGAAAAAAAGGAGAGAAAGGAGTTCCGTTCCTTACCAGTATTTATGATAAAGGTTGAGATGTGTGCGGCATTTATATTTACAAGTTACGGATTGAAGCCTGCCGTGCGTCTAACGAGAAACTGGCTATGTTTATTCAACCATTCATATTCGTTTCCAGGGAGGTCTCCGGGCGGTGGTGTGGACGGACTCGGTGCAGACCGGCATCATGTTCGTCGGCATCATCACGATCACCATCGCGGGGACGGTGGCTGTGGGCGGCTTCAACAACGTTTTATACGTCGCTAATCTGTCTGGCAGACTGGAGGTTACAAAGTAAGGTTTCTACAGCGGAAGCCTCTGTGGTCTCCGGGTTCTTGGTTTGATGATACGACTTTGACCGCCTGGCTAGCTACCATCATCTTACCTATGCCTGTCGCCATAACAGTTCTAAATATTTTGATTTTTGTCACTCGGAATCCTCAACAAACTCTGAAATAGAAACAGAAGTGAACCTCCACTTTCGGATTATCATGACTTGTAACCAGGTGAGATGATGGCCATACTTTTTTCCGTAGTACAATAAAAAAAAGGTAGTTTTAAATAAAACGGCCAAGTTGGCACACTCACACCGAGGGGTCCGACCTGCATTTTAAGGCAAAAAATCACCTTTTCTGTATGTTAAAAAATAGGTAAATAAAAAATTCTCAAGACTGTTTTCACCTATGAGGATTCACCTCTGATCACTTAGAACGTTGATCTTATGAGAATCATCTACTAAGGGGTAATTAGAGGCACGTCCAGACTTACGTTCGGCATATGCCTACGGTTTGCAAGTTGCTTAGCGAAATACAAAGCCAGTGACACATGCCGTTCGGCTTTTCGGTTCTAGGGACTTTCTGGTTTCCTCACGATGAGACCGTCAAAGCACGTGCAATTTATTTGCTCCAGTGAATAAATTGTAATAAGTATTAGATAATGTTAAGCTATTGTAATGGTTAAAAAAAAAATGACTTTGACCTTGACTTTAACTTTGACCTTGACCTTGACATTGACCTTGACCTTGTCATTGACTTTGACGTTGACTTTATGTCAAATGAACTTTTGAAAAGCCGTAAAAGTCGATTTTGAAACCACAACCTCCGGATCAGAAGGTACCCAATCGGGCACACAGCCTTTTCAAATATAAACGTAAGATTGTGAACTTGTTTCCAGCTGGGATCTGTCTCCTTTCGAGCGGCAAACGGGTTGGGGAGCTGTGTTCGGAGGGCTCTTGTACTGGACGTGCTTCAACTCCGTGAACCAAACCATGGTACAGCGGTACATAGCGCTACCCGATAAGAAACAAGCTATAACGTACGTGGCCAATCGAATTACCATCAAGTACCATGAAGGATATTTATTTAAAAAGTATTCGTGCGTTCTTTCGTGGATTTTTAAAAGGTTTTATGTAAAACCTGGGAGAAGGTCCCATTTGTTCTATGGGACATGACGTCATCAAACAAAATGAGACATTTTCTTCACAATTTTTGCCATACAACTACATACTAGCTTTTCACCCGATTTTCATGGCATAGAACAAAATGCAAATCAGATTTTCCCAAAATCTTCCATGAATCTGCCTGCCTTAATGACACTGATAATGACAATTATTATGTCATACCTGAATGAATAATAATAAATGAAATACGAATAAAATAAATCGGAAACGTGGGGAGGACTCTCTAGATTATGTAGAGGATTCTCAATCTCAGAGCATTCTAGTACCACCAGTTCACAAGAAATATAATCTTAAGAGGTCTCATTTACCTTGTCCTATAGAACAATTTGAGAAATAAAAGTATTACATGTTCTATAGTACAAAATAAGAAAAAAATATCGAATTTTGTCCTATGACGTCATGTTCCATGGAACAAATGGGACCTACCCAAATCTGGTATTAAATCCGTGTTTAAAAATGTAACATAAATACCTACTGAGGCCTGAGGAAACTTTGAACATGGGTTTTACTCACGTATACGATAGTTGGTGCCTTCATCACCTATAGTATTTGTGTGTAAAACCCGTATTCAAAATGTTTAATACCACTTACGCAAGTTTTTAATGTATTTATTGATTTACTGCAAAGTAGTATGGTAACTTATAAAAAAAAAACTGGTATAGGTAGTACAATGACATTTATAACTAGTATTACGGCTTAAACTTTGGTAAGGTACAGAATATATGCAGAGCGTTTAGTTACAGTCTGTTACTGTAACTAAACGCTTTGCCTGTATTGCGGCTCAAGGGTGCTAATGCCCAGTAAGCATATGATTGGTGATGTTGATGATGATGGTATATTTTATTTTGTTCGATTATTTATCAATTTTATTCTGTGAAGATGTTTGAATGACTTCTTAAACAACAGATTTCAGAAACCTACAATTATTTATACATTTTTAAACACGGGTTTTACTCACGTTAACGGTTATCAACAATTGTATACGTGAGCAAAACCCGTGTTTAAAAACTGCTTACTCACGCAAGTTTTGTAACTGCAACTATTTTTAATACGGGTTTTACTCACGCGAACGGTCATCAACAATCGTATACGTGAGTAAAACCCGTGTTCAAACACTGTTTACTCACGCAAGTTTTGCAACTTTTCAATTTGAAACTTGCAATTCCAGTGCTCTCGGAATATTCTGCGTGGGAGCTATCGTGTCGATCTCGCTGTGCGTGTGGTGCGGACTGGCCGCGTGGGCAGCCTGGGTCACCGGCGGCTGCCATCCGGGGGGTAAGCCCTTGGTGGACGACAGACTGCTGCCGGCGTTCGTCACGTACGTGTCTCAAGTACAGCAGTTGCCCGGCCTCACGGGGATCTTCCTGGCCGGAGTGTTTGGCGCTGGACTGAGGTGACGTTTTTGTTAAGTTTTTTGTTATATTACTAAAAAGATTTGTTAAAAGATAAAAAATGCTAAGCTATTCAGCGTGGCAATGCAGCCTGCGTTGGGCACGCTTCCGTCTGGTGCTGGTCTGGAACAGTTGAGTTACCTGTAGGCCGTTTGTCACGGTCCTTAGGTAATCTGACTGATTCCATTGTACATAGTTAATGTAATTGTTTAATTGTACATTTTATTGAATAAAGATTGAAAAAAATGTTAGAATGCTAAGAGGTCGTGTTACCCTCCCAGATAAACGAAATTGTATCATATTCTTCATTGAAGTCGGTTTTCTTTTTAGTTATTAAAACGTTAATATCGAATTTATCGGGCTAGATGGCGCTGTGTAAAAATTAGTGTCGTGTAATATCTATTACAATACAATACAATAAGTTTATTTGCTTGAAATACAGGTAAAACATAAAAGTACATATTCAAATAAGAGCTGCCGTGTCTCGCCGTCCAATAGGCATGCAAATTTTAACAAAATTACACAAGTTTCCGGTAATAAATAATACGGTAAACAAAGATTTTTGAATTAGAAATTATTAAAAAAAACAACATGATTAACTAAATACTAAACAATGTCAATGAGAATTTAAAGTACTTACTTAACTATTATTCATGCTTATTTACTTAAATACATTCATCTGTCAAATATTCTTGGATAGTATAGTACGCTTTTTCGATCAAAAATCCAGTGACCCTGGTTTTAAAAACAATTAAGCTATCGATTTCGCGTATATTTTGAGGTAGTTGATTATAAATCCGGGGGGCCACGCAGAAAACGCTTTTATCCAACAAGGCTGTTTTGTGCGAACGCATGCTTAATATATGCACTCGCTTACTATGTAAAAAGTCAAAATTTTCAATGTTTTTCCTAAAAAAACCCAAATATGTATAATTATGTATAATTTTCCCAAACATGACCAGCTCGAGTATAAAAATACTTGGAAAAGTCAAGTATTCATTATTTATATTATTCAAAGTATTCATTTATGATGAGTTTGTATGTATTGGATTGAACAGTTCGTTGTCAGCGGTGCTGAATGCGTGTGCGCTGGTGGTGATCGAAGATATCCTCCACGGGTGGCTGCGGCTCCACCTGAAGCCGTTGACCGAAGGAATCCTGGCGCGGATCGTTACAGCTATATTGGCTATCATCTCCGTACTTATGCTTTTGGTCGTCTCGAAGCTGGGAGGCGTGTTGGGTAAGAAAGAAAGAAACATTTATTCATCCCACATAAACTAGATTATATAAAGGTATAAGTAGAAACACGCACAAAAATAGAAGATGTTACGCTTAAAATAGAGAAACTTAAATGGAGATGCACAGGACATACAGTAAGGGGAAAAGAGAAATGGAGTAGAATCCTGGTGAATTGGTTCCCGAAGTACAATAAACGTAAAAGAGGGAGACAGTACGAAAGATGGGAGGACGAGCTAAAAGATATTGCAGGGAAAACATGGACAAGAATAGCAAGATACAGAGAGGAGTGGAAGAAGTTGGGGGAGGCCTTTGCCAAAAAAGGGCAAACAGATATAAGTGTCGATGTCACGTAAAATACTAAATTAAGAACCTGATATGAAATTATCTGAAATGAAAGGCTTAAATAAATAAGTACAAACAATTAGGTACCAACCAAAAAAATACCTACTTAATTAATGAAATGAACAAAAAACACACCAACAAATAAATTTACCTACCTACCAACATCATTACATACCTACACAATAAGTCATAATAAGAATTACCTACCTACGCGTAACAATAATTATATGTGGGCTAAAAAGGTCGCTGTCTCAGGTAAGCTGATTTCTATCTAGATATCTGTTGGTCAATAAAAACCTGATACGAAAATCGTCTCCATTTTTTACGCTTCTAATGATCTCGCAAAACTTGCGACGTGATATGAAATCGATTGTATTCGGAATCATAACCTACCTATATATTGAGGCGACACGTGACCCAAGGGCTGGCTCTTATTTAGGCCAGCGAATTAGCATAGCTATTCAGCGTGGCAATGCAGCCAGTGTGGGCACGCTTCCGTCTGGTACTGGTCTGGAACAGTTGAGTTACCTATAGGCCGTTTGTAACGGTCCTTAGTAATCTGACTGATTCCTTTGTACATAGTTAGTTTAATTGTACTTTTTATTGAATAAATGTATACTTTTTTCAAATGAAAAAAAAAACCTACCATATTGTTATTTATAATGACAAAATTTTCTTAAAAACGTTTATGCAAGCATATAGGCTCATAGGAGTTAAATAATTGCTTGAACAAAATGCACGACAATTACGAAGCCTTTCTGATCTGGGGTCAAGCTAGGACTTAGCTTGACCCTAGACGGGAAAGGCCTTAACCGAAGGTACTTTTGGAATCCTCAACAGTCTGAGGAATTGGCTTTATTTTCTCTAAATGGCGGAAACAATTAAGAATTGTTGTAATAGTGATGGCCTTAGGTAAGATGGTGATAGCTAGCCAGGGTTTTTGGTGATAGCTGACACCAACAAAACCAAGCACAAATTTGTACCGCATCGGGGATCGAACCCGGGACCTCTGAGTTTGATACCGGAGTACGAGCTACTTAACCTTTGAGGCGTAATCGTATTTATTTTGATTCGATGAAAACAGTTACTTATCACGTATTTTACCTATTATTTATCCCGACGGTAAATACCCATTTTTTTAATCGAAATAATGTGTTTTAATTGCGAAAGTTAACGGTACGGTAACGCTTTTAAAATAAGACCTAACTACTTATTACACACAGCAAGTAGGTTAAGTACCTACCTACCTAAAGAGTAATTTAAATGCGTTAAATGAGTACCCTACACTTAATTATAATTCCTATATATTTATCCTACTTACTTTCACGTCTACTTGTATTACAATACCTATTTTTATGTGATTTCCTTTTAGAACGACCAACTTTTATTTTGTTATAAGATAAAAAATTGTTCTCATGCGAATGACATGTAAGTATGTCTTTTGAGTTTTTTTTTTATTGTACGACTGGTTCGGCGCTTGGCCTTCATCTCACCTGGTTAAAATTTAAGATAAGGCCGAAGGCGCACTTCACCCGGAATCCTCAACAAACTGAGGAACTGGCTATCTTACCTCTAAATGCTGGAACACAACAATTTTAGAATTGTTGTTATGGCGACAGAATTAGGTAAGACGCTGGTAGCTAGCCAGGCGGATAAATGAATTTAAACCGATTTTGTGGCACAGTTCCTGTATTGTTTTTGTGCAGGTGTCGCAACAGCACTATCAGCAATAGCAGCGAGTGCCACGTGTGGGATATTCACCCTGGGGATGGTGTGTTGGTGGGTGGGTCCCCGGGGTGCCATCGCCGGAGGGATCGCGGGGGCGCTGACCGCCGGGACCTTGTCCCTGGGCACGCAGACCGCGGCCGCCAAGGGTCTCAGGGCGCCGCCGATGGACTTTTCACCGGAATGCGCCGTAAACGCTACTTACTTGAAACTTAAGGACGTGGTGAGTAATGCAACCTAGCATTTGAATTGTCATTATTACGTTCGAATTTTATTTCAGACAAGTATATAAAAAATACAGATCTTAATACATGTTTATTTTTTTAACGATAGAGATGTGCTTGGCATTCATCTCACTTAACTTTTTCAAGTTATGATTCTCACAAACCGAGGAGTTGGCTATCTTAGATCTATATGCCGGGACACAAAAAAATAAGAATTATTGTTATGTCGATAGGATTAGGTAAGATGATGGTAGCTAGCCAGGCAGTGTTGAAAATCCCTATTCCGGGGCGAATAGGGACTTTCAACTCTGTTTACGGTACCTTATTAATTTTTTGGAAAATTTTGATATGTCAAATCTACCACCTGTTCGGTTCAGTAAACTTAACTTGTTGGGTGCTATGAAACACACACTTTGCGTTTTTCATAGGTAGCTAGAGACTCAGCAGTCTTAGTGATAATATTGATTCCAGCATCGTTTTCCCATATGCCACATCGATTCCAGGACCCGGACACGATATTCCCCCTGTTCCGTATATCGTACCACTGGATCGCCCCCATGGGTCTGGTGGCGACGTTGACGGTGGGCGCGCTGGTCGCGCTGTGCTTCGACAAGAAGTCGAGTCTGAAGCTGGACTCGGAGCTGTACGCGCCGTGCGTCCACCGCCTGCTGCCCGCGCGCGCGCACGAGGCGCGGGGCGAGGTGCGCCGGGAGCGACTGCAGCGCGCGGAGCCCCCGCTTGCAACCGCTACGCCGCTCCTACCGTCTAAACTCACTAAGGTAGGCTAGGGAAACAAGCCCCGGTGAAAAGCTATACACCGATCTCACTCCTGCCCCCTCAGCACGGGGCGGGGATAACATTTTTGCCCTCTGTTTTCATCCACCATCGGGAGACAAAATGCTCTCAGTCTATAAACTAAAAACCTTATATTATAATCCTTTTATTTTTATAGTTTTAACGGGCTAGTACCTCAGATTAGCAACTCAACGCAACTTTATTCTAGTTTCGAACTAAGATTTGGTAATGATAAAGGTGACATTGCTGTGCGCTCGACCACGCCGCTTATGATCACCAGATGATGGATATATGCGCGTATTTCTACGTTTTGTTTTTTTACGGTAAAACAAACATGAATTTTGAATATCGTAAACATAGACCGTCTGCTGTGTAATGTGTTTATTTACTGTACAAAGTTTCAAGCCCTAATTGGGCGTATTTATTGAATGGCGTACGTCTCGCACGGATACTTGACGAGTTTCAACCATCAGAGCAGGCTGGGTTTCGGAGAGGATATTGCACCATAGATCACATTCTCAGTGCAGCAGATAATACAGAAGACAGTGGAGTATAATCAGCCCCTGTGCTTAGCTTTTGTGGATTGTGAAAAGGCTTTTGACTCTCGAGACCTTGGCAATTCTACAATCCTTGCAGCGTTGCCAGGTTGATTGGCGGTATATTGAAGCTATGATATGCTTATACGATGAAGCCACCATGTTTGTCCAAGTCTTGAACCAGCAGTCTAAGCCTATCCAGTTGCGTCGTGGAGTTAGACAAGGAGATGTTATATGTCCCAAATTGTTCACAACCGTACTGGAAGACATGTTTGAGACGCTGAGTTGTAATGGACAAGGTATCAACATAAACGGGGACTACATCTTACTTTTTCGATTTGCTCCATCCTCATAATGGTGGAATCGCTGCAAGACTCACCCTTATAAGAAAATATTACCAGCATCTTACCTAAGTCTGTTGCCATACCAATTCTAAATTGTTGTGTTCCGGCATTTACATGTAAAATAGTTATTTCCTCAGACTGTTGAGGATTCCGGATAAAGTACGCTTTCACCTTCAGCCTTATCATCGGTTGATACCAGGTCAGATGAAAAAGGATGAAAATTTGCAGTGTTTCGAAAATTCCTGAACTGAGTTATATTGTTTTAAAGTGTTTTTCACGCCTGCGATTCCTCTATTAGCAATATGTCTCTACCTGTGTGGGTAATAATTGCTTGTTAACAATTATTAACAGTACATTTTTATCTTGCATTTCAGGCTGAAGCTGTTATCGAAAATGGAAAATGATGTCAGCCAATTTATTTTGTGATATAGCGTGAAATTATTCTAAACGATACTGTATGAGTAGGTTATATACCTGTACCTAAGGTATTCAAGCCTTAGGTTTGTAGCGTTATCGTTTTATAGCAGAAAGTGGGTATACCTAATGATTGTGTTGAGTAAGCGAACCATTGTGCTGTGGTTAAGTAACTAAATTATATCAATGTATTGTAAATTATTATGTAGATAGATCATTTTGTAGATTGTGTAAGTAGGTCAACTGTTTATGTTTTGTAAAATTCTTTATAATTCATAGCTATTTATTATATATAATTAAGAGGCATGTAAAAAAATGCGTAAAAACATCGATATTTCTCGGTATTTGTAAAATCTACTGGTCATAATTTTGATTCCGTGAAGCATGATAAAAAACATAATAAACTGTGATAACTTTGAGTAGTTTTTGAAGGTTGCGAATTTGTATATATATTTTGGGTTTACGAATTTTCGATATCTGTAATAAAAAATACATCTTATGCAATTAAATCCCACTCATCTGTTTCACTCAGTTACGTGCAAGTATTTATAGCACCGTCCCTTTCATTTTTAAAGGGGGGTACTTTTAATTAGGTCACGTGACGTAATATGCTAATACCAGTATGGGAGCTACACCTTCTATGATTTATTTATTCTGAGGCTGGACTTACGTTTGCTTGGGAAATACTTAATAATGTTTTGTTAAGTAAAGTCTAGTTTTTTATAATTGTACGATGGGAGGTGCTTGGCTTTAATTTCACCTGATTTTCAACCTCCCCCGTGGTCTAGTGGTTTGCCTACCGGTGTCAGATCCAAAGCTCCCGGGTTCGATCCCCAGAGGAGTACAATATTGTGCTTGATTTGGTTGGTGGTAGGACTTTGTTTAAGTCCGCCTTGCTAGCTACCAAAAAATTGCCTAATTCTGTCGCCATATCAACAATTTTAAAATTTTAAATTGTTGTGTTCCGGCATTTAGAGGTAAGACAGCCAGTTCCTCCGTTGAGGATTCCGGGCGGAGTGCGCTTCCACCTTCGTCCTTATCATAACTTGAAAATCAGGTGAGTTGAAGGCCAACCTCCCCGTGGTACTGTAAAAGAAAGATTCCCTATTACATTTCACCGTACCTAATTATGTTTCGATCGAGAGGCAACATATGCTGTTACATTTTTACAAACACTTTCGGGTTATATGTTGACGTTTTTAGTCATTGTAGGAATGGTATGTTGTAGATGATATTCATTCTTCTAGTATTTGGTTGGGGTAGATCATTCCAAATTGTTGACATACCGTTTAGGTGATAGTAATGTATTTTATTTTTGAGCATGAAAATTCCCAAATAACGGGACCAACTTGTTATTTATTTTTATCATTATTTACTAGTTTCTTGTTTCTTCTAAATTGTTTATAAGTAGGTAGGTAGTTGCAATTGAAACATATTTGAATCTAGGCGCGCGATTGCCGGATAAATATTATCACAAACGTAGGATTTTATTAGTATTTTTTTAATGATAATTAGTATAGTGGTTCCACTCGTACTTAATTACCTGTTCAGTATTTTATTAAAACTTAATATTATATATTACCTTATGATATAAAACTTTATCGAATAAATGATTCCTTATTTATTCTATTATTCTATATTATGTGCGTATTATTCTATGATTCTCAGATGCGAAGGGGCTTGTACATAAAATAATGTTTTATTGATCACGGATATAGTTATATTATAAATAAATATTACAGGTCATTAAATTTACACAGCGCCATCTAGCCCCAAACTAAGCATAGCTTGTAATATGGGAACTAGATTACGGATAGAATACTTAAATACTTTTGTAAATACATACGTACTATATGATACAACACCCAAACACAGAACAAACATCTATATTCATCACAGAAATTTTTGTCCTAGGTGGGAGTCGAACCCACAGCCTACAGCGCAGGAGGCAGAGCTACTACCAACTGAGCTATGAGGCTTGTTGTATTGTCTTTTATGTAGGTTGAATTAATTAATATAATAATGAATAGGTATAGATTATTTATAGTGACTACATATAGTTCTATGGTGCTACGCTGTGATTTTGTGTGACAGAAACAGAACTTAATATTTAGGTTTTTCATATTTATTTATTTATAATAGTCCTATTTAAGGTAATGCTTCCTATTGGCTAATATTTATTATATGAATATTAATTCCAATACTAAGGGAATGCCTTGGTACCAACGATTTTGTTGTAAAATAATATAAATATGATATTTACGAAACGTGTATCATTTGGAATTCAAAAGTTATGACCGAGGTGGTATTTACAGAAATTATTTCTCAAATTGCGGCAATTTTGCGTAAACTTTGAAAAGTTGTAAAATTGCGAGGAATGGAGACGCAGTGACGTAAATAGTCTGGTGTTGCCATCACATAATACGTTGCGCACCTGCGACTGGAAGAGACTATTCTTACCTATTTACATTTATTATACACACATATATATTATATACAAACTCTACACACACATACAGCCTCCACACTAAATTCTCAACATTTTACAAACTTCCATATTTTTTATTTTAACTTTAATTATTGACTAAGATATTGTTTTATTATACCTACCAACTTGTACATTTTTGGATACAGTTTCTACGGAGGAGGGCGTTAATGGTTTCGCGACACAGTTTTTGTAAAACTCTTGCGAGCATCATCGTTGCATCAGTTTTTGTACATTGTTTTAAATCCAAATAAATAATTTTGAGTGTTGAATTTTTTTATTATATTTAACAAGCCTCCTAGCTCGGTTGGTAGAAACTCTGCCTTTCTGTAGGTTGTGAGTTCGACAAACTTTCTTGATGTTTGTTCTGTGTGGATGTGTTGTATCGCTATCGTATTTAATAAATTAAATAAATAAATATAACGGGACATTAATTTCACACAGAGCCATCTAGTCTAACTAAGCGAAGCTTGTATCATGTGAAATGGATTACGAATATAATACCTACTTATAGGTATGCTTATACAACACTCTTTTACAGTATGTATGTATTTACAAAAAAAAGTATTTAAGTAATCTAGTTCTCATAGTACAAGCTATGCTTAGTTTGAGGCTAGATGGCGCTGTGTGAAATTAAAGCCCTGTAATATTTAATCATTATTTATTCATTTATTCTTTATTGCACACACCCATAGATAATATTTAATAATATTATTAAAAGTTAACTTTTAAAAACAAGAATGCCAAAGGCGAATTTAAGCTTTAGTCCCATCTCGTAGCCAGATTTGGAAGTTGGTTTAGAAATGGGAGAAATAATACCGATTCGAAGCTGGCAATAAAACGGAAATTCTTAAGTTCCACCTCGTAGCCGGGTTTGAAAGCTGGCTTCCAAACGGGTGAAACCTAAGTTTTAAGGTCCTAGGTTTGCTGGAAGATAACTATCTTCCAGCAAACCTAGGAAGATAGAGAAACATACATATTATTTAAATATACATTTACAAATAACATTGCATTGAGTATTACTTACATATATATTTATTTAGCGGTTACTGACGAGGGAAACACAATTAGGAAGTATTCAAAGGACCGATGATACCAACATATGCAGAGAAGTTTAGGCATTGGATGCTGACATCGTCTTTTAATGTGAGCATCCAATACCTCGAAATGTAAATCGATACCAATTACGGACGAGAACTGTTCAGTGGCGTTCGAGGTACAATATCGATATCTCTCGTTATCAAAACCAACTTGCAATGGACTGTTCAGAATCTAGTGAAGCATAGGTACGTAAATTATTGAACATCAGCTACGAAAACGTTCAAGTTTAGTAAGCTTTAACAAGCCTCATAGCTCAGTTGGTAGTAACTCTGCGTTCTGCGCTGTGGCTGTAGGTTCGATTCCCACCCAGGATAAACCTTTGTATGATGAATATAGATGTTTGTTCTGTGTTTGGGTGTTGTACTTATCATAGTTATAGTAGTACGTATGTATTTACAAAAAGGGATTGTTGTGTTCCAGCATTTAGAGGTAAGATAGCCAGTTCCTCAGTTTGTCAAGGATTCCGGGTGAAGTGCGCCTCCACCTTCGGCCTTATCTTAACTTGTTGCCGGGTGAGATGAAGGCCAAGCGCTTCCCCGTCGTACAATAAAAAAAAAGTATTTAAGTAAGTAGGTATTCTATGCGTAATCTAGTTCCCATATTGCAAGCTATGCTTAGTTTGGGGCTAGATGGCGCTGTGTAAAAATTAATGTCCTGTAAATAAGTTATGAATATTCAAAGTTAAATTGCCCGTGATGCAATGACGTTTCCTACTGCAAAGTATTTTTTTACGTTAAATATTTAACTCCATACTTAGATTTTGATTAGGAAGTTGTTTTTTATATTTTTACGGGAATGCGCTAGTTACACGTTAAGGCCAAAGGTGGAGGCGCACTTCATCCGGAACCCACACCCACCCACACCACAGTCTGAGGAATTGGCTGTCTTACCTCTTCTTCTTCTTCTTATGGCGTGTTCAGTGGTCCAAATGGTAACCCCCAAGAATTTGCCAATGTCAGTTTTTACTAGACTTTTAACCAAAAAGATGATGGGGGGTCTTACCTACAATAATTTAGAATTGTTGCAAAGTCAAAGTCAAAGTATTTTTTTTTTATTCATTTCGATTTTTGTAACGCAAAGCAAAGAAAAAGAAAAAAAAAGCAAAGCCTCGGGCTAGTTATTTTTTGATGATCCATTCAACATTTAGGTATACCTACAGTTTTAATTAATTTAGGTAACTTTATAAGTAGGTATATCATAAGCCTAAATACTATCTTTAAACATTGATTATTACCCATAACATACTAGGTCACTAATGGGCAGTTTGTTAATATTAAGATCACCATTATAGTGGTATAGCAACTATCTGGCCGCCCGTTCTTATCGTCGCAAAGTCACAAATTATGTACTTAGTAGGCACTTTTAATTAAATTATGCTTCATTTACAATTTGAATTTACTTAGCAGAATGTTTTGTGGCGCTTTGAGGAAGCTTATTATAAAATAAACAGTCCGTTTGAATGCTTGCCTTTCTCCTTGTGTGCTTGTCGCGATTCCGAACAGGCGATAGATTTGACGTTTCAAAGTGATCCTAAAAAATCTCACTGAATAAATATATTTGACTTTGACTTTGACAAAAACAAAACAACCAAAATAATACTAGGTATACAAGTACTACGCATCGCAATTGAAGACTTTTCCAGTCATCCCATAGTCTGTGTTGCCAACTGTTGGTGCGAATGTGGTGCGAGATTTACATTCGGTGCGCGTTGCGCTATTAAAAGTGGCACAGAACAAGATAGCGCAGAGGGATGTTCGTGGTGAGTAATGCCTCAAACAGGGGTGTTTTAAGCTTTGTGGCTGAATTTGTCGATTTTGTTTAGGGAATACGGAGAGGCGAGACTGATGGGCCACAGAATACTGATGCAGAAGGTACCTACTCAAAGATAAACCATGACAATGAGCGATTTAGCTAGCTTTATCGCTGTCGTAACTTTTGCATGGTAAAAAATAGGATACTTAGGTATATTTCTCGTAAACATACGAATCAGAAACTGTGTTTAGTGGATGCAACACTAAAGCATTATAATAGTTAACAGTAGGTACCTCTTATCTTCTGTGAGGTAATGTCTCTAAACGCCGGGTTACTGTTTCGTTATCTTTGTTCCCATATTACTATGCTAAGCTATGCTTCGTTTGAAGCTAGATGGTGCTGTAAAATTAATATCCTGTAATATTTATTGATTTACTTATTACCGCAATGAAAAAGTAGGTATACCTACTTCCCGTTGCCACGGATAGTAAACATATTATTTCAAAAACGAACTGTTCGTTCGATTAAGAATTAGAAATCAAAACATTGTAATTTGGTATTTTTGTATTTAGTGTTAATTTATGACACTTTATTGTACCGATACAAAAATTACATTGAATAATAAAAAAACTATTAATAATTAATTTATAGTATGAGTACATCCTTATCCTAAATCCAGCATTATCACAATTTCTTCCAGGCAAGGAAAGACAGTAAGTAAAAAATATATGGAAAGAAAACGCACAAATTACCAAAAATATTTAACTAATCAATTTAACTAATACAATTTTTTATAAATATTTTAATAGATATTACAGGTCATTCATTTCACACAGCGCCATCTTGGCCCAAACTAAGCGAAGCTTGTAAGTAATATAAATACAAACATAAGTTATAAAAAACCATTAACAAATACAATAAAACAACAACTAAGTTAAGTATTAAGTAACCACGTGTATTTTACAATACATTATTGTTAGTACAATTAAAAGTACTAACATGGTCCAGAAATAGTCAGGGACAGAATTAAATAGACGTAAGGTGTGATGTTACAGCATCTGTAAACGATGTGAAAGTCAGACACGCCAAGCTTCAGTAAAAAAAAAAGTTAAAACACGACGAAGAAGTTGGTTTTTCAGGCCTTACCGGAAAAAAACCTAATAATGGAGCTTGCGCTCGCCCTTGACACGATTTTGTTCTTGAAATCTGTAAAAGTTTATTTTATAATTAAAAATTAGTTTTTTTTCTCCAAGTTATCTTTTTTCACTCCGCACACCAACTGCAGCAGATCAGCTACAATCAATTAAAATTTATATATTGACCCAACATTTACCCATTTTACTTGGGCCAATTACGTACCTATCCGCACTTTGAATTCCCGCACAAAACTCAGGCATCGATAAAATTGCGAATTCCTGTCAAAAGGCATCGTAAAACTGATTGCGGCACTGAACAGCCTTCAAACCATTCTGCCTGAGAAGTCGTAAACTGAATCAGCCTAGGAACTGTTTAATTGCGTACAGTCTTGTAATTAAATATGCGTAAAGCGAGTGCGCGATACATCCCGAGTTTGAAACGAGAAGCACTTACTGCTTTATTTGTTTTGTAGGCAAGAACACTAAAAACAGCAGAATTTCAACTTTTGCATAAATTAACTCAGGTATACGACATTTCCGTTATATTCCACAAAAACGCAGCAATTTTCGCAAACAATATGTACTTACCTACCTCTATTTTGAAATGGTAGTATGTAAGCTCTTTACCTTTTTTTATTGTTCACGTGGAGATGCTTAGCCTCATCTGACCTGCTTTTCAACTTGTGATAAGGCCGAAGGTGGAAGGGCAATTCACCTGGAATCTTCAACAAACTTAGAAACAGGCTATCTTACCTCTAAATGCCGGAACACAACCATTTAGAATTGTTGTTATGGCGACAGAATAAGGTAAGATGGTGGTACCAAGCCAAGCACAATATTGTACCCCCTGGCGATCGAGCCCGGGACCTCTGGATCTGACGCTGTTGGGCGAACCATTAGACCACAGAGGCGGTTAAAAACCACTGCCTAACCTATCCTCGCGTGGGCATAACCTGGCCGAGGCGCGGGTCTACGATGGAGTAACCTTCCCAGAAGGCCCAGCCTAGAAGGTACGAGCTGTTTGGTGCGGACTCCATTAAGAGGGTGGTGCAAGCCATGCGGACCTTTAGAAGTCCTGCCATACTAGCGATAAAACATACAGGGCATTCATTTCACACAGCGCCCTCTATACAGTCCCGAACTAAGCAAAGCTTGTGGGACTAGATTATAGAAAAAGTTTAGTTATTTTTCAGATGACATACAGTTTAGATGACGGTTCACAGAACAAAGTCAAAGTCAAAATGTTTATTACTTAATATTTTTTTGAAATCATTTTGAAACTTTAGAGTTTGGCGCTTTGAGGAAGCTTATTATTTATAATCGTACACAGTTTCCTTAGAATTAATTATTTATATAGAACAAACATCAGTTGATCACACAAATGTTTGTCCTGTGTAGGACTCGAACCAACAACTTACAGCGCATAAGGCAGAACCACAAACTGAGCTTGGCTTACAACTCAATCGCTTTAGGTGCGCCATACACTTATTAGTAAATGTAATGTATAAAAGCATGGGTGACGTTAGTTTTGCATGAAAACTCTTAGCAGCAATCAAAATAAAATGTTTCAATAATTGAGACGTAAAACGCAAAGCCTTGCGAGATAATGGTGCCGCCCGCAGCGTCGACTGCAACAAAACTTGAATTAAAATCTTTATTATTGTCGTAAATAGCACGCGGCCCATCGCGGTTGACGCTCAATTCATTAACGAGCCAACTTGAAAATAAAGTACCCATTGGGTTGGCTGGATTGGCTGGGATAATACACCGAAAATCATTCCTACCCATCTTTGCTTACTTTCTCGCAAAAACTAGCTATCTCGGTTCGAGGATTCATTTGTAATGTTTTTTTTTGTACGACAGGGAGGGAGGTTCATGGCTTTCATCTAACCTAATTTTCAAGTTATGCTAAGGCCGAAGGTGGAAGCGCACTGCACCGGCAATCGTCATTAAACTCTGAGGAACTGGCTATCTTACCTCTAAATGCCGGAACACAACAATTTAAGAATTCTTGTTATGGCGACAGAATTATGTCAGATGGTGGTAGATAGCCAGACGGACTTCCTCAAAGCCCTACCACCAACTAAACCAAGCATAATATTGTGCTCCCCGGGGATCGAACCCGGTACCTTCCATTCCGATGCACATTTTAAGGGTGAATTTTTTGTTTTCCTTTTTGTCATTTCGGCAATTAGGTAACTGAAAATGTCGCCTGTTCCAAAAACGTATGCTAGTTTATCCATACTTTTTACTTTAAGATTTTTAAGAGTAGTAGAGTTTTGTGTGAAAGGTTTCGGTTTTAAGTGTATTACCGGTGTAATTACGGGGACACGGGGCTTAAAAACTTTCTTATGTTGACGGGCGCAATGCAGTGCCGCGTGATAATGTTCTTAGTGGATGTGACCTACGCAGTATGGCTTTGTTATAAGCATGACATGCACTTTATTATTGTACGACGGGTAAGCGTTCATCTCACCTGGTTACAAGTTGAAACAAGGCCGAAGGTGGAGGCGCACTTCACCCGAAATCCTCAACAAACTGAGGAACTGGCTATCTTGCCTCTAAATGCCGGAACATAACATTTTTTAGAACTGCTGTTATGGCGACAGAATTAGGTAAGATGGTGGTAGCTAGCCATTAACTTTTCTGGAAATCGTGCTAAAGTCCTTGTGATTCTGGTCCAATTTAAAGATCCAGATTTCATGTCCTTGCTAAAATTGCAACCCCTATGATATATATTCATGACTACTGCAATTTTGTGAACAGAGAAAAATCATCCCGAGATAAAACGTTCGAAGATAAGCACAAGCTGCACCTACCTAAGTACTTACCTAACTATTTATTTTATTGGTTTACTTACTTGCCATTAGGGTTCGGGGGAGAATTTCGCTATCACGACTTCTTATCAGCCAAGTATCCTCCCCACAAAGCCGGCCATTGGCCAGAAAGTCGTCATTTACGCCCCTCTGCCGTCAAGTGGAGATAATGAATGCTTTGTAAGATGAGACGCTTTTTCATTGTCTTTGCGGAGATGCGGACAATACGAATTACACGTCGGTTTTGTCAAAAAATCGGCGGTGATTAAACATAAAAAAAACCGGCTAAGAGCGAATCGGACGTGCATACCGAGGGTTCCGTCCCGAACTTCATTGTGCATCAAAAACTGACAAATAATTCGATTTGATTATGCTCCTAATTTACAATATTGATTGTAAAGACCATATTATCAATCTACACCTTTATGGCAGCAGATGAGACAGCCGCACACGTACTCCTAGAGTACAACAGAGTAGTGTCTCAACGCCAGCAACACCTTGGGACACCGAGGACACCCAGGGAAGCCTGCACCAGCAACAGCGAGCTGCTGGCCTTTCTGGAGGACATCGGGAGGCTCGAGTAGCAAGAGCCCGCCCGTCACGCAAAACCCCATAGGCGGCCCAGTTGCGGTAACCGCCTCTGTGGTCTAGTAACCACCTCTGTGGTCTAGTGGTTCAACCCACCGATTTCAGATCCAGAGGTCCCGGGTTCGACCCCTATGGGGAGTAAAATATATTGTGCTTGGTTTGGTTGGTGGTAGGACTTCGTTGAAGTCCGCCTGACTAGCTACCACCATCTTACCTAATTATGTCGCCTAATAAATAATTAATATTAACAATTCTACAATTGTTGTGTTCCGGCATTTAGAGGTAAGATAGCCAGTTCCTCAGTTTGTTGAGGATTCCGGGTGAAGTGCGCCTCCACCTTCGGACTCATCTCAACTTATAACCGGGTGAGATGAATTCCAAGTGCTTACCCGTGGTACAGTAAAAAAAAAACATTGTCCGCGCACCAAGTACCAAGTAAAATCTACGTTGTTCCTAGAACTTCAGAATAGACTTCATATATTGTTCCACTTCTTAACACGTTCGCGCGAGCCAGCCGTTTTCTCAGACTGCTGAGATTGACACACAATTTTCCTATACAATAGTGTACGACTTCTACACACGTTCTGTTGTTATTCCTCATGAAATTATACTATTACACGACAGAACGTGTTAAGCCGTCCATCGTCTATAGACGTTCTGCCGTGTTACATAAGATGTAAATATACTTTACATGACACAACGTCTAATAACGTCCGGTTCCCTATAACTTCATTAGACGTTGTGTCGTCTCTCGTATACAATTTTCTATAAAGGACGACACACACAACGTCTATAGACGAAACAAATCTATGTTCATGAAGGGAATAAGACACGTTTTACTAATCATTGTTTTTAATGCACGAAAATTTAATCAGTCTCACAGACAGTCTTAGTAGGTAGGTACTTATAATTGTTGAGATCACATTACAATAATTGACTTGTGGAGCAAATGAATGATCACGATAAATCACGAATTCTTATAAAAATGATGAGCAAAATTTTTGCCTCTAAAAACATAAAATTGAACAAAACGCTACGTAAATTTTACAGCAAAACCTATGGAAAACAAAAACATAAATGTTCCTCTTTGAACAGTATAAAAATATTAAAACAAAATACTAACTTCTAGTAGAAAAAGAACATCAAAACTAAATAATTCTTAACTTTACAACAAATCACATATTTATTACGCAACGGCAGACATCGATACGTTTCAGGTAGGTTACTTACTCCTGAAGCAAATGAGAATATTCCTTAGTTACTAACAAAATAACACTTATATTTATTAATCAACTACAGTATAAGTATCACATTGTTGAATCACAAAACTTAAATCTATAATGGCTTTATGATTGACGCAAGATATGCCATTCCTCAAAGCACAATGCACAAAGTGGTGGTTTTTCATCACACCCTTTACATCTCAGACTAGTTTCCCGTCGTATCTTCTTTGTTGTGCACAATTTGCACTTCTTGTAGTACTTTTTCGTTGGATTTGTAGCTGTTTCTGGAATTTTTTCAGGCCAGTGCCCAAGTCCGACACGCGAGGTAGATGGTTCTTCCATTTGAGGTACTCGTACATTCACTTGTTTTCGGTTGGAATTTTTGTTAAATTTAATTAAGTTATCTGGCTTGATATTTGGCTCAATCTTGATGAGATCTCTTATAAGATTTTCTCGGAATGACAGAAAATCTTTGTTTTTGCAATATTTTTGGTGCAGAAAGTAACTATTCCACACAGTCAGGTCTAACAAGTGGAAGAATACTTTTTTGTACCATCTGATAGTCTTTCTTGGAGAAGAATAGTACGAGACCATTTGATCAGCTCTATCAATACCAGACATGAACCGGTTGTATACTGCCACTTCTTCAGGTTTTTTAGCCCACTGACCACGTCTGTTTGAAACATCAATCAATTTTGGGTGGTGCAATGTTGTCAACATGTGCACTGGTCGTTTGTCTAACCACTTGGATACATAGATCTTATTCTTTCGAACCCAGAAATGTTCATGTTTTTTTAACTTCTTTGATAGCATTTGTTTTGGGTTGTCTCTTCTGTTAGGCCTCAATGTCCCGCAAGTGTGTGTTCTAAAATTCAACAACTTTTCAGAGAACTGTACAGAGTTGTAGTAGTTATCCATAAACAAATGATGCCCTCGCATTAGGTAAGGATTCATGAGGTGTAGAACCAGTTTTTCAATTTTAGTTCCTGCTTCATCATCCGTTTTCCCGACAAACATTTTCATATTCAGAACATAGCCATCGTATGACGTTAACTCATAAAATTTTATTCCATATCGTGCTTTTTTAGATTTTATGTACTGTCGGAACGACAGCCTTCCTCTGAAAAGTAACAAGGATTCGTCCAAAGACAACTCTTGACTAGGTTTGTAACATTCCTGGAAAATTTTCATCATAGCCTCTATGAATAGCGAGATTTTTTCATGACCTTTAGCATCAAGTTCTGATGCATAAACGCATCGCAACAGCTGTTCAAATCTTCTTCCAGACATACAATATGTAAATATTGGATGATAATATAGTACATCCGAGTAGGTAAACAGTTTACGTTTTTGACAAGCGCTCATTTGACCTTGTAACAGGCACAGACCTAAAAAAGCTTTTATTTCATCTGGATATTTAGTCTTTGTATGAAAATCGTCTGCTATTCCTTGTCACCGGCCGGCTAGAATTACAAAGCGCATGGCCATACGCATTTGTGCAGCAAACTATGTGATTTATTATATCTATAGGAAATAGTTTATTGAAAATTTCAATCTCTTTAGTATTTTCATCGGTCACAAACTGTATCCCAGTGGAACCGTGGTCAAATGGGAAATATGGTGTATCAGATGTGGTGGTTTCCCATTCATAGCTAGTTGACGGAGTACCAGAGTTGTAGCAATCTGGCATAGTAGACGGGTTGGGAGGGCATGGTACATTATTATCTTGAACATTACCTTGTTCAATACTAGAACCATTTTGATCATAATCTCGGTTGGATCCCATTGCTATTTCTGTCCGGTCTCCAGGCATCGGCTCGTTGAGTAGATTATGGGGTAGTTGGTTATCAGTCAGGTTCGCGTAGGCTTGCAGTACTGAATCATATTCTTTTGAACGAAGTTCATCACAAGGAGGTGCGGTAAGTATACTTTCAGATCCTGATTCAGTATCACTACAATCCTGCGCGATACTATGAACTTGAACTTGAACACGCTGCCGTGGAATTTTCACCCGTTCAGACGAAGTATCAGAACTATCTGACAGGTAACTTCGTCCGGGGTCATAGTCCTTGTCCGAACCAAACTCACCATCATTGTCACTATACGGGTCTGGAGTAGTTTTACCCGATGAAGCTTCATCGAATAATTTTTGTAGTCGCTTCTCAAATTCGTCCATCTAAAAAACAAGTGTTTTTGGTGAAAATCAAGGTAGTTACCTACCAACAAACCTAAAGCCCGTATTATGAAAGCTTTTCCAGCATAGACCAATGCTTGAGTGACGTTTATGCCATAGAAAGGTACAGTTGACAGTTTCAAACGATAAAACAAATATAATATCAACACAATTACTTACGTTTTGTCCGCTAAAAACACAAAAAACACTTGTTGCCACGCAAAATGCGCGCGAAACAAACGCGCGTCACTCTCCGGTGACACAGCTAGACTGAGGTGTATGGCAGTGTACGGGGGGTACGACATGTAATGACGTCGTGTCGCGGAAGCAGCCCATAGCCAAGCTATTTTCAACTCTATGCTTAGGCTCATATTTGAACCGTACCAAATGACAGTAAACGTTTGATATTTTGATATGATGTGACACAGAGAACGAAATTCCCATAATTGTATTAAAATCAAACGTGGCTAAACGTTCTGACCATTAGCATCGGAACTAAAAAGGACGTGATATTACGTTGTGTCACCTCACTTAATCACCGAAAGGACTTGAAATGACGTTCTGCCAGAGAACGTGTTAATTCGTTAATTTGTGCTCTATTTTTGTGTGTAAAGTTGCCACATAAGCCGTTTTCGAGTATGGTCATGTGTACGCTAGCTTGATGCTGGCGTACCCACTGAGAATGGTCATTATTCTTAAACCATTGAGGCACTATTTATTTTATTTTTGCACTAATTATGCTCTATTTACGCAGAGTTTTTTAGGCATAACCACGAACGTGAATTCGATTATATGTACGCTATCATAACGGACACGACAGACAGACAGGTAGCAGGCTGAGTAATATAGTCCTGTCGTCATCCTTTGGGTACGGAATCCTAAAATACGTAAATTTACATAGATGGTCCCCTTGTGCCATAAAGCGTGTATTTGCTCACATTACACCGATGATTAAAACTCGATGTTTTTTTGTAAATAAATAATAAAAATGTTCGATATTGGTAGTTGAAAAATAAGTTCCATTAAAATAAAAAAAGTGTACTAGAGACGATCAAAAGGGTTTTTAGTAATCACCCGATCTATAGATTCAGATCCGTTCGAAGTAGGTATTTTACATAAGATAGGTAATTTGTAGTTGAAGTCACTATACCTAGGCATTGAGTTTGTATTCTAAGCCTAGTTTTTTTTTTTATAACAAGTTTAAAGATGGGAGGATGATTTGAAAATTAAAAGCGTGGATGCATGGATTGATTAGCTTAGAAATATTACGTGTTGGTAACCTATTTTGTATACTATTATGTGGTCAGGAAATAAAGTCAATTGAAGGGATATTTACAAAAGCTATATAACCGACATTTTTTATTTTTTTCTAGTGTGGATTGTGTTTTTCGTCTTTGAATAGGCTATCAGATGGTTTAAGTGGTATTTTACAAAAACAACGCATCTCACAGATATTTCGATTTGAAATTTAGGCGATTTTACAAGAACTGCATAACTACATAAACTTTTTACAAAGACTACACAGCTTTTTGCACTTGTGTAGTTTTTGCAAAATAAATCAATAAAGTTTTGAGATATTATTGTCATGTCAATGAATGGCAGCCAAGACAACGGTCGTTAGCTTATTACACTAACTTTCTCGTTACACTGTCACTGAAATAGTATGTATAAATATATGTACACGAATAAGTATGAAACCAACTCTGAAAATTGAGTTCTAATCAGTGACATGCTCAGGACAAAATAAAAATTACATAATGTATACCTACTTCCTGTACTGTTTGGTTCATGTGTTGGGTTTGTTTAACTCATCAAGGTACCTATATCATTTCCTATCAGAAGTCATTATTTATGTACCCAGGACCGACCAGGATTTCAGTCTAATTGGAAATAAAAAGTAGAAATGCACTGCAGAGCCCTTATTCTGTCCGCATGGAATCATCGCATTGACATATCGTAACGCGGGCGCGTTAAGACACCATAGGTCATACAGAATAAGGGTGCAGAGGTACCTGAGGATTGGGATAGCTGGAAACTGCTCGAAAACAAGCCTCATAGCTCAGTTGGTAGTAATTCTGCCTTCTGCGCAGTAGGTTGTGGTTTCAATTCCCACCCAGGGCAAACATTTGTGTGATGAATATAGATGTTTGTTCTGTGTTTGGGTTTTGTATCATAGAGTACGTTGGTATATATTTACAAAAAAGGTACATACTTAAGTAGGTATCTTATCCGTAATCTAGTTCCCATATTACAAGCTCTGCTTAGTTTGGGGCTAGTTAGATGGCAATGTGTAAAATTAATGTCCTGTAATACTTATTTATTATCCATCACCAATAGAGAAAGTAAACTGTAAGCTGAGTAAAGTAAGTAAAAAAAGTAAGTGAGAAAGTAAGCTGAGAAAGTAACACGCTGTTGGGCCATATTTCCTACGACAAAGGAAACCTGCTATGAAGCTCCAAGAAGAACGAATTATTAAAATTTAAAAAAGAGTTTCGTTATGTTCTAGTTAGATCTACATTTACAGGCATTTGGCATAAGATAATGATTAGAAATAAGAAAAAAATACCGAAAGGCCTGCAAATCTTGTTGAATTAAACAAAAACAACATTATTACAATGGTAATATTTTTCATAAAACCAACCTAACTAGCAAGTTTTTACAAAAACAGGATACATGTAAAACCTATATACTTAACTCGGTATCTAAGTATAGTTATTGGATGGAAAATAGGGTATATTTCTAATCTAATAAATTACTTTATATCTTATTTCTGAAAAAGATATAAGATATGAAGATTTTAGAAGAAACTTAGTTTTTATATCCTCCTATACAATGGCATTCAATTCAGATATGTTGTTTTTGTAAATAGCCCTTCAATTTTCATTTCATTTGTATATTTTATAGTAAGCCTAACTTCATTTTACAAAAGCCAACCATCAGTACTTGAAAGTCCTTCAAATTTCATTTCAAAGAAAAACATTGCCAACCCGTACGAAACTAATTTATGCTCTATTTGACTTGCATGTGTCTAAAGAGCCTGCATGGAGCTTAATCGTCTGGTAATGTGATTCGGTCGAGTGGAGCTACGGAGGTTGTTTTAATTGAGTTTTCCCTTTGCACCTTTGTGGCGACACTCTCAAACGGGACACGGAGAGAAAAATGGAGAATGGAGGTGTCAATACTTGTTTCTTTTGTGGGATTTATTTGGAATCGATGGCAGCTCTGTGAAAGGGTAATTCGGAGGTGTTAATGGAAGTGAACAGGGAACGAATGACGTATCAGCAGTTCGTTTGAAGTCTTTTGCACATTCACACCGCACCTATTTTGTAGGTATTCTTTATTCATTGTGCAGGTTCTGTGAGATCATTTTGGATACTAGATAGGTTTTCGATTTAACTTTTACAATCTACCAGACAGTCCTATGTTTTTTTTCTACGGGGATGCATTTGGTGACAGGATGATAAGGTTGAAAGAGTCGCACTTAACCCGGAATCTTCATCCGACTTAAGAACTGGCTATCGTACCTTTAAATGTCGGAACACAACAATTATCATTGTCATTTTATTATTTTTTATTTATCCAACTAGGAGACGGAACAAGCAAGTAGCCCACCTGATGTTAAGTGCATCTCTTGCCTATAGCGATGCTTTACTACGTAGGTCACATCCACAAATAACATAGCCTACACGGCACTGCATTGCGCCCGTCAACTTGAGGCATAAAGGTGTTAAGTCTCGCGTGCCCGTAATTTCACCGGCAACCATACCCTTCAAACCGGAACACAGCAATGCTGCTTGGCGGCTGACATAGGTATGGTGGTTATCGTGACATACCTAATTCGCTAAGATGGTGGTAGAAACAAGACCTTACTACCGTCACCCAAACCAGATATTTGTACCTATACATGAAATAGTGTATTATCTGTTATAATTTTCCCTGTTTTAACAGACTAAGTTGAGGAGACACTGATGTCATATTAACTTTTGTTGTCATCTTTTTTAATAAATATATCTTATCTTATCTAGCTAATTGATTCAGGCGTTATTTTGCGGAGATCCATATTTCAAAATAGAAACTGAAAACAGGAAAAAATATTTAGTAATAAATCCGCATAAAATTCAAAGATCAAAAATCCGCCGCTTATCTTATCTTACCTGGGGATTGAACCCGGGGCCTCTGGATCTGATACTAGTACGCGAACCACTTGACCACTGAGGTTAAATACCGAATGCATCAACTTTGTAAATTATGATCCCTACAAATAAGTACATAATAATATAATCCCTTAGTTCTAAATCCAACTGCATTTTAGAGTTGAATAAATTGAAAAACACTAGGCATATTGTTTATCGTCATGTTTTGTACCTACGTTGTTTCATAATCGCCACCTAACATGCAAAGTGCATCTCTTACATGTAAAACAGCGTCGGGTATTTAAATTTCGCCTTTCTCCATAATTCGTGGAGCAGACAAAGACTGTAACATTGTTAATGTGGCCCCATGAATTTACTCCAGGTGTAGGTCTTGACGCTTGTACCCACGTGCCTTGCTTTTCTTGCAATGCGAATAGTATTGTTTATGACGGTTCAATAAAAATGGCGGCTTTTCTACGACCATGATCTCCATGACACCGAAAAGTCGTTTAGAAGTTTTCTTCTAAACGGTTTCAATAAAATTGGTGGCTTTTGCCACCAATTTTATTGAAACCAAAGTGAAACAGAATTTGATAATGAAAAGTAAAAATCTAAATATTTGGGGTCTCCATGGGTAGGCCAGCAGTTCCTCGAGAACTGGAGAAGAATAGCTCAGGATTGATCTGTCTAGAAGAAGTGGAGGGAAGCTTTTACGTCCTGCAGTGGGGCAGTATTTGTATTTTTTTATAATTAAAAAGGGATAACATTGGTAATAGTCTGAAAACATATTATATTATTCCATTCCATGGCCACAGGTTTTTTACCTATTTTTTTGTGATATTGTTTTATTTATTTAGAATGGGTGGGTCCTTGACCCTGACCAACGCAGGCAAGGATAAGATCTAGGATGGAGTAAGTCTACCCGAAAGGTGCCTATTAACTCTCTTCTTGAAGTCTCTAAAATCTGTAAAATGCCAACAAACACGCAACCGGCAATGACTCAGGCTGTCGAGCCGTGCGATGGCCTGGTACTTTTCAGCAATGAGCCTCTTGGCTCTGCACCCCACTGAGTCCAGCGCGGCAATTTGATATTTGGCTGAACCATCCCCCAAAGGTGGTTGCAATACTCCATACAGGATTGAACTTGAGCTTTATTTGAGGTCAAAAGTTGACCAGGTGTAAAGTATCGCTTGATTTTATTTAGGATACTTTCAAATTGCAAAAGAATCATGACGTTAAAAAGTAAAATATAAAATATGTAGAGGTAGTATAGTGAGTCATATGATGTAAGAAATATGTGGATTGTAGCGGTCACGGCTGAAGAATCGATCCTGCAAGCCCATGGATGTGGTAAAAGACGACTAAGGGATCTCACCAGAACAAGGCAGCAGCTTTTTTCTGTGTATTATCTACCTCTGCTTCAATCACTGATCCACCTGCCAAGCGTAGTAATTATGGCATTGGTCCAGCTTTGAAGGAGGATCTTCGAGCAGTGGACACCAACGGGTTGGTAATGATGATGATGAAGTAGAAGTAGGTTCCAAAAATATTACAAATCCAAAAAACGCACCATCGAAATATACCAAAAACTACTTTAAAGTATCGCGCAATTACAGAGATAAATTTGAAAATGTGTAAAATCATAGTTTTAAATGAAAAAAAAACACTAATTGTGTTTTTTTTTATCCAAATTGAAGACACCAAAGTTTTATGGACCCTAAAAATTCGATCTGTAGCAAGCACCGAGTATTATCGGTTTTTGTCAGCCCTATATAAAGTTCAGCCTCAAAAAATCACACGAAATGAAATACATTCAAAGGTACGACATCCAGCGTCATCCTCCAATTCAAGCAAAAAGATCATTTGAAAATTGGCTGCGAAAAGTCAACAAACGAATTTCCGACACGTCAAACTAAATCTCTGGTCGGACAATACGAATGGCAATAAAATCCGTAGAAGCTTACCGGCAATCGGAAGCTCTGCGTCCCCTACTACTGGATCACGTGGTACTCGTACCAGAGCTCATACTATCTTGAAAAATATTTCTCACCTATTTTCCTGTTTAAAAAACATTGATTTTGGAATCACAAATGTCGATGAACTCTTCAAATATTTAGTTCAACCGCCTCTGTGATCTAGTGGTTCAACCCACCGATTTCAGATCCAGAGAGAGAAACCAGTTGTGCTTGATTTGGTTGGTGGTAGGATTTTGTTTCAGTCCGCCTGGCTAGCTACCACCTCTCCCATATACATATACACATACTCACCATCTGACCTAAATTTGTCGCCATAATAACATTTCTTAAAAAAAAATTGTGTTCCGGCATTCAGAGGTAGTGAAGTGGGTGAAGTGCGCCTACACCTTCGGCCTTATCATAACTTGAAAACGCTTTCTCGTCGAACAATAATAATATATATAGACTTGAAGTGATTTGGGTAATTTTAGGGTTGGTATACTTCCCAGATGATCCCATCATCATCATGTCAGGATCGAGGAAAAATCGAGAGAAGTTTCGAATATTATACGCACACTTGAAGCGATTTGGGTAAAAAAGTAAGGAAAAAACAGATCCCATATAGGATATACATACGCGTCTGTCTTCTGTCTTCAAAATAATTGGAAAAAATACGTCATCCTGGTTAACTAATTGTATCATATTCTTCATTGAAGTCGGTTTTCTTTTTAGTTTTTAAGACGTAATTATGATTAGAGAAAATCTTTGTTTTGTTGTCTCTATTAAGTCTGTTTTTATTTGTGGAGACCTTTAAACGGTTCTTTGTTTCTTATAAGTGCCAACAATGTTTTTATTTGCCGATGGTCTACCTAAAATTAAAAAAATAATATGTCAATAAACTAACAAAAAAAAACAAGAAACATTTTGTTAACCCTACTTTCAAAAGTTTGTGCCTTAGTATTTTCAAGTAACACAATGATAAGTATATAAAAAGATCAAGCTATCGCAAATACAAATGGTATGTCCTGCTAATCTACAAAAAACCGTTCACTTTTTGCAGTATTCTCAAGATCCAGTAAAACTACGTAGTTTAAGATAAGGGATGGCTTAACACGGCGTGTGTGTTTAATACGATATCCAAGGCGATTGAGATCTACCAAAAGAAGGGTGGATGGAGTGGGACATTTGTTTTTAGATAAGCGAGATTAGATTTGACAAGCCTCACAGCTCAGTTGGTAGTAGCTCTGCCTTCTGCGCTGTAGGTTTTGGGTTCGACTCCCACTCAGGACAAACATTAATGTGATGAATATTGATGTTTGTTCTGTGATTGGGTGTGATATTGTATGATATGTTTGTATTTACAAAAAAACAGTATTTAAGTATTATGTCTGTAATCTAGTTCCCACATATAGCTTTGCTTAGTTTGGGACTAGATGGTGCTGTGTTATATTATTGTCCTGTATTTTTTTTTAGTAGGTCTGGTGGTACAGTGACAGTTGAGTTTTTATGTATGTTTAATAAGTGTGCAGAACTGCGGAGGTTAACGAATTTACATTAATTCGTTTGCAAGAAATTATTATGTATGGATACAAGAATATAAATTGGCAATATATTTTGAGAGTTCCGTTCCCATAGGGTGCCAATGGGACCCTATAACTAAGGCTCCGCTTTCCATTCGTTCGTTTTAGTTACATCTCGTGAACCGTAAGAGATACTCGTCATTTTTACAAAGTGTCTATTTCTATAGCCGCTTTAAGCAACAAATAAAGAATAAAATAAAATAATATTTCAGATAATTACAGCCTAACCGGAGACGATGACAGTGAATTCGTATTATCTTCCCCGGTAGAAAGTATAATGAAGATCACCGGGGACTCTGACACAAATGTTCTCATCCTCCCCGGTACCGGGTCAGATCCACCGGGGCAGATGACACTGTAATTAATAAACCGGATTTTTTACAACTAATTTTATTTTAGCTCTATCCTAAAACCTCGTATAATCGAAATATTTCAAACTTGGTGTTATAGCAGTCCCACAAGATTGTTCCAAAACTAAATAAAAAAAAGCATGTATTGCCTTGAAATATGGGGCGGACACGCACACCAATCATCGCATCGGTTTATTTTACATGAATTTCAATGTAGCAGATGTAGAGCCAACACATAACCGTCGACACAAAGTTCATTTATAGTCATGTATAGTCATTTATAGTCATGTATAGTCATTAAGTTATATGCATTAAGTACCTTTAAGTTCTGCAAACGAAATAAAAGTTTGTGTGCAGTCTTCCAATGCAGTTCAGCCAGAGAGTCATTAGATTTGGACTCTCGAGCATGTGAGACTTTGAGAGTGAAACGCCTTGGGGCATTAATTGAACTCTGTATCCACTTAATTTTGAATAGCACCCACAAGCACCCACCGGCTCTCTGCTCGCCAGGTGTACGCTTTGTGAACGCCTGTTTGCTAAAGTCCTTGTATTTATTTTAGATTCTATTGTACTCCATTCCGACGCTCGGGAAATAGCCTTCTCGCATACTACCGCTTTGTTAATTTTATTAATACGTGAAACATTTATGAAACGCGACCGCACGAGTGAATTAATGAGTTTTATTGTTGTGCAGAGAGTAATGTGCCAAGCTTAGATGTCTACGCAGGGGTTTCCTCGCCTTGCTTTTGCAGCTTGTTTTAGGTTGCGTTCTATTTTGTGCGATATGTACTTGTCAGGATTGAGATTATGAAGGAGTTTTGTAGCACCTGCTACTTTTTAAATGTAATTTAACTCATTTTAATAATATTGAACTTAATTATATCAAAATTTTATCGAAAATACGGTCTTGGAAATCATTTATATGTACAATTAAAAATTGATTTATAAACAATAAATATATTTGAATTACCTTTAGGCCGTTTGTAACGGTCCTTAGGTAATCCAACCGCTTCCATTGTAGGTAAATAGTTAGTTTAATTGTACATATTATTTTTAATGTTTGTAAAAAAATTTATAGCAAAATATATGTAGGTACAATTAAACAAAGTATGTACAAAATAAGCAGTCGGATTACAGCAGTCTATAGGTAGGTACTAACTAAACTACCAGACCAGTACAAGACGGAAGCGTGCACTGGCTGCATTGCCACGCTGAATAGTTATGCTTATTCGCTGACCTAAATAAGAGCCAGCTCTTGGGTCACGTGTCACCGCAAACAAAAGCCCAATATGAATAAATAACTAACCATTTACAAGGGAAGCAGTCGCGTTACCTAAGGAGTTTAGATACTGAATGCATTGCCAGCCATATTTTAAATTGCTGGATGTATATCTATCTATCTATCTATCTATTCTAAATATATATAACTGAAAGGTGACTGACTGACTGACATAGTGATCTATCAACGCACAGCCCAAACCACTGGACGGATCGGGCCGAAATTTGGCATGCAGGTAGATGTTATGACGTAGGCATCCGCTAAGAAAGGATTTTGATTAATTCTACCCCCAAAGGGATAAAATAGGGGATGAAAGTTTGTATGAAACTTTGTCAATTTTAAGCCGATCGGGCTGAGACTTTGCATGCATAAAGCTACTATGACGTAGGCATCCCTTAAGAAAGGATTTTGAGATTTTGCATTTGTTTTGTTTCGGTTTAGTAGTTTTAGTTATAGACTCTGCTTTGTATTTGGAATTTGTTTTGTTTTCGTTTGGTCTAAGCATAGGTTTTGTCGGTAAGACTTTTTTAAATGGCTAAATAAAATCTGAACGTTATTGGAGAAGTTGAAGAATGTACTGTCGTTTTTAAGTTTTGTAGGCCCTAACTTTTTACAGCTAGTATACTTATATATTTCAATACTTCTTTTGTACTACTTAAAAGTGCAAATTCTGTTACATTAGGAATTGTTTTCGTATTTTATATATTGTACCTGTAAGTTCCCGAATAAAGTAAAATATTACGTAGACGATGCTTTGTTTTAGAATTTATATAGGATTTTGAGATTTTGCATTTGTTTTGTTTCGATTTAGTAGTTTTGGTTATAGACTCTGCTTTGTATTTGGCATTTGTTTTGTTTTCGTTTGGTTTAAGTATAGGTTTTGTCGGTTAGACTTTTTTAAATGGCTAAATAAAATCTGAACGTCTTTTGTAGTACTTAAAAGTGGATTTTTTTTAGATTAGGAATTGTTTTCGTATTTTATATATTGTACCTGTAAGTTCCCGAATAAAGTAAAATATTACGTAGACGATGCTTTGTTTTAGAATTTATATGAAGCAGGGATTTCAGAGAGATACGAATTCAAAAAACAATGGAATCCAAACAATCCTTTTTTATCCTGCATATTAGGAAAGTTCAAAAGACACACAAGATATTTACGTTGATCCCGCGGCCCGCACGTAAATAACTGGGCATTTGGCCGGTGGTGGCCGACAAAAGAATTTAATAACAGCGCGAGGCGGGCCTGGGCGGGCGGCCCGCCCTCGGCCACGGCTTAGCTTATTATCACTACCTAACCGAGAACATATTTGCGTTGCCGAATGTCAACCGGCCGCTGCCGTAGCCCTCAGTTTGCGCTCAAACATTAAAGAGCGGCTATGTTGGCGCAAATTAAAATAGGCTTTATGCAAAATCTAATTTGCGAAGAAGGGTGCCTCGACGCGGCCTCGAGGAGGGTGTTTGTATTGGTAATGGAATTAATTCCGCCCTGAATTACCTGCCTCCTGGTTATTATTTGGCGACTCGTGCTGTTGACATTATCATTATTGTCACAACCAATTCAAATTATTCACGGCAGAGGTTCTCTCTTTGAGTGCATATATCACAAATTCTGATATGTGTCATGTAGAATTTACTATTTAGGCCAGCGAATTAGCATTACTATTCAGCGTGGCAAAGCCAGTGTCATGCGCCATCTGGTAGCCGTCTGTTGTGGATCAGTTGAGTTATATAAATAGACAGTTAGTAAATATTAGTAGTTTACAATCTACAAAGTAAATTCAAACGGTACGGTAGGTGTAAATAAATTTAGAGAGTCAAAGAAAGCGTATGTGCTTGACAAAAAAATATCAAGCATACTTAAAATTATGGAGAAATTTTAATGAAATACCTATCGCACTGAAGATGTATGTAATCTTAATCTTAATTTTAATCTATCAATTTGTCTTAAACAAGCCTCCGTCTGGTACTAGTCTGGAACAGTTGAGAGGCCGTTTGTAACGGTTCTTAGGTAATCTGACTGATTTCTTTATATATAGTTAGTTAAATTGTACATCTTATTTAATACATTTATTTTGTGTGTAATCTTGTGTTGATAAGATAAATAAAAAGATATCGACACAATTAAAATAATAAATAGGTGACATATATCCTACCCTTCATACCCTTCAATTTACTAAGAAATACTGGCAGGTCATTATAAATGGATTCGTGGTTTTATCAGCATAATAACCAAGGGTTTGAACCTTTCAAAATAAACATGAACCCTCAAAAGTTGGCAACTAGCTTACATTAAACGAAACTATATTAAAGATTCAGAGGGGGTTCGTTAAGTTACACCTAACCGCAGGTAGCAGGCTTTGCTAGGCCCTGAATAAGTAAGCAGAACATAACTTCATCTGTCTAGATGTGGCCTGAGACTGAGCATGTTCATGTGCCGCATATTTTACAACATATTATAACAACAAGTTTTTTTTGTAGTGCCGCGAGCTGCATGCAGTCTGCGGCGGTGAACTTTCAAGTTGTATTTGATATGAATGTTACGTTTTTTTTTAAATGATTTAAATAGTTTTTATTTGACAATAGTAAATATATGAAAAAAAAAAATGTTACGCCAATCAGAAACGTCTAGAACAGTCGCGGGCTTTCACATAGTTCAAGTGATCAAGTGATATTTGAGTGCGATAACAGTGTTTAGTGATTCGGTAGTATATATATAGTGTTTGAGAGTAATTAATTTGGTTCAAAATAAACGTGTCATATACTCGTATTGAGTAATAACCGGTTGCTTTTAATTCTTACGAACCCCAGCTCGTAACGATACGAAAAAAAATATGATGAGAAAAAAGAGATTAAAATGTATATGAAAAAAAATAGATGAAAAATAAAATTCATCGATAAATAATAAAAAAAGGCATTCCTGCAGCGCAGCGCTCGGATCGGCAACACGTCGGCAGAGGGCTCGTCAGCATTTCCTGAGAATGCCTCGTGTAGAGGAGACACACCGATGCGTGTGTCGCCTTATTAATAATTGATTTTATTATTATTTCTGTTTTCAGATGAATTTAGGAAAAAAGGATCTCCGCAAAATAACGCCTGATTTAATTAGCGAACATAGAAAAAGTATTACTATAGTTTTGTTTATTTATGTAAAACGGGTAAGCGCTTGGCCTTTATCTCACCTGGTTTAAGTTATGATAAGGCTGAATGTGTTCTTCATCCGGAATCCTCAACAATCTGAGGAACTATTTAAATGGGACGTGTGACAATTCCAACCTTTTTTTAATTTTATGGTAGGAGGACTACATAGTTGTCAGAGTTGTCAGTTTTTGTATAAATTGCTTCGTAATTATGAAAATAAACAATATAATGTACCTCAGTGATATGAAAATGTATAGTATACACAATGATATAATTACTGCTAACGTAGGATTAATAAGTATAGCAAACGAACGCTCAAACCTAAAAAGAGTTCTATCATTTCAATCATTTAGTATTCGAGGGTAATAAAACAAAAGTATTTTTTAATATTTTAATAGAATAAACCCACAATTACAGTGCAGAAGGCAGAGTTCCTGCGTTGTAGATTATGGGTTCGATTTTCAGGACAAACATATGTGTGAAGAATATAGACTTTTATTCTGTATTTGGGTGTTATCACAAGTTAAAAAGTATGTTAGTATTCTATCCGTAATCTATGTAGTTCTCATATTACAAGCTATGCTTAGCTTGTGGTTAGATAGCACTGTGTGAAATGTTTTTTTTTTCTGCTTCTCTTCTCTTCACTAATATCCTATTATATTGATGATTATTTATTATTATAAGTACCTATGACTGAGAAAACACAAACAAGTAATCATATTCTCTGTTATTGAATACCCACTCAATCCTGACAATTACATATCACAAGCTTTGCTTAGTTTGCGGCTACTATTTTACCGTCTCTGTGGTCTAGTGTTTCGCAAACCCGTATTAGATCTAGAGGTCCCGGGTTCAGATATAAGTCTTACATACTTTATTTTATTTTCTCCCTGTGTGTTTTTTGTATTATACCTATTTGTGAACAATAAAGAATCTATCTCATATAAGTAGGTCTAAATCGTTAGTGGTCTGTTCCAGGCTTCACGCATCATTGTACAGGCGTGTTCCGCATTCTTGCATTCCATATGTTCGGTGTATAACGGTGTGGGATGTTTTGATGGATAACAATTTTATTTGATACATTTTACTGTCAGTCAGCCGTAAAAGTAGATGTTAACTTTGTGTGCTATCAACTTTATTTTATTTTACAACCGAGACTTCCTAGCGGTCGTAAGGACTCTACATTACTTGTAGGTACATACCTACAAGTAGTAATGTAGAGATACATTACTTACATACATTATACATTACATTACGATACATTATACATTACTTGTAGGTACTTACCTACAAGTAATGTAGAGATACTGCATGATCTTTTGATGCCTGGTTTGTGCTACAATTTAACCAAGGAAATTATCTGAAAAAAATATATTAACTAACTGTAGGTAAGTACCTACAAGTAATGTTGAGATACTGCATGATCTTATGATGTCTGGTTTGTGCTAGAATTTAACCAAGGAAATTATCTAAAAAAAAAATTATTAACCCTTTTTTTAATGAACGACGGGAAAGCCCTTGGTCTTAATCTCACCTGGTTACAAGTTAAGATAAGGCCGAAGGTGGAAGCGTACTTCACCTGGAATAAATAAATAAATATTACAGGACATTCATTTCACACAACGATATCTAGCCCCAAACTAAGCATAGCTTGTAATATGGGAACAAAATTACGGATAGAATACTTAAACACATTTTTTTTATAAATACGTACTTACGAGTATCATACAATACAACACCCAAACACAGAACAAACATCCATATTCATCACATAAATGTTTGTCCTGGAGGGAATCGAACCCACAACCTAGAGCTCAGAAGGCAGAGCTACTACTAACTGAGCTGTGAGGCTTGTTGGGAATCCTCAACAATCTGAAGAACTGGCTAGCCTACCTCTAAATGCTGGAACACAACAATTTCAGAATTGTTGTAATGGCGACAGAATTAGGTAAGTAATTTATTTTTGATTTTTTTATTGTACGACGGGTAAGCACTTGGCTTTCATCTCACCTGGTTACAAGTTGAGATAAGGCCGAAGGTGGAGGCGCATTTCACCCAGAATCCTCAACAAACTGAGGAACTGGCTATCTTATCTCTAAATGCCGGAACAAAACAATTTTAGAATTATTATTATGGCGACTGAATTAGGTAAGACGGTGGTAGCTAGCCAGGCGGACGTAAACAAAGTCCTTCCACCAACCAAACCATGCACAATATTGTACTCCCCCTGGGATCGAACCCGAGACCTCTGGATCTGAAAACGGTGAGTTGAACCACTAGACCATAGAGATGGTTACGTTACGATAAAGGTGTACCTACTTACTCTCAGTCTCAGCACACTTTTTTCAATCGCTCTTTATACACCAGAGTGATTAAAGCTCTGCCTTCTAGCTAAATCCGTGTGTAGTGGAAATCCGTTGACTCAGCCTACCCTTCTGACAAACAAGATTGACTTATGATTTGATTGATTGCCACAGAGGCACATGATCTGTGGTTTAACAGCATCTGTGGTCTAGTGGTTCGCCCACCGGTTCCAGACCCATAGGTTCAATCCCCAGGGTGGTACCAATTTGTGATTGGTACAGCTTTTTTTATTTTTTTATTTGGAACATATACACAGGTAGGTACATTAAAAAATTTTAAGAAAAGAGTAGAGAAAGAGAAAGTTGCAGAAGTTTAAAACTGTGTCGCACCTGACAACGCCCCTCCTCCGAATAATTGAAAACTGTTGTGTGTTGTATATAAGGCAAAAGATGCACTTAACATCAGATAGGCTGCTTTATTCGTCTCCATTTGTATCTATTTATTTAATTATGAGGTTGATGTTTTTCTTTTTGTTGATGGTAGGACTTTGTTAAAGGCATACCATTAAAAGCTGACTTCTATATTCATGCCGGAACACATAGCACATAGCTAGATCCTCAGTATGTTGAGGATTCTCGGTAAATTTCGTTTTCATCTTCGGCCTTATCAAAACCTTTATCCAGTTGAGATGATTACCAAGTGCTTCCTCGTCGTGTGATAAAAAGGCTGTGTATATTATGTATGTATGTATACCACAGATAATAAAATATTAACATAATATGTATTGACGAGGTCCGCAGAAGATCTAAAGTTAAAGATATTGGAAAAGGTGTTTCCCCGTTGAAGTGGCAATGGGCAGGACACCTTATGCGTAACTCAGACGACCGATGGAGTTACAAGATAACCGAGTGGAGACCCAGGACTGATAGCAGACAACCCGGCAGGCCGAGGGCACGATGGTACGACGATATAAAAGCCGTAGCTGGCCACGAGTGGAGGCGTGATACTCAGAATAGCACAGTGGAAAGAATTAGGGGAGGCATACCTCCATCCAATATTGGAACACAAGATGCTGAGAATATGCTGAGAATAGAGGACATTAATTTCACACAGCGCCATCTAGCCCCAAAATAAGCATAAAGCTTGTAATATGGGAACTAGATTACGGATAGAATACATACATACTTAATTTTTTTGTAAATACATACGTACTATTTGATACAACACCCAAACACAGAACAACCATTTATATTCATCACACAAATGTTTGTCCTGGGTGGGAATCGAACCCACAACCTACAGAAGGCAGAGTTATTTCCAACTGAGCTATGAGGCTTGTTGATGGTGATGATGTACTGATTTACAAAATTAATGCTTGCATCTCAAAGCGGAGCAGTAGAAATTCGGAGTCGAAACTATATAAGAGCAGCCAACACAGGCTTATAATCGGGTTACCTGACCGCAGACCACGGCCAGCTCAAAGGACCTTCGCAAAAAGCCACCCTTTGAACGTGTCTTCAAATATTTGCACCGAACACCACAACCGCGCATTATTTTCAGTATAAACATCATAATCCGTCCTCGGAACACGAGACGGGTCAAACGTGAATTTGATGCTGAGTTTGCTGGCTTTTTGTAAGTTCTCTCAACTCGACAAATCAGTGTCAATTGGATTGTTAGAAGTTTTTGGACTTATCTACTTTTACCCGACTACGGCGCACTATAAAAAATAAAGTCTATCAAATATTAACTTAAAAAAAATATTTTTAACTAAATATGCATGGGACGCAGTCGGGCTGACTATAATTTTATATAATTACATGAGGCACACAAAACAGAATATTTCAAAATAATCAAATGTAAAAAGGGAACATTAAAATATTTTAAACGAGGTGGTATGCCAATGTATGTGTACACATCATGATTGAACAAGTTTAGGTATAAGCATTACAAAAAGGAAATTAATTATTATTTATTTCCTAATTAACTCAACTGTTATTGACCAGTACCAAACGGAAGCCTGCCCAATACACTGGCTGAATAGTTGCTATTTTGCTGGCTTAAATAAAAGCCAGGTCGCGTATCGTCTCAATCAAAGCCCCGCAAGATTTTTGAAAACCAAATTTTACGAGACCGAGAATTAGGTAAGATGGTGGTAGCTAGCCAGGTGGACTTTTACAAAGTCCACTAACCTACCACCAACCAAACCAAGCACGATATTGTACTCCCCCTGGGGATCAAACCCGGGACCTTTCGATCTGACCACAGGTGGTCGAACCGCTAAACCACAGAGGCATTAAGGTTCCACAGAGCGTGTGTATTTTGGCATGCTCTCCCGATGAACCGATTTTGCAGTGAACTGAAGATGTTTGCTGTTCGATTTAATATTGATAGTGGCGTCTGCGCTTGTTACCGCGACGTATGTTTCACCAGTGCGGTTGTTGGTGCAACTGAGTCAATGAATTTACATTTGCAATTAGTCTGGGGCTTAAGGACATTGAGGTGTAGCTACGGTACGTACCTCTCAATACTAGTGGGAGCATGTATGACATTTCGTAATCATTCACTATGTGTCATTTCGCTTATGAGCATACGTAACAATTCGCGTATGTCATTATGCGTAGACACCTTGTGTCATTGTGCGTTTGACTACATAAATGTGTCATTATGCGAGTAATCCAATTAATCAACCAATACCATGTAAAGCGGATATTCTTTAGCCATACTTGACATTGAAGGCATGATATTATAATCATCAACGTTAGTTGTTTCGAAAGAGGTGCTTCATCTTTTTGACTTTGACTTTGACTTTGGAACAGCGTATCGTAGGCAGCGATTTCAACTGTAACTGGTTTTTAACAGATATTTTTCATTTTATGAAAATCAATTTAGAATGATTTTTACAGAATGACGGAAACAGAAACGAGAAAAACGAAGTAGGTACGTAAACAAGCTGAATATTTATAAAAAACTGAAACCCGATTGTAACATTTTTAAACCTTATGATATTACGAAAACACGTCTGAAAGTATTATAAATCTACACAAATCGTAAATGTTTACAAGCTCTTTACGTGTTTAGAATCGGCATGTACTAACTTACTTTTTAAATAGTAAAAAATCGTAATTAGTATTTCCCCTTGTACTTTTTTACAAGCGCCCCATATAAAAAATATAGCCTATGTCATTTCTACATTTATTATGATGAACAAAACCCTTTAGGATCTGAAAGTTGAATTCTCATAAAGTTGAATTCCCAAAATGTATAATTTCCCAGAATGTTGATTAATTTTTGATTCGCAAAATGTTGAATTCTTAGAATATTGAATTCTTTAAAAGTTGAATGCCCATAATGTTGACTTTAATGTTTTCTTTGGGATCACATAGTTTTATCAATCACTAAACGACACCTCAGATATATAAAAATCCATCATGTCTTCTAGGCAGACGTTACAATGTAATAGACATACATACAACATTCTCCTGAAAATATTTCCCTACTCCAGAGGCAGTCGGATAAAAATAAATAAGACTTGTGATATTGTTTCTTCGGGGGAGTCACCTCAATCACTAGATAACCTTTATTAAAATTAGTAGACAATTTTGTTAAGACTTTTGGACATTAAAAGCGACTCTTCTCTACTTTCTCTACTAATTCCATTTTTTTTTACAACTTGGAGACGGGACAAGCAAGTAGCTACCTGGTATCTCTTGCCTACAGCAATGCCTTAATGCATAGGTCACATTCATTAAGAACATAGCCTACAAGCATAGCTACATATGGAGTAGCCATGGAATTCAAAATCTTTCAAAGTCTTATGATGTTGATATGTTCACATCTCAAATCCGTAGGTGTAAGCGCTGTATTAATCGACCTTATCCTTCCATTATCAAAATAAGGTTGTAGTATATTAATGTATTTTAATTAAAAATGTCATCATTCTCCTGCCCTTATCCCACGCTAGGTGGGGTCGGCACAACATGTTCTCTTCTTCCACTCACTCCTATCAACCGTCAACTCTGCATTACACCTTTCATACCCATGTCCTCTTTCACACAATCCATCCATCTCATTTTCAGCCTTCCCTTGCTCGCATGTCCATGTCTAATACATTTTTATTAAAAATGTATAAAATGTTAAGTTGTTTTTTTTCACAAACAAAATGTTTATTTGCTGATTTTGGCTTATGGGTATTTTAAGTTGAATACAACACTAATGTTTTTGCATTCACATATTGGTCTACAATCTAGATCTGAACAAGATGTCATATGTTATTATTAAGTCTATTTCGATTGTAAACTGTTTGGTAAATTATTAATATATAAAGAAATTACTCCGGATAGACCGCCCGGGATCCTCAGATCCATCGTACCCTTCACTCAAACTACATGCCAGCTTTCATAAATATCAAAGCAGCCAAAAACAATTTCTTGTGTATCCACAGGCGGCATTCACACGTATCTCGCGGGCGCGGTGGCTAACACAATTTTATCCGAGCATAAAAAACGAGCTCATCATGCAAACGCCAAACTCATACACTGGGTAATACAACACTGTATAGAACCGAAATTCCCTTTATTCTCTTGTCTTTATTCTTTATTACACACACAAAATACAGCACACAATACGCTAACATATGTTTTATGTTGGTGGTAGGATCTTGTTTGGGTCCGCCTGGCTAGCTACCACCATCTTACCTAAATCTGTCGCAATAATAACAATTCTTAAAAAAAATGTTGTGTTTGGCATTCAGAGGTAAAATAGCCAGTTCCTCAGTTTGTTGAGGATTCCGGGTGAAGTGCGCCTCCATCTTCGGCCTTATCTCAACTTGTTACCAGGTGAGATGAAGGCCAAGCGCTTCCTTGTCGTACAATAAAAATAAAACAATAATACTTATTTTTATAAACATTTAAAAAAAAAGGAGTAGAGAGTAGAAGGGATTTTATTGTTTTGCACTGCTTACCACGGGGGACAAGGAATTCAAAACTATCACAAACTAAGGTCACGATCACAAAGATAAATGGATTGTTAAGAATATAACAGAGGAGAGAAAGTCTCTTTCTGGCTTTATAACCCTTTTTTTAATGTACGATGGGGAAGCGGAAGGCTTTTATCTCATCTGGTTTAAGTTATGAGAAGTTACAACAGACAGAGGTAGAACAGACTGATGAAATGGCTAATGGCTAAATGGCTACCGAAACAAAATAATTCAGAAATTTTGTAATATTACAACATTGTTTATAAACGACAACACCGCCTTTTATGTATACATATAATGTTACCATGTTTTACGTAATTATTAAGATTTGCAAATCAAGTACTTTCGTTTATTTATTCATTAATTCATGAATTATGAAATTTAATATCGTAGGATTTTTGAAAACTGGGGTAGTTCTTCCATATTTGTAAATGGAAAATCTATACATTTAAGTTTCTATAACACTGCTGTTATTAAATACAATGTAGCCTGTATGTGTGGCGAATTTTATGATTTTGCATTTTACAAATTATCACATCAAAAGCTGAGGCGCACAATTAGCACAGCTATTCAGCGTGGCAATGCAGCCAGTGTCTTGGGCACGCTTCCATTTGGTACTGGTCTGGAACAGTTGAATTACCTATAGGCCGTTTGTAACGGTCCTTAGGTAATCTGACTGATTCCTTTGTACATATTTAGTTTAATTGTACATGTTTTTTATTAAATATTACTTGTCGTGTATAAATTTCAGACCGACACGTGCGTTCTCTTGCAGGAAAGTCTTATCCATCTTGAATATCGCATCTGTATCATTCCATTGAATGCCAATCGTGGTACGTGGTTGCTCCCGTGGTAAAACAATTTATCTGCATCGACGGAATTACGGCGCTGCGTCGTGAATAAAATATGTCGCCGACTGTCACTCGAAGACGTCTGTTGAGACGTCTTCTGCCTAGGGGTGCTTGTATGATGTTGCAAGCACCCCTAACCAGAAGACTACTTGCGAAAAATATCATTGCAAGATTATAAATTTTCTAGTTTTTTTGTAGTACCGCGAGCTGCATGCAGCCCGCGGAGGTAGACTTTCAATTTTTAGTTTTTGTGAGTTTTGTTTATTTTTTGAAAAATAAAAATATGATAAAAAATATGAAAAAAAAATGTAATGCAGAAAAAAATTTTATGATTTTTTTATTGTACGACGGGTAAGCACTTGGCCTTCGTCTCACCTGGTTACAAGTTGAGATAAGGCCGAAGGTGGAGGCGCACTTCACCCACCAAACTAAGCATAGCTATATGGGAACTAGGTTACGGATAGAATACTTTTTTTTTGTTAATACATACATACTTATATATAACTAATCTAAGTAGTTTAAATACTTAGTCATGTTAGTAATTAGGCAATACATTTTCTTTTGATTTGATTTGCTTTATCATACAATACAACACCCAAACACAGAATAAACATCTATATTCATCACACAATATTATCTTGGGTGGGAATTGAACCCACAACCTACAGCGCAGAAGGCAGAGTTACTACCAACTAAGCTGAGACTTGTTATTTATTTTGGGCCATCTTGAAGCATCTTGAGCTGCTTCAGCGGGCTGGTGGTCGCAGTACTGGTAAAGTAAGGTGGATGCTGCTGCCCTATACCCTGGTATAAACCCTTGGTCGGCTCATTTTTTTTTATTGTACGACAGGGAAGTGTTAGGCCTTCATCTCACCTGGTGTCAAGCTATGATAAGGCCGAAGGTGGAAGCGCACTTTACCCGGAATCCTCAACATACTTAGGAATTGGCTATCTTACATTTAAATGCAGGAAAACAACAATTTATGAATTGTTGTTATTGCGACAGTCTTAATTAAGATGGTGGTAGCTAGCCAGGCGGACTTAAATAAATTAATACCACCAGCCGAACCAAGCATGGGGATCGATCCCGGGACCTCTGAATCTGACACCGGTGGACGAATCACTAGACCACAGGGGCGAGTAGCCGCCAGCACGCATGGATATCGTTAGTATGTACTACATACTATGATAAATACCCATGGACGTTGCCCATATTATTTCCAAGCCTCGTGTGTACCTTATTTAATAAAAATAGTTTGCCAGTAGTAGCACCAGTTTCGCTTTGATAAAAAAAAAAATTAATAAAAAAAAAAAATCTGTTTTTTTATTTTTTGGGTAAGTAGTGAACAAACAGTAAACAGTCATCTGTCTTCTACCTAAGTGTCTTCCCAGCCTCACAATAGCACTTCTCCAATAATAACCCGTTGATGTTACAGATGTAGAAAGACGCACACGAGTTTTCCCCTTATGACTCAAGTTGACAGGCGCAATGCAGTGCCGTGTAGGCTATGTTCCTTGTGGGTTTGATGTACGCAGTAAGGCATTGTTATAGGCAAGAGTGCACTTAACATCAGGTGGGCTACTTGCTTGTTCCGTCTGCTAGTATTAAAAAAAAATATTAAAAAAAACACCAGTTTCTGTCTTGGCTTTCCCCGCGTCTTACTCGGATAAAAACAGCCTACCTACATGTTATTTCTGATCCATACCACTCCAGTACCTTGTGAATTTAGTGCTTTTTTCATTTATTTTCGTTGAATTTATTGAGATTCATCTTTTATGGGTTTATGGATAAATCTTTAAAGAAGGTATAATTCATGATATAAATAAATAAGACCCAGAGGCCTTGTGATATTTCGTGTTTGTGAAAGGGGATATTTTTTAAATTTAATAAGCATTTATTTTCCATGTTTTCAATGTTTTTTGTATGTGATGGATAGAAGCACGCATTTTTTTTTGGCGTGAATGAGTAACAAAGAACCAATACGCTTTTTATACCGATTTATATTCCATTTCCATCCCTAGGAAACTGATTCATGGGAAAAAAATGACATTTTTTTTGGGGCCTAGAACATATATGAAAATAAATGCAAAGTTTCAGCTCAATCCGTTCCGTAGTTTGCGTGAAGGAGAAAAAACATCTTTCGCTTTTTAATCCTCACAGGTCAGTTAGTAGTAGCTCTGCCTGCGCTGTAGGTTGTAGGTTCGATTCCCACACAGGACGAACATTTGTGTGATGAATATTGATGTTTGTTCTATGTTTGGGCGTTGTATCGTACGATATGTATGCATTGAGTATGTTTTGAGAATATTAGTATTATATCCTTAATCTAGTTCCCATATTACAATCTTTGCTTAGTTTGGAACTATAGATGGCGCTGTGTGACATTAATGTCTTGTTATTTTTATTTATTTATTGACATTTATAACATTAGTGTGGTTATATCGCTGTGTAAAAACAAGATGGCGATCCGTGTTTCGAATACTTTCCAATCAGTCGGCCTGCAGTGGTAACCCTGATCGCAAATTTGACGGACGAAGACTGACGTGCGGCGGTGGGCGCCAGGAATTAGGCTGTGAATACATTTGTTGTGTATTTTATGAAAGCTACCGCCCTGATCGGTCGACGTCTGATGTGACATCTTGACGTGACTTGTATGTAAAACGTATCCTGAGGGACACTCCATGACAATTTAGGGAAGAACTTGATGTTATAATAAATAATATTTATAAATTATTATATTTCATCTGTAATTTTTACACTTACACAAAAAAAAATAGAAATAAACATTATTTTGTTATTTTTTGTATTTTTATGTGTGTTGCACACACAATAAAGTATAAATAAATAAATGAAGTAGTTTTTTTTTAATGTAGGCGCGTAATCTGTTTTTTTCTTACCCCTGTTAAAATAATCTTAGCATTATCTTTCTATGTTTGATAATTGCGAAATTATTAAATAAAAATAAGAATCGATGACACATGATCCATTATCAACACATTATTACAACAAGAATTGAATACATAACATAAAATTTGAAAGCCCATAGAAAAGTCATGTTATTGCCTAAAAATCCATTAATAATGTTAAATACTTCACCTTTATATTATTTGTCTCTGTATTCAATTGTAATCAGGCGATTAGGATGATAAATAGTAAATATACCATGACATTGCTCATAAGATGGTTAGTTAAGAAATATTTCCAAATATTAAGTGATTCAATTTTTTCAACAAAATCATGAATCTCAAACATCACTCAATCAGAAACCTTTGTTCAAATAAAGAGACATCCCCTCCGCAGTAAATTATTAAGAGGCCACGTTAAATGTATGACAAGAGTATTTTCCGTTCGATCGCATCACCGCTGCATACAAATTGCTGTAGGCTAATACAGACGGACGGATTTACACCCAACTTGGTCGGATTCGGAAAATTACGTTTTTTTTTTGGACAATCCGCTAGCCTGGCTTTTAAACCAGGCGACAGCTACGAGTGTACTCGTAGGTACTGTCTGGGTTTCAATTGGCTTTTTATTAAGCTTTCGTCTTTCGTGTAGTGATAGGTGGTTCGTCCACCGGTGTCAGATCCAGAGGTCCCAAAGTAGGTTTGATCCCCAGGGGGTGTAATATAGAAGCAAACTTCATCCGAAATCCTCAACAGTCTGAGGCAATGACTGAAATCATACCTCTAAATGCCGGAACAAAATAATTTAGAATTGGTGTTATGGCAACAGAATTAAGTAAGGTAGTGGTAGATAGCCAGGCGGACTTAAACAAAATCTTACCACCAACCAAACCAAGCAAAATATTGTACTCCCCTCGAGATAGACGCCGGGACCTCTGAATCTGACACCGGTAGGCGAAACACTAGACCACAGAGGCGTTTTAAAACATATCTAAATACTTTTTTTTTGTAAATACATAATATATAGTTGGCTCGACTTATCGCACAACTCGGTCGTGTGATCTATCACGTTCATGTTGGATCTTTGAGGCTCGAATGGTTAGCATTCCGGTGAGCGGTGATGGCAGAAAATAAACCCACTGAGTCTCTCGTTAAAGCATTAACGTGTTTGACACGACGGCTTGGTGTTCCGATGGCTTTTCTTTTTTCAGCTAAGGATGGCTTGAACCCCGCAATTAAAGTCTTATTTACATCTGCCTTTGTGATGTCTTATTTGCCATTTTGCTATGGCCATTAATACTTTTATGTTTGAGAGCTGCACTGCAATTTGGGGATGATAATTGTTGTTAAGACTTGGTTGGTTTAAATGTATATCATTATAACAACTTGGTTGGAGGTAGAAAATTATTCAAGTCCGCCTAGCTAGCTACCATAACCTTACCTAATTCTGTCGCCATAACAACAATTCTTAAATTGCTATGTTTCGGCATTTAGAGGTAAGATATTTATTTACCAATTCCTCTGTTTATTAAGGATTCCAGATGAAGTGCGCTTCCACCTTCGGCATTATCATAACTTAAAAATCAGGTGAGAAGAAGGCCAAGCACATCTCCGTCTTTCAATAGTAAAAATTGACCGATGACAATGTGGCAATTGCGAGCTCAGGATCTCTATTAGTAGCGTTGATTGAGATCGCCCAAGTTCAGCAGTGGACGCTGAAATGCTAATAATGAAATACTATCAGGGTCGTAACATTAATAATTTCCCTAAACACGAATAAATTGCCATAATTAGTCGGTAAAGATAATATTCACTTAGCTATGCAATTCAATGTTTAACATTTGTCTGATAATATTAGGCTTTTAAATACGGTGCGACAATTCATAAGACTAGAACAATACTTTCAACCCTACCGAGACAAAACGCGGCAATTGAAAACGTTTGAATATTGATAAAATAAATATTGGAGCGCGTGACCGAGGCTCCGGCCGCCGCCGCCGCCGCCGCCGCCTGAACTGTTTGCATTTCAGACAATTCATTGGTATTTCGAGTCGACATGACTATTGAAGCGGTAAAATTCATTCAGCGATTGCTTAAGTATTCTTGAGTGTGGTCTTTGAATCGGTTCTTGAGTTTACTTTACTTTTTTACACTGGAGTTACGATAATAAGGTAAATTAGATAAGTTGTTTTAGTTTTTTTTATTCGATGACGGGAAATCGCCTGGCCTTCATCTCGCGGTATCAGGTTGTTTGAAGGCCGAAGGTGGAAGTCTACTTCCCCTGGAATCCTCAACGCCGGCATTCAGCAATATAGAAGTGTTGTTGTGGCGACAGACTTAGGTAAGATAGTGGTAGCTAGCCAGGCGGACTCAAACAAAGTCCTACCGACAACCAAACTAAGCACGATATATCCCTGGGGATTGAACCCGGGACCCCTGCATCTGACACCGGTAGGCGAACCATAAGACCACAGAGGCGGTTAATAAATGCCTTAAGATGTTATGGTCACCCTCCAGAGATACCATGAAGTGATAAAGGCTCTTATTTTACACACGCAAGACGGCGTGTAAAATAAGATTTGTCACGGCGCGGCGGCGTAGCACTGCTACGGCGGCTAAATACAGTGCTACGCGGTGGATCACCATAGACCTCCCGGTCTTTAACCTAACCTGAGAGGTTTTCAGCATAACTCTATTTTATACGAAGCATGTATTACGAAATCATTTTGTGAAAACTACAAAATAATAGGAACAAAATTACGGAATTGATGTTCAGGCTATTCGGCTATTTATTTTCAATGGTTTCTTTGTACATACCTAGTTATTTTAATTATCAATCAGTGTCATTTTCATTGTCGATCAGTGTCATTTTCATTGTTATTTTATTTTATTTTTTTTGGAAAACTTACAGCTAGGAACTATTACAAATCATTGTATATATACATGCAAATCACATTAATATGTGCATTTTATGTATGACTGAAGGCCAATTACAAATTTCCACTAATAAAATACAGTATAGATAAAGTATAAAAGAACAGTATAAATTAGACGACAGTATTTAACAAAAGTGCAGTGAAATTGTAGTAAAGTAAAAATATAAAGATTTACAAAAATTGTGCCTTTTTATTTAGGTAACTATGTTTTTTTGAATTTAGAAAATAAAATAAGTCACTAATAAAAAATAAATCAACCTTAAAATATAAATGAGGAAAACTATATATTGTATCTACTTATTAAAGAGGTTAACGCTGCTTACAAATTAAATAAAAAAAAATACTTATTGTTATACTTATTTGTAAATTATGATAAATTATTTATTTATTTTCAATGGTTATGTATTTAGTTGAGATAAGATTTCGCGGAGTTTTTTTAGCATCAAAACTATTGATATATCATAATAATATCTGAAAATTGAAAGGCACGTGCAGAATGCGATCCCTTACGCATCGATACGTTAGTGATTGTGAATTCAACATTAGATGTTAGATTTTATTGACACAGTCCCTTCGATTGAATCCTTAGCACAAACTCTTCAAAAAATAACAGCGAATCGTGCAGTGTAACTTTTTTTCCTCCTCTCTACAGGGCGAATGAGAAAGCCAGAAATATCTAAGTAGGTACTACCTAATGAAATATCGATTCATTTATTCAATAACAAGTACAATTAAACTAACTATGTACAAAGTAATCAGTCAGATTACCTAAGGACCGTTACAAACGGCCTATAGGTAGCTCAACTTTTCCAGACCAGTACCAGACGGTAGCGTGCCCAAGACACTGGCTGCATTGCCACGCTGAATAGCTATGCTAATTCGCTGGCCTAAATAAGAGCAAGCACTTGGGGTCAAGTGTCGCCTCAATCAAAAGCCCCGCAAGATATTTGAAAACCCGGAGGGCACCGGCTCCCCACTACCTAATTGAATTTGTTATTAAATTTAATACATAATTGTCATGAGATACGGTGGAGTAAAATAGCAACATTTTCCACTCTCTAGTGTCATACAAGTTGAATAATTGATCGAGTGAACGAAGCGAATGAGATCTCCGAGTTATGTTGGGAGATCCGGCAGTATACAACCTGTAACAGAATATGTGTACTATGCCGAAACGGGGTTATCCGACCCGACTCGTGGAACAACGTTTGTTTTACGACTTTTTGAATGTTGGTTCAAAGTTTTTCGTAAAACAAGATCAAAGTTTTGACACCAACAGCTGGTTTTTTGAGTTGAGACTACCCTAAAATCAGCTGTTTCTTAACTCGTGTCAATGACCTCAGCTCTAGACAGATGAGGCAACATAGCAGAAGGTCACAATCATAAAGAACGAAAAGCGCTTTCACTAACAGAGGAAAAGCGTCTAAAAGCCTGGGCTGCTAATGAGACAATCCATTACTAGAAGGTTTAATTTGTCAAATCAATAAGAATTATCAAATTATCAAAGAGGATCACAAAAGGCGCAAATATAGTGGTCTCGACAGAGCTTACCTATTTGAGCCTTTTGGGGTGGAGACCTTGGGTCCGTGGGGAGCCGGTGCCCTCCGAGTTTTCAAAAATATTGCGGGGCTTTTGATTGAGGCGACACGTGACCCAAGGGCTGGCTCTTATTTAGGCCAGCGAATTAGCATAGCTATTCAGCGTGGCAATGCAGCCAGTTTCTTGGGCACGCTTCCGTCTGGTACTGGTCTGGAACAGTTGAGTTACCTATAGGCCGTTTGTAACGGTCCTTAGGTAATCTGACTGATTCCTTTGTACATAGTTAGTTTAATTGTACTTTTTATTGAATAACAATTTGATCTATCTGTTAGCTAAAATACAAAATAATCGTTCCTATAATGTACTTTTGTTCGTCCAATATCGCATTTATCGTCTTTTTGTAACTGTAGGTGCCTATGTAATTTATCAATGTGAATATTCTATCTAATAACTTACTTTCACGAGATGACTCCAAGTTCTCACTAAAATTGGTTCATCTGTCTTTAATACTCTTTGACACAGACAATTGCACCAACTGATACCTACCTACTTACATGCATAGTGCGGTAAAGGAATAGGGTCGTCACTATTTATTGTCATTGAGAAAATGAAAAGATTTGTATGTGAAACTGAAAATGGGAATTCACTATTATCTCCCCACCACAACAAATACTTTTCCTGGTCCGAAAAGCCCCCCCACTGCTTAGTACACATATTCTGTTTCACCTTGTATGTATGTATGTGTTAATGTTTGCGACGGCGTAACTCTCGAACTTTGATGAAATTGAAAATGTTAAGAGACAATACATATTATATTGAAAAATATTGTTGCTGGATTTTTGATAAGTGTGGTTTTAAGATATTGGGGTAAAAACATATTCATTTTTTTATTGATTCGAACAATCCACATTTTACCCTGTTGGATACAGGGTAAAATGTGGACATTTGTGGACATAAACGTGGACACACAAATCATAATTAATTGATTTTTGAACGTGTCTGTGATTCTGATGTCTCATTTCGGTATACTTCTTGCCCTTCTCCAACGACTTGGTGAGAAAGTTGAGAAAGTTGGACAACCATTGATGAGCGACTCTTCTTTCTGATTCTGCAGTCATCTTCATTAAAAGCCGTATCCCAAATATGTATGAGTTCTGAAGGATAACTATCATCAGTAATGTAGAAACATCAATATTTTCACGGCGCCTAAATCATCGTCATCATCAACAGCCCATTAGTGTCCACTGCTGGACAGAGCCTCCTCCAAAGACGGATAGTTTTTGCTATAACACCACGATTTGCAGGTGGATAGGTGATCGCAGCAAAGGTGTATATAATACTCAAAAGGAAGCTGCTGCCCTTCTTCTGGTGAAATCCCTTTGTCGGTTTTTACGACATCCATGCTGGAGGAGGGGTCGATTCTCATGCCGTGACCGCCACGGCCTGTTGAGTTACCGATCTCGTTATTACTATCGTTATTACTATCGTTCGCAATACCCAATTTGGGTTCATGCTTCTGGTGAATAAGCGATTGGATTCGGAACGTAAGTTATCCACGGTCCAGTGGATGGCAAGTCTTGTGATCCGTGAGTGGACACCTCCAGTAAACTTGTTAGATCCGCTTCAGTGCTCTCGGATATATCAGTTTGCTTTACGCTTCAACCTTACACTTGAAATTTCGTTACCTTTGATAGGTTTGGAAATCTTTTGTTACCAAAACGTAACGGCAACGCTCTCATACTTAATTACAGATGACCAAAATTGTGTTTTAATTTAATATACAGGGTGTTTTGTGCATAGATCGACACGATTTTTTGGGGGGTTTAGAAACCTACCCCCCTTTTTTACCGGCAGAACCTATGTTCTATGTGTCACAGTAGTTTAGATATGATCTTTTTTAGTTTTTTAAACACCACAAAATAATTTGTTCTGTATTCTGCATTTTATTTCTGAATAAATCATTACTCGATACAATTCACATGAAAAAAAAACGTTCCGAGCTTTAAAAGTCGTAAATCTGTGTAAATGTTATGAAAGGTGACAACTTCTAAATTCATTTAAAAAAAAAACTTAAAGCCATTTAGTAAAATTTTATTTAAAAAAATAGGTTTTAATGTCTTTTTTTGCAATATGCTACATTACATCAGAAATAATTCATTAGGTGGTCTAAATAAGAGATATTTGTTTGCTAGGTCATGATTAAGAAAACACTTTTTATGTTAAAATGTTTTTATTAAATTTATATTACAAAATTTGCTCAAATTGATCGCTTCCGCACCCTATACATGCACGAGACGTTTTTCTTACTTTCGTGGTTGTCGTAAAAATCCGCATTTAATATTTCATTATTTCAAATGCGGCGTTGATCTACTATCAAAATTAATTTTATGGACATCTCTGTTGCATTAACATTAATTTTTTTTGCACGTCCCTAGATGTGAAAATCCACGTCCCTAGATGGTCAGGTCTGGGGATCGTGCGAGCCAAGAAATAAGGCCAGCTAGATCTTAATTGGTGAAATATAATAAAAATTGCACTGTTATTAGTATCAAACAAATGTAGAGTGTTGAGCGTTGACGATATTTAACGAACTAAAGATTGAGTTAACATTCGTAGCAATAACAACGTTATATTTACTATGGTAATTTAATAACTTGATATGTTTATATCCCTAAATGTATTCTTTAGAATAAGTTATAGATGCGTTGTACGCAAATAAAATATTTTTGTACCTCTACTATTTGATGAAAATCACAGAGCCAAGATTATAATCTTTTTGATAATGTTTTTGACCATGGATCTTCCATGATCGTGATCAAGCGATAGAAAATAATAATAAACTGACATCTTATTGTCACTACAAATTGGCTGACAACTAGTTTTGTCTAAGCTTTTCGTTAATCGGCCATGCATCGGTCAATTTCACCGTAAGCGATCCGCCGGCGGCCGCTTTTGTGCCGTGCCTCGATTCTAATTGAAACTATTTTGGACGCAGGACAATGCAGCATTGTCCGCGTGTCCGGCGGTGTTTGCCGCCTTTACTAATTCAGGTGGGCGTGGCGGCGGGTGGGCGGGGCAAGGGCGGGGCCATCGGACAGGCCGCCCAGCCGCGCAGCGCGCTCTTCGCTCTCAATACCGGCCTCGTTCAGTCGGCTTGCTGACGCGACGCCGCGACGTCTGGTTCCTAACTTCGCGCGAAAGTACACCCAACTTTCCCACATACGATACTGATGAACAAAGTTTGTAGAGACTTGGACAGTGGTTGTAGTGGGTCGTGAGAGAGGAGGCTATCGGTAGACGCACGGCTCCGCACCACCCACACGCACGCCAAGTAAGTTCTTGTTAACTTTTCAGGACTTGCATAGCTCCGAACGCAACAAAGTAATGTTTTCAGGAACATGCATATGCAGAACCCTATATTAACGCATCACCGTTTATATTGGGATTTTGTATTTCGACTCTACCCTGGTTCTTCCTGGTCTTTAGACCAGAAAGTAGACTTCCTGAAATATTAAATCCTTAAATTTTATTTAATTGTTTTCGTATATAACAATTGGCACGACACTGACTTTAATACATTTCGTCGTAGAAAATAGATAATGGATACAAGTGGTACGATAAAGAAAACGATCAAAGTAGTTGCAACTATGTTGTAACTGCACAGAGATCCTTTGCGTCTAAATACAAGTTATATTTAGTTAGAGCGATGAGTCATGTAATGACTGAACCTTGGGCTTAAATAAGTGCCTAATCACTAAAGACTACACAAGGTACCATGTGTACCCATAACTTATAATCTGACTCCTAAATATATAATGTCAACATACCTACAGTTAGTCCATTAATAAAATACACTCACGTTATGATATTACCTTTTAGATTAGAACCTATGTAATCCTATTTACAAGAAACAAAAGTTTTTTTTATTATATTATTATAGCTTTATTGGTACCTACATAAAAGTTAATCACCTTAATTACTTTTTGAATTCTGCACTGTGACGTAACGACAGAACAAAAATTAATATGAGAACATAATAAACTTGTAGCAAGAGCAATAATTATTTAATATACAATATTCGGAATTAAATTGTCTCTGTGATAATAAGAGTAACAAGATGAAATAAAGGAACCTAATTTTATTTCCTGATACAAAAAATACAAAATGTAACTTAAGTTGGCAAAAATGGGCGGCCTTCGATTCCAGAGAACGGTTCAATAAATTATTCTAGAATCTTTGTTTGCTATCCTTACTACTACCGACGTATACTTTATATCAAACTATGACCTAATTAATTACAGCCGTAGGTGTGTTACTGCTGTATTCATCTATAGATATGTATACAGCTCGACATTTATTATGAGCCATGTAGTAATATAGTATCAATTACCCAGACACACTAAATAAATTAAATAAGACGTAGGATTTTTCTATTAAAATCGTAGTCTACTATTAAGTGTAGCAGAAATATGAGTTATCGCTACTATTTAGGTATTTTTATGAAAATAAGGTTTATAATAGCGATACGTGTGTTTGGGTGCAGTTTGCTATATTCAAGTAAAAAAGTACTCAAAGAACTCAAATAAATAAATAAATATTACACGACATTAATTTTACATAGCGCCATCTGGCCTGACACTAAGAATAGCTTGTAATATGGAAACAAGATTACGGATAGAATACTTTAAATACTATTTGTGAATAAATAAGTACGTACTATATGATAAAACACCCAAACACAGAACAAAACTTCCATTTTCATCACACCAATGTTTGTCCTGTGTGGGAATCGAACCCACAGCCTACAGCGCAGAAGGCAGAGTTACTACCAACTGAGCTATGGGGCTTGTAAAATCAATTCAATTTATTCATCTAACACTTTTTTACTATTACGTTTGAAATTTTGTTCATAACTTAACATGCTATATAAAATTTGTAATGGATTTAGTTTTTTGTGTCTTAGATTATTTTTAGGACAAGTTCAGATATTTGTATCTTTCGGTTATGGCGCTAGGATATACCTATTCATGTTTTCGATTTTCCTTAAGATGTTTCCTTTGTTATGCCAAGGACTGGATTGAAGTTGGCACATAATGTGTTTTATGACCATTTGAGTATCGTAAAACGAAGGTTTTTTAAAATAAAAAAACTTTTTTATTTAATAATCTGATAGTGACAGTAAAAAAATAATCTAAGACACACAAAAAGAAAACCACATTGGAAATCCAATTCAATGACAGCGAATCAATCGTCATCGACAAACGATCGAGTTTCCGACTCCGTATAAAAATCCGCCCGCCCAAACCGTGTTTCCCTCCCGCCAACCCCCTTTGGAAATCATCGCTGACATTGTCAGTTCACTTTTATCGCCTTAGATTAGGGTTATCGTAAAAAAGCCGAGGGACGGCAAAAATCTCAAGGGTGAATTTCTTATCTTATATACCTTGATAGTTTGGATTATTCGTAATGTGTTTTAGTTCCAACAACTTGGATACACATGGCTTGACTAGATCTAATTCTGACTCATTTTGTTGAAAACACTCTGAAGATCAATCATCTGATTTTTCAACGAGGGCAGTTAGCAGTCCTAAAGAAAAAAGTACTGTCGCGAGTTCATTTTTGTGCGACTTTTCATCTACAAAACAGAAGATTTTCTACAAGAGAACAGCGTGCTAGTAGCAATTTTAAACAACAAGCCTTTGTATCAACCGACTATATCTCTGATTAAATAATATAAAAACCATAAAAGAGTAATATGCATACACTTTTAGAAAGACAAACAAGATGAACGTGCAATAAAATGGTGCACTGCGAAAATTCCGGCTATCACAAAAAAGGCCGGACGCGTGGCCACTCTAGTCACGATCTTTTTACGGCAATCTGCAATCGTTTTTCCCATTTCGATTAGGGTGCTTTGGTTCAAAGTGTTCTCCATCTAGGTCTCTTTTTGTTGCGTTTGCGGATAGTGAATATCGATGAGAAAAGCTTTTTAGTAACTAGCTTTATTGACCTACCGATTGAAATGGAATATCGGTGGAGATGACTAGTTTGGAATACTTTCTACTATTATATTTCCATCTTAATTCTCGAGAGATGATTACACTATTGTTTATTTGATTGTACAACGGGAAAGCGCTTGGTCTTTATCTCACCTAGTAGTTATGATACGGCTAATGGTGGAAGCGCACTTAACCCGGAATCCTCAACGGTCTGAGGAACTGGTGATCTTACCTCTAAAAGCCAGATAATAAAAAAAATTGAATTGTTGTTCTGGATATGTTCAGATAGAATTAGGTAAGATGGTGGTAGCTAGACAGGCGGACTTATACAAAGTCCTATCACCAACCAAGCACAATATTGTACTCCCTTTGGAGATCGAACCCGGGACCTCTGGGTCTGACACTGGTGGGCGGACCACTAGACCATAGAGGCGGTTAAAATCTACGATATACTTGCTCGATCTAAAAAAAAATCCAATCAAACTCTCGCATTTAAATCATTGAGCAGGATAGTGGATTATTATAATATTTGATTTATTTATTATTGTATTAAAATAATAAAATTATTTCGATATTTTTGTCCTATTAGGTAAACTTTAAGTTAAACTTAATAGAATAGAGTGGATAAAATTAAAGTATTCAACTCATTTACTATTTCGCTTCATTCATTATGAAATGAATATCTACAGTTAATCGTATATAACCAAGCGTCATAGCTCAGTTGGTAGTAACTCTGCCTTCTGCGCTGTAGGTTGTGGGTTCGATTCCCACCCAGGACAAACATTTGTGTGGCAACATCTATATTCAGATGTTTGTTCTGTGTTTGGGTGTTGTATTGATAAGTATATATTTAGTAAAAAAAAGTATATAAGTATTCTATCCGTAATCTAGTTCCCATATTACAAGCTATGCTTAGTTTGGGGCTAGATGGCGCTGTGTGAAATGAATGTCCTGTAATGTCTTGTCCTATAAGACTGACGAGTTATGTCTTTTTTCGTAGACTTTTTAGACGGGTTTGGATTGCTGGTTCCATATTTGAAATACGGATGTCTACATTTAGATAGTGGAGCCAATTATCAATGCTATTCCACCAAAATCAGATCCAGAGGACTCGGGTTCGAACCCCAAGGTACAATCCTTAGCTTGATCTAGTTGGGGGTAGGATTTTGTGTAGCTACATCATCTTACCTATTTTATTTGTCTGTCGCCAAATTCTTAATTGTTGTGTTCTGGCATTATGAGGTAAGATAGCCAGTTCAGACTGTTGAGGATTCCGGGCGATGTGCGCTTCCGCCCGGCCTTATCTTAACTTGTAACCAGGTAAGATGAAGGCCATGCGCTTCCCATCGTTATATTTATCGAAATAAACCCATGCCATTAGGATCTCCCCAGAGAAGTGAGTTCACACACCCTCACACTAGAAAACTACAATCGCATACATTTTGTGTAACGATGATAACGCGGCGATATCGCTTCGCATCGCTTCGCATCGCTTCGCATAATGAGGCCTCAGCGTAGCTAGCCGACGCCGTAACCCTCTCGTTACCGCCGCGCCGTTACGGATTAGGGCTCCTATTGTACGTCGGTATGCGAAATACGTAATGAAGTCTTGTTATTCAAAAACAATGAAAAATTGGATTGATAATTAAACTAACTATGTACACAGTCGAATTACCTAAGCACAGTAACAAACGGTTTATAGGTTCCAGACAAGTCCCAGACGGAAGCGTGCCAAAGACACTGCCTGCATTGCCACGCTGAATAGCTATGTTAACTTTCTAGCCTAAATAACCGCCTCTGTGGTCTAATGGTTCAACCCACCGATTTCAGATCCAAAGGTCTCGGGGTTCGATCGCTATGGGGAGTACAATATATTGTGCTTGGTTTGGTTGGTGGTAGGATTTTATTTAAGTCCACCTGGCTAGCTACCACCATCTTACCTTATTCTGTCGCCATAATAAAAATTCTAAAAATTGTTGTGTTCCGGCATTTAGAGGTATGTAAGATAGCCAGTTCCTCAGTTTGTTGAGGATTCCGGATGAAGTGCGCTACCACCTTCGGCCTTATCTCAACTTGTAACCAGGTGAGATGAAGGCCAAGTGCTTACCCGTCGTTCAATAAAAAATACAATTATAAGAGCCAACCTTTGGGTCACGTATCGCTTTAATAAAAAAACTCGGAGGGCACCGGCTCCCAACGACCCCAAAAGGCTCAAATAACCAAGCTCTGTCTTGACCACTACATTTCGCGAAGTCCTGACGATTATTTCTCTAGATCACCAAGTGTTCCCGTCATCCCATGAGTATTTCCCGAACTCCAGATAACCAAGCGTTTCCCCGTTGTATAATTAAAACTTCCGTCGTGTTCGCATAGGACAACTAAGCTTCAAAAAACTATGATTTGAATTTTACGGTGATGGTAAGTCAGTCAATATATTGGATATGTTAGTTTCCTCCAAGATTATAGTGGGTTTTGAGATAATCTCCAAACTTGGCTGATGGATTGGAGACTGTCGTATTGTCAAAAATATCAAAAGAAAACGTTGCTTTATTTTTACAGGTGTTGTGAGATTGTCTGACTGTCATCACCTATAATAGTGTGATACATGACGCTTATAACTAGCATCTACTATGAGGAATATCGAAATGAATAAGCAAGGAATCTATCTTACTTAGCAATTATGTTGGTCCACTAGCTTTTGCTCGCGGCTTCGTTCGCGTCAAGAAGTATTATTATTAATTAGCTATAGTTTTTGCGGCTTCACTTTTGTTTAGCGTGTGTAAAAAATTAGGGCCTACAAAACTTAAAAACGACAGTACATTCTTCAACTTCTCCATTAACGTTCAGATTTTCTTTAGCCATTTTAAAAAAGTCTAACCGACAAAACCAAAACTACTAAACCGAAACAAAACAAATGCAAAATCTCAAAATCATTTCTTTGGGGATGCCTACGTCATAGTAGCTTTATGCATGCAAAGTCTCAGCCCAATCGGTTTAAAATTGACAAAGTTTCATACAAACTTTCATCCCCTATTTTATCCCCTTGGGGGTAGAATTAATCAAAATCCTTTCTTAGCGGATGCCTACGTCATAACATCTACCAGCATGCCAAATTTCAGCCCGATCCGTCCAGTGGTTTGGGCTGTGCGTTGATAGATCACTATGTTAGTCAGTCAGTCACCTTTGAGTTATATATGTGTATATTTAGATAATTGCCGTCAAATACATTTCCACATACATCTACATATAATTTAAACAACTTTTTATGCATATGGCGAAAATGGAGGATAATTTCACAAAGCTTAATGAAATTTATTATATGGAGGAGTACAATAGCTAATATATCTTGTATTATATTTTTTTACGCTGTGTTTCAAACATTGCGCGCCTTCAAGCATAGTACCAACTTAACTCGGAGATCGCTTCGCTCGATTAATCAAAAGGACGCCAAATCAGCCCTCTAAAAAGGCCGCAAAGGAGACCAAGAAGTTGGAGAGGGCTTTTGTCTTTTACTTTCGTGGTGTTTCGAAATATTTTAATGTACAGACAGATGAAAGCTTTAGGTTTTTAAATCTCCACGAACCAACGAAACACAGCAAAGTACTGGGAGCTGGACTCAGGTGGGTGGTCGCTGGTTGGGCGGGCCCTTGCCGGTTGTACCACCAGATACATAGATAAGTAATCACCTCAGTGGTTTGCCTACCGGTGTCAGATCCAGGGGTTCGATCCCCAGGGGAGTACAATATTGGTTTGGTGGGTGATAGGACTTTGTGTACCATTTGACTAGCTACCACCATCTTACCTAATTCTGTCGCCATAACTATTATAAAATTGTTGTGTTCCGGAATTTAGAGGTAAGATGTCAGTTCCTCAGTTTGTTGAGGATTCCGGGTGATGTGCGCTTCCTTTGGCCTTATCATAGTTGAAAATCAGGTGAGATGAAGGCCAAGCAACTCACAGTGGTACAAATAAATAAATGAATAGGTCCGAATACAAACAACTAAGCGCTAAGCCACTGGGTTGCTATTTATTTGATATCCTATACCCATAGCCATTGAAAGTGTCTAAGGAGCAGATTTACGGTTCCAGTTCGATATTGCAGTCATTAATTACGAAATAGATAAACTGACCACGACACGTCTTGTGCTGTTCTTGAAAGTACCAGGAATTAATTAATGAAAATACTTTATCGCACACCTTAAAATAAAACGGGATTACTTCACTACTAAAAAAATAAAAATAAAAATCATGGGGCGGTCTTATCGCTTAGAAGCTATTTCTTCCAGACAACCTTTGGATGGAGACGATTTCATGGCTAAAGTAGTGGTAGGTGGTGCATATATTAGTAGGTGTCTAGCTAAATTGATACAGGGTTATTGTTAATTCGACTTGTTCGCGTTAGGAGGTGATAAGGGTGACTATTTGCGATAATTTTAATCCTATATGCTTGATGCAAAAGTGAACCATTTTTGAGTTATCATGTTTTTTAGCTTTTTTTCAAAATAAGTCAAAAATGCCACATCAAAAATTAAAGAAAAAAAAATCAGTTTAATTATCATTTTTTCTTCTGATTTATAAAAACGATTCAGTCAGTAATTACCAATAACCCTGTATAATACGTTATGCAAAGCTACAAATATACGCTATAAATATATTTAAGAGTTATAGAAGCCCCTTTGTGAAAGGGCTCGTCCGGAGAATTACTACCACCATACCTATTTCGGCCGCCAAGCAGCAGCTGTGTTTCGGTTTAAAGGTTATGGTTGCCGGTGAAATTACGGGTACCTGAGGCTTAATACCTTTATGCCTCAAGTTGACGGGCGCTATGCAGTGCCGTGTACGCTATGTTCTTTGTGGATGTGACCTATGCAGTAAGGCTTTGTCATAGGCAAGAAATGCACTTAACACCAGGTGCGCTACTTGCTTGTCCTGTCTCTTAGTAGTATAAAATAAACACACTACTTATATAATATAAATACCTACATATTATACACTATGTACCTAAATAATATACAAATACAATACACAAATAATATATATATATACATATATATATGGATGTTAATTTAATAAATATTCAAGAAGTACTATGATAAAACCTATAAAACGGTACAGAAAACAGCAAATACTTATGGCGACGAAGGATGAGATAGAATATTTAAATAGGTTCATTTAAGTAAAAACATTATTTCTTTCTTTGAACACATCCAGAGAAGAAAAAGTTAGGAAGACTAAGCCCTTGAATAAGATAAATACGAGTAATCTGGAGTATCCAATAATTATAATCTGTATTGTTTCAGACTTACAATTAAGGTAATTAGCAAACAGACTGTTTAATTGGAGTGAATATTTTATTGAAGATAAAAAATACCCCTAGATCCCTGTTCTAAGTTCTAGGCATAGATGTCTATTTAGGGCGAATTAAGCTATTTACAAAAAAATAAGAAAACCCTTCTAGCCACTTACCTTTATAAATGATCATTAAGTGGATACAATGTGGGCTTCTTGGTTTAAGAGGAATCGTTATAAATTTAAGCTTTTATGTTTCGTTATTTTTCAAGATAATACCGAAATTTACTAGCAATTTAAAGTTGGTCCTTTCTGGCTAACATCTTACCTGAGTCTGTCACCTTATAGGCATTGCAGGCAGCATTCAGAGATAAGATAGCCAGCTCCTCAGTCCATTGAGGATTTCAGTAGGTGTGCTTCCATCATTATAACTGCCTTTTCACAACCTTACGTAAAAAAATAACGCTACAAATACAAAGTTTAAATTACAAGTAGTAAGTAATCGAGATATATTTAAAGTTTTTTCCTCAGTGGTCTAGTGCTTTGCCTACCGTTATCAGACCCAGAGGTCCCGAGTTCGATCCCAGCAGGGGAGTACAATATTATGCTTGGTTTGGTTGACGGTAAGACTTTGTTTAAGTCTGCCTGGCTTGCCACCAATATGTAATCTAATAATGACGCCATAACAGCAATCTTAAATTATAAATGTGTTCCGGTATTTAAAGGTAAGAGAGCCAGTTCCTCAGACAGTTGAGGATTCGGGGGGAAGTGCGCTTCAACCTCCGGCCTTATAACCTGAAACCAGATGAGATAAAGGCCAAGCGGGAATGTTTTTTTTTATAGTATGACGTGTTTGGCCTTCATCTCATCTGGTTAGATGACAGATTTTGTACCCATGTATTGAATACCCCTGAGGCACAGTATAATTTATTAATACATTTAAAAAGTGACACTATAAAATAAATGTACAGTCTCAAATGATGTTCCATCCACTCCTGCAGTTGCTTTACTACCATCAGACACTTTAAATCACGAAGCATTGTTTCCGAGTAACAAGCAGCGGCGAAAGGATTCTGAAGACGCATTAAAAACAGATGAGGTTTAAAAAGCAGTTCCCGCAAATGATGCTAAATGGACGCGGTAGACGAGCGTTTCAAATGCTCAAACTCGAGCGATTACAGCTCGAATTTCACGATCTGGATGGCGATTTTAACCAGTTGTTATAATAATTTGCTTGAATATGTATATCTATATCTAATCTATATATAGAGTTTTTTTTTAAAAAGAGATTCAGATTTTTTTATATTTTTCATGGAATAAATCTAGTTACTAGGTTAACAAATTATAAATTATTTTTATTTTTTTTCATTATTAATAAATCTATGTCATTAATTTTACGCAGTGCCATTTTGCTCAGTTTGGGGCTAAATAATAATGGCAAATTCATTAAATATTTTCGGAAATATGCATAAAATGGCTTTTATTTCAATGCGCGACGGGAAAGCGCTTGGCATTCATCTCACCTGGTTACATGTTAAGCAATGGCTGAGGGTAGAGGCACTTCACCCGGAATCCTCAACAAACTGAGGACCTCTCTCTTACCTCTTGAGCACAACAATTTATAATTTTTGAAATGGCGACAAACTCTGGTAATATAGTGGTAGTGGCACGAAGTCCTACCTCCAACCGATCGAGCCCGGGATCTCTAGATCAGATATCGGTGGGCGAACCAATAGACGAAGAGGCGGTGTCATTTAAAAAATGATTTCCCCAGTCCCTGTTTCGTCTATCTGACTTTTCGACTCTCAGACCCAGTCTGAGAGTTCAGTACAGATCTTTCGAATAGGTTTCGCAAGTCGTCGGTCTGCCAGCCCCGTACGGACGATTGGTTTAGTTAGCAGTGAGCGTCGCGCCTCATTTACTCGCCGCCCCGAGTCGGCGCGCCGCAACGAGACTTTGTCACCACTCTTTTCATTCTGACGCGGCACTAACTATCAGAGAAACTGATCGGTCCGGGGTATACAATTTATTCATATTTCGTATGTACTGCACGTTCTTTTTCCACGACTTTGCTTCATATGTCTGTATCAAAATAGAGCATCATCTAAATACAATTGTTGCATGAAACATCATCTAAATAAACGAGTTTCATTTTATTGTACGACTGGTGTTGCTTGGCCTTCATCTCGCCTGATTTTCAAGGTATGATAAGACTGAAGCTGGAAGCGCACTTCGCCCGGAATCCTCAACAAACTAAGGAACTGGCTATCTTACCTGTAAATTCCGGTACACAACAATTTAAGAATTGTTGTTATGGTGACAGAATTAGGTAAGATGGTGGTAGCTAGTCAGGCGGACTTAAACAAAATCCTTCCACCAACCAAACCAAGCACAATATTGTAGTCCCCCTGGGGATCGAACCCGGGGCCTCTGGATCTGACACTGGTGGGCGAACCTCTAGACCACGGAGGCGGTTGTTGTAACACCATTTACCCTCTTTTTCACATAACAGCTGGAAAGCATTGCAAGATATAGGCCTTCCCTCCCTTATGTAAATAAGATCTTATCATACAGGTAATGTGCAATGTGTTCTACACTATTGGGTGTACAATATAAAATTAATACCTACTTACTAACAAAAGATTTTAGATTGAAATTCGATCTTATGATTTAAGTTAAGCAAATAAAAGTAAAATATAATAGTTAGTAAGTTAGTTAATTATTTCTTGCAGTCAAAAAAATATGTCATTGAATAAAATGTCATGTTAATTAAGTATGTTAGTTGAATACAAATTTGTTTTAAATGTCAAAAAGTCTTCGCACTTTCTTATGTCAATCGGTAACTATTAAATTTTCGAACTCATAACAAAAACGCTATTATTGTGTAGTGATGTAGTAACATTTGTTTTTGGCTGTAATTTATCGCATCGGCGTAAACTCTCAACGTGTGTAAAGAGATGAGGATGACGCCTTATATGAAGTACCGTCTCAAATATACACAGCAATGTTAATGTCAACAAGTTAAGATTTTTAAAATATGGCCTACTACTCTCCCATCTTTTCAGCCCACACATGACCCTAATGCGGCCCTTTAAAGGCCCTTAAAATGGCCCTTTTGAGCTATTCATAAATCTTCCATATTTATGGCGTTTCCCCAGAACATAATACCATATCGTAACCTAGAATCAACGTTACCATAGTACGCTGTTAGAAGTGATTTTTGATTAGCCACCTTTTTAAGCATTCTCAGTGCATATGCTGCTTGAACTACCTAACCAAGCACAAACTGTAAGTGTGACTGCCATTTCAAATTGCTATCAATGTAAAGTGCAAGGAACTTTGTAGTCATGGTTTCAGATAACTCCTTCCCATTATATTTAATTGTTAATTCTTGTGGCTCATTTACTCTCTGTCATTATTTTTGCCAAAATTTATTTTAAGATTGTTATCATTTAGCCATTGCTTTATGTATCCAAACTAGTATTGATTTGATTAGCACTATGGCACACCAGAGTGCAATCATTTGCAAATAGAATCATTTTATTCTGAGTAGCCATTATTATGCCATTTATATAAACCAAGAATAAGAGTGGTCCTAGGACACTTCCTTGGGGCACCCCGTGTGTAACGATCCTTTCTGTAGATATATATGTTTTCTCTAGTTTTGTTTTAACACATATTTTTGATACGTGCGTGATCTGCGATCTATCATTCAAGTATGATTTAATTAGATCTAGCGCAATTCCACGTACTCCGTAAGGTTCTAGTTTGTTAAGAAAGGCGGTGTGCTCTACATAGTCAAAAGCCTTCGTCATATCTAAGTACATCGCATACACTGGTTGCTTTTTGTCTATACTAAGGTATGTCATTTCTAGAAATTCATATATTTAGATTTATTTTACGAAATCCTTTCTGCTCTTCTGTAAGTGTTTAATCATTTTTTTGGAAAGTTTTTTTTTTAAGTATCACTTTCTCAAATATTTTAGAAAAAACTGGTATTAAGGCAACTGGTCTATAATTTTTTACGTCTACGACTTCCTTTTTTATATATTGGCTTTATAATCGTAGTTTTTAACTTCGAGGGAAAAACTCCTTGTTCTATACATAGGTTAATTATATGACTTATTATCGGCGATATAAGGCAACTAACATATTTTATAACTCTTGTTGATATATTGTCAAATCCAGTGCTATAGGTATTATTTAGGCTTTTTATTGTAGCGTATATTTCGTCCGTATTTGTGCTTATTTGGGCTCATAAATAACGATTTATAGGTATCAATAGTTTGTGCTACAACATTTAAATAGTAGTTGTTTGAAATGCGTAATGAAGGTAGAGAGTTTTGCACTTCACTCCAGTTCAATGATAGTTTGACCCTTTTAGTTGTTGAACTTTCATCGAACTTGAATTATGGCTCCCATAAAATCTAAGGCCAAATTCGCTGCTATCAAGCTAGGTATTCTGGTTGAGGTTTGGCGGTACTGCACACAGTCCGATCTTGTATGGAGTACTGCTGTCATCTCTGGGATGACTCAGCCAAATATCAGCTCGGAGATCTGGACTCGATTGTTCGTCGTGCTCCTAGGCTTACATGTGATGATTATTGAGACCAATTTGCAGAGCCTAGAACACTAGACAGTGGGTCGCCAGGTTGTCTGTATTCTTTGTCCTAATCCCTCTATACCCTTTCCATCACCGGACTAGCAGACGTACGGCAGGCTACAACACAACCCGTACCTTCTATATGATCCATTGCACCGAACACATCGATTCGCCTCTTTATTATACTTTTATTATATCAAGTAAGGAATATGACTCCTTCAACCTCTAACCCTGTTATTCATGAACAAAATTGCCAATTTTAAATTCTTCAAGTGAAGGGTGAATATCCTTTTAGACAAGCGTGCTACATCTTAGACCATATTTACTTCTTTCGCTAGCTAGTGTTCAAACGCTTGGTTATCACTAATGAAACATTGAAATTAAAGTGTTTACTGTACAGAATTGACCATAGAACTTATCGATGGTATCTTCAGCAATCAAATCTAACTTATTTAAAACCATTAGTTTTTAAAATCAAATGCAAATATCGCCTAAGCCACATAAAAAGATGGCATAAAAGTGGAGGGCGAGCATCGGTTGAGCGCCCAACAGGTGACGTAGGACTTTTAATGATCCCTTAATGATTGAGCCCGGGGCAAGTGGCGACACCATGCGTTCCCGCCCCGATAAACTACACCCTATATACAGGGTAGGTACAGGTACGAACGGCGTTTATAATGATGGGGTATGCAGGTTGTAAATGCAGATATTTTTAATTTGTTATCTCGTATAAAATTCGTATACATTAACGTTTTATTAAAAAAACTACGTCCGAGGTAAAACCTCAAGTTACATAACAAGGTACCTATACTTAAATTGCATGTATCTTTGACACGTTTACTTTGCCACCACAGACAAAACAATCACACCTGCTGTCAAAAAAAACAACAGTGGTACTCCGAGAGTGCCGACAGAAGTGAAAACTTGAAGTTTATCGATCTTTGTCGAAGAGAACTGCTGAGATTGTTGGTACTTTAATCTCAATGTGCTTCAAGTCAAATGTGTCAAAAGTGGTGTCGGTAAGTGTCGCGAGTTAAATGTTTTTTTTCAGAAGTTTTCAATTCAAAAATTACACAGGTATTTTTATAATTAAATGGTCAGCTGATTGAAATTTGTTTTGTCCGCAATTAAAATAAAAAAAAAGAAACAGTAATGGACGATCAACAATTTCATGTGCCTGACGCAAATTTAGTGGTCTCGACAGAGACCTATATAGCCTATTTCAGCCTTTTGGGCTCGAGACCTTGGGTCCGTGGGGAGCTGGTGAACAACGGGCTAATAACATTTTTTTGGGTTCGCGCTTGTTTAGGCCAGCGAATTAGCATAGCTATTCAGTGTAATAATGCAGCCAGTGTCCACCTGATACTGTTCTGTATAATGTACGCGCCTCATAAACTGCCTATTAGTGTCCACCGCTGGATTAGCCTCGTTAAAAACTGGAGGGTTTTTACCATAATCACCACGCTAGGCCGGCGGATTGGTGATTGCAGTAAAGGTGTATTCAATACACAGAAGGAAACTGCAACATCCATGTGAGAGAGGTCGATTACACGACCTGAAAACTTAAAGGCTTCCAAGTGAAAAAAAAAACGTCACAACCAATTAATGTACTCCGCTCTAGATTCGTATTATTAGACGTAATATCAACATATATTATGCTGTTAATATCTTATTATTAATATCTAAGAATAAGGTTTTACAGAGATATTCCCGTAGGATGTTGTTTGTTTTACAAATGTACATTTACATAATGGCAGACTACTTCAGTAGGTAACTTAAGTAAGGTTTTTAACACCCAGAAACACCTTTTTTTAATTCACTTTGTTTGCTGACATAATGTATTTCAGGCTTAACTCTCTATCAAATCATTAATTAGCTGACATTTAAAATTATATAACCTTTCAGTTTCTATTCTAATTTCTAATTTGTTTGAAGTTATAAGCAGCAATAGCTTGCCCAGCATTTAGGTTCATTCTAATTCCATGCAAGATTGTTTGTTGGGCTGTAATTCAGTTACCATTTTGTCTTCAGGCACGTATTAAAATTAAATAACTTGCAGGCACTAGGGCGAGTGTCTCCTACGTCGGGCCATTAAAAATAATCGATGCTCGCAAAAATATCGAGGGTTTGTGCTTTGGCCTGGGCTTTCCAGCTTTCCACTAATGACATGGCGTGGGAAAACAAAGCGGACGGCAGACATAGACCTATTATTACTGACGTATGGACAAGACGCGCCTTTGCGCCGCCTATTTTTGCCGTTTTTTTGGCACGGTTTAAAATACAGTACGGTGGCAAGGTGAGTCTATTGCATTTTTTCTGTTGTTTCGACACGGGCTAAAAACGTAGAACGGCTTTAAATGTTATATATATTTATTGTATATATTTTTGATAAGATTAAAAATATTTTATTTCAGTAACAATAGAAAAGCGACTGATCTTATTTAGCTCATTATACGGCCCATAGCAATATATGCTATATAAATATGTAGCACACCCGTGCTCAAGAGCTTCACGAACTTATATCGCCTTAGTCGTTCTTCAATTGAAATTTCAGACGTACAGCTTATTATCATCCTCACCTGACACACATCCACAAATTAAAACTAAGCGCTTTCAAGAATATTTTATTGAGCACATTGCAAGAACTTGGAATAAGCTCCTAGCGTCTGTTTTTCCGACATTCTTGCCTGTGTAAGTTAAGTGGTCAGAAGCCGACCCGTTTTAAATTAAAAAGAAACAAGCATCCGAATAAAAATAAATACGTGAAATAAAGCGGCGACGTGTTACGCAATCGCGGAAATAGAAAGGACTCGTGTGCATGGCGCTGTACGCGCGTCGCACTGAGGATAACTGCGGTGCATGCACCTCAGATCGTTGAGCAAATGCTTGTTCGACGTGCATTTGCTCTATAGGAGAGGGCAAGTCAATGCCAGCATAGCGACGAATGTTGGACGAGTGCATGCTTAGCAGTAATCGCTCGATTTGAACTCAAGACAGCCAACACTTGGTTTGGCCGGAGATGGGGTTGCACTCAAGGGGCTCCGCGGCTCGAGATGATTGATCGCGAAGCCTTTAAGGCCGAAGGTTGCCTAAAGGAACGGTTCTTACTTTGTGGATTTGTTGTTTCGTAATAATTCATTATTTTGCTTTAACGCCTTACTTTAAATGCAGTTACATCAAATTCCCTTAGAGTACAGGCCAGGACAGGACATTCATTTAACACAGCGCCATCTAGCATCAAACTAATCTTAACTTGTAATATGAGAATAGATTACGGATATAATACTTTTATATTTTTTTTTTGAAAATACATCCGTACCATAATGATACGACACCCAAATACAGAAAAACATCTATATTCATTACACAAAATTATATGTTTGTCCTGGGTGGAAATCAAACCCACAAACTCCATCGCAGAAGGAAGAGTTCCTAACAACTGAGTTATGAGGTTTGTTAAAATACATCCTAATTACATAAGATAGCTAAGTAATTTGACATTGACGTTGAGTAATTTATACATCTAGTTACGACTAATAATTAGTTTATTGGCACTTTTTTTACTGTTTTTATTTGGGTTTTTACACAGTTCCATCTAGTCCCAAACTAAGCAAAGCTTGTAATAGGGGAACTATATTACGGATATAATACTTACATGCTTTTTTTTTGTAAATACATACTTATCATACAATACCCAAACACGAATTATTTTGTTCATGTTTTTTTTTAAATGGAAATTTACTACTTTTAATTCTGTCGCCATAATAACAATTCTAAAATTGTTGTGTTCCGGCATTCAGAGGTAAGATAGCCAGTTCCTCAGTTTGTTGAGGATTCCGGGTGAAGTGCGCCTCCACCTTCGGCAATATCTCAACTTGTTACCAGTTTTTTTTTTAAGAATTGTTATAGTGGCGACAGAATTAGATAAGATGGTGGTAGCTAGCCAGGCAACAAAAATCCTTAACAAAAAACAAAATCCTACCACCAACCAAACCAAGCACAATATATTGTACTTCCCATGGGGATCGAACCCGGGACCTCTGGATCTGAAGTCGGTGGGTTGAACCACTAGACCACAGAGGCGGTTAAATGAAGGCCAAGGCCAAAAAAAAAAAAAAAATTAAATATTATTTACATGAAACCAACTCAAAAGGTTTGGTTTCAAACAAACCTGAAGATCAAAAGTAATTTGTGCCAGTAAATTTGGTGTGCGACTTTGTTTCAGCTCAGACAAGATGCGATTTAACGAGACAGGAATGGCTAGATTTTATGAGCCAGCCCAGAACCGAAGTTTACTCCCAAAAGCTTAATAGGTTAATTCACGTGAATGATACTTGCGGAGGGCGCGCCGAGTCTTGTTTTTCTTCCAAATTAAATTATTGCGCGAATAAAATATTTTACTGTCTGTCAATTTGCTCGGTTCCTCAACAAAATGTACCGCCGGATATTAAGCAGAGGTTAAAATTTTATTTGCGAGAAGTTATAGCCTCTTCTCTGAGTCTCGGTATCGGCCATTACAGCTTGATGTAAGACAAAGCCTACAAATAAAATAAATACGCTTATTTATTGCCATCAACTCGATAGGTCTTTATTTGTAACGACTGTTGCGGTGATAATGATTTGGAAGACGTGCTAGGAGAAATAATAATAGTAATACATGTTACAGGACATTAATTTCACACTAACCCCAAACTAACCATAGCTAATCGCGTATCTATTTCATATGGGAATACTTCAATTCAATTTACATTACTAACTATAACAAGCCTCGCAGCTCAGTTGGTAGTTGCCGTCTGCACCGTTTGCTGTGGGTTCGATTCCCACCCGGGACAAACATTTGTGTAATGCGTATTGTTTGTTCTGAGTTTGGGTGTTGTATTGTTTTTTTTTATTGTACGACGGTTTAGCACTTGGCCTACATCTCACCTAGTTACAAGTTGAGATAAGGCCGAAGGTGGAGGCGCACTTCACCCGAAATTCTCAATCAACTGAGGAACTGGCTATCTCACCTATAAATGCCGGAATACAACAATTTTAGAATTGTTATTATGGCGACAGAATTAGGTAAGATGATGGTAGCTAGCCAGGCGGACTTAAACAAAGTCCTACCACCAACCAAACCAAACACAATATCCCTCTGGATCTGAAATCGGTGGGTTGAACCACTAGACCCCAGAGGCGGTTAATTTTATTGTAAGATAAATATGTATTTCCAAACAAGTATCACATCATCCAGCCCATTAGTGTCCATAGTGTCCACTGCTGGACAGAGCATCCTCCAAAGCTATGGTTATGTTATAATCATCACGCTTGACAGGCGGATCGCAGTAAAAGTGTACAAAGATAAGAGTGAAATAGAGCGTTAATAAACAGAAGGAAGCTACTACCATTCTTCTGGTGAAATCCCTTAGTCAGCTTTTACGACATAAATACGGCACGCAAAAACGGCACAAAAAAGTACCAATCTATACAATTATTTTCAATCCGTAATCTAGTTTCCATTTCACAAGTTTTGCTTAGTTTAGTGATGGAGCTCTAGGAAATTAATGTCCTGTATACTACTAATACTTAATACTAGTCATCTACTTAAGTGGTCTAATGAAACAGTATATGGAACCGGCTTCGCTCTCTTCGTAAAAAGTATCCAAGGACCTTCCATGTTTAGGCAGAATTTTATCTGTTCTTTCTATGTATCTACAGTATTTCAACCACCATTCGTTCATCATTTTTAACACACTATGAGTAACCATTATCAGTGTAAAATAATGACATTTTGCACTCAAAGAACAGACTTTGTTATTTACGACGAGATAGCACTTGGCCTTCATCTCACCTGGTTTCTAGTTATGATATCGCCGAAAGTGGAAGCGCACTTCACTCTGGATCCTCAACAGATTGAGGAAATAATTTACCTCATCAAATAGAATTCAATTATATTATTCAAATTAAACTTATTCAATTAATATCACTGATACATTTTTTTCGGTCCATTTGGGTTAGGACTCCTCTCGGATCTGTACCCGAGAGACTGGAGGAGGCAGAGGCAGTAAGCCTATGCCAAGTCTTTTGCACGTGTTTTATTTGTCTCCTCTTAAAGCCCAATAAAAACCAAGCAAAACATTTATCAAAGTTTGAATTTTGGCCATATTCTGTAAATTCCATCTAGCTTTTGGTCTGCCTGGCCCGTTCCTTATTTCTGAGTTCTTCATTATTACTGAGCTAATTAAATGTGAAAAGTTTTGCTCGTGCATGCATTAACTACTCATAGGTACTCCGAAAATCCCTCGCACGCTGAATAGTATCCGTAGCGAAAAGGCTGTGTGGGTAATTGATGCATTGTTTGCGGTGGGGCGGGCGGGCACCGTTAGCCTTTCTTTCATACCCGCGGTTTGTGCCTGTGCTAATTAACTATGAAATTAATTGACGCGGCAAAGTTCCGAGTGAAACTTGAATTAATTGGCACGTCCGACTTCAGCCTAATTAGTAGCCTGGGGCTTTCAGCGAGCTCGTTTGTGCCGTGGAAATACACAAAAGTGTTGAGACAACGCTCTGTGCATCCCTCAAAATAATTATAACACAATAAATATAGGTAATGTGGGTATATGTAACATTTTAACAAGCCTCAATTGGTAGTAACTTTGCTTTCTGCGCTGGAGGTGTGGGTTCGATTCCCAACCAGGACAAACATTTGTGTGATGAATATAGCTGTTCATTCTGTGTTTGGGTGTTGTAGCATATAGTACGTATGTATTTACATAAAAAATATATAAGTATTCTATCCGTAATCTAGTACCCATTTTACAAGCCATGCTTAGTTTGAGGCTAGATGGCGCTGTGTAAAATTAACGTCCTGTAATATTTATTTATTTATATATTAGACATTAATTTTACGCACGCAATCGAGCCTCAAACTAAGCACAGATTGTAAAGAGAACTAGAATACGGATAGAATACCTAAATATTTTTTTTTCATACCATATGATCATACTTTTTTTTTAAAAAACACAAATACCATAACGATACAATACCCACCCACAGAACAAACATCTATTCATCACACAAATATTTGTCCTGGGTGGGAATTCGATTCCCACCAAGGACAAACATTTTTCATTCACACAACCCAAAACATACAGCGCAGAATGCAGAAATAACCTAGCGGAGCTTGAAAAAATGTTTCAAATACTTTTTTTTTGAGCTGTATCAACTCCCTTCTATCTCTAGATTGTGCAAAATCACTGTTTGTCGACAATCGGTTAAGAAGGCTGATTTCCTTACAGTAAAACGTAGTCCCTTTCAAATGAATAATTATACTAAGCACAGGCATGATTAGATAAAGATACCTATCTATGTTTGTGAAAAAATAATAGGCATAATAGGCAATAATAGGCAAAAAATAATATGAAGATACACGGAAAGAGTTTTCGAAAACTCTTTCATGTATTAATGTACTCTTTCATATATTTTGGTTTCCATTGTGTACTACCCATGCAGGACTTGTCCCGACACCCTGTGGAAATACCCCTAAATCCTTTCTTTTTCACAAATACGTGTGGCATAAAGAAAGCTATTATGAAAAAATTGTAGTACAAACAGTCAGTTTTTGCTGAGTTCCTCTATGCTTAGTTTGGGGCAGTGTAAAAAAAATTATCCTGCAATATTTATAATAAAAAAAAAGTCCGTAAGTGTACATAAAATTTCAAGTGTTTTAATTTTTATGAGCGGGACCCAATTTATTTTCCCCGTGAAAATTGGAGTTAGAGAAAAAAAGAAAAAGCTGTTTCGGAGAGTAGCGGGAACAAACAGACGGAGAAAACATCAAATAGAGTTTTTGTTCTTAATATACCATGTACACTTTCATTATGCGTTTTGAAAAAAGTTGTTATTTTGTAGAAACAGATACGCTTTGTTTGCTCCTCCGTTTTTTCTCGGATTCGGATCTGAAACATTGTTTAGGTCATTTTGACAAAGCGCTTTGTTATTTTATATTTTTATTAGCGATCAGAGCAATGTGCATCTTAGTCGTAACTGAAGCCATTTACAAACAGATACTTCTACGACTAATGAGGAATACAATATATTATTCTTGGTTTGGTTGGCCGTAGGACTTTGTTTAAGTCCGACTGGCTAGCTACCACTCTTACCTAATTTTGTCACCATAATAACAATTCTAAAATTGTTGTGTTCCGGCATTTAGAGGTAAGATAGCCAGTTCCTCAGTTTGTTGAGGATTCCGGGTGAAGTGCGCCTCCACCTACGGCCTTATCTCAACTTGTAACTGTTATGTAGGTAGCCAGAGTATGAATTGGTTTATGAGAGGGGCTACCCTCCGATTCCAGTCTACGAATATACAGCTTGTAATTTGTGCTTTCCTTTATATCTTATCTTATCTTATATACTAATATAAATGCTAACTGACTCACTGATAACAACGCACATCCTAAACGGCTAATCGTAGAGACATGAAATTTGGAGGGTATATTTGTCTTGGTGCGAAAATGAGTGCTAAGAAGGGGATTTTGAAAAGGGGGCACTTGAAAATTAGTATGTTGATAGCCCATAAGGAATAAGTTATGGCATATTTTCGGTTTTTAATAATTTTCAGAAATAAAGGGTGGGGTGTCCAATATTCAGACCTGACTAATAATAAGAATAAGAACTAATAATAAACAAAAAAATGGGGGGGTTCCCATACATGAAACGTTTTTATAAATTGTTATTTTCGACCTGTATAATAACAAAGTTGGTGTGAGTATATAGTGCTTACTTTGTGGTAAATAAATAAATGAATAATAAATCTGGCCAAACGTGAGTCAGATCGGCACTAAGACTTCTAAAAGCCTGCATTTTTTGTCTGGGAATGTGGGTCAGAACCCTCGGTGTGCGTGTCTGTACACCTTGTAGGAGCTAATCGGTCAAATTCATCCTGATATCCAAAAAAATATTTATAAGTGCTTACCGGTTGCACAACCGGTTAGCACTATTAATTAAACAAAAAATACATCCTTTTTATTTATTTGTATAGCGCTTCCCCGGTTTACCTAATATTTTCACTGCCCCCAGCAAGGCGTGGGAATATAACATAAGTATAGGGTATGAAAATCGTGGTCACATGGTAAAATCATACAAATATCACAGCGCACTATTATTACATTACAAATTTTGAAATTCGTAATAACACACAGCTATCACTCGGTTTGAAATTCTGTGACTGATTATTATTTATTTATAGGCACAACAGTTTAAACACTGGCAGGGCCGAAGGGAGTGTAGCCAGGAAGCTAGTGGCTACTTTTTTAAGTGAAATTTCAACTTTTGAAAAATCATTCCGCCGTGGTTTTTTATTTTGGCATGTAGCTTTTGCAGCAAGGACGTAAAATATTATTGTATGATTGTGTTATATTATATTATATTAACAATTACATCTTGAAGGTTTTGCGGTGTCTGCGAAACAAGTTTTAACTTAGTGTAGATGCAGACTGCAAATCAACAAATTTGTGAAAACAGGCCTTAAAATGAGATATTTTTTGATCACAAATAAAACATATTTTTTACTTTAAAAATTATGTTAAGGTTGGTTGTTTAAGAAGAGAAATATCAGTAACAAGTCAAAAGTGTTTTTTGAATGGTCTTTTAAATATAAAGGAGACAAAGAGTAAATTGCAGGTGTAAAATTCATTTAACTAAATAATTTTGATCATATTATTTTGATTCGAAAAAACAGGTTTTTATCACGTGTTTTACCAATATTTATCCCAAAACGTCGGGATAGATACGATAGGCAAAATATGCGATAAATATCCATATTTATCGCATATTTTATTTATATTATATTCGATTCAAAATAGTGTGTTCTAAAAAGCGAATGTTTAAAAAAGATTTTTTAGATCATAGTACGAAAAATATTTAAGAATTTTGAAACCCTGATTGCCAAGATTAATAAAGTTTAAAGCTCTCGCACTATCCGGACCCACGTTTTGTCCCGGGGCGAGAGGCCATAATTAACATACATTATGAATTATCGAAAATGACCCGCTCCAATACTCGTAATTACACGTTGCCGCTCGCCGGTGAAGGTACCCAGCCGGTAATGAATAGCTTTCTGCAAAGGTCACATTCACGTTAAAAGATGGGTAGGTACCTGATTTAGAATCCTTACAATCTTTTAGATTGTTTTTTAGCTATATAAACTATATTGTAAGTTTAAAAATACAACTGTTTTCTATATGTAAAATCTTCGTGTAGTTGAGTGGCTGTCTGTCTGATTTAGCGCAAACCAGAGGATCTAGAGAATTGGTATTTCGATATGTATATGGTATTTGGATGGTTATATGAAATTCCCACAGGATGACAGGAAAGTCTTGGTGGCGTTTCACAAGTTTTCTCATAAATGGTTTGTCCTTCCTTTTTTTCATCAACTAGGCATACTCGCGTAACGTCTATAGGCTTGGCGCTAAGTTTATGTAACGTTTTACCTCGGATTGTGGTACCCCAGGAGCCTCGTAACTCGTTATGGTAAGACAGATGAGAAGGATTTCATCATGGTAGCAAGAAAAGTAATAATGAGCAACATAATCACTATCGATTTGGTGAAAACCAACACAAACAGGTAACATCTTGTACAATCCGTATGAGAACCAAGTGCATATTTAACATGCTTTTTTTTATACAACTAAGAGACGGAACAAGCAAGTGTTGCAACCCCCTGGTGCTACTATCGTGACTCTTGCTTATAACAATGCCTTTCTGCGTAGGTCACATCCACAAAGAACATAGCCTATACGGCACTGCATTACGCCCGTCAACTTGAGGCATAAAGGTGTTGAGCCTCGCGTGCCCGTAATTTCACCGGCGACCCTTCAAACCGGAACACAGCAACGCTGCTTGGCAGCCATAGTAATTCTCCGGACGGGACCTTTCACAAGGGGCTTCTACTACTCTTACATTTACATACTAGGTAACATAGGTAAATCATATTCTTTTGCAGGAAGAAAGGACCTCTCTTTATCACTTTCCACTCGTCCGCAAACAGATCCTGATTCTGGTTGGCAGCAAGCACGTTGAGAGTCCTTTGTGCTTAACGTGTCATAATGGTTTTGGGGCATGCAAAGTTGGCTGACTTTTCTGAGTAAAAAGTGTATGTTTTACGTATTTTTATTGTATGATAAAGGATTTTCAAAAAACGCTACCATAAACCATAAGAGTTAAAATTGTCATTTTTGTAGTTTTGTACGGCACGCTATAATGATTACTTTGCTCAATGTTATTTTTATTATTTTTGACGCTTGGTCTTCGTCTCACCTGGTTTCAAGTTATAATAAAGTGGAAGCGCACTTCCCCCGGAATCCTCACCAGCCTGAGGAACTGTTGTTATGGTGACAGACATAACACTAACCAAACCGAGCACAGTATGATCGATGTGGATGATGTGGGTGTGCTTTATATTTAGTGAAATTAATATACCTATCATTATATATTATATATTCTTTTCTCTCACTTAGAATTAGCTTACTTTCATTGTTTTGTATAGGTAGAGACCTAGACACAAACTTTTGTTAATCAAAATGTATGACCTACACAATACAGGCTCAGCCTAGTGTGTAGGCCAGAGATAATAATATTTGTAATAATGATGCCTGTCAAATAAACGTTTTTTTTTTTTTTTTTTCTTTAAAAAAATTCTAGAGTCAGTTAAAATAATCATTATGTTATAGACCCACATTCTGAAAGGTCTTTCATCGCTTCGTAAATAACATAACAGTACCAAAACTACCTCATCTAGACATGAACCTCGTCCAAGAGTGTAAGTTTAGATAGTAAATAGGCGCTGACTCCGCCAGCTTTCTGTGCAAGCGCGCTCAAAAATTAATACGTGTTACAGAGCCTTTATTAGATATCTTTGTTGGACGAATCATATTTTATGAGACCTATTATGTGTTAATTGGGGTTATTCCGAGACTTTTGTTTATTATAATCTCGTTGAGGAATTAAAATGAATGTGTTGAATTATTATCACTGACGAATGGTACAGATTCAATTTAGTAATCTTTTAGTTTGAGAGATTGCTACATTTATTGTTTTACCAACTCTGTGGTCTAGTGGTTCGCCCACCGGTATTACATCCAGAGATCCCGGGCTCGATCCCCGTGGGGGCACAATTTTGTGCTTGGTTTGGTTGGTTCCTTACCTGTTTATTTAAGTCCGCCTGGCTTGCTACCACCATCTTACCGAAGTCTGTCGCCATAATTTCAGTTTAAAATTATTGTGTTCAGGCATTTAAAGGCAAGTTAATCATAACTTGAAACCAGGTGAAGACCAAGTGCTTACCCGTCGTACATAATAAAAATATAAAAAAATACCAAAAGCCGCCTTCCATATCATTTTCCTGTTCCTTTGAGAATTTCCTAAAATTATTTGATGATAAAGCAGTTTCTTTTTGTGATCGGGACTCAACCAGCTTACTTTAAAACGTTTACAATATTCTTCGTTTAAGGTAGGTAGGCTGTTGGTATATTATCAATTGGCATCTTTCGATTGAGATTTATTTTTCCGGCTGGCTACGTCTGGGTTTCGCGACAAATATAGCTTATTGTATTTCAAGCGGAATAAGCTTTAAGGTGCTACCAAGAAAGTATGTCTGTCATATTCGGTAAGCCAGTAATAAAAACGAACGCTGCAGCTGAAAAAATATTTTTGGTGCCAAGCGGTTCCGAAGTTTCCTAATAAATGGAATATCAACCAAATGTAAAAAAAAAACTTACTTATTGGGAAATATGACGGCGCAATAACCTCATGAAGCTGCTCTCACACTCTCCAAAGTCATTCACCCTATTATGAATCCACAATTCGGTAGAGCTTACAAAATTGAAACTATAACTATTTAAACCCTGTATTATACTCGTATAGTGTTGAAGAGCTACAAATCCGTAATCTAGTTCCCATATTACAAGCTATGCTTAGTTTGGGGCTAGATTGCGCTGTGTAAAAATTAATGTCCTGTCCTGTAATAATAAGTCATAATAATTCTAGCTTTAACAAGCTGCGTATGCAATGGTTTCAGAGTAGGACCTCAGTTAGCACAAAACCTGATGGTCGCACAAACTCAATGGATGTTAGTGCTGGGAGCTCTGATCATATTGTGAGGGTTGGTTGTGAATTACATTTCTCAGAAGTGTGCCTACGATACGTTTTCAATTTCAATTCAAAATTACTCGAAATACTTGTTATTTTATGTAAACTGTCTAGAAACTGCTTTTGGTGGTCTAATGGTTCGCCTCCTGGTATAAGATCCAGAGGTTCCTGGTTCGATCCCCAGGGGAGTAGAATTTCGTGCTTGGTTTGGTTGTTTAGGCCACATCTTTACTTGTTTTACATGTAAGCTGGTGGTCAAACGCTTGACTACGAGTATTATAAATAAAAAAAAAAGTTCCTTAAATGTGCGTTTATTTTTTTTATTGTACAACCAGGCAGTGATTGGCCTTTATCTCACCTGATTTTTCAAGTTATGATAAGGTCGAAGGTGCAAGCGCACTTCACCTAGAATCCTCAACTGTCTAAGGAACTGGCTACCTTACCTCTAAATGCCGGAACACAAGAACTCAAAATTGACATTATGGTGAGTCTTCGGTAAGATGGTGGTAGCAAGCCAAGCGGACTTAAGCAAAGCCCAACCACTCCCCCTGGGGATTGAACCCGGGACCTCAGGATTTGACACCGGTAGGTACCACTAGACCACAGAGGCGGTTAAAATTTATACAAAAATATGGATGGATGGAAAAATATGTCTTATTATTATTTTGAAATAATAATGATAAACAGCCAAGTACAAGGTGCCCGGTGAATGGAAAACTCTTTGACGACAATGGCCTCCGCTAACGATGTCATTAGCGGTTACTTATGTTTCGTGACTTGTAATACTGAAAGCGCACTATAGTAAATTTTTTATTACAATCACACTCTGAATTATTTGAATACCTGGATTCAAAATCGAGATAATTTTGCGAAAACTTTCGTTTACGTTTAAGCGCCAATTGGCAGTAATGCATAGTTATTATGTGCCTATGTAATATAAAGCATAAATCAATCGAGAGACTTTAAAACATTAAAAGTATCTCAATTTATTTATATAATTAACTATAGCGGTAAGACTTTGATTGAGAAAATTAGAATAATAAAAATAGATTATTAAATTAACTTCGAATTCAAAGAAATAACTTGAATCTAAAGGCAGTCGCAATAATTACTTGGGGAATAAAATTGTGAAATTGGCCTTGTGCCTTGTCTGGTGCTATTACTTCTTTTGTAGCCATACAACCAACTGAAATCTGTTTTTTACCCGCTCACACCACGTGTTGTTTTATTACGTTGTTAAAATTATGAATACAACTTATATAAGTTTTTTTTGAGTAAAGTACTAATAACGTAATTGTACAACCCAATAATACAAATCCCAAATCCCATTTTTTTTGTAGTTTAGTAAATTGGCTTCGTATAATTGGCTGTACATTATCGGGCCGTGCATTATCTGGTTGCTATATCATCACGACATTGTGCAACCTGGTAATTCGAAGCCGAAAAATCTGCGTTTCAATTATTTTGCTTTTTTGGAGTTTCCTAACCTAGTGACTCTCACCAGAATAAGTTAAACCAATTGTAGTATAATATCAACACGTTACGATAATGTACACCCGATAATTAAAAGCTACGTTTTACCTTTTCATTATTGGTCGTAAATTATCGGGCCGTGCATTATCTAGCTGTATATTATCGTTTCCCCTTTGATTTATTTATTACAGCCGTTTTTTTATCATCTAGAATTATACAAACGTGCAGTTCATAGACAAACACCGCGTACTCACTTAGAGTATGATAATGAACTAACTAACTCTCTGTTATTAAACTAACTAGGTATTTCTCTATGGGTACAGAATACCGCGTTAATTAATTATTAATATATTCACAGTATATGTTTGTATAGTAGAGTACTAAGGCAACAGAGCTAGTAGAATAGTTAGTGAACTATGGGTGTGCAGAGTTGTTAGTCCGTATCAAAGCAAAAAATATATGTTTGTTTACTTTTTGGGTATTTAAATTGTGTGATAATTATTGACTGTCAGCTACAAGAAGTTTGTTTATATACCTATGTATCATTGATTTAGTTTGGGGCTAGATGGCGCTGTGTGAAATTAATGTCTCGATTTTTTTTTATTGAGTGCCGTTGCGGTCGCGGAATCGACCCCTCCAACTCAGCCCATGGATGTCGTAAACGCCGACTAAGGGATCTCACCAGAAGAAGGCAGCAGCTTCCTTCTGTGTATTATCAACACCTTTACTTCGATCACTAATACGCCTCCCTAACGTGGTGGTTATGGCATGACCTTGGAGAGAGCTTAGAGCTTTGGAGGAAGCTCTGTCCAGCAGTGAACTTTAATGGTTGTTCGTGTGGGTGATGGAGGTAGCACGTGGGATGTACTACTCATACGCTGTGCAGCTTTTATTTTATTGGTGAAAGCCAAGCTTTTGACCACCAGCTTACTTGAAAAATAAATAAATAGGTAAATATTACAGGACACTCAGATTCAGATTCAGATTCAGATTCAGATTCTTTATTAGTAACACAAGTTACAGGTCATTATGCATTTGAAAATAATAAAAAAGTACTTTGTACCATTTAGTTAATCAATTATAAAACAAGAAAAGAAATAAAATTGTACATCACAAATATAAATTACGACTTAAATATAAATTATCATTCTAAGAATCATCAAAATGAGATTGATTATATAAAATAAATTATCGTCAAGTAAATAATAAAAATATTCATTTCACATAATCCATCTGTGTCACCATATGGAAACAAAATTACGGATAGAATTCTTAAATAATGTTTTTTTTTGTAAATACATAGATACTTATCATAAAATGCAACACTCAAACACAGAACAAAAATCTATATTCATCACAAAAATGTTTGTCCTGGGTAGAAATCGACCCACACCTATAGCGCAGAAGGTAGAGTTACTTGGCTTGATAAAAACAAGTAAAGATGTTGCCTAAGATGGAGCGCACGCTTGTCTGATAGAAACATAATCACTCTGGACTTAAAGACTCCAAGATTGTACTCGTGCGGAAAAACACATGACATATATTGATGTAGATTTTTTTATTTTATTTATCATATCAAATCGAGGAACTGGCTATCTTACCTCTAAATGCTGGAGAGCAACAATTTATAATTGTTGTTATGGCAGAATTAGGTAAGACGGTGGTAGCTAGCCAGGCGGAAAACAAAGTCCTACCACAAACCAAACCAAGCACGATATTGTACTCCCCCTGTTAATCGAACCCGGGACCTCTGGATATGAAATTGGTGGGTTAAACCACTAGATCACAGAAGCGGTAGAATGATCCAGCTGTACAGTTTGAGCTGCAGTATAGACCAGCCGTGCTCGCTAGCAAACTGCATTAATATATGCACTCTATGATCGAGCCGCGAAGTTGATTGCTTTTATTTCTATCTTGTTAGAATACCCTCATATTCTCCGTAATTACGAAATTACTTGCGCAGTGCTTGAATTGTAAAGAGACTCATTACATTTTAAAATGTATACCGTCCAATGTGCTAATGCTGCCTGTATTCTGGCCATGTTACAATCTGGTGGTGACAACGATCGACTGGGTAATCTATTAAATGTTTATTTTGATGATAATCCATTTTATATTTTTGTTTTGTTTTTGTAAGTACCCAGAGTAAGTGAATGCTAATTTAATATCTAATTAAATCAGTAAATATAATTATCAATGTAATAAATGGTTAGTTAAATTGTATATATTGCATGAATATATAATTAATTTTCAAAAGCAAATTCAAAACGTTTTATTTCGGACAACTTAGATCCACAGAGGATAGTAGAACATATAAATAAAATCATGTAAATTTTCTTTTTGTTTTGTTTGTGTGTAATCCTGAATCAATATGAACCTAGTATGCCTATAAGTACCTAAAAAAACTGATTTATCTGATATAGTGTTTGGTGGATATTGGTGCCAGCAATTACCGTGCTAAGATGATATTCAGCATTTCACTTAATAAATAATAAAATAATAATAATAATAAATATTACAGGACATTAATTTTACACAGCGCCATTTAGCCCCAAACTAAGCATAGCTTGTAATACGGGAACTAGATTACGGATAGAATACTTAAATACTTTTTTATTTATTCTGGCCTAAATAAGAGCCAGCCCTTGGGTCAAGTGTGGAGTACAGTATTTATTTTATTATTATGTTAGTTTATTTTATGTCAATTTGTCATTTAATTTCATGGTACGGATCCGTACAATGGTCTGTACAATATGAATTTATTTATTTATTTAATATTTACATTGCCATTACATAAAACCAAGTATTATTAGTATTATTTTGGGTATAAACACAACAAGTTCCACTCGTTCCACGGTATATGTAATACTCAAAATTCAAACATAAAAAAGTATAATGAAGACCTCATGCAGCCCAGCGTAGAACCTTCGCGTGTTTTATCGAAATGCATTGAATTATTCAAATACCTGCATTGTATTTGAAACACTAGCATTAACTTATCCTTAACAAAGTCGCTAAACAACATTTAAACACTGTCGACGCGGCAATTTGTTACACATATATAATAACACAACAATCGTACAACAATAAGCCATTAGACAAGTTGTGGAAATTTTCCGGTTATTTCCGATTCACACCGATCGCTGCGTGGAGTCAAGTCGGCCATTCGAATGGCTACAACTCGGCCGGCCACAGAGTTGTAGCTAGGGACGTGTTTTATTTTTGAAGTGAAAACTTCTGTAGGCGCGCTTTTTGGGTGAACAAAAATCATGGAACTCGCGTCATCGTCACCGAACGCTTTCCATGAGCTATGTGTGTGTACATTTTGGGTGAAAAAAAAGCGTAAAAATACAATTCACAAGTTACTTCGATTTCACTTCTATCGGCAGTCCCCAAAGACTGCCCCGCTACCCGCTTTTTAAAATAAATTACCCAGTGAATTTTAATAGCTATTCAGCGTGTCAAGGCAATTCAGCCAGTGTCCTGGGCACGCTTCTGGCTGGTACTGGCCTGGAACAGTTGATTCACTTATAGACCGTTTGTTTGACTGCTTTTATTAGACTTTAATAATAGTTTATTTGAAACAAAAACAAGATATTTAACTTACATGTTAAATGCAAAATACAGTTTGGTACAAATTAATTCAGGTAACTATAGATATAAATAGGGTACATTCCATTCGTGCTAGTTTAACAACAGTGGTACAACATCGAAAAAAAAACTGCATACTATACTGTTGGAACAGACGATGACTTTTATATATTTAATAGCTAAGATTATAATAATGTTAATGGTGCATATTATTTGAGTCCTTTGTGACTAATATTTGAAAGGACATTTGTATATTATCAGTTAATTTTAATTAAGATAGACCTACAGTCTATATTACCTATATTAATGGTATTTTAATTAAGATATACGTTTGAATACAGTCTCACCTGATGGTAAGCGATGAGGTGGTGACCTGCGATGTGTCTCACCGTAGAATTCACTCTTCCTTAAATAGGCTCATATAATTTACAGAAAACCATGCTATTAGCTATTTACACTTTGAAAACATGCGATAAAATACCTACTTAACAAAACGAGATTAGAGATTATCGAATAAACATAATTTATAGTTTGTCATTCTAATCTTTATTTATGATTTAATTCTTGAGAACAAAGAAAAAAAAATTCTCGATAACAATCCTCACAATTCAATTGCTAGTTAGTTTGCCTTCAGCGTTTCTCATCCAGGTCCGTTTGTGTTATAAAAATGTTTGTTATATGTTTGGGTATTGTATACGTTCATTGATGCAACCAAGTATACAGAGTTACCAGCCCATCAAAATTGAACCCCCCATTGAATTAGCCCTAGCTACGGACCTGTCTTCCCCGCGTCGGGTGAGGTCCGCAGCCGACATTACTATATTTTATGGTACTCACTTTCGTAGTATATTTACGGCCTATATATTGTGAGAGATTTATAGGGTGTGGCGTAATTAGCACGCCTCGGATTTACAATCACAGCTCAAACCACCATATAACAAGGCGAATGAAATGTGTGTTCCATATTAGTTCTTGAATTGCAAACTAAAATACAAGAGAAGGCGTTTCAATCTGAAATAAAGTACATATAATGGTACGTATAAGGAAAAAATGCTACTAGTTATGTATCTACACTTAAATGACTTAAAAAGCGTTAAATTGGTACCTACTGAACATAGCAAAAAAGACTTTCGAATAAGTAGATAAAATGTATGGTTTTTTATTTAAGCATTAAGGTATTTATATTTGATTGCTGACTTAGGTTTCGTTATTGAAACAAACTAGATAGGATCTTTATTAGAATGCTTACATCTATCATTACCCACAATATTTTTATGGTGTGTAGTTAGGAGTCAGCGGAGTAAGATTTTTTTTTATTGTACGACAGGGTGCTTGGCCTTCATCTCATCTCATTTACACGTTATGTTAGGGTGAAGGTGGAAGCGCACTTCACCCGGAATCCTCAACTGTTTGAGGAACTGGCTATCTTACCTCTAAATGCCGGAACACAACAATTTAAGAATTGTTGTGATGGCGACAGAATTTAGGTAAGGTGGTGGTAGCTAGCTAAGACTTTAACAAAATCCTACCACCAACCAAACCAAGCACAATATTGTACGATCTGGGGATCGAACCCGGGACCTCTGGATTGACACCGGTGGACAAACCACTAGACCACAGAGGCGGGTAAAATATGTAATGAAATATGTCGAAGTAACTCGAGTTGATGTTTCTCTGTCATATATTAGTATGAAATAAGGTCCGGCGATTGCGCCGGCGCCTCGGGCTCGCGTAAATCACGAGCAACCGCTTATTAAGTTGTTATGGCCCCGTGTTCCAGGCCCACGCGCGCAGTCTGTCCACGCCCTTATATTAGAACTGGAATGCACCATGTATCCACTTCCAAGCCTTATTCCTCCTATTTATATCGAACTTGAACTCTTTTTTTGAGATCTTGTGTTGCTTTCTGTTTCATAAAATTATTTGCGTAATGAGAACATAATAAACATGTAGGTATTAGATTGACAAATTTATAGATATTTGGTTAAGTAGTAAAATTCATTGGTACTTCCTGTACATTTTCCTACTAATCTTACTCCTACTTATCTATTAACTGTCTGTATTCACACGTCCTATATAAGTAGTCAGATTATACATCACGCCTACCTCATTAATTTACTTTTTAAGAAGACATAATAATTGTAAGCCTATATTTAGAAAAAAAAAATATTTTGTATTTCCTCTAATTTATCTTAACTTGCTAGTAGGATAGTTTATTATTTTTTTATTGGCTGCTTGTTGGTGTTTTATCACGTTATAAATAATATAAACCGGATATTTACCACGGTTTGGTGGGGAAGGATTTATCTGATATTTTGATGTTGTATGCGCCAAAACCAGCTTATTTAAAATTACTCATAACTCTAACAACTTAGTGTAGATTCTGTTGCCATAACCCCTGTTTATCAAGCCATCTCTTTAAATTTGCAAATTATAGTTAATTTTAAGCTGTTAATTGTGTAGTGTGTTTGGAAATTAAATAAATACAATTACTGTTATTTGCAGTAGGTAACTTGCATATATTACAATAGCATGGGGACACCCCTTTGCCGCAGAACTTAACAAGCAGTTACTTACTACTACATTATAGATTCCGAACAGGCGGTAGATTTGACGTTTTCAAAATGATCCTAAAAATTCTAATGCATAAAAACATTTTGACTATGACTTACATTAATCTAGACACTAACCTATCTAGATACGACCTACCATATAAAAACCCTGCATTAGTCTAGTTGTAAAACACCCATGATTCAAACTTATCCACTTTTCCCATAATATTCAAACAAATGGCGTCATCTCCGTGTCATCGGAGAAGGCGCGAGTATGCTCCCTTATATTAATATATTATTAATTATATTAAGGCCTTTTCTTAACGTTACGGCTGTTACCTGTTTCAAGCCGGAAGTTTTTTTATTATACCTGGGGATCGAACCCGGGACACCTGGATCTGACGTCTGTTGTCGAACCACTAGACCACGTGCTTGGTTTGGTTGGTGGTAGGATTTTATTTAAGTCCACCTGGCTAGCTACCACCATCTTACCTAATTCTGTCGCAATAACAACAATTCTAAAAAAATGTTGTGTTCCGGCATTTAGAGGTAAGATAGCCAGTTCCTCAGTTTGTTGAGGATTCCGGGTGAAGGGCGCCTCCACCTTAGGCCATTCGGTAATTTCGGCTTATCATAACTTGTAACCAGGTGGGGTGAAGGCCAAGCGAAGCGCTTCGCATTGTACATAAAAAAAAGCCAGGTGGTCTTGCAACAAATAGCACCAACCAAACCAAGCACAAATTTGTTTTCCCCTGAGGATCGAGCACGGGACATCTGGGTCTGAATGCGGTGGGCGTACTACTAGCGGTTTAAATCGCTATTACACGATCTAAAATAAAAGTACCTAGAAAACCTTTACGAGTGACCATCTGACCATCTGCCATTGAAAATCCTGTATTTTTTTTTGTAAAAACATACTTATTATTTGATTGGATGTTCATCATTCAAATGTTTAAATGTGATAACGGCACTTCACCCGGAATCCTCAACAGCCTGAGGAACTGGCTTCTTACCTCTAAATGCTTTTCTGAACAAAGAACCAAGTCAATTTACGAATCAAACACAAATTTGTACCCTAGGATCGAACCCTTCTACTAGGCTACAGACATGGTTAAGCTTGTATACAAGTCCGATTAAAGAAAACTCATTTATATAACACTCAAGACCTATACCAGGACCTGAAACGTAATTCTACGGCAATTAATAAGAGGAGATAGAACGGATATCTATAATTTTATAAAAAGTACAATTAAACTAACTATGTACAAAGGAATCAGTCAGATTACCTAAGGACCGTTACAAACGGCCTATAGGTAACTCAACTGTTCCAGACCAGTACCAGACGGAAGCGTACCCAAGACACTGGCTGCATTGACACGCTGAATAGCTATGCTGATTCGCTGGCCTAAATAAGAGCCAGCCCTTGGGTCACGTGTCGCCTCAATCAAAAGCCCCGCAAGATTTTTGAGGGAGGGCACCGGCTCCCCACGGACCCAAAGTCTCCACCCCAAAAGGCTCAAATAGTAGATAGATAGAAAATACTTTATTGCACTAATAAATAAAAGTACATGGGAGAACTTAATGCTACGAAGCATTTTCTTCCAGATAACCCTTGTGTTGTATGGAGTATGTGGTAGTGCTTTATACTTATCGGGAGAAAATGATTTAATAATTTATTACTTATATTTAATATTACTTACTTATACCTACAATAAAAAACTATCGTTATAAATAAATAATATGATTAACCTACTAATAATACTTAGAAATCAATTTTGTAAATTTTGTTTTTCCAAAAAATGATGGAAAACTTTAGATTTGAAGATGCCTAAAGAAGACTAGGAAAAGCCGAAGTTACCCGGCCTTATTCTATGAAAGCCAAGCGCCTCTCCATTGTAGAATTTAAAAAAATCGTCGCTCTGACACTCCATTTACTTTTTTCTCTCAGTCCCTAGGCGTTATTTTGTAAAATACTTTGTAACGTACGCCCGGAGCTGATGGCTGGTTGCCGGTTAAGTGTGTAAAGACCCTTTGCCGTTTTACAGCCGGCTGTATTGTGCAACGGCAATATCTGCGAAAGTTGTGTTCCTTTGTATAATGCAGACAACAATGAGCCATTTCGAATTAGCTATCGATTTATCTAGGAATAGTTCTCGCGATGTACACTATGGCCCGCCCACAGGTGAGCTCAGACTTGGAAAGCTTGTTCATAGTTATTGGGGGATGACATTTTTAAGCCCTGTTTAACACTATGTTGATAGCTAAGTACTTGACAAAAATGTGTGATGACACTTTTTTGCTAGACAATGTCTCCCATAGGTATGGAGGGCTGGAGGGGCGACATTTTATTATGCCTTGTTTTACACTAGCTATTTTACAAATATGTGTGATGAAACTTCTTGCTTTAAAATGTAGTCCTTCTCAATGTGTAATGTTAATTTTTGTTTTGTTGTGATTTGGAAATATGTTTTTTTTTGCCCTGGCACACTAGCAATGTGTCGTAAGATCTCACTTTCACACAATGATTTTTCAATACGTTCAGGTTCCCGTACCAATATGGTGCCAAAGACCCTATTGCTGAACCTCCGCTGTTCGTCCGTCCATCCGTCTATCCGTCCGTCTGTCTGTATAGCATCTCATAACATACGTATCTCACAAAACAAAATAAACAGTCAGTTGAAATTTTCACAGAATGTGTGAATTGTGAATGTGTTGAAAAATAAAATAAAACAAAACGCTAAAGAGGGCCCATTCGAGAAACGTGATCATTAAAAGTGGCTTGAATGACCTTCAAGCTGACGTTTATCCACAAGACTTGTATTCCCTTTGTGGCGTCCTCTCAATGCGTTAATTGTTTTACTATCCTTGGAACAGTAATTCGCAAACTTTCCCAAATCACATGATCCCGATTTTGCCAATGAAAAGCGTGTCATCAACAGAGTTTTGCAGAACGGCTGTTGCACGCAGACATTTGTTTGCTACCTATGTAATTGTTTATATAAGTCCTTAACATTACACCCCGTTCCCAAGAACATATGTTAAACTATAATCATGCATAGCTTGGCTTCTTTCTCTAACTTTTAACCGCCTCTGTGGTCTAGTGGTTCAAGCCACCGATTTCAGATCCAGAGGTTCGATACCCAGCAATATTGTGCTTAGTTTGGTTGGTGGTAGGATTTTGTTTAAGTCCGCCTGGCTGACTACCACCATGTTACCTAATTCTGTCGCCATAATTCTTAAAAAAAAAGTTGTGTTCCTGCATTTAGAGGATTCCGGGTGAAGTGCGCTTCCACCTACGGCCTTATCTCAACTTGTAACCAGGTGAGATAAAGACCAAGCGCTTCCTCGTCCTACAATAAAAAAAAACCTTACGAATAAATGGAAGAACTCTTGATAGCCCAATAAATTTGACCAAATAATTACTATACCTCATTCCTTCGACTCCTCTTCCTTACTTTCCCTTCCCACCTTTCCCTTCCCACTCCACTGAGCATAGATTTGGAGAGTTAAGATTCTTGCATGGAGATCCCGATGGGAAACGGAGTGTGGGAAGACACTCGATGGACCGACGGTATTGTGGCGGTTGCGGGGAGTCGAAGGATGAAGGAGGTGGCTGGTGGCGTCCAAGGGGGCAGGTTAATGTTCAGCAGTGGACGGGGACTGATATGATCATGATGATGATGATGATAAAGAAGGGGTGACATATTCACTTATCTATTGTATTCTGCCCTGGTGGGCATTATTATAGCATATGATGGTCCATTATGCTATAATAATCATTGGCGTACGGTCAGTGCCATGGTGCTTTGCTCATTCAGCCTTTGTATATAATGAGAGTTAGCAACGAGAGTGAGCCTCTAAAACTCTGGTGAATAAAGATACATTGTAAAAAAGTGTGTTCAGATGTTATGAAAGCACACTTTTATCGGAGTGTTGATGGCTTTCTTTTTGATAAGCTTCGTCATTAATTGCCTAACACAAACCTGACATCACGAGATCCTAGTTCGGGGCGAACTTCAAGCTATATTTTTTTTACTTTTAATTTTGTTATTTGTGATGGTATTGTATTGTTTTACGAAGGGTGCACTGACTCGACTACACAGTTTTTAATAAACTCTTGCAGTGTCATTGTTCCAAATATAAACTTTACAAGAAAACCCTAGAATGGTTCGATACATTTTTTCGTAGTCGTAATCGACTACGTGTCCATCGTGTCCGCACTTGGCTTAATGCATAAAAGTATGTACATTTTACTTGCATTCTCAAAATGAACATAAACAGAATAGATGCTCGTTTTCCGGACGTCTCTCACGTTTATCGAACACTAAAATAAAGTGGTGAGTATGGATAAAAAACAAAGAGACGATTCGCAGTTAACGAAACACGTGGATCGTGTCTGAGGGCGTGAACACACGCGCACGAGCTGGTGATCTACGACCGCTGATGATACATCTGGAGTGTGAGAATGGCACACAATTCTCGGGGCGAATTCGTTGGTGTGCCTGTGCCTTCTGAGAAAGCTCACTCCATCGCAGACCTCATCCTAACCCTAAAGCTAAGCCTAGAGGTCAACAGCTAACCCATAATTTATAAGAGCATCATCGCAGCCGGAAAAAGTGCGATTTTCCCCTCCAATGCAATGTGGGACAATATTGGCCTAAATCGTCAAGGCAGGTGGTTATGTGATTGCAGTATTCGTGATTAATATGGGATATGAATGTTCCAGTTCATTTCCTCGGTTCCCAGTTTTTTAAATACAAAAATTAGCTTTCGAGTGCGACCGGATAAGTTTATTATTTGTGCCTAAATACCTTATATATTATAAGATTGTGTTATACGACAGAATAATACCCGTTTCCACAAACAAAGATATACCTACCAATTTCCATGGAAATATAAAGGAAAATGAATCGGTAGTCTTCATGTTAAATAACTATATTTTCATTACAAGCTTCTGTACTTCACCTGCCATAAAAGCCGCTCTGATGACTCCCCATCATATTAATTTGTGTAATTCCATAAACACGAGATACCAGTTACCCCATACAATACAGGGTGTCCCTTAAAGTGTGTCGTCAATACTCGGTTTTTTGCAGATAGGCAAAATTAATTAAAATCCACCCTCGGTATTTGAGACGCCAAAGGCCGTTATAATTGGAAAATTCATTTCGAAAATGCATTACAATGCATATTGTTTTATTTTTAATTAGAAGAGATAATATATAATTTTGTCAACGGGCCAATCAACTTGTCTTATTAGCGTATTTTTTTATTCGTGTTACCTTTGGAGATTGTGCGGTTTTACATTGTATAGTTGTTGATTTTTCAAAGGTTGTCTTTTACCGCTCCGGCATGAGTTTGTTTGCGTAAAATATCGAAAGGAGTTTTTATTAATTTTAAGCAGAATGAAAGAAAGAAAGAAAATTCGTTTATTTGAGGCATAGAAATGCATCAAATTGGCGTTGGAACTCAGCAATATGCTGTGTTACAATATAAATATGTTTTTAAGCTCTTTAAATATGGTAGTCATGTTGACTTTATGTAACATAACTTTACACATTATTGCACACACACACACATAGAAATAATGATACAAGTTAACTTAAAATTAAAAAGTCAAAATAAAATAGACATTTATTTGCAATTCTTACACAAAAATCAACATAAAAATAATAATAAATAGAGACAAAAAATAAAAAAGGATGGCATAGGCGAGCTTTACTTTTATAAGAGTTTTCTCAAAAAAAAAAAAAAACTGCAAACCTCGGTGAAGACAGAAACAAGATTTTAAATATTGTGGGAAAAGTATACAACATTAATTAATTACATACCCAATATAGAAGGTACCCAATGTAGAGGTAAATTTAGTCGTTAGAAAGTTTTACAATTAAAACTGTTGATTTTAAAATGCAATCCGGAACCAACCCGGAATTCATAACTCGTTGTGCTTTCTCGGATGCAATATATTCCAAATACAGCGAGACTGAAGACTGAAAACGCACGTCCCGTATCGTGTCAAATGAAAACGGCAAGGTTTTGTGTCCTAGAATTTTTAATAAAGCGCAAAGTTTGTTTGTAGTAATATTTGTTTCTCGGCTCATTCCGAGGCAGGAGTGGCGCGGGGAGGAAGTGACTCTCGCTGCTTTGCACGTCGTCAGTTCCTCGAAAGTAATTCAAATGGAATCGTGTGCACCGTTATTAAATATTTCATAACTTACCTCGACCTCCTCCCTCTCAGCGATCCCCCCAAACCGCATATTAAAGTCATAAAAAAGGGTTGTTTGATCTATCCCCTAAAACAATTTACATATCTCGGCTCAGCCCGCCGCTAAATTATTTAATTAAGAGAGGCATAAGTTTTTATTATTTTAATATGTCGGTTATAAAATTGTGTTAATGGAACAATGTTGCCTCTGTGGACCGAGTTTCAACCCTCAAAAGCGTGAGATTATGAGCATCGGCTTAAAATACGAAACGGCGAGTACTCTCATTTAGTTTCTGAAGTAATATTATCATTTTGCGCGGGATTAACTTCTTTCACCTTGAAAACTGCGCATAAGTGAAAATCCTTCCTGTTGATTCCCGTAGGCGCAAGGAATTTTAATCTGAAACATTTGGTAAAACAATGCGTCTACATTTCTCGTTTATTTTCATTTCCCCAGTAATTAAAAACTACGCCCTTAAATTACAGACTAAAGAACGTTTGCCTTTTAGCGGAATTAAAAGCGTATTTGAGCAATAAACATTAGGTGGACAGTGGACACTTGGACAGTGTAAAAAGTGGACGCGTGCTCAGGAATGCCCCCTGCTGGTATGCTGAGCAGCCGGCAATGAAAACTGCGGTGCCTCGCCATTACTAGCTCAGATCTTATGAAAGATCTAAATACCTGTTGGCGCTATCATAAATAAGAAAGTCGTGGCTGAAGTTTACCTTATGACTAGAATTATTATCTGAAAGTAATTTGTAAACAGCTATTTATGGACATAAGCATTTTTACTCTCATTAGTACAGCATACTTACATATCAATAAAAATGCGAGTTTCAAGTCTATTTTAATATCATGCAACATATCTAAAATAGAAGCTTTTATAAATATACCTTACCGTTTTCATTGCAATTTTATTTTCCGTTTTACAGGTTTACATTTGAGCATGCCAAAATGTTGTACCTACTGTATACTTTACGCTCTTGTACATTCCTAGTACTAGCAGTTAAAAAGGTGGTGGTTTTTGACCGCTCAGGTTAATGAGACCGTTTTTATGTGCTCTCAAGCAATGAGGAATGCAAATTTTGGGCTGTCTCTACCCTGCCGTTTATACCCTTGACTTTATGCACCTTTTATCTGGCTGTAAAGCCTTTAACACTTCACTACAGCTATGTTAATTTTACGGGGTTTAATATGATTGTTGTCGTTCTGATGATACTATTTTATTTTTATTTTATTTTGGAGCTAAGAATACAAATGACAAAGAAGCAACTTACCAATAATATGTTTTGTATAACTACTAAATATAATAGGACATTAATTCCACAGAGGTCCCGGGTTCGATCCCCAGAGTAATAATGTGCTTGGTTTGATTGGTGGTAGGACTTTATAATGATCGCCTGGCTAACTACAACCGTCTTACCTAAGTAAGTCTTCATAACAATAATTTTAAAACTGTTGTGTTCCGGCAGAGGTAAATTGCCAGTTTCTCAGACTTATGAGAATTCCGGGTGAAGTGCGCTTCCACCTTCGGCCTTATCATAACTTGAAACAAGGAGAGATGAAGGCCAAGCTTCCCCGTCGTTTAAAAAATACTATACTATAATAGTTAATAAAAAACCTCTTTTAAGAAATATTGCAATTTTTTGTCGATGGTTGCCTCACAATAATAATGGAACTTCATATGCGTGGTTATGTCAAAAGTAAAATCAATGGTTGGTTATGTATACCTCCATATACGCGGAGCTCGACACAAACTGCCCAAATTGCGAACATACTGAATTAATCAAGTTTTTTAACAGCGTTGCAATTTATTTCATTCAATCCTGATTGCTTATGATGTGATTGGTCACCGAGTTTCGAATTCGATGTTTTTTGATGCACAAAATTTCATCAGGTGTTTCGACAATGGTTGAGATTTGAAATGAAACCGCTTGAGAAAATAATTATCATCATAAAAAGTCCATCAATTTACCTTAAATGTAAGAAGTACATGTATACAGAAGCTGCAACAAAAGGCGTCCTTCTTCTAGTGAAATTTCTTAGTTTCCTTTAACGACATCCACCGACTGAATTGGCGGGGTCAATTTTAAAATCGCGTCAACACCTGTGAATGGCAACTTTACAATCAGCCCCCTTATTCTGTATGACCAATTGTGTCTTAACGCACCCGCGTTATTATATGTCAATACGATGATTCTATGCAGATATCGTAACGCTGGCGCGTACACGATTGATCATACAGAATACGAGCCCTGATTGGTCGCTTATTTGATATTAAGTGACTGCCCAGGACTTTGTTACCATTATCAAACATACCGTGGAAATTTCCATAATCTCTAAGCTCCCCGATACAATACCTACATTACAAAAGAAAGCTACCCCGACAATAATAGTAGCAGACAACCCTGAGTAGTAGTGATTGGTATTAGTACCTACTTACACAACAATTTTATATATGTTTTATACTTCTTGGACTTCTTGAACAAGCAAGCAGCCCATCTAATGTTAAGTACATCTTAAAAGTGCCTATAATAAAACCTTGGTGCGTAGGTCACATCCACAAAGAACATGACCTATGCAAGACTGCATTTCGCTCGTTTACTTGAAGCATTTTGAGCCTCGCGTGCCCGTAATTTCACCTTACCCATCAAACCAGTACACAGCAATGCTGCTTTAAGGCCAAAATTGTACTTCCCCAGATGAGCACATTCACGAGGAGCAATACTACTCTTGAATGTTGAGAAGCTTAGATAAAACATCTGAACACAAATATACAAAAGAAAGAAGACATGAGCTCTTGTAGACGTATTTACTGACAATGTCTGGATAAGATTTCAAATTAGTCGTGCAATTTGCCAGCTAGCGTTTATCTGAACAAGGGTAACTTTTTCAGCGAGTCTCGTTTGTTGGAGTTCGCAACTGCCTGGAGGCAGGTTCAATTACGGGGCTGCAGCCGTGCAGCCAATAATTGGCGCCTGGGCCCGCGACAAAGCACCCACAATGGGCCCTGATTAATTTCCGAACTACACCCGAATTCTAAATAGCAAACACGCGGCGGGCGCTCAGAAACCTGCACGGGAAAATTACTACGTCGCTATTTTGTAGTCGGACGAGCCTGCCTGGCATTGTCTAGCCGCTGTCCTCGGTGTATGCCGTGCCTTTCATTCATATTGGCGTTGGATGTTTTGTTTTTTAATAATATTGTGGCTGTATGCGTCAGTCAATACGCAGTCATGTAAAATTCATTGCATGGTGCATGCAAAATGCATTGCTTACATAGGCAATAAAGGAACAACACTAGTAAGTAAATGTTTATTAAGATGATTACATAATTATTGAATTGAATTAAATCAGGAATGAGGTTATCCGACAGAGAATCAAGGTGGTCGACATAGCTCAAAGAGTTTGTAGATTGGAGTGGTAGTGGGCTGTCCATATTTAAAAATAAAAAACACATCTTCGTTTTTATTTCATTTTATTATCTTATTTTATTTTTATGTTACATGGAAAACAAACAGCTCATAGCTAACATCATATACACCTAAATATTATTAATTTTATTGCTTTGCTTCTTTTTGCTTTATCATTGATGTATTTTAGTAGTTTAAGGGTATCCAATCGAAACAGGCAAATTTACGGGCACGCGGGGCTTAACACATTTATTCTGTTTTTAAACTTTCTACATTTAAACTATGTACACCATTACAAACACGTATTTTATATAATTACATTATTTTACATCTTACTGTGTCTTCTTCATTTATTGACGTGAAATATGGATCTTATGTGTCTGCCTGAAATAAATGACTAACTTATTTATGATTTATAAAAAGTCACTTAAGAAACTCATTTAGTATGTTTACAACGCCAAATGGATCTTAAAACTGCTGGAAGGCAAATCTCCTCGAAGTAATAGCAAGTCTCGGTAAGCAACGTAATTGAGCGGCATAGACAGCCCAACGGTGTCGGGGTTTAATTTCCTGATGCTCTGACTACGCCGGAGTGGGTCTACGTCATGTGCATGTGCAACCGAATTAAGGCTTTATTGTTTACGTGATTTAGTTGGGATGATCGTCATTGGATTACGGTTGTATGAGGCATTACGTGTGAGGCTTGAACGGTTTAGTTAGTTTGATGAATGAGACATGTTGACATGACTACGAAACAGCTGACTTACACGGTTACGGTTCAATGAAATTATTGAGGATTCTGGGTGTAGTGCGCCTCCAACTCTCAACTTATTACCAGATACAAGGTACAATAAAATAAATAAAAAATGATCATACCACTAGTGGTAGGATCTGTAAAGGTCTAACTGAATCGTATTTTAATATTTTCTTTATAATTTGTATGATTGGCTTTGATTTCTTCTTAATTATTAACTTATATTCAATTTAAATTATTGTTACGTACCTAAATTAAAATACGATTTGTAGAATTGATCGTGAAAAAATTGAATTTCAGTATGCCATGTAAAATAAACCAGTTAACCAATTTGAATTGGTGTAGCGATATAAAGAAGAATAAAGAATAAAACTCAATCAAATTCAATAAAACCGACTCAACCTTAAGAATAATGTCAAATAAAATTAATGTACCTAATTGAAAAAGGAAATGGGTTGATTGGTTAGCATCAGATGTCTATGCTAGACTAAGACCTGTGTTATAGACATCTGCGCTCCCCCTTCAATTTTGACACATGAATCTACACTTAATAATTTATATTAGTCAAGCTTTTTTTATTAGTATAATAATGTTTTAATAATAAAATAAACTTTTAGAGTTATTAGTATAATAATGCTAACAAAATGTGTTTATGTGGTGTGGGTATTGTATGTGTGATGAGTACCTAATGTGTGTTGTTCAAATGTATTTATGATTATTGTATTGTATTGATATTATTAACCTGTGGTCTAGTGGTTCAACCCACCGATTTCAGATCCAGAGGTCCCGGGTTCGATCCCCATGGGGAGTACAATATATTGTACTTGGTTTGGTTGGTGGTAGGATCTTGTTTAAGTCCGCATGGCTAACTACCTCCATCTTATCTAATTATGTCGCCATAATAACAATTCTAAAATTGTTGTGTTCCGGCATTCAGAGGTAAGATAGCCAGTTCTTCAGTTTGTTGAGGATTCCGGGTGAAGTGCGCCTCCATCTTCGGCCTTATCTCAACTTGTTACCAGGTGAGATGAAGTAAAAAGAAAAATAGATATAGCCGTTCCTTTTTCTTCGTTTTCTGCAATCAAAGCATCAGAAGACGTATCTAATGAATGCCGTCAGTTAGGGCCACGGCCAGCGCGCATTGTTGAAGAAAGTGACCGCTGACGTTTAATTTCCTTCGAGTCCACTCTCGCCGCATAACCTGCTGATAATCTGATATACAAATTCAATTAACGCTCCATAGTTTGCCACGTTTCCATCGCTTGAGCTGCCTTGATTTTATATCTTGGTTAATCAGTACCTTTATTCCAATTGAAATAGTTATTTGTTATTCAAGAGTGCAAAGTTGCTTTTTAACCGCGTGTTCAATTTTGATGACGGGTTGTATGGTGAATTCGGCACCATGGAGGTACAAGTAAACAGGTTTATTGATGTTTTGAATTCACAAACTTAGTGCACACGATGTTCTAAATTCAATTTTACTTTAACCTCTAGCGGATAAAAACGGCTTTTGCACTCAGATATCGAATAGTAAAAATACTCTTTCCGAGATGGTGGGATGAAAATATTTGTTAACCGTCTCTATAGTTTAGTGATTCGTCTACCGGTGAACCCAGAGGTCCTGGGTTCCATCCCCATAATTGTAGTACAATATTGTGCTTGGTTTGGTTGGTGGTAGGATTTTGTTCTGGCTAGCTATTAGCTACTATTAGGTTTATAGACGCTTTATTCTCAAAAAGAATTAGAAAATTCACTTACATGAGAACTTAAACATCTATTAGCTACTATTCTCACCTTATTCTGTCACCATAATAACAATTCTTAAAAAATATTGTGTTTCGGCATTTAGAGGTAAGACAGCCAGTTCTTCAGTTTGTTCAGGATTCCGGGTGATGTGCGTTTCCACCTTCGGCCTAATCATAACTTGAAAATCAGGTAAGATGAAGGCCAATCACTTCCCCGTTATATTATAAAAAATAAAAAAGTGCAGAGCGAAAAAAAGCGCCGTAATAAAACGACAGTATCTTTTTTATCTTACCTCTAAATGCCGGAACACAACAATTTTAGAATTGTTATTATGGCGACATAATTAGGGAAGATGGAGGTAGCTAGCCAGGCGGACTCAAACAAAGTCCTACCACCAACCAAACCAAGCACAATATATTGTACTCCCCATGGGGATCGAACCCGGGACCTCTGGATCTGAAATCGGTGGGTTGAACCACTAGAGCACAGAGTCAGTTATCTCGGTATTATCGGCTAAATATATAGGTATCGCTCTACATGCAATTATTTACGCTTCCTTGTCGTTTACGCTTTTACCGCGTTTCGTAGTATAGGTGGCGTAAATTACGTGGTCAGCTAGAGAAGATGACTGCGACTCGTGGTCTCACCAGATTGTCACACTGCCCCCTCAGCATCCCCGCCCCGTGCTGAGGGGGCAGGTGTGACTGTTAGGAATTTATTTTACTCGTGGCCACATCACACTGTGTGGTGTGATCAAATAGTAAGCTATTAAAACATAAGACCAATTCAGATTAATTACGGCTTAATTATACCTACTATAAGGTGACCTAAGAAAATATATGGTTATTACTATAAAAAGTTTTTTTACGACAAACTCGAACCTGGAATTTCTGGTTATGTCACCAGGTAGGCGAGCCACAAGACCTCGGAGGCGTTTCCCGCTCGGCAATTAGAATAGTTATCACTGTTTTCATTTATTATGAGGCACGAGTACAAAAAAATCATCTCGTATTGATGTCTCATATGATTCAACAGGTTCTTGCCAAATAGTCAGGATGTAAAATGAAAATGATGATACCTAGGTTTTTATCAAAATCATAATTCTATTAATTTCCTTTATCAATTACATTCATTTTATTTGACATAATTTTTTTGGTTAAGTCGGTTGTATTGAATTTGATTGAGTCCAAAATAAATTTATCCTCTAACCTTATAAATCATAATTTGGAGTATTATATTTCCCACGGGATGACGGGAACGAAATCTCAGGCGTCCCAAATAAATATTCTAGATAACATCATACTTATATATATACTTACATACGTCTATACTTATTAGGCAAGCTCCATCAATACTACTTTTAAGAATCGAGTGAAATCTTTTTATTTGTCGGATTTTTCATAATCATTAATTATTTGTGTAACCGTAATCATCTCCTCTCGTGGTATTATACATATTTATTCGTTTATCATGTTTAAATTATAATTACGTATTAAATTAGGTACCTATATTTAGTTTTGTAAATTTAAATATTTATTTATTCACATTTATTTTCTGCACTCTCCTACCATCAACCGTACGTTTACTATCTTCTCCATCCTATGGTTGTCTGGAAGAGATCGCTTCTAAGCGATAAGACCGCCCATTTTACTGATAACTTAAGTTTTAAAAGTTTAAATTGTTCTATATGTTTTTGGTGTACAATAAATATTTTTTATTCATTCATTCATTCATACTGAATTGATAATGAAAATATGAAATAAAAATCCAAAATAGTTTGCTAAGCATTTTCAAAATGACATCAATCTATTTTTTGGGGCTTGTGTTGCATATTTTTATTTTTATCGTAAAACTTAACAATTATTTTTTTTCCTCAGTAGCGTCCATTTTTTGTTGACAGAAAAAAACTGAACGAAGGCGGGAAAAAGTTTCATATATCTCTGCTTCTTTTTTCAAAATGTCTTTGACGATTTAATAACCAGCCAAGTACCAAACAGTATAACCAAAGAGATTTGTTTTTTTTATTAAATCTTTGGTTATATCACGATATTTTTGGTGTTTTTTTTTAATGTACGACGAGGAAGCGTTTGGCCTAATGATGATGGTTAACGTGTGGACTGCCCCATCCAAAACAAATGTATGAAAAGCTGATGGGGTTGAAATCAATCTAGTCAGTTGTACTATGTTCCTTTATGTTGACTTTCATTTATATTGTTCATTAAATTTTGATTTATTAATGTAATTAATCAAATAAGTTCAACCTACTTGTTACATCGATTTTTAATGTAAAAATAAGTTAGTTATTAAAATAATCATGAAATTATGTATGCAAATAACGGTACATACTAGAAATGTATCATTCCTCTTCGTTGGGTTTTATGCAGAGAGAAAAACAGAGAAAAAGCTCCACACATACTTGCAATGCAGCTTTGATGAGCAGTTGATTGTTGAAGACAGGCCAATGAAGGAAATAGGCCTCAAAAGAATTGGCACAACGCATTCTGCATCCTTCTCGCGTGACGGGCGGCTCGTTTAATTTCCTGTTGACGGCGGGCGATTGTCCTGCAAGAACTGCCCAACAGCCTTTGAGGCTTCACAGGTCTTTGGAGTACTGCGACAACATACGGTAAAACTAACTGATTCTGCCCTTAGATACTTTTAAGTTCTCATTTAGCATAGATAGATGAGATTGTTTTTTTCACAGATCCATGATTTTGAACTGTACCTTTTTATTGATGAATCATTCATTTTGCAACTTCTTATAATATTTTGATGAGAGACAACTCGATGACAATATTTCACCCATTTCTATTCTTTACATATTTTACTCTTACTAAACTTAATATGTCGTCTAAAGTGGATGGGAGGGGTATTGAAAATCTGATCAGCAACCTTTATGTGTGACTTAAATTGGTGGGAAACTGTGTCTGGTTAAGCATTTATATCTTGTCTTTTCGACACACCTGTTTTTTTATGTTTAATCGAAAAAGGGAGGAGGTTCTCAATTCGGTTTTTTTTATTGTACGACGGGCAAGCACTTGGCCTTCATCTCGCTTGGTTACAAGTTGAGATAAGGCCGAAGGTGGAGGCACACCTCACGCGTAATTCTCAACAAACTGAGAATCTGGCTATCTTACCTCTGAATGCCGGAACATAACAATTTTAGAATTGTTATTATGGCGACAGAATTAGGTAAGATGGTGGTAGCCAGGCGGACTTGTACAAAGTCCTGCCACCAACCAAACCAAGCACAATATATTGTACTCCCCATTGGGATCGAACCCGGGACCTCTAGATCTGAAATCGGTGGGTTGAACCACTAGACCACAGAGGCGGTTAAAATTGGTATAAAATTATGTTTGTTAACTCGGAACTCCGGCATTTCTCAACCGATATACATTTTTTTTCCAAAATGTTCCAAATTGTTCCCATATTTTTTGTATCAAAATCGGTCCAGTTTGGCTTTTAATAAACAAAACAGGATCCATTATCCTGTTTGACATAGTGTACGTAGGGGTGCACCATAGTAGGAACCGATTTTTTACATTTGTTTAGATCATCTGTTTTTATCGTTCCCATCATTGCGTTGATATTTCCCAGAATCCCGTATTAGGTATTGCACCCTTAGACGACTCTCAAATATGGTGTCGTAGACGTCGTGGTGTCGTACAATAAACATGTTGTTCTGCTTGGCAATTCGGCACCAACTTCAAATTATATGAGTAAGTTCATAGTTAAGTATTTTAAAGTTGTTAGTGGTAAATTCGGTTCCTTATTTTTCAAAAAGAACATACATATTGTGTCTTTGTGTCTCTTGATGGTTTCGATTTACAATTGGACCTATGGTGATGCTGAGATCGCCACGGATAAAGGGTCCAACGCGTTCCTTAACATGAGTTTTATACTAAGCGTTTTTATATAAAACGCAATGTTAAGGAACGCTTTGGAACGCAGCGGTGGGCAGTTCTCTCTTACAAGTAAATAAACGATGATAAAGAAGTAAATTTATACATTGAGGGTAAACTATTCATCAAAGCTGTTTCTGCTTTTTTTAAGGTTATTTAAATAAATAAATTTTACAGGATATTAATTTAACACTAAGCGTAACATCTAATATGGGTACTAGATGACGGATAGAATATCTACTGAAATAGTTTATTTTTAATTCATACATACTATTTAGGTTTACGATGTACTTACCTGCATATATTATGTTACTTAAATTATACCTAAATGTTGAATGGATCATCAAAAATCTAACCAGCTCGAGGTTCTTGCATGGTGTAATGGTCGCGATTCCCAACAGGCGCAACAGGATTGTTGTGTTCCGGCAATTAGAGGTAAGATAGCCAGTTCCTCAGTTTGTTGAGGATTCCGGGTGAAGTGCGCCTGCACCTTCGGCCTTATCTCAACTTGTAACCAGGTGAGATGAAGGCCAAGCACTTCAACGTCGTACAATAAAAAAAAAGGCGGTAGATTTGACGTTTCAAAATGATCATAAAAAAACATTATGAACAATGAATTTTGACTTTGACTTTGACTTCACGATTTGTATTAGTTTTTAACGCGTAGGGAGTCTTCAAGTCAAGAGTGAGGTTCCTTCAGATAAGCGTGACACGATCTCACGATGCACATATGGCATCGCAATAAAAAAGTTTTTTTAAGAGAGTGTGAAAGGGCTCGTACTACCATACCTATTTCGACCGCCAAGCAGCATTGCTGTGTTCCGGTTTGAAGGGTATGGTCGCCGGTGAAATCAAGTTGAACTGAACAAGCCTCAAGTTGACGGGCGCAATTCAGCAAACATCAGGTGGGCTTGCTTTTCCGTCTCCTAGTTGTAAAAAAGAAATTAAAAAAAACATGAAGGGCAGTCTTTGGGGATTGCCGATTGACGTAAAAACTAAGTAAATTGTATCATCAAGCTATTTGATTATTGCTTTGGAATTATTTTTGGTTTGTAAAAATGTGTTAATGATCAATTTAAGCTGTAATCCTTGATAAATAACACTTCTTTATAAACCGAAAATAATAATCTAATATCTCAACGATACAATTGAAAAGATCGTGCGGTGACAATGACGCGAGTTTCGGACAAAAATCCAAAAAGTACACATAGGTATATACACAGTATACACATAGCTCATGGAAGGCGATATACGATGACGCGAGTTCCATGATTTTTGATCACGTAAAAAGTGCTCATCGCGCCTAAAGTTTTCTCTTAAAAAAAAGTAATACAAGCCATATTTCTGGCGATTCCTTTTAATTTGGCCAATAAATCGTAGGGTCAATAGATGTAGCGATGAGCGTGTAACGAGTGTTAGTGGGCTATTAGCGGGCGAACCCCGGCTGTAATTGGCGCGCACTGCACGCTGCCGCCGCCGCCGCCGCCGCCGAGCACGCCTAGATCACAGATACTACACACGACAACTGCATTCGACTCGGTTATTATAATTGGGGGTCGAAATTTGTTATTCACGTACACACTTACGAAATCTGTTTTACTCGATGAGTGCTGTAAAACACTCACGGTGTGTTTTGCATAGAGAGCGAGACGAGCAGCACCCAAAGAGTTAAACAATATAGAATATTACGTGATAATTTACGTTACGCTAATATTCAAATAATAAATATTACAGAACATTAATTTAACACTGCGTCATCTAGTCCCAAAATAAGCAAAGCTTATGGGAACTAGATTACGGATATACTTTTTTGTTGTAAATACATACTGTTACGAGCTGGGGTTCGTAAGAATTAAAAGCAACCGGTTATTACTCAAAATAAGACACGTTTATTCAGCACCAAACTAATTACTATCAAACACAGTACAACACTACTTCGTTATACTACCGAATCACTAGACACTGTTATCGCACTCAAATATCACTTGATGCTAACTCGCTGTATAGTAATCGAATACTGACTCGCTTCCGAATCGCGCGTCAATTTATATCCAACTCGTATCGAAAGTTCCAGTAAGCGCGGGAATGGTCGCGCCGCTAACTGTTACGTAATCTGGCACTGCGGTCATAAATCATCCTTTTGTGTTATTGATTAACAAGTTGTTATTGTCTTATTTTCTCGGAACTATGCGTAGGCTCGCGAATATTCTAGACGTTTCTGATTTACAACACCCAAACACAGAACAACCATAATAAAATAATAAATTGTAAAAATAAATTTGTTTCGATATATTTCTGCTGGGATGGAAAGGCGTGTTTTTTTTAGGTTTTCTGTTTATATGCTAGATTAACTAGAATAAACGGCTGAACGAATCATAATGAAACAATAATGGCACGGGTAATAGAGTAAAGTGGTTTAGTGCCATGGGACACATAATCAACAACATTATATCCGCGTATACAAGGCGGGCGAAGTCATGGGTGAAGTTAAAATAAAAAATAAATAAATCATATGTTTATTTTCTCAAACAAAATTACATACATATAGATATATGTCATTATAAAATAAAATGGCTAGAAAATCTAATTGTAATTGTAGGAACCTGTTTTGTAAGTTAGTTATACGTTAGACTTTTAGTTTTAATGCTTCTGTCAGTTTTGCAAATGTTTCTTTTTATTTACATGTAAATAATTTTATATAGGCCATAACATTAAAAGCCAACTCGTGCATGCGAGCAAACACATATTTTTGACAATATAGAACACCTGTCTATTCACTCTCGATTTAAAGATGCCCATATTTTTTTTTCTTTTTAAATATTTAGTGCATATTAAATTAGTATATGCTCTAAAACTATATTACAATCTAGCCTATGTAGGCTAATGAGTAATTTTATGCTAACTTAGTTTTATAAAATTAATTATTTTAAAAAATGTGTCCAATGTCACGTTTCTTACAGTTTCTATTTAAGGGGAGACACTGCGTTATTGTGTTCTTTGAAGTAGCACTTTCACTTACACTGACACTACTTTATACTATTTAACACTACACTAACTCAAAAGGTTTAGTTCTTTTCAGTCTTCTCACTGTTTTTGTGTTGTCGAGCAGCTGGATTGCCTCAACGTTCACATGTTTATGAAATCTTTGTTCATGAGCTTCTGCATGTTTTTTGATAACTTTATCAACGAACTCTATGTTAAGGTCCCTGTGGAGGTCGTCATTCCTGATGTACCAAGGTGCATTCACTATATCCCTGAGTACCTTATTTTGGAAGCGTTGGATTATTTTGATGGTACTTTTTTTGGTACAGCCCCACAGCTGAATACCATAAGTCCATACTGGCTTCAGGACTGCTTTATACAACAGAATTTTGTTGTGTGTTGGCAATGTTGACTGCCTTCCTAGGAGCCAGTACATTCTATTGTATCTAATATCTAATTCTTCCTTTTTCTTCTTGACGTGAGCTTTCCAACGTAGCTTTGCGTCAAGAGTCATGCCTAGGTACTTCGCAGTGTTTTCGTACGGTATAGGCTCATTGTTGATATATATAGGGAAATACTGATCTTTTTTATTTGTGAAGTTAATGTGCACCGAAAAAAACAGACGCAAGCAACGTATTCCACTCTTTAGTCGTTCTCTAACCAAACCAATTTGACCCACTGGTCAAATACTTGTTGCATTTTTTGTCTGGATCACCACTCCACCACCGTCTAATTGACAGGAACCTCCCGATTATTTAGCTGGCCCAGAAACCCCATAAATTACTTCAGACACTCCACTTATAGTAAGCACTGCTAATGTGCAATCGAACTTATTTATGGCATAAATGCAGGGAATTTATGGCTCAGGCGTGATCAGGTGGACGAGGCATGGACTGCAGGGTATTACAATGTCCTGCTGAAGGAAGGAACATTATGTATTTAAACCGGTAATTTACGGCTAAAATGAATCTTACAAAGACGATTAAATCGTGCTTGTAAGATTTCCTGTATACTTTGCTGGGTCCATTACGGTGACCAAAATGTTCGCGGCATTATATCCACGACCAAATACAATAAAATTAAAAACCCTTTTTGCCCTTGACTAGGCATACCTAAACGTCATGCATACAAAATTTGGTCATTAAATAATCGCGCGAATTTTATGAAAAACGCTATCATCGATGAGGTGCAGGTATTTCTGATAGAGCTTCATTTTGAATAGCACCAGCGCTTATTTTATGATAAATATTTACAGGTATGCCGGTAGTCAAGGGAAAAAAACTTTTTGATTTTATTGTATTTGGTCGTGGATTATAATTCCGTTAACATTTTGGACGCTGTAATGGTCCCAGTAAAGTATAAAGGAAATCCTCTCACGTAGCTATTAGTAAGAAAGTAGTAAGGTAAGATAGCCAGTTCCTCAGTTAGTTGAGAATTCCGGGTGAAGTGCGCCTCCACCTTCGGTCTTATCTCAACTTGTAACTTGCTAAGATGAAGGACAAGCGCTTCCCCGTCGTACAATAAAAAAAAAGTAGGTACATAAAACAAATAATGTGATAACTAGCTCCCATAGCTTTTTGTACTATCAGAAACCAATAACTCAATGTTAGACTACCAGACATCTATGGTATGCATCTATGGAACGAACCAAAAAGCTCTGCCAGTAAACAAGAATTTAGCACCACTGCTTTGCTTTAACGGCAGTTCTAGATTTAGACGTTGATGAGTGCTCGAGGAGTTTTCAAATTAACGAGTTCAGGTCTGGTTTTCAACAAAGCGGAGGTGGCGACGGTTACCGTAACATAGCGGCTGCCAACATTCTCATTGCTGAACTGTGCGGTTTCCCTAGCCGGTTAGGTTTCAACAACACTTCGTGCCGTGTATTCGAAAAATGTAGATGCGAGAACGGTCAACGCATCATCACGTTACGTTAGAAAGAAAAACTTCGCCTTATGATCCTGTTGAAACTGCATATTAGACGTTAACTGCCAGCACGTCAACCGCCTCTGTAGTCTAGTGGTTCAACCCACCGATTTCAGATACAGAAGTCCCGGGCACGGTCCCCAGTGGGAGTTCAATATTGTGCTTGGTTTGGTTGGTGGTAGGACTTTGTCTGCCTGGCTAGCTATCACTATCTTTCCTAATTCTGTCGTCATAATAACAATTCTAAAATTGTTGTGTTCCGGCATTTAGAGGTAAGATAGTCAGTTCCTCAGTTTGTTGAGGACTCCGGGTGAAGTGCGTCTCCACTTTCAGCAATATCTAAACTTGTAACCAGGTGAGATGAAGGCCAAGCGCTTCCCCGTCGTACAATGCTAGTTTCACATCACTATGACGGTCGTTGTCTTAGGAAACTCTAGTTAATGAGAAACAAGTAGCGATAGTCTAAGGTCTGAGCACGCGAGGAACGATGGCCCTCAATCGGGTGAACGGTTCGCGTTAATTAATTGGGTATTTTCACACGTCAGCGGCTAGATCTTTCCAAATAGATCGGTGCGCGCGGTCCTTAATTAGCTATATCGCGGCGACCGATCTTCTGCGCCGGCGCACTCCGCCACGCCAATTTGGTGCTAGAGCTCGCTTCAGAATAGCCGTAGATAAGCCAAGCCAACTAGAATGCTCGGTAATAACCTCATTATAAGGTATAGGACCTCTTCTGCACAGTACCAGAATACTTTTTGTTGACTTTTGTTTTTTTTTGCTAGTTACATGGTACGTGGTAACATCTGATTCGATTTATGCGCTAGAAAGATTGTATTTGATATTTTCTATTTCAAGCATCTTTTAAAAATGTCTTAAAAAGATGTTGGATATCATAAAAATTGTTGCAAGAAAGTTAGAATTCGAATCACACACACAAAATCAAAAACTCGGGAGCTTCACGACCTTATACCGCCTTCGCCGTTCTTCAATCGAAATTTCAGACGCACAGCCTATTATCATCCCCACCTGGTTGATATCCCACATCCCACACATAAGAACTAAACACTTTCAAGAATCTTTTATTGAGCGCACTGCAAGAACTTGGAAAAGGCTCCCAACGTCTGTATTTCCGCTGTGTTACGACCTTAACGTCTTCAAGAAGAGAGGTAATAGGCACTTTCTGGGTAGGCTCGCTCCATCGAAGATCTCATTCTTGCCTTTGTAAGTTTGTGGTCAAGAGTCGACCCATCGTAAATAAAAAAAAACACAAGGTTGTACGCTACTGTAACAGTTTGATCAAACTTACATTGTAACATTATAACACATATTATGGCACATTTGCATTGGAGCTTAGAACACAGACAGCGGGTTGCCAGGATCTGACTTCTATAAATTCCACTTTGGGTGTGCGCACGGTATCGTTGACCTAATCCTTCTCCATTTCACCACTGGACTGCAGACTTACGGCAGGTTACAACCCGCACATTGGAGATGTTCCATTGTCTCAAGCACATCGATTCGCCTCTACCTTATCAGCACTGGTTAGGAATGGTACTCCTTATTCTTGCGTCTGTTTTTCCGCACTTAAGTACAATCTTCCTGAGTAATAATTACGTTTTAAAAACTAAAAAGAAAACCGACTTCAATAAAGAATATGATACGATTTTGTTTACTTAACTTATTTATTCCAATTATTTTGATGCCAGATGGGTCCGATTTTTCCTTACTTTTGAGGTAATACGTAAAAATACCCAAATCGCTTCAAGTGTGCCTATAATATTTGATGAGTTCCCTCGATTTCTCCAGGATACCGTCGTCATCAGGTCAGGATTCATCATCAAATCCTAACTTGATGACGACGGGACCACCTGTGAAGTATATTCTTCAAATAAAAAAAGAATTTTCCAAATCGGTCCAGGCGTCATCGAGTAATCAGGGAATATACATAAAAAAAAAAGATACCGACGTCTTAAGAACCTCCTCATTTTTTAAAGTCGGTTAAATAGTTCCTTTTAGACAAGCATCTAATGCCACATCTTTACTTGGTTTTTTAAGATAGCTAGTTCCTCAGTTTGTTGAGGATTCCGGGTGAATTACGCTTCCACCTTCGGTCTCAACATTACTTGAAAAATCTGATGAGACGAAGGCCAAGTACAACCCCCTCGTACAATAAAATTAAAAAAAAAGAGAGTTGCTTGTCAAACGCTTGGCCATTCAAAAGGTATTTTTTTTGTGAATCTTAAAAGTTTTTGAAATTCATATGTTGAATGAAATTACAATGATCTTTCAATCATCGTATTCATAGATCAAGTCATTATAGAAGCACAAAGGCGCTGTCTTAGCTCACACCTCGCAACTCTATCGTACACGTGTTCTCTCTCCCATTCTCCGGGATTGATAGCCGTCAGAAAACAATTACCTTTTTGTCGGCAACGATACCCCGCTAATTACAATAAGTGATCATTGACTTTTTTAATTACCTCTCCATTGAGGCGTCGATCAACTATCAGCGCCTACAAATTGCCAGTCAGTGCCTTTAATAACCCGTGCTCTGGTTCGGAATGTTCGTAGTTTGCTTGCGGAATTCCCATCATATTAAAAACACAAGTAGTTTTATATTTGAAGAATTTTATTAAAAGTTATCAATAAAGCTCGGATCGCAAGCATGAGGTAGATAAAAAGTTAACAGCTATTTAAACGTGAATTTTTATGTATTTGCCGAAGAAAATGTTTAATGCAGTATGACTTCACTGAGTAACCTGTTTGTGAGCGTACGCGTTGCATTCCTTTCATAAAGTACGCCCTTATTCGCAAACAAGTCGACCGTGTTGCGATTGCGACTTGAGAAAGTCGCAGCTAAATCAGGCAGTCTCTCGTCTGACCAACTTGATCCGTGACCACGAACCGAGAAAAAAGTTTCGTTGATGACTGTTTTTTTTTATTGTCAGTGCTATTTTAATTGTCAGCGTATAATTAAAAAGGTTTAGTACACAAAGGTTGCCAACGGGATACTACAACTAAGTCCTTTGTCTGTCAGTGGTTTATTTGTCATCAACCGTAACGGTTAAAGGTTATATAATTATACTATAATTATTATCACTTATGTCAAAAAATATTTAATAACAAAATCAATAAGAAAATATTTCTGATGACACGCGATAGTGAAGATATAAAATGCAGCAGGAAAATGTGCTTATATAAATAAGAGACTTAGCAACTTATTTTAATTTATAAATCAAATGCATAAGATTTTACTAGAACATATTGAACAGAAAAAAGGCTGTACGAACGCATACACGTCAGAAAGCGTTACTTATGATTATTTAGGACGTTAATCTTATGAAGGACATAGCTGGTATATTCGCCTGCACTAATATGTATACATTTCATATAATAAAAAATGGTTATGTATACACATCTGGTAGATATGTTATTAAAGTGTATTACAACAATTTCTTGAGCACAAAAATAATTTTATTACATAATTTACAGAACGTGAGATGAAGGCCAAACAGTACCTACAATAAAAAAAAAGTTATGTTTGCATTTTGAAAATCATGAAGTCTATACACATTTGTCCAAGCGACTGTACATAACATTAAGTATTTTTTGTTTATAGCATTATAAAAATAGAGTCTACCACATTAGGAGGTCAATTAATTATAGCCATGACCAGACCATGCCATTACAGATCATTAAAAATAAAATCTAGGCGCAAAACAAGTAGAACTTTTATTATGGGTAGGCACTAGATTACAGACGTATGGAATGCGCATGCGTTGCAATGCGTATGAAATATAAATACTGTACGCAAAAAAAATCTACTTTGAGTAGTATTTCGCGATATCATTGTCCTTCCAGGAGTTCATTCATTGTGAATAAGGGTGCGGGATGCCGCGCGGGTATTGCACGGGCCTACCCGCCCCGCCCGCCCCGCTCGCCCCGCTCGCCCCGCCCGCCCCGCCATGAGAAACGAATGTTCCCGACCTCTAATTACGTTTTATGCGATATCGCCATTTAATTAGCAACATGTTTCCCATTCCGAGACATTAATTAATATTTTCATCAGAGTTCTCCGCATTTAACTGTGCTTTTATTACTCTCTCGAGATTTTAATAAAGATTCTCGACCACCCTCGGTCGCTTATGGTTTGAAAAAATCGTGTTATGATTTTATCGCGGTCATTGAGAGCGATTTTATTTAACTGTCGACGACTTTTCGATCGGGCGACGTGACGTCAAAAACGCGCATTATGAACGGGCGATTGTTTTTGTGCGACATATTACGCGCATTTTTCACTTTTTGCGGTGATAAAAGTATCGCAACGAGTGTTTCTTGACAGCTCTACAAGTTAACATGTCGATAAGCGGGCGAGTGTTGCCGGATAAGGGGAACAATTAATTCAATGGTCGGTGTAATTGTACCAACATATTAATAACCGATCCACGTTCGGCTCGACAAATTGTAGCTGACCGCGAGTAATGGCTAGGGGTGTGTGATGTCTCTCTCGACGACATTTCGTCTGGTATCACAACAAAAAGATTTACTATTGGAAAAAGCTATACTGCTAGTTTGATTGGGTTAAGCCGATAGTGAAAAAAAAGGAATTTAATCCCGTACCTATTTTTAATGGCACTTCACTCCAGTTCAATTATAGTTTGACCCTTTTAAGCTTTGAACTTCCATCGAACTTGAACTTCGGCTCCCATATCGAGTCTAAGGCCAAATTCGCTGCTAGGAAGCTGGGTATTCTTGCTAGGGTTCAGCGGTACTTCACACCGGGACAGCTTTTAAGTTTGTACAAAGCTCAGGTCCGATCTCGTATGGAGTACTGTTGCCATCTCTGGGATAACTCGGCCAAGTATCAGCTCAAAGCTCTGGAATCGATTGAGCATCGTGCTGCTAGGTGATGATTCGCTTGTTAAGGCCAATTTGTAAAGCCTAGAACATAGACGGCAGGTTGCCAGGCTGTCTGTGTTCTGTAAATTTCACTTCGGCAAGTGTGCGCACGATATCTTTGACCTAATCCCTCCACCCCTTTTTCACCACCGGAGTCTGCTAGTACTGCAGGCTACAACCCGTACCTTGCAAATGTTCCATTGTGCCGAACACATCGCTTCGCCTCTACCTCTATCATTAATACTGGTAAGGAATGGAATTCCTTGCCTTCGTCTGTTTTTCCTCGCGAGCACAATCTTGGAGTCTTGAAGTCCAGAGTAAATAGGTTCCTTTTAAGCAAGCGTGCTCTATCTTTGGCCACGCTCGATATCTTTGATCTAATCCCTGAATCTTCTTTCCACCAACGGACTAGCAGATGTACGGCAGGTTACAACACAACCCGTACCTTGTTGTTGTTCCATTGTGCCGAAGACATCAATTTACCTCTACCTTTATAATTAATAATGGTAAGGAATGGCAAGTACAACGAGGGCAAGTTCCCTCGTCTGTTTTTCCGCACCAACACAATGTTGAAGCCTTCAAGTCCTAAAAGGCAAGCGTGCTCCATCTTAGGCCACATCGTAACTTGTTTTTCAAGTGTAGGTGGTCAAACGCTTGGATTTTTGGGCTATTTAAACAATAGCCTCATAAAATTTTGATTACATCACCTCAAGTCTCGTTGAAGTAATTTTCGTAATTTTCTCGGCATAATCACAATAATTATCATAGTTTCGGCTCATACACAGCTATTATTGAACACGGACCTTCTCTCATCGTTGCCACATTGGATCTTGAGCCGCCTTCGTCTACCTAATTCCCGCTCCGGCTTTGTGAATGCTAATGATTTTTGCATGACGATTCGTACTAAAGTCCAATGGCGTGAGAACAGCCCTTGGACGGAACAAATTACGCCGAATGTGGCTCGGGTCTTCGGTTAATTAGAGACAGAGTGGTTCAACCCTCTTAATTAATATTTGTGCCTAGAAGGCCTTCATGCTTGCCTCCATCAACCACAGCTTATTATAAACGGCACTATCACTATGCTATATACGGCATATGCCATGTGGACTAAAGAGTTTTGCTCTGTTCTGTGTCTGGGAACACATAAGTTTAACCTTTTTTTATTGTACGATGGGGAAGCCTTAATTTCATCTGGTTATAAGTTAAGATAAAGCCGAAGGTGGAGGTGTATTTCACCCGAACTCCTCGACAGTTATTTCTCACTTTTTCTTAAATAAATCGAGTCTCAGTTTCAATACTTGCTGGAATAGACATAACAGAACAAGAATACTATATCCATACTCCGTACTTCAAAAGTGTCTGTGATTGTTCTTCTATTACCTTTTCACACCTAAATGGTTGAACGGATATTATTCGAAATTGACACGGGTATAGTTTACGCCATGGGGACAAACATAGGCTACATTATCTAGATATCACTTGGATGAAGCTGCGGATAAAACGGTAAGATGATGGTAAGCGGCCTGATGGTATGACTGTTGTCCCTTGGGAAATGGGTAGGTAGGCATTTGGTGTAGGGACGCTACTTGAGTTGACATCTTTGCGCCATCTCATTTGCCTGTGATATCCCAGATGTCATAGACTGATGTTAGTTAGGGCTGGTGCGGCGGCTGAATCGGCCAAGCACGCAGGCGGGTTTTTTTAATTATTTTATTTATTGTACGACGGGGAAGCGCTTGGCCTTCATCTGACCTGGTTACAAGTTAAGATAAGGCAAAAGGTGGAGGCGCACTTCACCCGGAATCCTCAACAAACTGAGGAACTCTTACCTCTAAATGCCGGAACACAACATTTTTTTTTATTGTTATTATGGTGACAGAATTAGGTAAGATGGTGGTAGCTAGCCAGGCAACAACAATTGTGGCGTGACCAATAAGGGCTGGCTCTTATCTAGGCCAGCGAGTTAGCATAGCTATTCAGCGTGGCAAAGCAGCCAGTGTCTTGGGCATATTTCGGTCTGGTACTGGTCTGGAAAATATTTTCGTTTAGCTATAGTTACTATTTACTGTAGTAAAGTGCTGGCCTTTATATTATTTTATCTCCTTATTTATGTGCTAATGGGATGCAGACACATAGCTGTTTCCTTTTTGAGCTGTGTCTGCACTGTTTTGTTTGAATTGGTAATTCGTGATTAAACATGAGTGGGTATTGTGTTAACATTATAATTACATTCTAAAAAAGCTCAACGGAATACTCTGTTTTAATTAAATGCTCAACTTGCCCCGGAATTTCATTGTGTACTAATATTCACTAGAAATTCTACCTACTTAATACTATATTTATCAGTATATACTCATATACTGATAAATATATATCTTATTCTAAGTGGGGGTGATCAAGGCCTGCACTGACGTCCCACTGTGGGGTGTATTGTGATTTGTGAATGTCTTATTATCGGTCCAGGCGTCTTTGAGTAATCGGGGAACATACATAAAAAAAACCGATGAATTGAGAACTTCCTCCTTTTTACACCGGGACCTTATTACAAAGTCTCTGCTGTCTGTCTGTCTGCCTGTCTATCTGTCTCTCAGTGGGATGTATCTCATGAACCGTATAATGTAGATGTAGTTGATTTCTTTACCGTTTGTATTTATATTGCCGCTATACCAACAATCATATTTTTTATAGTATTTGTAATATTTAATTTTTTTGGCTTTTTAAAATAATTTTAATATTACTCACAGCTCAGTTGATATTAATTCTGCGCTGTTGGTTATGGGTTCGATTCCCACGCAGGACAAACATTTGTGTGATGAATATAGATGTTTGTTCTGTGTTTCGGTTTTGTATCATATTTTATAGTACGTATAGTAATTAGGTATAAAAGTATTATATTCGTAATCTAGTTCCCATATAACAAGCTATGCTTAGTTTAGGGCTTGATAGTGCTGAGTGAAATGAATGTTCTGTAATAAAAAAAATAAAAAAAAGTTAAAGGGGATGCAAAATACCTTGTACGTACGTGTCTACAGTTCGCCAGTTTTATTATGAAACAATGCTATTTTCGTCTTCGCGTAATATTTTACATAATCATTAAAAATACCGGGAACCTATTATGGAGTACAAAAATGGCCAAGTTGTTTGTTCAATTCAATTCATTTTTTTTTATCAGATAACTTTATTCAATAAAAAGTTATTATTAATTGTTTGTGAACTTAGGTAGGTGTTATATAGATATATAGACTAGAAATAACTAGGTTCTGCTAAAAAGCATACAAACATTACATTCGGTACCCTAATCGCTTAGTTTAAATACAATTTTGTCATCGTAAAATGTCAAAAGTCTATACAGAAATAAGGAATAAATGAATTATGTCAAAAGAAATTAAATTCTTATTAGTCATCAGAAATTATAATCACAAATGAGTCCATGGTTAAGCTTGTGGTAGGTCTTTTTTTAAGTCCACCTGGGTAGCTACCACCATCTTATGATATTTATTTATTATTTTCTTATCGTATGACGCCATAACAAGAGTTCTAGTTGGACACCCTGGGTGAAGTGCGCTTCTAACTTCGGCCTTAACATAACTGGGATTGATATCAGTGTAGAGATTTCCAAACACATGGAAAGTTTTCGAATCAGAAACATCACTTTTTTTCGGATTCGAATTAGAATCCGATAGATTTCAACGCTGAACCCATTTCTAAAAATCTTTTGTGGAAGTCTCGAATACTAATCTACAGTTTTAAGATTTCGGGGTGTGAGAAGAAAAAAAAGTGAGTGTCTTCGGAATCTCCATCGGAAGCTCCCGAATTTGATCCGATAAGGTTTCCCGAATGTTTGAGAATAGCACATACAGGTGAGATGGAGTCCAAGCGCTTACCCATCGTAACCAAAAATGTAAAGATGACTGTATGTTTCGCTGCAAATACTAATTTGAAAATCGTGTTTATCTTGAACAACACCAATCCTTGTTGCAGAAACTTTATTGTTAAAATCTTATTGAAATAAATTAGCATTTTTCAAAAGCAATAATAACCGTCAAAGATTTAAGAGCGTGGCTAAGTGGGTATGGGCCTGCCTTCCGATCCGGAGGTTCTGGTTTCAAACCTAGTCGTGCACCAATGATCGGTTTTCGGAATTTATGTGCGCATTTGACATGCACATGCTCTGACGGTGAAGGTCACATCGTGAGGAACTGTCATATCCCTAGTATCAAGTCCAAAGTCCAATGGCTAGTAGGCTAAGCGGCGATGAGGTTGCAACCTGTCACGTATTGAATGCTAGCTACTTGCAAACCGAGGGCATATGCATGTGCCGAACGTAATATTGAACGTGCCTCTGATTTGTAGGTGATCCTCATAAGATCCACTCTCTGAGTTGTGATCAGAGGAAAGCAAAGAAAAGTCGTGACACGGTTTAATATATAAATAAAGCTAAAATTCTGAGTGGAAATAAGGAGTGTGCGTGGGTGAAAACGGCTCAATTGTGTGAATGGTATTCCATTTATTTGTCCAGCAAGATTTTACATTTCCATTTATGGTACCAGATGACTTTATTTGTGATCTCATTTGAATGGTATCTTGTAGTGCATGTATTAATAAATAAATATCACAGAACACTAATTTTATACAGCGCCATCTAGTCCAAAACTAAGCAACGCTTGTAATAATGAAATCTAGATTACGGATGTAATGCTTTCATATACTTTTTTCAATATTTATCATACGAATCAACACCCAATCACAGAACAAATATCAATTTTCATCACACAAATGTTTGTCCTGGGTGGGAATCAAACCAAAAACCTACAGCAAAGAAGGCAGAGCTACTACCAACTGAGCTGTGAGGCTTATTAGTATTTGTTACAAACGTTTGGTTTCCATCCCACAATTTCGAGACCATACTTTTTTTTATACAACCAGGAGACGGAACAACCAAGTAGCCCAACTGATATTAAGTGTCTTACTGCGTAGGTCATATTCACTAACAACGGCATTGCATTGCGCCCGTTAACTTGAGGCATAAAGGCATCCTTGCGTACCCTTAATTTCACCGGCAACCATACCTTCCAAACCGGAACACAGCAGTGCTATTTGGTGGCTAAAATAGGTATGATGGTAGTACTTCCCCGGACGTGCCCTTTCACAAGGAGCTCTACTACTCTTAAAACCTTGGCACACCGAAAGGTTCAAAAGGAACTTCCTTCCGTGAACTATCGAATTTAGTATGCTAAAGTTTCTCTACTAGTTATAGTATAGGGTTTTTCAAAAAGGGTTATTCTTTAAAGGGACGACATCGGCAATTAACCGCCTCTGAGGTCTAGTGGTCTGCCCACCGGTCCCGGGTTCGATCCCCAGGGGGAGTACACTATTGCGCTTGGTTTAGTTGGTGGTAGGACTTTGCTTAAGTCCGCCTGGCTAGCTACCACCATCTTACCTAATTCTGTCGATATAACAACAATTCTTAAATGGTTGTGTTCCGGCATTCAGAGGTAAGATAGCCAGTTTCTCAGTTTGTTGAGGATTCCGGGTGAAGTGCGCTTCCATTTTCGGTCTTATCATAATTTGAAAAATCAGGGGAGATGAAGGCCAAGCATCTCCCCGTCGCACAAAAAAACGGTTCCGAATAGGTCCAACCAATACGCACATAACTAGATATAAGTTCGCTACAGTGCCTATTGCAGTCAGCCACCTTAGTGCAAATAAGGATGCAATAGAAATGGTATAAACAGTATTTACGGCCTGTCAGAGTGAAGTCGTAAATGTTAAATTGTTCTCTGTTGTGGATAATGGTGTGCTTAATGTATTTTGTGTTGGTTCACCTTGTCGTGGCGTGTGAGGACATGGCTCTTCGATTAACATAAAATCGAGAAGACTTGTGCGTGGGCGACACGACCCATCCCGTGTTGCACATACAGGTACCATCAAATAACGCCACTAATTTCACCAACAACATGAAAAACCACACTATTACCACGCCGTAATTACACAAACATTCCGTGACCACTTAACCGCGCTTAGTCAGTTATTCATCTTAAGGTAGGTAGTTCGTCAGGGTTATGTAAGTATAATATGGTTTTCGGTGAATTTTAGCTTCGTGATACATCGTGGATTCAGAAAAGTGACATTAGCTGATACGCCAATAGGCTGCGTGCAATTTGATATAATGTCTTTTCCGATTTCAGATCCAGAGGTCCCGGGTTCTATCCCCAGGGAGCAATATTATTGGTTTGGTTGGTGGTAGGATTTTGTTGATGTTCGCCTGGCTAGCTACCACCATATTACTGAATTCTGTCGCCATTATAACAATTCTAAATAAAAAATGTTGTGTTCCGGCATTTGGTGGTAAGATCTCCAGTTCCTCAGTTAGTTGATGATGCCGGGTGAAGTGCGCCTCCACCTTTAGCCTTATCTCAACTTGTAACCAGGTGAGATGAAGGCCAAGCGCTTCTCCTTTGTACAAAAATTATATATAACATGTTCTTGAAATTAAATGCTTGGATTTGCGAACTTTGGGCAAAGCAAATGGAAAAACAAAAATGTTACAAGTAAGATGTTTCCGTGATGTGTTTGGAATCTTAAAATTTACCAAAAACCATATTATGAGTAGCCCCGAGGAACCACCTTAAGCCAGCGATGTCGCAATAATGATGGCAGTCAAAAAATAATTAGCTATTAGATGACCTCGAGGCCAAACGCGAAGGAAAACCGCACGAGAGCTGACATTGACCCGCGCCGACTCCACTCCGACTGCGAAACTGTCTGTAGAATATATTTTTTCTTGTTACGTTTATGCGGCATTTAAAATGTCAGCGGCTTAAAATCATGCTTGACTAATCAGCGAGCGTTTTTATATCCGGTAGTTGCATCGGTGGCTTGACTTTTTCAAATTTACAGCTTTGGTTTCTAAGGACAAGGTTACCGAAATGATAGATTTTACTGTAGGAAGTGGGCAGATAGCCTTATCATCAACAAATTTATAGTTTTTTATACAACAAAGATAGAATACATACCTGATTTATGTGATTAGACTGTGAAATTATGCGTTGGTGCTACGTTACCGATCCTTTTAGGAATTTAAAAACCCCTCTTTTGATAGATCAGGGCAGGGACCATACCACAACTCAATCGTTCAAAAAATTCTCTTAAGCGCCACTGTGCGAGACCGAAATGGCTCTTATATGTGAGAATGGAACCTCTGCCGATTGCTACTGGTATGATAAAGAATGGTTGCAGGATCCAAATCGAATAATTCTTCTAAACATACATCTAAGTACTTAGTAGAAAAAACGTCGATAATATATAAATATTTTGTACATCCCACCCTTCTTACCCTATGTAACAGATGCAATATAACGGTGACCGCTTTATAGCCCATCAAGCCTTTACAGAATCAATAATTCATACTCAATTAGCCAATTACCGCAGTATATTGTATAGATCGCACGTAGCTGTGTCATCCACATTCACTGATGTGTTTCAATTAATTCACGCAGATACTCAATTTAAAAGGTGGTTTACAATGTGGTTCGATACGGACTGTCGTGTTTGATGCCGAGGAACGATACGATGCGCAGATAACATTCCGGTTGTATCGAACACGGAATTCTTGGACGTTGAGAGCACGATTTGATCTAGACGTACGTTCCAATGCGTGGAATCTACGGACAATTGATGGAAGCGCGTCATCGAATGCTGTCCGTTTGCTAATCTACTCTCGGTGGAGTCTCGGCTGGTCAGCATTCCGTTGGGCAGGCCGTGGCATATCCGACGCGACGAGAGGTCTGGTCGACGATAGGATCGTGACAGAGAATTCGTCGGTCGACTGCCGGTGGAATGCGAGCGGTAATTGATTCGTCCTGTGTAACGACGGTGAGTGGGATTGACAGGAATATCGAGATGTCATGCTCTGCGACTGATTGTGAAGGAATAACGAGGTTAGGAGGGGTGACAGGAAGAGGTCAACTTTCGTCTCTTTTATTGCGGTTGGGATGTGATCGATGTTGGAATGTTGAGTAAAAAAAATAGATTAAACATAGCTATTCAGCGTGGCAATGCAGCCAGTGTCTTAAGCACGATCTGGTCTGGTACTGATCTGAAACAGTTGAGATAGCGGTTGAGGTATAGGGCGTTAATTGTACATATTATTTTTAAAGTTTATCAATAAATTGATAAAAAAAACATACTGTTCAAAAAATATTGTCTTCTATCATTGAGTCAATAGTTAAAAACATGACCGTGTAGTGTAGCATTCCGATTCTTAACACACTATAAAATACCGAAAGTTTGTTTATTAATTTGGATTGACGTTTGTCCCTTCTTTACGTAAATAACTGAATGGATTGAGCTGAAATTTTGCACATATATTTCTCAAGACTGGGAATGGAACAAAGCCTACATTTTATCTGGGTACCACGAGGAGCCGCAAGCAGAACTTATAATAAAATAGTTGTGTATCGATACTGCCTTCATGTTTTAAAACCAATGATTCTTTCAGGATATCTTTAACATCAACTTAATGTAGTATTAGCTACTTTTACGTTTTAAGATATAAACACAGGCCGACATGAAACGAAATTCCACGCACGTGTTTTTAGAAATGAGACTGCTCAGTTTTTTTTTTAATTGTCCGTTGTAGATACAATGCGCTAACGGTAGCGCTTGGCCTTCATCTCACCGGGTGTCCATTTATGAAAAGGCCGAAGGTGGAAATGCTCTTTCAAAGTCTTCGATCAAAATGCCGAAATAAAACAACTTAGAAATTTTGCTATGGCGACCGACTTGGGCAACATTTTTTATTTTATTTTATTTATTTATTAAATCAACAGTCCTTATTGTAAAATAAACTTACATGCATGTTTTTCTTATGACCAATAATAGATTTATATTTTATAAAAATATGATTTTAAACAGAGTCAAGGCAAGAATATAGTGGCTAGCCAGGTGGGCTTAAACAAGACCAACCACACCAAACCAACCATGCACAATATTGTGCTCCCACTGGGGATCGAACCTGGGAGTTCTGGGTCTGATACTGGTGGTCGAACCACTATACCGCAAAGGCGGTTAAAGGCTCAGCGGTAATGTGCCTAAAGCTGCCTTTGTCTTGAACCCATTCAATGCACGAAACAATTCCCCTGTTCCCAATAATGTCGAAAATACACAAAATTAATATTCATAGCCGTTGTATTTATTGGCTTTCAATTAGTATAATCTTAATGGAGCATTAACATACGTGCGAGTGACGCGTTCGACCATTACAGCCGCAGTGTTGCCAGCTCGCAATCATTTACACCTGGGTTTTGGTCATTTAATTGCTTTGTTTTGGGGTGAGATTCATTAAAATATAATTTAATCATTAAGATATCGAGAGCTCACCTATCAATATTTACGTGATTTATTTTAACTTTGAAAATGCATTTATTACCAGACCAAAATAAAACATCATATTTAGGTTTTTTGTATGTTGATGTTCTGTCACTCAGTTAATTTTCTATTGTAATTTTTAAAGCTGACTGACGCATGTATTCAAGAATCAATGCCCTCATTGTCGGCAATTAATATTCATGAGCTCTCCGCTTAACTTGAAGGTCACATGAAATTTCCAAGGCTGAGTAACTCTGTATCTTTTGTATATAACCCATTTCTAATATACCAAGAATGATTAATTATCATGTAAATTCTTAAATTAGCTCTGCGCAAAGTTTCAAGACAAGAATTAAAAAAAAAACATAAGGCAAATATTCTATGTTCCTTTTATAATATTTTGTGAGCAAGAAAAATCTGCTAAACATTTATTTAATTCTTCGAATTAAATGCGTAAAAATAAAGAATCGTGGCGGAGTATACGTCACTATTTTATAAGGATTTTTTACACTCAGAGACACCTTGCTTTTTTAATTCAGTTTGTTTGCAGACAAAATACATTTCGAGCTGACTTCTTTAATGAGCAGACCGTTTTAATGTTGGCCATAATATAATCATGTAAGTTGGGTTATTTTTTTATGTAGCTCGAATATATCGTAAAAGGTCTTTTATCTAGCGTTACTTACGTTGAGCCAAATTATATTAATTGTGCGGTTTTCTAAGCGGTAACGGAACGGCCCGAAGTCGGTCTTGATAAGGTTTCGTACAAATCAAGACCCTCGTGGCTTATTTGGTTAAGAGCGTTTCCGGTTTGAGGAAAATATGCGGGTTCGAGTCCGTGGGATGTGATTTTTTGTGTCATTAAATTAATGCTGTTTTAATTTTGTAATATTTAACTTATGTATCTACAATACGAATATATTTTTATTATTTTCTATTCTATCTTCTACATAAAATTATTTTTTTGTATATTTTTAATGTTAAAGCTTCACCCGACTGAAAACCACCGTTTCCCAACGTAAGAATACAAAATAATATAATCATTATAGAATTATAATTATATGTTATATGATATATATCATAATATCATGTAATATATCATATATATTATTTTATATTCTTACGTTGAGAAACGGTGGCTTTCAGTCGGGTGACTTTAACATTAAAAACATACAAAAAAATAATTTTATGTAATGGCAACATAAAACAACCAAAACATATATTAAATGATAGAAATGTCACGGGCTGTCGCACATGGTACTTGCGGCTTCCCGTAACTTGCCTATGTCGCACATACTATTACGAAAAAGTATAAAATTAGGCGGTCTGAGCTGGCAGCACCAGTCACGGAAGGCTCGCTGCCGATGACCTCCGCAGACCGGTTCCTACTCACCCCCCCCCCTACCCCGGACCCTCTCGAGACGTTTCATTACGATATTATTATATTAAATGCTTTAATACACATTGTAGGCATTAGTCGGGACGACCGCTGCCGCGACCTAAGGGTATTGGTGTGTTTTAGGTACGCGTTACGTGGTTTTTTGGACTGTAGCTTTAGAAAACTAGACTATTTGACATTATATGTAATTCAGTGGTTTGTTTTAAAAGGTTTCTTATACTGCCTGAACTGCTTTTGACAGTTTGGTTTCCTTTGTAATGCGTCATATTTAAGACTTGCATAGACAAGGATGAGGGTACAATAAAGCAAGCCGACCCAGAGAGTGCCTATGAACTCTTCTTGAAGAAATAAATGTCGCAGGACAGCATAACTAGAGTTTAGGAACCTTGAAACAAAAATTGGATAACTAACATTGAATATCATAATTAAAAGAAATATTATAAAAAAAAAAAGCTTTTTCTTTATATACATAGTGGGTCAGCTCTTGACCTCTACATGAGCTCTAGCTCCAGAGCAAGGACAAGGTCAACTATTACAGTCTGTAAAAGGATACTGTTGGTTCTTCCGACTTCCGACTTTAGCCGCTGGATGTTTTTTATTTATAAAAACAATACGGGTCGAAAGTCGTCTCTTGTACCTCAGCCGTAACATCCACCCTCAAGGGTGATGGTTTGGTACGTTTTTTATTTTATTAATTTTCTGAGGATTAGTGCGCTGATCTTTATGGTCCTTTGAATGGTTGCACAGCAATTTAACGTATTCCTATATACATGTTTCTTGGTATTTTACTCGGGATACGAAGTGCATTGTGTGAATCACGTATGAAATTTTGCGCGACCAATCGTTAGAGAAAATTATGAATGGGGAGTAAAGTTTTATAGTTAAAATGAGTTAAGTCTGCTTAGTAATGATGGCTATGAAAATAATTTCAACATCAATTCAATATATAGTGTTCTGTGTTTGGGTGTTGTATTGTATGATAATTATGTATTAACAAAAAAAAACACAAGTATTCAAGTATTCTACCTATTCGTAAGCTCGTTTCCATATTACAAGCTATGCTTAGTTTGGGGATAGACGGCGCTGTGTGAAATTAATGTCCTGTAATATTTATTATTTATTTATTTATAAAGGCAAGAAAATTTCCCATTTCGTAGCTAGCTACTAAATCTAGCTACGAAATTGGACTAAAGGGAACCTCAGGCTAGTAAATTTTTTGATGATCCATACAATAATTTTTCGATAACATTATTACCACCTAACTACCTATTTCGCAGAAATCACCATTTAGCTGTCAACTGGTATATAGCGACATCGGGTCACGCGTTTTTAACGTCGATATATTAGTACCTATTATATCCGTAATCTAGTACCCATATTACAAGCTTTGCTTAGTTTGGGACTGGTTGGCGCTGTGTGAATTTAATTTCCTGCATATATTTTTTTATATTCACTACGGCAGTTTGAATAAAATTATTCTTTATTCAAATCTCAAGATTTAGATACAATTTGAGTTTACGAATATAAAGTTTGGTGGCATACAACCTAAAGCGCAGAAGGTAGAGCTACTACCAATTAAGCTGTGACGCCAGATATAGTACTTAATTTGAGTTTATTTATACACAACTCTGTGTTTTCAATAGATCGTTTAACTTAATACAAACTCCATCAACCTATTATTGAGAACACAAACAATTTCCACATACCGTGTCATCAACAACTAATCTAATTATAGAGATTAACCGGTCTCGGAACTCCGGGTTAATGGTCCTTTCACACTTGCTGGCAACGTTTAATGTTTTTGACCAAGTGTAGCTTCGCTGTCAAACACTGAACTAACAACTTATATTCGGACTTTTTTTTTGTTGTTGCTAAGTTTGACCACCAGGTCACTTGAAATATAGATAAAAACAGAGGACAACAATTTTATCCCCTCTCCGTGCTGAGGGGGCAGCTCACTTGAAATACTAGTATCGATGAGACCTAAGAGACGCTGCGACCAGTCGCTCCGAGCGTTGGAGCACATAGCCTGGACTAATAAATGAAAAATATATTTAAACTACTTTTTTTTATTTAACTGCAGGGCAAAGATCTCCCCCATGTTGTTGCTTTTTTTTTAATTCCATCAAGGCATGGAAATAAAAAAAAATCAATAACATAATTATTCTAGGTAACACACCAATATGAGTTTCTATGTAGAGTGGGATATTAAAAGTACTTATTGTTTGCTCCTAACTCTAGGCATAGCCCGTTTCGTAATAATACTCGTAGAAAAATTGAAATGAATTGAATTGAATTGTTTTTTTTTTCTTTTTTTTTATCGTACGACGGGTAAGACGCCTTCACCTGGTTAAAAGTTGAGATAAGGCCAGTTGAATTGTCTCTTTAAGTCGTAACTGTGGAACATGGTGACTCATGACGTCCTTTACCAATCTTCGTACACAAGGAATAGGCAGCTGCGCTTTCTGTTGTGTTTTTTCAACATTGTGATGTTATCTGAATGTGACTATGGAAATATTCTTACATATTTTTATATTTCTAGTCTTTTATAAGACTATTGTCCAACTGACTATTGCCAAACATTGCGCTTTGTTTTTCACTTTTTGACAAACTTGGCAAAGGATAATTCAATGAAGAATTAATAATAGAATGAATATTGGATGCACTTGGCACAAGTGTTTTTGGGTATGCCTTTTTTGTTAACTTATTTACAGCAATATCAGTTAGTTGTTAGACCATTATCATTAAATAAATAAATGAATTTGGTTGGTGGTAGGACTTTGTTTAAGTCCGCCTTGCTAGCTATCACCGTCATACCTAATTCTGTCGCCATAACAACAATTCTTAAATTGTTGTGTTCTGTCATTTAGAGGTAAAATAGCCAGTTCCTCAATTTTTGAGGCTTACGTGTGAAGTGCGCTTCCACCTTCGACCTTATCATAACTTGAAAAATCAGGTGAAATGAAGGCCGAGAAAATTCCGACGCTCAATAAAAAAAAACAAGGTACAGTTTGCTATCTCCCGTCTAGAAACCCCATAAAGCACGGCCCGAGGTATCGTATTACATCTTTCGGTGTACTTGATCATGCCGTTGTCTCGACTCTTTTGTTTTTATTTTATTTTTATTGGTGCTTTTGGCCGACCGCACCGCTTAGCGTTTGCCGCAACCATCAGAAAAAAACCTCATAATCGTGTTACTATAACTCGTGTGCCTTTTGAGTCAATAGTCAGTCTCCATAAACGGTTTGCGGTTCTTACAAATTATATGAAGGGTTTTCACAAAAGCGGTGACTGTTTTTTTATGACATTAATTTCACCCAGCACCTTATTATAGAGCCCCAAACTAAGCAATGTCACACTCATATGCGACGATAAATTCTTTGTCGTCTTGAAAAACACTGACATATCAAACTCAAGCCTAAATTAGGTTTGAGTTTGATATAAGAATATAATAAGAAGAATATGTAACTATACCTAATTCTAGCTTCACTTATCACTAAATTAATTTTATAAGTATTTTGTAGAAATTAGAACAATCAATTGGCGGTAGGCATACAGTTAAAGAAACTTTACCTCCCGTGCTAGTAAGAAAAACTGTGTTACGACAAGATAAATGACTCTATACTAAATACAGTTCAATTTAGTGCGCATCAGTGCAGTTGAGCTACAAGAGTTTGGATATATGTCAGTCATTTTCAAGTCGAAAGAGAATTTTGTTCTATATGGCAAAATGTGCTCTCCACCTTCAATGGTTCATCATTTTCTTATAGCCTTAACCTGGTGGCTCGCAACAGGCCCAATTTGGGCCAAAAAGTTACACCTACGGGCGAATTTCTAACGGTCCAACTTTGGCCATACACGTAGGTGTGTGGATCCAGTAAAATTGTCGGGTCGATTGTTTTGATTGACCTGTAGTTGATTGCTCGTCTGTGTAGTCCAGAAAATTACCTTTCTACTGTACGTAGAAGTCAAAGTCAAAGTTAAAATGTTTTTATGCAGTTACATTTTTCAGAATTATTTTGAAACGTCATATGTACCCAAATGTAAGCAAATGTAGACCTACAATAATCTGCGGTCCTTGTTTGCTTGTTACTGAAACCACTGTCCATAATATGTACACCAAAAACTGGAAATTCTATGTCACCTGTATCATTGTTCAATCATTCAATAATACAATAGGCATTTCTATTATCGCCAACATTATTTACCAAAAACAATATTTTTTATAATTAGTTTGTTTGTTGTCTACTAGTATACATAATATTACTAATTTATCGCTAACAAATCAACGATCGAGAATACCAAACCTGTTGTTCTTGATACACGATTTCAAATAGTCGCTGAAACTTCTACTAAATCCATACTATTCTGTTAAACCTTTTAAGCTAGGTTCTTTGACGATAGGAACATATTAAAGCCGTCGTTAAACTGAGCAAATTCGGGGCATAAATCGAGCTGGCACGTCAAAATATCAGGGGTATAGCATGAGCTCGGGAATAGCTCACTATTGAACTATCTATCTATTGAACACTGAACTATCTGCAAACCCTCTTTATTGGTCAACACTTACAATACACATAACCATATACAGATCAAATAAACTAAATCTAAACGATACTAGTAAAACAGTGGGGGCCTTATCGCTGAAAGATTTCTTCCAGGGAACCGTTGGATGGACAAGATCAAGGCTTTCAAGAATGAAAGTTTATAAACGAATACCTACATCATAATGTAGGCATACTTAACAGCAAAAATGAAACTAGTTCAGAGAGAATTATCCCTAATCCAATCCATATCTTCCTGTGAATGTCATAAGAGGCGACTAAGGGTTATCACTAGGATATGGGCAGCAGTACCTGAGTACTGAACACAAATTCTGCGATCCATCTGTAAATCGTGGTGATCAAAAAAAAATCCCCGATATTTTAGAAAAGACCACCATTAGGGCAATGTTATACACAATAAAAACAAAAAGTTCAGACAGTTAACCTCTCACGTGTAATATGCCTGGGTGAGTGCGAATATTAGTATCATAAGTCATGATACTAGTGTCCTCTGGTACAGACATCAGAATCTAAAACACATTTGTTGACCTATTTTTTTTTACTGTACGACGAGGAAGCGCTTGACCTTCATTTCACCTGGTAACAAGTTGAGATAAGGCCGAAGGTGGAGACGCACTTCACCCGGAATCCTCAATAAACTGAGGAACTGGCTATCTCACTTCCAAAGCCGGAACACAACATTGTTTTGAGAATCTATTCATATAATCATCTATATCAAGAATATATCTTATTTCCGATCCCATAACCTCTCATGTGCAAAGTGCATACATATCAGCCCGGGCACGTAGGGCACGGTGGTTGGGGCGAGTGGAATGCGTGCGCAAGCCCGGCCGACCAATTTATTCGCCGGGACGTCAGATTTCGAGGGCCTCGTTACGACTAAGCCTCCAATTAGACTTATCCCTAATTAAGAGATGCCAATAAATTACCCTCCATCACGGGCTAACGAAGACGCGCCGCACTAATAACGCTAATTGATTTTGAGTAATGAGCTTGAGTTTTGATGGAGCTGATCGCGAGGGTGCCATCGATTTGGTGCCAATACTATTGATAGCATGCGACTGAGTACTTAGCACTTTCCACTTCTCGATTAAATATATGGTTGTATCATTTGTTTTTGAAAGATCGGGTGTGTGAATTGAGTGATCACACGTTAGGTAGCTTTTAATTAAATTATTTACAAACTCCAATACTCGTTTAACAAATTTGGAATTTTTTTTTTTTGGTTTGTGGTAGGACTTTGTTTAAGTCCGCCTGCCTAGCTACCACCATCTAATAACAATTCTAAAAATTGTTGTGTTCCGGCATTTAGAGGTAAGATAGCCAGTTCCTCAGTTTGTTGAGGATTCCGGGTGAAGTGCGCCTACACCTTTGGCCTTATCTCTACTTGTAACCAGGTGAGGTGAAGGAAAAGCACTTACCCGTCGTACAATTAAAAAAAAAATGCATACAAAAACTACTAAAAAAACATGGTCACTTGTCCACGCACACACCATTATTGGTATAATTAGTGCTGGTAGTATAATACAGTACAGTTATGTAGTGGGGTTAATACCCCACACCAAAAATAACCTATTTTTTCCCAACAGAATATAGTAAACGCTCATCGAAAATATTATTTATCCAATTAATTTACATATCTAAATATAGTAATAACAACTTAATGTGCTATGAACAACGACTTTAGTTAATGACCGTCAAATATATCAAGGCACCAACGAAAATACGAGTAGCTTACCGTATTAACTCAAATCGAATACCTAATCGGCAGTTTTTATTCACTGCTCAAACACAACCTAACCTAATTTATTTTTTATGGTCGTTTTAAATTAAAAGTTTTGTTATGTAATTAATTTGTTAATTTTCTAGTTCAATCAGTTATTTGGTGTACGTACATGTTAGGAGAAACGGTATTTAGATGTACGAATATTATTCCGGTGTGCGGTTAATTATTTTCCTTTAATAAACAGAGTTTTTTTCCAGGGCCACTGAGGGCAAGTCTGAAACGTTATTAGTTACGTGCTCGATTTAAAAAAAATAAGTTCTGTATTAGAGAACATCTAATTTTTTTTAATCCGATGACGATTCAATTTAATCTCATCACGAACTAAAAATACAGCAAAGGAGGATTTAATAGCTTAGCTTACGCATAGTCTGAACCTACAACCTTTACTAAATGCATAAAGTTGAATTTCTAAACTTTTAATTTTGAAAGCGTTCCAACAATTTCGGGCACATAGTCATCATACATTGTTTTTTTTACTATCAAGAACAATAAAGAACTTATAAATGCAAAAAAAATGTTTTTTTTCAAAAACTCACTTATCCAGAAAAACTATAAAAAAAACTAGATTTTATTTAATGCAGAACTTATTTTTTTTTTAATCGAGCACGTAACTCCTAACATGACTTTTCGACAACTCTCACTGTTTCTGACTTGGCCTCAGTGGCCCTGGAAAAAACTCATGGCTGCTATTTTTTTAAGTATTCAGGATACAAAAAAAAATGGCAGGCATGGGGACTAATTCTTATAAATGCGTTTAATGTCTTTGTTTTTCGACAATCGATGATCTAAACATACCTATATAAAAAAATAATTTAGAAACACTCATATACAATACATTTTTGCAAGGTGCTGATGGTGAAATTGAATTATTTAAGTTAATAAAACATAAATTTAGCAAAAAAAATAACAAAACACGTAATAGCTAGCTTTAATTCAAAATAAAAAAAACACGCAAAAGAAACTATAACTCCGTTTTACCACAGTCCGTCCGCCAATCTAGCGAAACAATTCACATTAACATGTCGGTGACGCTGCTACTTTACCAAATCTGTGACGTGAATCCCTAAGTTTTACCCGTACCAAAAAACTACGAAAGAAATAAATAGCCAAAGACAAAAGAAGTTTAATTAAAAAAAAAAAAAAGTTAGAGATCAAAGATAACAATGTGGAATAGACTTTGTTGCTTGTCTTTGTACGCAAATGTTGTTGGTGTTCATTGTCTCTGCAAAGTTAACTCTGATTGTCATTTTCTTCTATCCTGTCTGTACACTGACACTGGTATTCCAAAAGCGTGCTCAAGCATAAATCAGGAATCAATAACATTGACCTATAGCCTAGGTCTGGGTTTTCTTGTGTCGTGATACAGAATTAACAACAGCGTTTAATTAGATACCTACTAGGATGTACGTACACAAATAGAAAAAAAACAAATAAATGAAGAGATAGGTACCTCTATATAATTGCAAATTACAAAAGAAAAAGTTATGATCAAAAGTAAAGCGAAACAAATATGAAGCAATAAGTTCATAAATTTTTTTTTATACAACGGTGCAGTACTTGGCCTTTATCTCACTATGTTTTTTTTTAAATACAAGCACTTCTATTCGGTGTCTTATAAGGTACATGGAGTAATTAAGGCCATATAGCAGCGCTAACAGAAGGCTACACGTTTAAGGGCAGAAGACACGAACAATCGGATCGAGTGGAGTTATAAGATTGTGATAGCGCCCGTTGTATCGCCGCCTGCGCCGATACCATCTTGCAAATAGCACGAGCTCTTGAGTCAACCAGTTTCATCATCATCAGCTATGCATTCCACTGCTGCCGCCCCGCGGCTCGCCCATAGGTATCAGATCCAGAGGTCCCGGGTTTAATCCCCAGCGGAGTACAATATTGTACTTGATCGTGCCGGATACCCTCCAGCACTGAAACTGGCTATCTGGCGACAGACTTAGGTAAACTGGTGGTAGCCAGGTGGAATTGAACAAAGTCCTGCCACAAACAAAACAAGTACAATATTGTACACCCTGGGGATCGTACCCGGGACCTCTAGATCCAGTACGCGAACTAATAGACCACAGAGACGGTTAAAACAAACAAAAACACTAACAGAGACACTTATTTTTAACCGCCTCTGTGTTCTAGTGGTTCTACCCATCGATTTCAGATCCAGAGGTCCCGGGTTCGATCCCCATGGGGAGTACAATATATTGTGCTTGGTTTGGTTGGTGGTAGGATCTTGTTTAAGTCCACCTGGCTGGCTACCATCTTACCTAATTCTGTCGCCATAATAACAATTCTTAAAAAAAAATTGTGTTCCGGCATTCAGAGGTAAGATAGCCAGTTCCTCAGTTAGTTGAGGATTCCGGGTGAAGTGCGCCTCCATCTTCGGCCTTATCTCAACTTGTTACCAGGTGAGATGAAGGCCAAGCGCTTCCCCGTCGTACAATAAAAAAAACCCTTTCTTTGTTATTCTGTCTGGGTGAGATCAAGAAGCGAGAGCTCGCACTACCCCGCAAGCCACGTTGCGCCCGCGCACGTTACACAACTTCATCAACTCTACAACGCAACTATGTTACTGTGATAGTGATTTATAACAGATTTAGGGATAAGGCAACTTACCGTAACCTGTGGTTTAATTATATTGTTAGCTCGGTAACTATGCAAACGTGAATGCGATTTATGATAGACGTAGGTGTCATGGTGTTAAGCAATTTATTTTTATTATTGCTTATTTTTACCGACTATCCAAACTGTTCCCCTGTTTGGATAGTCGGTAAAAATAAGCTAGGTTCTCAATTGTATAGTAAGTTGCCAGGAAGAAGTTGTTTCTGCAATCGGTGTTCGTTATTCAAAACTGTTCCTTTATGCCAACTGTTTGACACTCTAGATTGGTCGAGTCTTTTTTTTTTAAAGGACAGTACTTTGGCCTGGTTCTGCCAGTTTTCGCGGACCTGGCTGGCGCTGAAGGCGCGAGCCCAAAAATTGATTCTTGGAAATTGAGAATCATTATTTACTACCTGAACTTATGCAGGTTGATGGATGTAAGGTAAGTAGTTTATTAATTTATTGGAAAACTAACAGCTAAAAATACAGTATAAAAACAAATTAAGAAAACAGTGAGCTGATCATAAGTTTTCACGAGCAGAGACATTTTTTGAATAATGAATGTGAAATTTAAATCTATCTAATTTTTATTCTAATTTTAAGTAACATTACATTGCAATCAACTTCTCGCCGACGAACACTCCGTTCAGCCTAGTTAGTTTTAGGAGTATGCTGGGACTATGTACTGTAAGCGGTAATGGGTTACCTTAGGACCGTTACCTACGGTCTAACGTAAGAGCGTGTCTCGAAATTTGCAAAAAAAAAAAAAATTTGAGCGGGATTAAATTTTAAAACACTACTTCCAGGTCAAATGTTGGCTTTTTTAATTCACCGTTCAAATCAACTAGTCTTAGGCTATGATTAGGTTAAAGATGAAAGCGTACTCCTCACTTCACCCGGAATATTCAACACTTCTCTCTGTCATCACCCACTTGTCCAACGCATCTCAACCTTTGTATGCCTCAAGGGCTTTGTAGGTAGTTTACATTTTTAGTGATTTTTTTTAGACTCGATCGAAAAAATGCTTAAAAAAGACTTTTTAAACGTATTTACTGATTGGAAACAGATAGAGCATGTTAATTTTGTTAGGAAAACTGACCTTACAAAGTCATACATTTATGTTAAACATTTAGTGAGGCCGGCTATGTAAATCAAACTACAAAATCCCCATCACTAGAAGCCTCTTCTATGTAGGTGCTATTTACATATTAGCAACGATTCCCAAACTGAGCACGAAATCAACATGTCGGCAGGTACTCTTTGTGGGACTATGTATAGCTAAGGTGCTATACATTACTATTTTTAATACATCTCAATAATATAAGACCATTTATTCGTTTTAATTTTATATTCAGGCTTATAAACGTTGCAGTGACCATGTATTTAGCAGTAGCATTAAAAAATGCTTGTTATTTTACATCAGCCAGGATCTCTCAAGGCAGAGCCTTGTGTTGTAGGCTGCTGAGACCGGCATTTCTTCTAGAGACAGATATTTCAACGGTTAGCTTATTGGCTAACTTTTAGAAGCACGGTCATTACATCACGATTGATTTTTTCAGTTATCTATGTCACCTCACTCCAATAAAGGTCACAAGCTGACCGAATACTGAGAAGAAGTACTTACTTAGCTTGTGGACAAGATCTTTTGCCGCTCAAGATATAAAGCTTAAGTTTGAATAAATATAGTGCCTTACTGTGACGAGAACAAGCCTCGAGTATCACCAAGTGATGGGTGGGTGCGCCTCGAATCTGTGACGGCTTATGGCTTTACCATGAGAATTTTAAATAGTTCTAGTACATGCGGAAGGAAGGAAATCACATATCTTAAAAAATTATAGGGATTAATGTGGACGGACGTAAGTTAGGGGTAGACCGAGGAAAATATGGATGGATTGTTTGAGGGGCGATATTAAATATGCGTGTGTGAGGAATGAATGATGCTTTGACGGATTAGCAGCTGACAGGAGAGATTGGAAGAGGAATATGTGCTGCCTGACGCCTGAGTGTGGAATAAGGATAGGAAGAACGTTTTGTCTTCTCTAGATTCCACGGTACATTATTTTACGTCAACTTATGATAAGACGTATAGCCGTGGTAAGATACAATCGTGATCTTAGCATCTGGCCGAGCAGCCAAGTATTATTTGACAGAGCTGTCATATGCCTCTAGCGACTAGATATAAACTAAATTGTACAGAATTAAAGGCAGTAAAGCGAGCCCAAACTGCGCGACGAACGCGGAACTAACTCTAGTGTGAAGGCGTTATGACTTCACCGTATTCTTTAGCAAACTACGGTAGCCACGTTAGACTGTCTATAGTAACTCATGGTAACCCACTGAAGACAAATAATGCTGCTTCACTCACGATCACTTACAGCGCTATTTACGTAATGATGACTTCGATAAGCGTAATGGGTTTAATTGAAAGTGTTGTGACATGGAACACGTACATCAATGTCAGGTTGACTCTGATAGGCCTACTTGGTTGAGAGCTATTTGGGCAGTACCATGAGTTATGGTTTGGATATGGGATGAACGAGAGTAGCCCTCGCATTCATTTAATACTGTTCCTAAGTACCTGAATATCAAAGCCACTGATTTATTTACTTATTTACTTCGGAAAACATACATCTTATAAAAATTCCTTAGAAAACGAATATAGGTACAGTCAGCCAGTTATAAGTTTTCACTAATAACACCTATCTAGGCAAATGTCAAAATGTGAACGCAACTTCTTAGTGTCGACTTAAGCAAATGCTACACAAAAGAAAAAAAAACATAGGGATACAAAAAAAATACAATAATAATAAAAAGAATCAAAACAGGTTACTTACTAAAAGATTTGATACTAGTTAATTTTTTTTTTTTTAATTACTAAGATATTGCCATCAGCATTAGCAAGCTGAGGTGGCACTGGGCAGGCCACGTAGGCCGCTGGGGAATAAAGGTTCTTGCATGCCCACCGCAATTTAACGCGAAACGGAGTGTGGGAAGACCCCCACTCGATGGACCGACGATATTGTGGCGGTCTAAGGTCGATGGATGAAGGAGGCTCAGGTTGCTTTTTTGGTGTCGATTGAGGGAGGACTATGTTCAGCAGTGGACGTGTGTGGGCTGTTGACCTTCATATCTACGATGATGACGACACTAATGGTGACAAAAGTTACAACGTCATCGTACCATTAATAAATCTACTTGACAGTGGTTTTCTTTTCCTCAAACTTGTAAGCAGATTCATAAAGTAATTTCCTTGGTTTTCTAAATACGCAACATCTTGACGGTTTCTTGATGAAAATCGCATGCCATATACCATAAGAGTTTCATTAAGCTCTGCCTACGCAACTACCTCTTCTTTTTTTTAGAACCGTTCTACAGCCTAATAACAGCTGTTGACCTCGAAACCTGCTATTCTAGTTCTCCTATGTAGATCTTGTGGTACCTATCTAAACCTTCAGTGCCTATGTTAAGATACTATTGTTAATGATTGAATAAAAAAGTCGAAATAAAGATGATCTTGCGGTGATTGGGACCGCTGCCGGAACCACATTTACCACCCAATCGACTTTCATTTATTTAATTACTCGTACTCAAGCATTTGGAACCACTCGAACCGAATATAAGGCGCGTACTCCTCAAATAATGATGTTTATATTACATAAGAGCAGATCTACCAGAAAACACCAGATTAGACAGCCCCTTTTTGAAAAGTTGATTTGTCCTTGAAAAAGAAAGTTAACTATAGGCATTTTAAGACCGCCCATTGTACATTTATTTTTAAGTTATCCAGTTTTTATTTTTAAGGTGTGCAATAAAGTATTTTTCATTCGTTCATTCATTCATTCATTTAAGGGAAGGCTCGTTTCATAGTATCCCACATCTTGCCCAGGCAAGCCTCAATGTAACGCTGTACAAATAAAACAGACACCACAGCAACAAATCAAGCACTATCTCGTGCCAACTAAATACGAAGATACAAGTCGAGATCATTCGATACCGAACATTAAATAGAAAATACTTGTACGTATCATTGGCTCGCGTTTGCCCAGTAAATCATACGAGATAAAATAATAAGTGAGCGATAAACAACAACTATCTGCATCCGGCCGTAACGTATGGCTGCGGAGGCTATAGCTGACGTGGCCTATCTATTGCTGATGTTTCATAATTTTCTTCTAGTTCTAGTACATCTTGCTTTTGCACTACGCGTATCAAAACTATGCTATTCCCGGAGTTTATTTTAATAAATATTGCAGGAAATTAATTTCACACAGCGCCATCCAGTCCCAAAATAAGCTTGTAATATGGGAACTAGGTTACGAATATAATACTAATATACTTTTTTTTTTGTAATCATATATCACACTTAAACACAAAACAAACATCAATATTATAATTTAACAAGCCTCATAGCTCAGTTGGTAGTAACTCTGCCTTATGCGCTGTAGGTTGTGTCGATTCCCACCCAGGACAAACATTTGTGTGATGAATATAGATGTTTGTTCTGTGTTTGGGTATGTATTGTATGATAAGTATGTATTTACAAATAAAAAAAAAAATGTATTTAAGTATTCTATCCGTAATCTAGTTCCCATATTACAAGCTATGCTTAGTTTGGGGCTAGATGGCGCTGTGTGAAATCAATGTCGTGTAATATTTATTTATTTATTTATTTATTTAAAAAATATTCATCATAATGCTTGTTCTTGGTAAGAATCGAACACACAACCTACAGCACAGAAGGAAGAGCTACTACCGACTGAGGCTTGTTAAAAGTGCAGTAGCTAGTAGTAGTACTACATGTGCAGGTTAATTAGTGAGAAGTTTAATTGTACATAAAAAAATCGTCTAATATCTTACCTAAGTGTGTCGCCATTACATTAATTCCAATTATAGTTCCGGTTAAGAGGTAAGATAGCCTGTTCCTCAGTCATTTTTTATTTTTTTATTGATGATAGCCCAGCATTTGACCACCAACTCACTCGTAAAACAAGTAAAGATGTGGCCTAAGATGGAGCACGCTTGCCTAAAAGGAACCTGTTCATTCTGGACTTGAAGACGATCTGTTGAGGATTCCGCGTGAAGTGCGCTATCATATTCGGCTTTATCATAACTTAACTAAAGATGAAGGCGCTTCCCCGTCGTAGAAAAAAAATATGCTAAAACTGACTTCCATAAGTTTTGATATAATAACATAAGCAAGTGAAGCTATTAAAATAATGTTTATTTATTTATTTATACAATCAAATACGCCCTTGTTCTCACGCAATTAAAAACAATGCTGGTTTGAAACTGGATTCAAACTGCAATCATTCAATACCGTGTTCTATTAATTAGGGATATAATTGGAGAGTAAACAAGAAATTCGTGTAAAACGAACTTTCGCAAGAACAAGGTGAGCACGGGAGTAATTAGTGGCTAATTAGCGCGGAGTCAACTCATTAGTAGGCGTAATTGAAGATGAGGATTTTTACAACATAAATATCAAGTGTAAGGTCTGAATGGTTGATGAGAAAGCCTTATATCATTATTTGTCTGGTTTTCAATGTAGCATTTTATTGGTGATAGCCAAGCGTTTAACCATCAAAAAACTCCGGGATGACATCATCCCGGGTTCGATCCCCATGGGGAGTACAATATTGTGCTTGGTTTGGTTGGTGGTAGGACTTTGTTTAGTCTACCTGCCTACCACCATCTTACCTAATTCTGTCGCCATAACAATAATTCTGAAATTGTGGTGTTCCGGCATTTAGAGGTAAGTTAGCTAGTTTCTCAGTTTGTTGAGGATTCCTGGTGAAGTGCGCGGAGGCGCACTTCACCAGGTGGAGACCTATCTCAACTTGTTACCAGGTGAGATGAAGGCGAAGCACTTCCCCGTCGAACTATAAAAAAATTGGACACGCAAATGTGAAAATGATTCTAGCCAACGGAACCACGAAATCAGTGGTAATTATGCAAAGTTTCATTCAATTGCAAATAAATCATTTTATTATTTTGATAAAAAAAAATGACATTTATTGTAAAATCCGATTTGAATTATTCAGAGGATTACTAACAAGAAACAAATAATGTGGTGTAATTTTCTATCGGCGTTAATATTAGCATTAAATCATTAAAATGGCTATAGTGACATAACTATAATATTTAGGCATTATTGGTGTTACGGATTTTTTCGTAGGTATTTATGTGTTCTCTAAAACTGTTAAACATTACATTGTTCGAATCCGTCATCAATAGTTTTCGCAGTGAACGTTATGTAAAGAATTTTATCGGTCATATTTACTTTTTCTCTTTCTTTCCTCCCTGTACCTTGGCAAACGTTATCAAAGTTTTCGTAAGGATTCCTAATAAAATCTGATAAATATAAAGTGTTACTACAGCATTTTATTGGCGTAAGAATCACTAAAATCGGTCCAGTAGTTTTTGAGTCTATTGAATACAAAACTTTTCTCGTTATAATAATTAGTATAGAAATAAATTTTATGTAACCCGACCGTTTCTTTTGTAAATTGTTAGTTTATAATTTAGTAATGTATTTCTTTTATAGATGCATTATTTTTTATAGTAAATCTTCTTACTAATAAAAATAGGCAGCGTACTTACTTATTTCACAAATCTCAAATCTAACTTCTGTATCTTATTATTATTTGCAGTTCGTGTATTGGTGTGTTGAATCTATTGCTAAGTTACAACAGCTCTGAGACCTTGTCAGTGTTTGATTTATCATTTTTAATTAATGTAAGTAGTTTTTGAACAATGAATATGCAATCACAGTGCGAGCCTGAGTTGAGTGCTTTTGCGAAAGAACTAGTCCTGTTCGGTAAAGTCACCTATATAGGTATATCTACTACAAAATAAATGTATCACTAGTGTTATACATTTATTTCTCTGTGAGCTGTAGATCTCGCGACTCTGTCTTTGCATAGATTGAAACTGAACATATGTTCACCTTCTGGTAACTTAGTTCAGTGAGAAATAATCAGTATCATTCATAATTAATTATTTATTAACAGGTAAATAAAAAGTTTTTTGTTATTACACGACGGGGAAGCGCTTGGCCTCTCACCTGCTAACAAGTTGAGATTAAACCGATGGTGAAAGCGCATTTTACCCGGAATCCTCCACAAACCGAGGAACTGGCTATCTTACCTCTAAATGCCGGAACACAACAATCAAGCTCAATATATTGCACTCCCCATGGGAATCGAACCCGGGACCTCTGGATCTGAAATCGGTGGGTTGAACCACTAGACCACAGAGGCGGTTTGACAATGCTGAAAGATATTTGCTAATATGGGCGCTACCGCCGTTGATGACAAAAGCTTCGTGAATCTATTAATTCACCTGTTTTTATTTATTCATATGTTTTACTGAGCTATGCTACCAGAACACGGGCAGCAGCTTCCTTCTGTGTATTTCTTAGTTCCCAACTGCGATCACCAATCTCCCTGCCAAGCGTGGTGATTATGGCAAAGACGCTTCAGTTTTGTATTTGTCAAATCAAATAATTACCTACACCTCACTTAATTACCCATCGAATACAAGTAGAGTAGCGAAAATTGGCTGATTTTGGTTTTGACACCATACCTCCGCCATTTAAAAAAAAATGCATGACAAAAAACTGACGCCTGGCAGTACCTACATACGGAAGCAATTTTGCCCATGCTGACACGGAGACGCTTTGGTCGCGGTTCCGGTCAATAAATTAATAGTACTTATCTATAATAATTGTTCTAACATTCCGGTTCCGACCCACATTTCAAGGCAACAATCACGTCTCTTGTACGGATTTTTATTATACTGATTTCTAAAATTTTTTTAGTATTCCTCATAGATAAGTTGGTAGTAGCTCCGCCTTCCCCGCTGTACGTTGTGTTCAATCCCACCCATGATAAATGTATTTGCAAAAAAAGTAGCTATTCTAATCATTCATTAATTTCACACAGCGCCATCTAGGCCACAACTAAGCAAAGCTTTACTATGGGAACTACAGGTTACGGAAAGAACTATATAACTATAAAAAAGATGTATTCTTTTTTTTGACGTTTGAGTTCATTTATGACCTTCGTTGCGAGTACCTCATTTGTAACCAAACCTAATATTAATAGGTATAGTTATACCTATTAATATTAGTATAATAATATTAACAGGTATAGTTATACCTATTAATATTAGGTGTTATACCATTTAATTAATATTAGGTGTTGGTTACAAATGAGGTACTCGTAACGAAGGTCATAAATGAACTCAAACGTCAATAAAAAAAAAACTAATCTAGATCCTTGCCTCTAAATCAGTGCTAAAAGACGGAGAGACTTATTCCAAAACAATTTATGTATACGGCAGTGTACCTTGAAATACTTCATTTGAGATTGGTCCGAGAATCGAGTGCTATGGGGTGAAGGTACAATAGCTTGATAGCGTACCTGAGCTAGTCCGTAATTCCTTACATAGGGTTGAACACTTCCCGTTTTGCTTATCGACATTTTTTGCTTATATAACCGATTTAAATACGAATAAAGTGAGATTTCATACTATACTTAATTACCTCCTTGTTTCAATGCTTAAATCTTAATCTTAAAAAGTTTCGAAAAGTCTTGATACCGATTAATCACCGTCGTTTGATATCTATCTCCAGACGAAGCTATTAGCAAAGACTGGAGGGTAATCGATACATCATACGTTGCAGCAGAGGTGAAGTTCACAATCAACATTGCATAAGTGACGGCCAGACAAGGTGGATTAATTCGACTAAACATCACCGGATTCGAATCGGTTCAAAATCAATTTAGCGTAGCGTTTGCCCACTTATCGAGTATTGTTGGGCTGAGATACTCGCTTTGAGGTGTCCCAACCCTACGGTCGCCTGGCGGGGGGTGTTCGATGATTGATGCCTGGCCGGGTGCATGGTGCGTGTGAAAGAAGAAGGTGTATGCTTTGTCTCACTCCAGTGCACACTTCCACAGAAGAATCAACAGTTTCTGAGCACTGGCAATTTCACAATAGTTTGAAAAGCTGCCGCTATTGTAGAAACATGGCGCTATAAGACAGTTATAAGACTCATCAAGATGTTTCTGTATATATATATATATATATATAAACGATATCTTCAAAGCTTTAACGTTTTATATTCTAGGTATATTCGTCCGTAGCTGACCGATATAAAGCTCATATTACATTGAGCTCGAATATAGAGTGGGGCAGAGGTGCACAGCGGGCCGGTCTCGTAATTGAATGGCAATTACCTGGGCTGTAAATATGACACAAGCGCGTAATTGCAGGAGTGGAGCGCGTGAGGGCCGAGACCGCACCGTGAATGCCTTTGAGATGAAATATTGAAATCACGTGCGAATCTGTCTTCACGTTTTGTGATTTCGACTCCCATGAAACATTTTAAATTTGGAATCCATGCTTTGTGCAAATCATAATTGGTTTACATTATAGATAATTCACTAATAAATTAGTTAAAATGTTTATTTTTTCTTCTCTCACAAAAGCTACTTAAATTACACTTAAGTATATGGAATAGGTACAAACTTATATGGGTAAACTTCACTACGCATAATGTAAGTTTAATTCAGGGCTGTCACGATTCTGACTTAAACTTAAGCCAGTTATTACTTTTAAACATCTTAGATACATAACTAACTATATCATAGTAGTATTTATATTAAAGGATAATTTAGCTACCCTACGATTTTTATTTCTAGGTGCATTTCCGGTTCTGGAAGCTGAAGGGCTTAATGATATTTTTAGTAATAGGTAACTAGGTAACTGGTTTTATACTTCAGGACTATATTTTGCAAGTTTTAAGGCAAAATTAGCAGAATAACCTGCTATCTGTGAATATTCCAAGCTCACAAATATGTCAAATTGAAAAGTAAATCAGATTTTGGTATTATTAAAATACAACATTAATTTATCGTGAATATATGTTATGTGTATGTGTATACATATGAAGGTTTACAAATTGCGTTCAAAAATAAATTACTTGCCTGTAATATTTAGTTTTAATTTGTATCTGTATAAGTAGTTTTTATTGAGTTATTCGACGTTTGAACTAAATAGTAACTGAACAGATAGAATATTCATTCGGGATCGTCCCACTTTTCTCATAGTACAATATGATGAATACCGAAGTGTAGTGAAGTCAATTAGATACTTTTACATCAAGATTTATAATCTGTACATTTTTTTGAATAAACATGATTAGCTATTGACCTCCAGGATTTTCTCGCTCTAGGCCAGCACAAGGATGCTGAGGTCTATGGGGCGAGCTTACCCAAAAGGCACTGGCTCTCAAGCGTCACACCGATAGAACTCGGCAAATCAGCACCAGATTTTGCTAGCTAGGTGAACCAGCTCCTGAATCCAGCATTGTGTTGCATTTTTTTTCATTTCATCATTGTATTGTAACTGCAATCAAAAGCCTGCGATTTTATTGTAGGACCACAAGGAGGTAGGTCAAACCTACCTTGATACATAATAACCCAACCCTAATTTAATTAAGTTTAATATTTATAAAAATTATCATCTTTATTTTTTAAATTTAAAGGTTTGATACACTAACATTTTAAAGGTTTGATAAACTAACATAAGAATAAGAATAATAGTAAAGCAAATTTATTTTCAAAAGAAATACCCACCACCTATATAACAAGCCTCATAACTCAGTTGGTAGTAACTCTGCCTTCTGCGCTGTAGGCCGGTTTCGGTTCCCACCCAGGTCAAACATTTGTGTGATGAATATTGTTCTAGTCCCCATATAACAAGCTATGCTTAGTTTAGGGCTAGATGGCGCTGTGTAAAATTAATGTCTTGCTATATTAAATATAGCATAGTACATTTTTATTCTTGATTTGTTCTTTGATCTCGATTTTCATGGAGACCCAAACTAGGCGTATGATGCCTGTGTCATGGGGCTTTGGATTATTTCTTAAGTATGATTATAAATAAAATAAAAATTCAAGAATAAAAACATGTCTGGTTTATGTGCTTACCTAATTACCACAGACTTTTCATCTTTTCAGAAAGGTTGTCATCAAACAGTATAAAAGTAGGTAATTTTAGAAGATCTGTCAAATTTGACACCTCGTAGTTCCGGTCGGCAGTTTCACATAAAATGTAATACGATATTTCATATATGACAAATACCAGTTGTTTGTTCGTTATGCAATGATATAGTAGGCATCTGTTATATTCCTGATATAGACACAGTCTACGGCTAAAAATATTGCGCCTATATTTCCCGAAGATGAAAACGCACTTCACCCGGAATTCTGAACAATCCGAGGAACTGGCTATCTTACCTCTATGCCGGAACACAACAATTTTAGAATTTCGCTATGGCTACAGAATTAGATAAAAAGGTTTTATAAATACAGGCGGACTTAAACAAAGTCCTACAACCAACCAAACCAAGCCTAATAATGTACCTTCCTGGGGATTGAGCCCGGGACCTCTGGATCTGGATCTGTCGTAAATGGTGACTACGTGACATTACCAGGATTATAGACAGCTTCCTTTACCATTACTGCGATCACCAAACTACCTGCAAAATGTAGTAATCCAGATAAATTCTCTTATTAATTGAACAACCATATTTTATAACTTTGGAAGAAAAAGTTGTTTGGGAAACTTAAGACTTCCATAAAAGGGGATAGGACCCATAATGAGAAACATGTCAATATTACATAAAATAAACAAGTAATTTTTTAAATCGAATTTAATTTAATTCTAAATTTAGTGTGAATGTACCTTATGCTAATTATTTTATTTTAATTACATGTGAATGTGTATTTGTCTTTTTTATAATTTTGTTATTATAATTATGATTATTATAATGCTATTATTGTTGTAAAAGACTGAAATGAATTTAATACAATGCAACACAACATAACCAAAGAATTGTCTATTCAAAAACAGTGACCTTCAAAGTGTATTTCACTTTTTGTCGATTTATTTCTCCCGTCAGTTGCATTATTTCATTAATATCAATTACCTAGGAAACACATTGAAATAAACGCCTCGAGCCGGCCTCAAAGTGAAAGGATAGTGGAATATAACTAATTAATTGCGGGTTGAGAGCAACACAGCCGCAAGATTATTAATCCACTTTATAAGCAGCTGACGCGGAAATTTGTAGAGGTAGGTAGGGAGACAGTGATCTTTTCTAACATAATTATTTTGAAGAATAAAAAAAAACATCGTACAAAAAAATCTTAACTCCTATTCTCAGAGCAAATATTTTTTTACCGCCTCTGTGGTCTTGTGGTTTGCCTACCGGTGTCAGATCCAGAGGTCTCAGGTTAGGTAAATTCTGTCGCCAATAAAACATTTTTTTAATTTTTGTGGTCCGGCATTAAGAGGTAAGATAGCCAGTTCCTCAGTTTGTTGAGGGTTCCGGGTGTAGTGCGCTTCCACCTTCGGCCTTATCATGAAAATTAGGTGAATTGAAGACCAAGCACTTTCCGTCGTATAAAAAACAGAAAAAGGAAGTAAATTATTTTAAAACTTGCTCTTTAAAAAGAAACTAAGCAGAAACTTTTGCCAATAAATTGGCGACAGAATATAGATAAAGTGGAATGAAAAATGGAGTCCTAAAGCTTTTACAGAAGCATTATGGCCCTTATAAAGCTATTGTTCAGAAAGTCGTTATTCATAACATTTACTCAGAAAATGTTAGTCAATTTAACTAGATTAGTATTATATGACGCGATCAATCACAAGCTTGACGTGAGTAAACCACCACAGGTTGCCGCTCTATAAATGTTTATATTTGAAACGGATAATTACATTTTTAATTTTAAACATGGAATATGCATATGGCGTGCTTCGGGGGCAACAAAGTCTGTTATGCCCTGGGCGACCTACCACCTGTCCCCTTGGTATCGAGACGTAGCAACTGTTGGTATTCTGTGTCAAAGGGCACGTTCATTTGTACACACATGTCCTATTTGCCTTGGTAGTTCATTCGGGTCAGGTGTGCTACGTATTCATTTAATCATCATCATATAAATAATTTATTCATTATTTTTACACAGCGCCATCTAGACCCAAACTAAGCAAAGCTTGTTATACGAGAACTAGATTACGGATATAATACTCATACATATAAATTTTGTAAATACATTGTTATCATACAATACAATACCCAAACACAGAACAAACATCAATTTTCATCATACAAATGTTTGTCCTGGGTGGGAATCGAACCTTCAACATACCATAGCGCTACTTTCATACGTATTTTTACAAATATTTGTTTGTTCCTGTATTTACATCCTCCTGGTTCTGTCCATACAAAAAATATACATAGAGAGATATTAACGATAAGATGTTAAGAGACCTTGGGTCCGTGGGGAGCCGGTGCCCTCCGGGTTTTCAAAAATATTGCGGGGCTTTTGATTGAGGCGACACGTGTCTAAGGGCTAGCTCTTATTTAGGTCAGCGAATTAGCATAGTTATTCAGCGTGGCAATGCAGCCAGTGTCTTGGGCACGCTTCCGTCTGGTGCTGGTCTGGAACTTAAGGGCGTTTGTAACTGTCCCCAGGTAATCAGACTGCAGACTGCTTCTTTTTACATAGTGTAATTGTACAAATTATTTAATACCTAATTACTACATTCGGTGCTCAGTAAGGAATATTGTATTGTGTATGTATTTGTATAGCAGAAAATGTCCACTACTGGTCGTGGGCCTCCCTCGTGGTAAGTCCCGGATTGTATGGACAATTATCTCCAGGGTCTAAAATGTTGAGTATGATTTGGTAGGTGGTAGGACTTTGTTACCTGGCTAGCTACCAAAATCTTACATAAGTCTGTCGCCGTAACTACAGTTCTAAATTGTTGTACTCCAATTTTTAGAAGGAAGGTAGCCAGGTGAGTCAGGGCCAAGCGTTCCCGTCGTACAATAAAAAATATATTAAACAAGCAAAGAAGTGAGTAAATCTGTGCTGTAAATTACCTACAAGACAAAATGATGCTCTCATTCAAAGTCAAAGTCAAAGTCAAATATATTTATTCAGTAAGATTTTTTAGGATCACTTTGAAACGTCAAATCTACCGCCTGTTCGGAATCGCGACCAGCACACAAGGAGAAAAACTGCATTACCATCTGTAACTACGAAAGTCTTAATTTATCATCATTATTTTAGTAATAAAACACTTCAATAGAATCACTGACCGTGCAATTTAATTACAATCTCGTTTGCCATCAAAAAGTTAGCTCTTTAAACTAAGCCGTTTCTAATTATTTATATACTAGATCGAGCGCTGGATTCACTTCAGTTTGCATGAAAATAACGGCGGGTGGCTAGTTTACCTAATTACCTTTTTGCTTTGCATATTTAGCTGTGTAATCTGCATATTTAAATGTTTTTATTAGATCTCACACGCTAACTCATTCCGCCAATTATAAATATTTCCAGAACATTGATGCAATTTGAATTCAACATGGCCGTGTAAGGCACCCGCTAGGTACCTTGTACCTTGTTCAGTTAAGGTGGCTCAGTGTAGCTTTAATTCAGTGAAATGTATTACTACATTAGGCTAAGCGCAACTGATAGGGCACGCTTCTCGTCTTTTTCTTTCCCGTCTAGTACTGGGAGGGTACCACGATCTTTTATAGCATTCTTGTTTCGTTATTATTTTACTTTTATCACTATCTAAACTAAAAAGAAACCCGACATCAATGAAGAATATGATATAATGTCGTTTACCTGGATGACGTATTTTTTCCAATTATATTTATGATAGATGGATGAACAGACAGACGCGTTATTCTATATGGGGTCCGTATTTTCCTTACTTTTTAGGTAATACATCCAAATCGCTTCAAGTGTGCCTGATAATATTTGAAGAGTTCCCTCGATTTTTCCAGGATCCCATCATCATATCCTGACCTGATGACGATGGTCACCTGGGAAGTATACAAACCCTTAAAATACCCAAATCACTTCACTTCAAGGTTCCGACGAATTGATAACCTCCTCCTATTTTTAAAGTTGGTTAAAAATTTCATGATGTGTGACACGACGTTTGTTTAACTCTCATTTTGATTGATATCGAGTTTGGCGAACAGCGGATTACCTCGCCGCACCGTTTTTCTTTCACCCTCCGTCAAGCAACAAGTGGTTCAACAAACTGGCAAAATCCCGTGTTACCCACAACTTCCGAAGCGAACATTTCCATAGCCTATCCGCATACTATCCACCCCAGACAATATGTCATAATCCGCGCTAATGAATGTCACTATAATTATGTATCAATCGTTCATTAAACGCTCAATCGTTCATTTGTAGCTTTCTCACGGCTCATTAAAGTCTTTTTCGTTGCGACGACCGCGTCTACCGTTTCCCGGGGCACAATGAGCTGGTGATTCGGCGGCGAATAACGAGGACATTTTGTCGGCCGCCTCTCACGTCCGACGCCTTCCGACGCTCAATGAAAGTTTACCTGCAGCCGTGGAGCAGTAACGAGCGATTTGTCCCCGGCCCCAGCCCCCGCTAGGCCCAAATCAAAGCCCATTCACATCTGCATGCCGACACAATGCTGGCAATTAGGCCGCCTGGCCCTACAATCGAACGTAATGTCTCGTTCGACGACATCTCTCCTTCAGTTCGTTCTGGTCTCTTTATTCCGCTACCTTGACTGCAGGTCGTAACAGAGTACCTGTCAATTATTTTCCTTTGCAGCTACTGTCATCAGTATTATAATGACTAGTAACTAGTCCAAAATTGTTGTGTTCCGGCATTCAGAGGTAAGATAGCCAGTTCCTCAGTTTGTTGAGGATTCCGGGTGAAGTGCGCCTCCACCTTCGGCCTTATCTTAACTTGTTACCAGATGAGATGAAGGCCAAGCGCTTCCCCGCCGTACAATAAAAAAAACTGTTGTATCCAATAATTTAAAATAAAATTTGTAATAATAATTAGCAAACTAGCTTGCTAGTGCATGCAAGTGCATGCAAAACAAGCATTATTTTAACTAAAATATAGAGTAGAAGTGTAGATTTCAACAAATTTCAATTAAAAATATTGAACACTGATAATCCACGCTAGGATGCCGTGTCGTAAGTCTCTTCCAAGTTTGAGTTTTTAAAGTAGATATGTATAATAACAAGTTTTTGGTAGATATACGTGTCAACAGAAAGCGATAATTAGTTAATTAGGTGCCTATTTTAAAGTACGTTTTTAAAGAGTTATTATATGCGTCTTCTACAACTAAGAAAGCTCCGTGATAGATCTCATTCTCGCTCGCCTACGGTTTGTGGTAGAAAGCTGAACCGAATAATTTTCAAAATCAAAGTTATGTTTAACCTTCCTACTTAGGTTCTTTTGCCCAGTGACCGAGGAGGATAAAAAACGTTTAAGTATAAATTCTCCGATTAGTTTCATCTCTACATCCCAATACCTCGACTACAGCTCTTTTCGTCATAACTTTTGTAATATGGAAACTACAGTACGGATAGAATACTTATATATATATATTTTCTTTTTCTGTTTAGTAAATACATACGTATATGATACAACACTCAAACACAGAACAAACATATTATATTCATCACACAAATGTTTGTCCTGAAGAAGGCAGAGCTACTACCAACTGAGCTATGAGGCATGTTATCTATTGTGCCCTTCGAACTACTCGTATCTCTTGAATCGGGTCTTAAGCCGTCATTGGCGATTCCCCTCAGCACGCCAAGGTTGCGGGGTCAAGTTAGCGTCTGGGCCCCGTCATCGCCTTTCTTTATGAAGCCGGTTGCTGCCAAAGGTCTGGGTTAACTACCCACATAAACTTAACCTGTCAGATGTACCTACACTACTTTTTACCTACTTATTAAAGTGGTACTTATGTTAATATGAATGTGTTTTTGAAGTTATATTTCTATTATGAGAGTGATATTTTTACGATGCGCATGCATACCGACACCTAAAAGCGACACCGTGAAGTTGGTTGGTAATTGTCTTGGTAGATGGTAGTGCCATCTAGTAACTATAATACGTGTTTAATGTCAGTGGAGATAAAAATACATTCAGATATAAATAGACATGTATATTTGTGTGTTATTTGAAATTGTATATGGTCGTGAATGATAATTTATTGTGTGTATTCGTGATAGAAGTGGGTTTTTTTTATTATAATCTTTTTTAAGTGGGTTAATAGATTTAGGTTAACTCTGTATGTATTTTTGTGATTTAATTACATGATAAATTGTCATCATTACATTATTTAGTTTTTTTTTTGTAACGTTGAAGCAGTATAACATTTTACGTGCATAAATAAGTACACGCAACACATTTTTAGTTTTTGTTTAATACTTTAACTGCCTATCATGCGCTGAGGTTCAGTATAAACTGATTGATATGTTGATTGATCCAAAACTGCGCTTGAGAAATCCCATAGTCTTTCTATGAATTGAGTTGGAGTAGTCTGAGAAGGATTTTATTGGTAGAGACTGTAGAGTCTTATTTTATGCAGACGTTAGTAATTTTTAAGTAGCATTGACGTAATAGCTGATATGAAAGTGCTTGACCTTTTGATACCAGAAGAATAGCAAGTTGGTACGCTGTAGACAAGTGGCTATATTTGGTTTGCTAACTGGTGAAGTGATTGAAATACAATTTTGAGATCTGTTTGACTTGGCCATTCTTTTTTAATATTTACCAGTAGGTATGCGATATTCAAGTACCTAAATGACTAATACAACAATATTACGAACAGCTTTTTTGTATTGTATGACGGCGAAGCGGCCTTCATGGTAGCCATTTATATAACATAGAATAAATTGTCGTCTTACTATATAACCTACAAACGAAGACTTTTTTCTGTTTTCGTAACAGTTTTGTTTTCACATGTCTCAGTTACGATAGCCGAAATTTTATTCCCAATTGGTAACTAAGAAGGTTTAAAGTTATAATAAGGCCGAAGGTGGAAGCGCATTTTTACCCCGAAATCTTCTACAGTCTGAGGAACTAGCTATCTTCCTCTAAAACGCCGGAATAATTAGGTATGCTGATGGCACAAAGGCAGTTTCAAGATACACACCAAAAATGCTCGCAAAAAAAATTAAGCATGTTTTTTTTTACAACTAATGGGACGTATTAAGCCTTATGTTAAGTGCATCTCTTGTCTATAACAATGCCTTTTTGCGTAAGTCACTTCCACAAAGAACATAGCCCGCGCATTGCGCCCATCAACTTGAGGCATAAAGCATGGGCATAAATGGTACTTTATAGATAAATAGAAAAATATTAAAACCATACTTAGGTATGGATAATTGATTTTGAATTTAGAAATTCAAAATACTGCGCATGAGCAAGAGACTCGCAGCTATTTCGTAGAGGCGGGAACGCGTTGAAATCTTTTATAGGCAATTAAAAAAAAAGGTACTGATCTGTAACAGTTGAATTATCATCTGTAACGGTCATCAGGTAACCCGACCGCTTCCCTTGTATATAGTATTCTTAAAAAAAAACTGTCTTCCGGCATTTTGAGGTAACATAGCCAGTTTGTCAGTTTTTGTGGATTTCGGGTGAAGTGCACTTTCACCTTCAAATCAGGTCAGATGAAAGCCAAGCACATCCCGTCGTACAATAAAAAAAAAGTTAGCATAATTGTAATACGTATTTAAATTGTTTTTGAATAAATATTTAGTATAAAATGTTATTGTCAAGCAATTTTGAAGAGTATTACTGTCTGTATCACTTGTCTGTACTGTACTTAAGCTCAAGTTAACTATCAAATAATAATAGGACCTGTGACTGCTCAGAAATGCTTTCCACAATGATCCGTTAATTATCAGAATTGACAATTGCGCAAATCTAGTGTGGGTGCAGGTCGTGGGTTACGACGACAAAAAGTGCTGAGCAAATACTTTACAAACATAAATATATGAGTTGTTCAGCTATTTTACCCGGCACAATTGAAATGCTATCATTTGTTTAATTATTTCATTGATGGAGAGCTATTTAAGACTAGATTAACTACCGCAATAATATTAATGCTGATTAATTATTTTTAAATTTACCCTATTTTTGTCACTTTTAAGATACCATTTTTTTTTATTTATTTTGCTCGTTTTTGACTGCTGTATTGCACGTTAAGCAATGATGCAGATGATAGAAGGCAACAAACAAGAAGGAAACAAAGGCTCAGAAGAGTACCTTACCTTGGCGGTGCGTATTATAAATGATTAACCGCCTCTGTGGTCTAGTGGTTCAACCCACCGATTTCAGATCCAGAGCTTCCGGGTTCAATCCCCATGGGGAGTACAATATATTGTGCTTGGTTTGGTTGGTGGTAGGATTTTGTTTAAGTCCGCCTGGCTAGCTACCACCATCTTACCGAATTCTGTCGCCATAATAACAATTCTTAAAAAAAAATTGTGTTCCGGCATTCAGAGGTAAGATAGCCAGTTCCTCAGTTTATTGAGGATTCCGAGTGAAGCGCGCCTCCATCTTCGGCCTTATCTCAACTTGTTACCAGGTGAGATGAAGGCCAAGCGCTTTCTCGTCGTACAATAAAAAAAAAAAAAAAAGAAGAAAACCACTTAGTGCGCGAGGAATGTATCGTATAGCGAAAAGAATCGGGATGACGGAATCAGATTGTGTAGTTCCGCTGCACTCTCTCCGAAGTGTATCCGATAGCTACACCTATCTATATATAGTTATAAAGGTATATAAAGATAGGTGTAGTTAGATTTAGCACTTAACAGATCGTGAGTGATCAAACCGAACCGTGAAATATTGTCAAAGGTCGTATAATCAGTCGAGCATTAACGCAGCCAAATTCAATATGAATTAGAAGGGCGTCGGTTTGCTACTACTGTGAAGGTGTTAATGGTTTCGTACGTATGAGTTGCTCAGCTGATTGTGACGGCTGTGGGTGACAAGTCTAGCACACGGCGGGTCGTCATTAAGGAGCATTCAGACCGTCCGACAATATTCTTCATTTGCGTGCCGGGGCGTCATTTGGCGCATTGTGGCGGCGGCAGTGGACACCCGCTGCATCGGTGCACCCTTAATTGTAACTCTTGTTCTACTGCATACATTAAAGTGCAAGTGTGAAATCAGCTTAACAGTGACCTGGGGCCTAACCACAACGTCTTATAGCGTTCTCGTCTTGATTTTAAATTACTTGAGTCTCGTTTTTTCTACACTGGATAGATAGTGACAAAAGTAAAGTAATATCAAAATGCTTTAAGATATTAATTATATACCTACATAGATACTTAATATACTTATATATTGTAGCAGATAAAACCACGGAAGACTTGCATGATGGTCATGAACAAAATTAAATGCTAAATACAATATATCAGATCAGAATATAAAATATGATTTTTTGTATGTATACGTACGTACATGGATGGAATATGATCTAAAACCTATTAAGGCTGCCATTAATTATCTCTGAAAAGGCAGGTACAACCTAATGAGAAGTTTTTTAACATTAAAAATATACATTCCACTACACGATATGCGTTAATTAATTAGTGTTGTTTTTTTAACTAGGCACAAGAACCTGTTTCTGTTATTCCATATTCCTGGTAGGATCATGTCCAACGAGTTGTGAGTCAAGTTTACGAAAAGGCGGTAGATTCGAAGTTATGAACTGATACAAAAAAAACTCACTGCATATGTAAATTATTTTACTTTAATTTGACTTTGACTTTGACGCTTGGAGCTAAGCAGTTTCCGAAAATTTCTGATGTAAAATGTATAAATATTTCCTCAATCCTCATTAAGCTTTGTTTGAGCGTGTAGTGAGCGCTGACCGAAGAAAACACACCATTACTAGACCCACCGATTTTATCTAAAGGTGCATTCGATATGCTAATTAAAGTATCGCCATAGAATAAACAACACTTCATTCCATTATTACACTCACCTGCCCCTCTAATCTGTTGTCTAAATCACAAACCAAAACCAACCTTATACCTTGAGTTTATGGAGTATTTTAAACTGTTTCCAATTATAATTAGAGTATCGAGCCTTGTGTAAGTGCATTTGTTTTCGTAATAAAGGCCGATATCTCTATATATAGTGAAATGACTCACCGATTACCGCGTTAAAATCATCTAGACGTAATAGCCATGATTAATGAGGCCCATTAACTTTAAACAAAGATTAATATACCCGGCTATGACCTAACCACGAAACTTTATCACGTCTTTCTAGAAAGCTATAGTAACGCTATCTCGCAAAATGTTGCTTACTTATCCACAGTTGTGTATCGTAAAAGGCTACTTAGGGTGTCCGGATTGTCAGTTGCAACAACCTAAGTGTTAACGCCAACACTGCGATCACCGACCCGCTTGCCAAGCATCGTGCAATGACCAATAAATAACCATATTGCTTGTTTTAAGGGAAGATGAAGGCCTGCAGAGAGATTTATAGGGCAGGGCTGTGATGATAAAGATGATGAAGATCAAAAACCAAGCTAATAAATATTACAGAATATTAATTTCACACAGCCTAGAACTAAGCAAACTAATTTACTACTTTAATTTACTAATATACTATTAGCTACTTTTTATCAACATAACACGCAGACGAATCTGCAAGCGAAAGCTAGTATGTAGTATATATGTAGGTATCCTATCCTGATACCGAAGATTTTTTTGACAGTAGGTACATTATTTTTTATACAGCGCCATCTAGCCCCAAACTTAGCATATCTTGTTATACGGGAACTAGATTACGGATAGAATACTTAAATAACTTTTGTAAATACATACGTACTATATGATACAACACCCAAACGCAGAACAAAATCTATATCCATCACACAAATGTTCGCCCTGGGTGGGAATCGAACCCACAGCCTACAGCGCAGAAGACCGAGCTACTACCAACTGAGCTATGAGGCTTGTTTCCTTAGTAGGGGTGCGTGTGCGTCTAAAAGCTCACTTGCGCGGGCGCAAGATGATCGATCGAACCTCCGCCGAATTAGGCGGTATCGTGGAATTATTGAATTAACCCGAAAGTGGCCGAGTAGCCCGACCTTTTTCTTGTAACCCGACGCCGTACTCGTAACGAGTTTCCTGTTCCATAAATTGTATTTTTATTTAACGGATCTCTGAGCCGGCCGGGTGCAAGTATCGTCATCTCCCTGCCCTTTATCCAGTAACAGGTAATAAATTAAATAGACTCGAGCAATTTCAACCGTCTCTGTGGTGTAGTGGTTCGCCCACTGGTGTCAGATCCAGAGGCCCCGGGTTCGATCCCCAAGCACAATATTGTGCTTAGTTCCGTTGGTGGTAGGACTTTGTTTAAGTCCGTCTGACTAGCTACCATCTTAACTTATTCTGTCGCCATAACAACAAAAAATAATTTTTTTTCCAGCATTTGGAGATAAGATAACCAGTTTTCCTCAGTTTGTTGAGGATTCCGGGTGAAGTGCGCTTCCAGCTTAGGCCTCATCATAACTTGAAGGTCAGGTGAGATGAAGGCCAAGCTTCTCCACGTCGTCGTACAATAAATGAAAAAAAAGGCTTTCCCCTTCCTGGAATCACCTCTGATCACTACTCGAAACTACTGAGAAGAAGTTTTCTTCCTCCATTCTTGTCTACCAGATACACTATCAGCCATAGACCTAACTAATGTATGGACACGGTAATCATGATTTTTGTGCCTGGCCAATCCAGAATCACACCGCTACACTTAATTTCGTACTTTTGTGTTATAATATAAATATACATAATATAGTGCAACGGTAAAATAATTTTACGTCGGGGAGTTACTTGGCCTTCATCTCATCTGATTTTCAAGTTATGATAAGGCCAAAAGTGGAATCGCACATCATCTGGAATCCTCAACAAACTGAGGAAATGGCAATTTAATTGAGTTGAATGAACAATTTTAGAATTGTTCTTATGGCGACAGAATTAGGTAATATGTTGGTAGCTAGCTAGACGGACTTACATAAAATCCTACCACCAATCATACCAAGAACAATATTGTACTCCCCTGGGGGTCAAACCCGGCTTCTGTAAAGTCACAGAAGAATCAAACGCAAATATTTGGTAAAACTGTCGTATTCTCAATGCTACTTTCTTTTCTTGTCCTCATTAAGGACATGAAAGGAATCCTTTTAATTACAATAAAAATTAAACTTTAAATTGTCACAAAAGTCTAATTAAATCTTGTGTCTGCGTCATAAGTCATTCAAGGTTAAAGGTCACATAAAATGGTTTTTCGCGATTATCTAGGTTTCTACAGCTCAAATAATGTTAACATCTTTTTAAAAATTGTAGAACATACAATTTGGGACAAATATTGATTCATTTTTTTTCCGGGCGTTCAACCGTGTTTGAGATAGAGGGCACACCGCTCAGCCATACATACTGTAACGCAAGGTCAACATCAAATCTCGATAAGGGTGGAGACGTATTGTTTCTCATTACATTTTTAAAAGTAAGGGTAGATCAAACGGATCAACAAAGATGATGAGAAAAGATAATGGACGCTACTCAATCTGATATTCGTATAATTTATTTATTTGTATTAAACAAATAAATAAATAAAAGAGTCTGTCTGTAATTTCAAAACAACAGATTTTTACCAAATACATTTGAATTTATTTGCATTAAATAATAAAAAGATGTAATTTTGTTTTGTCTGGCTATCTGTTCGTATGTGTGTCTGTCTGTTTAATCCGGATAATCTCCGAAGTGACACAACCAATTTTGTCGGGACTTTTATTGACAGATAGCTGGTGTTATGTGAAGTAATTTAAAATACTATTATTTTTAAAAATAACTAGTTAAATCCAGTTAATCTAATACTTGAAATTCTAAGAGTATTCAAAGAGTTTCTTGCTGTACATCCCAGCTTCCTTTCGTGGTATAGGGGTGCAATAAGAAAGGATGTAGGCAAACAAAAATAAATCTACACAATAAGAAAATAAATCTTTACTAGAAGCTAGTGAATTGTCTGGGAATGTGTTCCCTACATCACGTGAAATTTTATTAAAATCCTTTTTATACACCCCTTCACTACAAATGAAAATACAAATAAAAATACCCTGAAAATGTTTAGTCTCGACCTCTGGTTTGGGCTGTGCGTTCAGATTGACAGTCAGGTAAGACGATACAAAAGGATGAAAATGTCGTGTCTAGAACCTATTTATTGGGCTATGCTGTCATTGTCAGTCAGTTAGTTACACGACGATTATATATATATAAATGATATTGAGCCAATTGTTCGACCACTTGAGAAATAATAAAATAAATCAAATTTTTGTATTTCACTTTAGTCACAACATTAACAAGTGCTATTATGACACAAAAATCAGTGCTTTAGCTGAGAGATATGACACAAAAAATCGGAATCTGCGTCGGTACTCTCGTAGCTCAGTTGGTTAGAGCGTCTCCGTCTTTAGAAAAAGACGCGGGTTCGAGTCCCGTCGTGGGTTGTGAATTTTTCTGTCATAATAACATTTGTAAATAAAATAAACATCTAGTTACATAATGAAAGCGAAAAATAATTTTAAAAAATAAGTTAATGGGTAGCGTAGTTAGCTTACATGCTCTGGTCTACCCAGGCATGTTCAATATCTTCATCTGTATTTATACCTACCTAGCAGTAAATTTACCCAAAATTTCGTGAATAAATCAATGAAAACAAAAGCTTATTAGCCACATCGATTAATAATTATGATAACAACTAGGTTAGTACTAAATAACAAACACAGATTTAGTCCTCTGAATAAGTTTATGCACCAGAGGGCAATCATACTGGTGGGCAATCGTACTAAGAATGCTGTGACTTATTATTATTGCCGCGTAACATGTAGTATCTTTTTTAAGCAAGTATCCCCGAAACCATATATGTCGGAATACTAGCCGATACTTTTTAAATGATGATGGACACTCCTTCCAATCCAAAGCCGGGGCTTTTGATCCCTTCAGCCGTCCGTGGGAAGAAACAAACCCAAGGATACGGTTCAATAGTTCGTCTAATTATAAGCTGTTGTGTTCTAATTGGTAATCCGATACTAAATTGGTATACTAAGCTCTCAACTAGTAAATTTATCTTGAAATTTGTCTTAAGATGAAGGCCCAGCGTCTCCCCGTCGTACAATAAAAAAATGTTAAGTGTATTTTTTTCTATTACGCTTCCCCGTCGTACGTGGAAAAAAAATGTATAATGTTTTGTACATTTTTTTGGATAGTCATCATAATCAAAAAAAATATAAAAACACTGAACATGCTTTTTTTGTACGTCGGCACCTAGACTCTGCATAGATAAATATACCATCAACTGAAGTGGCGATGGCGACTGTCCATTGGAGTACCAATGAATGTTTATGATTATTAAGCATAACATTAGTAATGAAGTCAGTAAGTCAGGAACCAAATCCAATAAATTTCAATAAACATTGTTGTCTATAGTTATGATTTTGTTGGAAATAACTTTTAGGGTTCTACATATTGGTGTGTCAATGGAACTAATGTTCCTAAAACTATTTTCTTTCTGCTGCCCAGGTGCAGAGACGATGTAGGAACGTTTTTGTCAACTTTCTCTGCATGGGTTGTAAATTTAGCTCCCTCTGTCGGCTTCCTGTCATTTCGTAAACGATCAGGATCTTTCCAACCACGTTCAGACAAACATCAATATAAATAACCTTCATTTCATTAATTAAGCCTTCAACCAAACGGCATTCATCAGTTGTTTGTTAGCGTCCGACATCAAAATAACTCACTCTGACTTTACATCTGTATGCAAATACACTCCAATTAGCAGGTTTTGCATTTCTCGGTAGGTAGTAGGTAATACTCATTATTTCAAGTCGGGATTTTTCCAGCAGACCGCGGTAATTACCCCGGAACGAGAACTGGGAGCTTGCTTTTGCTTATTAACGTGTAATCTTCAGGATTCCTGATCCTAATTAATTCAATTAGAAGCGCCAAGAATCAGGTGAAGGTTGCGGGTGTCGCGGCCCTCTCAAATTTAAAAACTTAACGTCGCCTTCTTCGGAACGACTCGCCGAGTATACAAGGGGAGGCGAATTAATCAAATAATACCGTGGAGGTGCCGCGCGGGGGGAGACACGTCACGCGGGGTGGAGCGCGGGGCGGCGGGGGGCGAGGGGCGCCGGCCCCCGCGGCCGCGTGCTCAGTCGCGACCGAAGCGCCTTGCGGGGAAGTGCTACCGATCCCCTTTCACGCATACTTTTTCCGAAGTTCTGAACGCAGTTTTGTTTCAAAGTTTCACAAGAAAGTTCGAAAGTGCTCATTCTTTCACCCGCCCGTACTCGAAGTTCCAAAGGCTGCTACCGGTTGTGCAGTTTTTGAGTTTGTACGACGATTGTGTTTTTTGTTGTTGTTCAGTTTTTTTTGTTTGGTGCATCTTGCCGGTCCGGAGACCGGCGGCGGCGGTCCCGTCGAGGCATCGAGGTTGGTTGCGTCTGGCGGACCCGCGGACAAAGCCTTTAGGTAACTATAGGCCTGGTTGCCGTCAGTTTTAGCGCCAAACTGTGCCTACACCGGTAGACTACGACATTGAAATGCTAAGAACAATGGATTAGATTCAACGCAATTCAACTGGAGATTAGTGCTGTAGGTAATGTTCTGGGTATGAACGTAAACGAACCTATTCAGTAATTGACCACGTGGACAGCTGGTGAACGATGTTTACCATCTTATCTCCAATGAAACTGAAACATGTTCTACATTTATTTTAAAGAATACATGATAAGATAACACTATTATTACTATAATAATTAACTTGTACGGTACATATTCCAATTTTAGAAACGGGATAATGTTTATCTACCTGGTAACAAATGAACACCAAAACAACACAGATAGGATGAATATAATTTATAGCAGCAAGTATTGATGACTTTGGTTACATAATTGGAAATGAGTAGGTAGGTAACGCATTTTAATTATGTAATAAGAAATGGAAAACTTTCAAAAGATTACTCGACGCTCGTAAATGAGTTTTAGTGGAGCGAAATTCGCCAAGAATTGTTTCCTACGTTCAATAGAACTATAGCAGTCCAACTTTTTGACTTAATTAAAACTTATCTGCGAAGATGTCAACAGAACCAAAGACCTACCCGGCGAGTAGGTATCTCCAATCTTTAATTAATAAGCAGCAAGTTACTTGTGAGCTCAACACTAATTATTTCTGCGTCCCGTCAGGTGAAACTCAATTACGAAGAGATAATTAAACCATTAAGGATTTATTTACTTTGAACATCAATTTTCTTTAAAATAAACCTACTTTTAATTAAAGCTTAACGAAAAACAAATATAACGAACAACCCTCACTCATACAAGCCGTCGCATCGGAGCCCTAACCCTTACTGATTATGACGAGGCAGAGGCAATAATTTGATATAAGTAAACAGATTGAGTTGAAAAAAAAACAATATAAATTGAACCTGTCAATGATATTTTGTGTAATGGTGAACTTGAAGGCTCTTTAGTCGACTGGTCCGGGAAAAATTGCATTTAATTTATTACTTTCCTTTAGTCGACTGGCCCCATTACTAATTTGAACAGAAAAACTATTGTCTAAATTCAAATCCGTGTACAGATGTGTACTAAACGTACTCAAGATAAACAGAAATGAAACATTATGGTTATAAATATGATACCTACTTATGTTTATTGGGTTCTTTTGCTTTACTTAGAACTAGTCAAAATCAACAATATACTTCAGTGAAATAGAAATAGCTACTTAGTAAACTTTTTTTGAATAAAAATGGAACCGACTTCACCACTAAAAACTTAAAAAAATACTGTAAGGGTAAGTTCGTATAATTTGAAGTTGGTGCCGAATTGCCATGATGTGCACAACAACATGTTTATTGTATGAAAAACAAACAAGAATAACAAGAAACATCATTTTTTTTTTCGAATTGGCGTAATTGGAGTAATCAAGTAACAAACAAACAAAAAAAAACATACAGCTGAATTGAGAACCTCCACCTTTTTTCGTCGGTTAAAAATCCTAACTGTGCTAAAAATTGTGCTAGAATTACCCAGTAAGGGACAATATTCACTTTATATATTACTTTTTACTTTAAGTAGGTAGGTACTTAAAGCAAAAGCTTTAGCTTTAAAGTTGAAACACTTTTCTTACTGTCTATTATAAAAACAAATCCTGTACGCGGGCAAAGTTAACCAATTAAAAACATGCATTAGGTCAACTGGACTCGAGGGGCCAGTTCGAGCGGGGCCAGTCGACTAAAGAGCCAACTTGAAATGATAACAAATATGGGATATTAATTTAACGCAGCGCCCATACTAGGCAAATCAATATGGGAACTAGATTACGGATATAATACTTTCATACTTATTTTTTTGGTCTTTTCATACAATACCAAACCGAGCAAACATTAATAATATCACACACATTTTCGTCCTTTATTTTATTTTATTTTGCTTTAAAAGCGACCTTGACTCAGCATTCGTTTGTTTGGTTACAAATGCAACAGAATAATCAAATTGAAACAAAAATCATTATTGATTATAAAGCCATGCTGTGAAAGAGTAGAACAGTAATATACCTGCTTGAGCGGATTATGTAGAAACCTCTTCATACGCTCTTAATTATTTCATCAAATCATTCGTATTAAGACGGGCTAGAATTAATTTAAAACATGTCTAAGCAATATTATGCGGACCAGTTCATTTCATCGTCGGTTTAATTAAAAACAAGTGCCCGCGCCCCTCCCCCCTTTTCGGGTTGGAGTGCCCCCTCCGTACCTCCGCCGTCTCGCTCCGCTTATATTTAGATAATTGTACAATCATCTAAATTAATGAGTCCTCTCGTCCGGTGCTGCCATTGTATTATACCCATGCTGCCCAACCGGATACCCTGTGACAATTTTAAACTCATTTTTTTATTAATCTCAACCGAGGAAAATATGAAAACTTTTGTTATGAAAATTTTCTTCAGCCTTAAAATTACGAGCTGTATCGCTTTTAATGCCGCTATAAATACATCCTTTTTCAGTTTAAACTTGTTAATAAAGAAGATTATGGTATTAAAAGCTTACTTCCCAGAAGCACAGCACAATCTCTGTGGATGTTCACAACTCCTAGCTGGCGACAGTGATATCGCTCAATGCAATTAAAAGTTTCACTCCGTGCGTGGATGAGGCGCCGCGATACTCCACCTTAATTTATGCCAGCGATAAGCCCAAGTTATGAGAACCAATTAATTACTTATTTTGAGTAAGACTCCATTGGCTATTGCTTTGAAAGTGCAGTGGCGCGTGAAGGTGACAGATAAATCGATCAATTTTTAATACAGGGGCCGTACCATGAAGTCTTATTGGGATTTGTTATGCTCTTGTTATATAATTAATAATGAGAAGATACTGATAAAAATGTATATTATAATATTATTAAGTTTAATAGTTTTTTTAGATTTACCTACTTCCATTAGAGTTGAAATTTAAATTGGATTGTGTGATTGTTTTAAATTATTGAATGATAATACATCTTGAAGGTAATGCGATGTCTGCGACACAAGTTTTAAATACGTGTAGACACTGCAAGTCAAAAAAAATAAAAAATTAGGCCTGATAATTTTGTAATATTAAATAATAATGTTAGATATTTTTTGATCCCAAATAAATATTTAATAATAATTGAATTGCTATTTCGTGCCACGACGTCGCATAAGCGTGTCACTGTAGGTTCAGTTCTAAACGAGCGACTCAGCTGAGAGTCGAATCGCAAACAATGATTTCATTCATTAAAATAAGTAACCGCAACATTCCGAAAAAACTGCTGATTTAATTTCAGAACGTAGCGTAGTCTTAAACCACAGACAAAATTTAGTTCATTCAACGATTCAAACGCTAACCAGCTGTATAGACGTCATGGTACCAAATTGAGCGATCCAGTTTAGGAACCTACACTGAACTGCATCGGAAATGAGGCGTCTAATTATGTGATGGTAGGCCACCAGACAGGTAATGTCAGAGTTAACAGCAAGCGTTTTCAACTTGATAAACTAGTAAAGATATGTACTTGAAGACTCGCTATTACTGCTGTAGAATAGTCGATGTGTTCGGCACAATGGAATATCTATAAGGACTGGTGGTATACAACCTGCCGTACGTCTGCTAGTCCAGTGGTGGAAAGAGGATGGAGGGATTAGGCCAAATGTATAACTCGCACACTTGCCAAAGCGGAATTTATAGATCTTACCATCTTACCGAATTCTGTCGCCATAACCACAATTCTTAAATCGTTGTGTTCCGGTATTTAGAGGTAAGATAGTCAGTTCCTCAGTTTGTTGAAGATTCCGGGTGAAGTGCTTCCACTTTCGGCTTTATCATAACTTGAGAATCAAGTGAGATGAAGGCAAAGCTCATACCCGTCGTACAATTATAAAAAAAATATAAAAAGAGCCTGGAAACCCGTCATCTGAATTCTGAGCTCTGCAAATTGGCCCCAACAAGCGCATCGCCATTCAGAGCCAACACGACGCACCATCGCGGTATCCCAGTGATAGCAGCAGATACAAGCAAATTTGGAAGAGATATTATCAAGTTAGCAAGGCATCAATCAAAGGTTTTTTTTACGAAGGGTCGGCTCTTGACCACGAAACTTACAGAGGCAAGAATGAGATCTTCGATGGAGCGAGCCTACCCAGAAAGTGGCTATTAACTCTCTTCTTGAATACATTAGGGTCGTAACACAGCGGAGCTACAGTCGCCGGGAGCTTATTCCAAGTTCTTACAGTATATGGTATCGCCAGACAAGTACAGGAGAGAGAGAGAATTACTGATGCTCAAATTGTGCGTCAATCGGACAGATATTGGTATGTTCATTAAAATCTTATCCGAACCCAATTCTGACGAGGCAATTTTGCTGGGGCGCACATTTTGTTCATCAGTGATTTAGTTATTTATAAAGTAGGTATATTATATTTCATATCCTTTAGAGTTTAAGTTTTGTGTTATTGTGTAATGTATTAGGGTACGATGTGACTGCCATGCCATTTATGGCAAAAGTCACGAATAAAAATAGAAAAAAAAAAAAAAAAATGGTATCGCCAAATGGAATACATCAAGCAGCAGAAGTGCGGCGGGCCTGGCTCCCCGGTAGGCCGCGGGCGATCACTCTAATGAACTTGGCCCACCCCGCTGCCTGATTTATTAACGAATTAAACGCATTCTGCTGCACCCTAATGCAAATTTACACGCTGTATATGTTTGAATATTAGACATGATTTTGATTTGAAAATAATGGCTAATTCAAAACAAGCACAGAATCAGTCGCGAAGCTTTTTTGAACATCAAGAATTACAGTACTAAGTAACTCAAATATGCAAAAAGTTTCTTAAGAGATAAAACAGTCGACAACCACAAATTTTAATAATGATTATGGTCTGGTTGAGCGTGCATAAAGTTACCAAGAAGTTGTAAAGATTTGAAATGACCATCGTTTTGCTTGGCTCAACCAGTTCCACTCGGGTGACTCTCTCTACCTGCACATTACTTTTCATTTAGAAGTACCTGAACGAGTTGCTTACTATGCAAATAAAACGCTCGTATTAAAAAAGGTTATTACCCAAGAAACATCCCAAGATCAAGATAACTTGAACTATGAAGCTTAATCCCTATAAAGCTAGATGAAGCCAATTCGTTTACTACATTTTGAATAACTGAAATATAATGAACATAACATCTCTCAGACAATTTCGCAAGGCTTTACTAAGCGAACGACAGGTGCCGGCTCCCATGTTTTGTTTGTAAAAGCCGTAATATGAAGAGAAATTAAGTATTCAACATGAAAGTTGATGTGCAAATAAGATTATGAACTCTTAAAATGTGAATAAAATTACCTCTTGAGGTCCAGAATTTGAGAACGATGCAAGTTGTGTATTGAGCAGACATAGACGATACGTAAGTCATATTATTGTTGCATCCATTATTCAAGGGGCAGGACCGAGGGAGACGCTGGCTGCTCCAAGCTTCTTAAATATTAAACACGCGTTATAAACACACCACCCCGAACTCATCTTCAAATACCCATGCCATACGGTATCTTGACGGAAAAATAATTTGCCACTGGAGTCCCAAATGTCCCTAAACTTTAGGGCAAAATCGGACTTTCAATGACGAATCTCATTATCTTGATGTTTGTATACGCGTGGCAGTAAACTTATTTCTTACAATCCTTTGCATGTTATTTCGCTGAAATAGATCATTAAAATAATTTGATGAAATTGCGTAATATCAATATCGGTGTACCGGCAGTTCCTAGTAAATTATCAGTGCCAACCTTTTACAGATTGTCGGCCCTGAGTAAATCTGAGGCAAACTATTTAAGGCTTGAATCGGAATTCTCATTGAGGCAGTAGGCTCATGGAACACCTGCTTTGATATCGCGCATGCCTTCTCCCTGGCCCGTAAGTCCACATTGACGAAACCGGTTCTGACTACAGGTTATAGCTGCCTACTTATTCGTTTGGCGGAAACGAAACGAGCATTGAACGTTCTGCATATTCATAATTAAATTCAGATTGTTGTAGCAGAGATATTGTTCTCTGCTACAACTTTACCTACGAGTTAAAAAACCGGTTTTTAGAAAAGGAGTTCCGTATTGTAGGTAGATAAGTGAGTAGTCTAGTTTCTATTTGAAATAGTCTGTATACATTACGTCGATATGCTCAATTCAGTACAAAGTGCATGACGAAGCTTATTAGAACTTTACCAACGATATTTACCAAGTGATTATGGATGTAACCAGCGTTCCAGGAAGAGGCAATTCAACTAACATCTAAAAATAAACAAAGTCTACCGTAATATTTGTTTTGTAGGTATGGAGGGTCTCTCTGAATAATGATGTTTGAAGAATTTAGGTACAAGCGTTTAGCTGGCTTCTATTTTTGTTATTACAAGACTTGCATTCTCCAAATCGAAGAATTTTAATATGGAGTAGCTGAAAACGGGCGGCTGCAAGCGAGCCATCACGTTTATTGCCTTATTATGAACACTTATAATTTGACGTTTTACTATCCATTAATGCTAGAAGTAATGGTGTCTGAGACACTGCTTTTCGTATCTGCGTAAGTTTATAGTACTGGCTTTTAAGCTCAGTTGGTACCTATTAGTAGCTCTGCCTAGTGCGCTAAATAAGGTTGTGGGTTCGATTTTCATCCAGGACAAACATTTGTTTTATGGAAATTGATGTTGTGATGTGTTCTTGTTTTGGGTGTTGTATATTGATATCTCCATATATGTACTTAATCTAGTTAATATAAATAAAACAAACATGCTGTTCTTAGTTTGGAGCTAGATGGCGCTGTATAAAAATAAATATCCCGTATTTCATTTCAAAAATACATACATTTGAAAAAATATACTAAACACCCAAACGCAGATGATAACTCTATAGTCATCTCACAAATGTTTGTCCCAGGTGGGAATCGAACCAACAACCTACAGCACAAAAGGCAGAGCCAACTGTGCTGTGCTGCCAGTTTGGTCAATAATGAGAGAGATGGCGCATCTTGTCTCTGCGGGCGGCCACTTAACGAATGCCAGTCATCTTATTTGATTGTTTATGGAATTTTGTAGCGTAATTGTACTAATTAGTTTTCAAAGAGCTTAATTATGTGCTATTATAACATAACTAAACCCTTAATCACTAAACAATATCTCATTTATAATTTTAATTATTCCTTGGTAGGTATTTCACTGTTCCACGAAATATTGAAATACTTAAATAAATAAATGTTACAGGACATTAATTTCACACAGCGCCATCTATCCCCAAAATTAGCATAGTTTGTAATATGGGGACTAGATTACGGATAGAATACTTTATTTTGTAAATACTACTAATCATACAGTACAATACCCAAACACAGAACAAAGCAACAATATTCATCACACAAATGTTTGTCCCTACAGCGCAGAAGGCAGAGCTACTACCAACTGAGCTATGAGGCTTTTTTAAGCTTCCGATAAACCGTAAAGTCCATTGGTGCACGACAGGGTATGAACCCACTACCTACAAATTGAATGGCGAGCCCATACCCGTTTGGCCACACAGCTCTTGAGCTTAAGGGGGTTAGGTATAATGTGGAGAAAAGAAAATGGTGCTTAGACTACGAAATGTTAGCAGCAAGTTTCTGCATCCATTCCGTGAACGGAACTGATAAAACAGTGCGATTGCACACGTTGTAATAGGTACGAGTTTAAATTAATAGGTATCCTTGGCTAATAACGGCAATAAGCGTGGTAAAGACGGGGCCATATTTCACCGGTCGCCATGGCAACGCGCGCCAAACAACGGCGCGCGTAGTAACCGCGATACTACGCTACCCTCGGCTAATTTATCATGGCCTAATATGATCACATTCAGATGTTTTAATCTATTGTGAAATTAACATTGGTGAATTTATAGCCAAATTAAAATAACCCCTTACTTTTAGTGCAATTGATTTTTGATATTTTCTATCCTTCCCTTTTACGAGTCTAATAGGTAGGTTACATAGGTTATACCTAGCAGTGGACAAAAATGCTAGAAATGAACTAAAAACTAAGATACTTTAGCCATAGGTGACATTCAAGCATTATATCACATCACAACAAAATAATTCATATTAATATTTTGCGTGCTAAGTAAAATAATTGTAATATATAATATGCTGTAATGCCTACGTGTCAAGTTATTTTTACAAATGACCACAAGGTATTGCGTTTGCTTACATTGTGGGTTTCGCTCGCCAATAATACGATAACGCTTCAAAATAACGATAATTACTCATTATCTGCGTGATACAACGATATCGCAATCATAACTCGAGTTTAGAACTATTTGTTGGTTCATTATCGCGTCGTCCGGAGCGCGAGCGGCAACTAAGTCGATAACAATCAAGTGAAGGCTTGTTCGAGACACGAAATTAATTAAAACAAGTTAGTTCGCGGATCCTATGCAGGGCGAACAAAGCCGTGCTGAGTCACTAGGTAATTACAGTGTGGCAGACGCTAGGCGCCGCGAATCTAACGTTATCTTAAGGCTCATTATTGCCTGTGGCGATACAATTGCCTGGAACAAGGAAGATCACATATTAAATACTGTCAAGTTGTTACATATTTTTTTGATTGACGGTATAAGCGCTTGGCCGAAGGTGGAGGCGCTTCATCCGGAATCCTCAACTGCAGAACTAGGTAAGGTGGTGGTAGCTAGCCAGGCGGACTTAAACAAAATCCTACCACCAACCAAACCAAGCACAATATTTTACTCCCCCTGGGGATCGAATCTGGGACCTATGGATCTGAAATCTTATTTTTCCAACGTTTGCTACAACATTACATGCCAACTTTATACAGGTAATTGCTCAACCAATTACAGGCAAACACAATGCAAAATGAGGAGCACAGAACTTAAATTAGATAACAAACTGAGCAGACGAGTTAGAAAAGAAGAGCTTTTTTTCATTTTCTAATGTACGATGGGGAGGTGCTTGGCAAGGTGAAAGCGCTCTTCACCCGGAAACCTCAACAAACTGAGGAACTGGCTATCGTACCTCTAAAATGATGGACAACACTTTGATAATTGATGTTATTGCGAAATACTTAGATCGTGGGAGCCAGGCGGATTGAAACAATGTCATACCACCAAACAAACCAAGCACAATATTGTACTCCCCATGGTTATCGAACCCGGGATCTCTGGATTTGACACCGGTGGGCGAACCACGAGACCATAGAGGCGGTTAAAGAGGTGTCTTTAGCTCGATGGGTGCTGTCAAACACTATAGCGAGACGCGCAGCACCCAACGAGTCAACCACCTTACCTAATTCTGTCGCCATAAAAACAATTTTTATATTTTTGTGTTCAGGAATTTAGAGGTAAGATAGCCAGCTCCTCAGTTTATTCCGGCTGAAGCGCGCCTCCACCTTCGGCCTTATCTCAACTTGTAACCAGGTGCTATTGAAGGCCAAGCGCTTTCCCGTCGTACAATAAAAAAAGCGTCTTAAATATCCTTTCAAGAGTTAAGGATAATCGTAATCAATTTTGGAATAATGCGGATAGAGCAGTGTCATCGTTTGATTATATTTCGTGATTAATTATGAGCTAGTCGGATGTCGGATGGCTGATTGATGGTGATCCGTGCTTTAGCTCCTCTTCACATTGTCTTGTGATAACTCGTTACTTTAAACGTTTTGCTTTCATTGTTCCCGCAATAGGCGATGTAATTTGATTTATTCTGACTGAGTCATTGTTGTTATTAATTTTATAATGGCGAAGACAATGCCCGTATTTCATGTTCTGCAGCTGACTCATTGCTGGGTCCTAATTTGTTTTATAAGACTTAATTGCGCGTTGGATGGGCTTTATACAATATTGCACTTATGAGTTTATGTTACTACTCACGATTGAGCAGTCGCTTGTTATAATATGAATATACTTCATAATATTTGAAATAGATTTGAATCCACATCTGGTAGTTATGCTATTGATTTGATATTCGAGTGTGATATATCTGAGGTGTTACCAAAAATAGCATCAATTTTGCAGTTGATTGCAATTATATATTAACGCACACTTAATTATATTTGAAATGGATTTGAATCCACATCTGGTAGTTATTTCATTTATTGAGGTATTTCTAAAAATAGCACCAATTTTTATTTCTAATAACCTTACCTATCGACATGTTGGCTTGATCTCATTTTGGGAATAGTTGCTAATTGGTAAACAATAATCTGTCAGGTTTAAATGCAAAAGTAATGATGGTAAATGAATTTACCAGACGCGAATACTACCTGAAAGTAATGGCTTCATTTTGAATAATGTTAAGACTATTACATATATAATTGACGGCGACTGTACATTTTGTATTATTTAAAACTGTAATGCAGTTTTAAACAGTATAGGTACAGCCATGACATGTTTCATACAACTTATTTCTATAACTTTTCTTATTTTTCGAACGAAGTCTTTGGTAAAATCGATACCTTATAATACTAATGTTGTCAAAACCCAGTGGCTACATTTCGATGAATAAAATATGAATACCGTAGTCCGGGAACCGTATTCTATGTAAGTATGGTTTATCTCCTTTCTCGACACAAAGAGCCATCTGTTGCCGCAGTGATGAATGACGATACCCGCAATCCATTCACAAGAACTACCTTTCTTTATCGCCTTTCACTTACCAATTGCTAAGTTTACTTCATTCGACTTCTCTTAATATCATATTTAGAGGCAAGATAGTCAGTTCTTCAGACTGTTGGGGATTTCAGGTGAAGTGCACCTCCACCTTCGAACTAATCCTAACATATAACCAGGTAAAATGAAGGCCGTCTGACAATAAATAATGTAATATTAAAATTCTATTCTAATATCGTTTTTCATCCAGGTCCCAGGTTTGAACACCAACCAAACCAAGTTTTGCTTGGTTTGGTTGGTGGTAGGACTTTTTTAAGGCCGCCTGGCTAACTATGGCTAACTTAGACTGTCGCCATAGCAACGATTCTATTTATTTTTTAGTGTGCAAAGGGTACTTTATATGCTTGTATCCTCAATAAACTGAGGAATTGGTTGTCATCTAGCTATGTTCTGATTCTATATTCTAAATTGCTATGTACCGGTATTTAGAGGTACCTAATATAGCCAGTTCTCCAGTCTGTTGAGGATTCCGGGTGAAATGCGCTTCCACCTTCGGCCTTATCATAACTTAACACCTTGAGACGAAGACCAAGCGTTTCTCCGTCTCACAATAAAAACAAATGTCCCCGTTAGGTGTATCTCAGTTCTAAACATGTCGAAAGTTCACTGCGGCATGTATCAAACAAGCAATTACTCTCTAAATTCAGATTTGCATAGATACAGGACGATCGCGCGTTTAGTCGTTCGCGTATCCTGTAAATCCGACAGTTTGTCCAAATTATGCGCATCCATTTACACATGATGACAATAATTCCGCAACCAATCCAAACATTTCAAGCGCATAGATACACGACTCAAATAAAACAAGGCAGTCACATTGAACGACCTCGAATGTGCAAAAATGTTATTTACGACGCCGCAGATGCCGTTTTTGAAAGAGATTAATAGCACTAATAATTTGCGCAAACGTTTTATAATTATGATGGTTGTTTACATCATTATTGTTGGTATCTCCCACGGCGTTCTCTGAGTTTTCTGCGTTTTATCTAATCTGTGGAGGGCGAGATATTTGCACACTGATAGCGCCACGCCAACGGCCCTTACATAGATCATTTCGCAATGGTGCTCCACTTAAGATGGTTCTACTGGGTTATGTACGCGCAATATAGACTTTGGTAAATTATAGCTTTAAAACACATCGTGAATTCGAAATTAAATATGTTTCCTAATACACATGCATACACTTTACCTACATTGACATTGTGAATGTATACTAACCAAGTTTTATTGTTTTTTCTGTACTAATAAAATGGATGTAATGTCTGAATAAATGAATTCTAATACAGGCTACATCTAACATTAAACAGCTTTACTTTTGAAATTGAATGTGAAGTAAGTATATTGGTTCCATATCTGATGGACTGATGGAATATTCTTTATTAGGTGTAGATCTAATTGTGTATTAGGTAGTTGCGAATCTCACTTGTTTGTATCCACGATGTTTTGTAACTACATTACCAAAATCATTATTACGCGTCATAACCCAGTGTAACCACATTATTAAGTGGAGACCACCTTAAATTTTTGAACGCTCTAGTCATACTTTTTGCTTGCAGACACGCCCGTAAGATAGCGTCAGATAAAATTATGTTCAATATCACAAACTTATAATAATACTTCAAAACATGAACGCAATACAAACAGGGCAGTTTCGAGCCCCAGCCACTGGGGTGCCCGTCCAAATTGGCAACGGTTCACAAGGGTCCTTCCCATACGTTAAATATGCAATTGGAAGCTCTGTACAATCAGCGAAATGAGCCTGAGTCGATGCAATGAATTACTCGCATTTTTGCTTGGGGTGAGCAGTTCAGTGGGTCACCTAGTAGTACACTAGAATTCTTTTTAAGTAAATGTATTTGTTATGTTGTTTTGCACACGACCAGTCACCATTTAATGAAGGTAATGAAGAAACTGGGACTCCGTTCCCGTTATTGCGTGAGAGTTTCCTCTTATCCTTTCGGGGTGCACCCCCGACATTACAAAGGAAGCTACCCTAAAGACTTTAAGTCTCTAAGACATCGGGTTTGGTCTGTGCATTGATTTTCAGTCAGCTTTTATTAATTAAAATAATTACTAAATTGTTTTTTTCGGTTTACATAGATTCATTATAACAATATGCTAGTGAGATCACAATGTCAATAAATGTCAAAATTGAATCCATTATCATCATTGTCATTTTTGTTGTATTGTATGATGTACTTATTAACAAATAAAAAGTACTAAATTACATACTTTTCACACACATTCACTACTGATATAATTATAAATTTTGATATATTTTTACTTTATGATGGGCAGTGCTGCATTTACAGTCAGTAAATTGTCTAGAACAGACAAATTATCTTTGCTTGTAAACTGCTGCTCCGTAAAATGTGTTTCCGTGCAAATTATAGCTATCAGACTGCTGTTGTATGCGGAACAACCTCACTATCGTGTTTGTATCGTTAGCATGTACAGGCATTTAAGGGCTTTTACGTAACCAACTGCTGGGCTTAAGCCTGCTCCCCAAACGCCACTTTACCCCAGGACTACCCTGACAGCAGCAATATCGTCAGTTCACCTGATTGGTCTGCCGTCCGAGTGCTCTGGGCCACCACTCCGTCAAGACCTTACTTCATCAGAGGCAGAGGCAGAGGCAGAACACCTGGCAAGATTTGTCTTGCCAGGTGTTCTGCCCAGCTTCATTTGAGTTTAGTAATTCAAGCAACTTTTTTCTTCTTTATTTAAAACCTGAAGGTCCACTTGGCTACCGAAATCCGGTTCCGTCGACCAGTGCCTTCTTGGAAAGCTCGCTACATCGAAGACCTCATCCTTGCTTTGCTAGCAAGACAAGCCAAGAGGTCAAGCCAACCCATCATTTACAAAATAAACCTAACAGATTCAAAATATCACACTTAAACATTATTGCGTTCATTTTGACACTTTTTATTCGGTAGCATTATACTGTTCACTCACCGCTCGTTCCATTCTGAGATAATCGGGTGGTTTGCGAATCCGCGTCACAAAATTGATGGTGAACACTCAAAAGTTAACCAATAACTACTTGTTAACTAAATTTTAAGCAGCAGGTGAACTAACGGTCGATTAGGTTTGGTTTTGGTGAACACCGCCCTAGAATGCAGCTTACCATTGGTAAAACTGTTCAGATGTCAACTTTCATTTCTAACAGTTTCCCCATTGTAAAGCAGTGAGTCTTATAACAAACATCGGTCATGTAATGAGGTGCGATGCTACCATTCCAGGTTTTCCTTTCCTTTCCATGTGATAAATAGAAAATAAATATAAATTTGAAAATATCACACCATTCAACACGTGTGCAAATTACCGTCGGTTGCCGTTTAAAAGCAGCGAGAACTTGTTAAAGTATACAGGAACGTATGAAGTTTTAACGAGGTTGATATACTGCGATACCTACTTATTTTTTTAAGCTGCAGGTAACAGTGTGTGATCTGAGAACGATTTCTTGAAAAACTTAGATATTATCACTATTATCACTTCTCACAACTTTTGCTTCTTCGCGTGGCTCCCTTCTTTTTTTTTATTGTACGACGGGGAAACGCTTGGCCGTCATCTCACCTGGTTACGGTTTCGGGTTCCGGATGATGTGCGCCTTCGGCCTTATCATAACTTGACACCAGGTAAGATGAAGGCCACGGGTAACCGTCGTAAAATAATAAGCAAAACTTGAAGGAATTTAGCTTACTGGTTACCGTGACTTTTGCCCCCTATTGTTTGTCACTACTTAGTGCTCCTCCGTTTAAACAATGAATGACTAGTACGCGCAACGAGTAATGTTTAAGAAAATCGCTTTTAACACCCAATATTATCTTAGTCGCTAAATAATATCACAAAATAATTATTAGTACTAAACGGTAATATGAAGGCCAAGGTTATAAAATATTCTTATGTCATTTGCTGATACTATTAAAATAGAGTGAACTATTCGGAAGCAAACAGTGTTTTTTTTTATGATACGTCACATCAGGATTCAATTTGTACTAATTAGGTACTTCCTAAATCTACCGTGTAATAATACGTTGAATATATTTAAATGGCATACATTAGATAATCCAATAATTATAATATCGGGTACAGGCGTCGCGGAGTCTGCAGGGGAAGTAGATAGGGGAGGCCCCGCTGCGCCGCTCGTTAACTACACATCTAGGGATAAATTATTTTTATCTACCAATTTACCCCAATCTCCTCTATTGTCGATTCGATGACAGCTATCGTTTAGTGACAAAACATAGCGTTTGAGGACCGAAGGGCTGGCTTCATCGTCATTATTTTAATCCTACAAATATATTTTATCGTTGTATTTGACTTCTGTATTGATAATTGTCATTATTATAAAATTATTTTGATTATTATCTTCTTATCATATTAAAGTACTCACAGAGGTGTTATCTCCGTAGTATAATGTAGGGCTTTCGATACAGAGGTCCTGGGTTCAATTCTTGGGTGGGGCACATCATTGCGATGTTTGTTCCCAGTTTGGTTAGGTATTAGTAATTTCCAGCATCGATCACCTGGATTACCCGGTAAGTAGGATACTCATATACTTAGGAGAGTACGTTAAGCTGTCGGTCCTAGGCACTGCATGCAATGTGGTTAAAGATCCATGTCAGACACGGCGGTTCGTAAAGTCTGGCACTCTCATACCCACCACGAATAAAAAAGGAAATTTTAGGCTTCTTATTTTACTGATCATTGATAGCCTTCTAAAAATCAAAGTCAAAAATCATGGGTATGCTGAAATATCAAACAATATTTTTGAGGCATTTATTATTTTTCTGGCAAAAAAACACTTTGGGCATACGTAACGTACATAAGTGATGGGGTTTTTCATGATGTTTATCTACCTTTGAATAACGATATTTACCTAGCAATAAACAGTGATCATACCCAATTTCGTTCGTCTACTAAGAACGCTTTAAGCTTCAATTGCCTGTATAATAATCGTGAGAAAAAAGTCAGCGAGTGGATGCTTGTACCCGAGTAGCGATAGAACGGGCTGCCTTTTGTTACCCTAATTTAGGTTGAAAAATAATGATACAAAAATTCTTTATTCGTAACTTATTAATGTTAAAATCTTTTTGCAAAATACTATAATTACTTTAAAGGTTTTTTTTTCATATTTTGTCGGGAAAGCGCTTGGCCAGGAAATCCGTTGTTGTCATTAACATATATACTTAAAGCTTTACATTATAAAATAAAATGATTGAAATGAAATCCCTCTCTTTAAACTGGACTGATCATTTGGCTGTGGATTAACTAGCGTGATAATATCTGAGAGCACCAACAATATCGAAACTTAATTTGATCTCAAGATGTTTTAGTCGTTTGGCTCTTGGACACACAGACATACTGGAGTGAGATTAGATAAATTTATTACTTTTTATCCTATTCCGGAATAGTCAGTCCCTCAGACTGTTGAGAATTCAGCGTGGAGTGCGCCATCTTAAGCTCATAACAATAATTTATAATTTAAATTGTCAAACATTTCGGGTTTATTACCACGGTAATATGTAATTTTACCTCGATATTTCGAAGCGGTTTCACGCTCCATGGTCACGAGTAGACTGGTTCGGCGATTGTTTGCAGCTCCTAAGGACAGACATATCTGTCTACCGTGGTAATAAACCCGAAATGTTTGACAATTTAAATGTAGTGAATAACCACGAAAACCTAAAAACTTATAATTTATAATTGTTGTTTTCCGGCATTTAGAGGTAAGTTAGTTTCTCAGTATGTTTAGTATTACGGGAGAAGTGAGCCTCCAGCTTCGGCTTTATTATAACTTGAAATCAGGTGAGATGAAGGCCAAGCGCTTACCAGACGTACAAAAATAGAAATTTATTCAACGTACCCAAGATCCCACGCTCCGTTATTATACCACTTATCTCCAACAAAATTGAATACTTTGATCTAAAGACTACAGCATCCAATACCCTAACAAATATGATTAACTCGTACAATAGGTTTGTTAGATAAAATACCGACTCAGATAGCAATAAGATGGCATCGATAAATAAGTTATTTGTGACGCAAGTAACATTATTATCTCGTATCTATAATATGATAACTTTGATCTGTTTATAATAATGAATACCTATAGGCAATATATATATATACAATAAATCCATAGAAAAATTACATGAAAAAGTTGAAATTGGTGCTATTTTTGGGAAAACCTCCGCTAAAATAGCACCAATCTAATAGCATCCATTAGTGGGAACTAAGAGCACCTATCGATGTGCTGGTTTAGAGCTCAGTTTGGGAATAGTTGCAAATATTAAAACTATTCTCAAAAATAGCACCTACACAGAAGAGGCTTCTATTGATGGGGTTGGTAACAAATTATTTATTTGGCTCGTCATTTCGCGGTGTATAATTTTAGGTCGTAGGCGCCAATATAAATAGACAATCTTACGATAAATTAAAAGCAGTAGGTTCATTTCTGTACGAGCTATTAAGCTCTGAATTAATCCTATTTACTACTCTATCACTTACAATATCGTTTTTAACTACAAACTATCCGAAGAACATTTACAAATAAGGAAAACATTCGCTTCATATGAGGGTATTTTTTATTTTTTTTTGTACGACGGGGAGTTGCATGTCCTTAATTCAACCGGATTTTTCAAGTTATGATAAGGCCGAAGGTGGAAACGCACGTCACCCAGAATCCTCGACAATCTGAGGAACTGGCTATCTTACCTCTAAATGTCGAAACACAACAATTTAGGAATTGCTATTATGGCGACAGAATTAGGTAAGATGGTGGTGTCTAGCCAGGCGGACAAAGTCCTACCACCAACCAAACCAAGCACAATATTGTACTTCCCCTGGGGATCGAACCCGGGTATTTTGTGATAAGCTATTGCGACTACGTTAACCCTATACCGACAACATACTAAGCGGGGATGAAAACAGCGATCGGTGGCCGCTGAGACCAAACAAAGCGTTATCTTCTCTTACAAGAAGATAAAGACCAAACGCTTCCCCGTCGTAAAAATCAATCCCCCAATCATACAAGTGTAGAAAAAGTCAGATCAGCAATTTTCAAACTCACGGAAAGTTTTCGGTTCGGAAACGTCGGATCCGACATAGAATCCGATAGATTTCGACGCTATTCTCACACCATCTATGAAAATCTTCTCTCGGGAAGCATTGAATTCTAATGTCAAAATATTTAGATTTCGAAGTTAAGAATAGCGTTCTCGGAATATCCATCGGAAGCTTCTGAATTCGATCCGATAAGGCTTTTTGAATGTTTAAAAATAGCTATACAGGTGTGACCGTCAGTACACACCTGTTAACCAAAGTTTTGTTGCGTTTGTAATTTCCACTTAAATCTTAATTCAGTAAGGCATATTATTAATTAACACTTTTAGTGCGATCACCAACCAAACAAAAAAAAATAAGCCGGCTGTCATGCGTGGTTATTATGGGTTTTTTTTGTAGGGGCTCTAACCAACAGTTGATATTGATGGGCATATTATTATGTATCAAGTTCATAAAAAAAAACAAGTCTCACAGCTCAGTTGATAGTAGTTCTGCCTTCTGTGGTGTAGGTTGTGGGTTCGATTCCCAGGAAAAACATTTGGCTGGCATGATAAGTGTAGTGTATGTATTTACAAAAAAAATGCAAATAGCTAGCATTAAAATAAGCATATATTAATATTAGGTATAGGTTTTTAAATCTGATTGTTTTCAATACATTCGTGAGGGTAGGTGGGTACATATTTAAGACATATTTTACAGTGTAGGAATATATTCTCTGATTAGCTTTATTTTATTGATTTTTAAGGTCCCGTAGTTCAAAAGAAAAAACGAACCGTCAAAGGATCACTTTGTTGTCCATATGTCTATCTGTCTGTCTGTCTGTCAAGACCCAGGAACTTAAAGGTATTATTCAATTGAAATTTATGTCAGATAGGTATTTGGATTTACAGTATTTTATAGGTGTATAAAAATCTATCACGTAGGTATATAAAAAGATATGACTGTTTATATCTAATTTATTCGCATATTTTGCGATTTTACAAGACAATCAAAACCTATGGGATACTTGCCGTTGACCTAGGATCATGAACTTTGGAGAGAAGCAATAAAGCTGAAAATTGATGCGCTGTAAGACAATCTTACAGCACATCAATATTCAGATATTAGAAACAAAACAGAAAACCGTAAATATGTAGTTTAATAACTCGAAAAAGTTAATTTACTATTACAAATGTATTATTTGCAGTTCATGCGATAATCGTATCTAGGGATCGAATGGCACAGTTAAATTCATTTTGTAGAAAAAGTCTTTATAGGCGAGTAATTGTACTTATAATGCCTTACCTACATGCTTATACGGAACCCTCGGTGCTCAAATTCCACTCGCACTTGGCTGGTATTTTTTTTTATTCCAGAATTATTTAGAAATGTTATATCAGAATGATATAATATTACAGATTCAAATTTCAAAATATCTCAATCTCTGTGATATGATATCGGTCGTATCGTTTATCGTTGCGTAAATTATCTTATCTCTTATCAACCGCTATAGAATTACAAGTTGCTATGTTTAATTACCTACTTGTTTTACACAATCATAATCAGTTACAAAAGTATTTTATGACATAACATATATTTTTTTAATTATATGATAAATTTAATTTTGTTTCTATACTTAAGTATTTTATATTTTTTCATTTCCCAACAAAACTACTAAGGACATAGAACACGCGCAAATTTAGACATTTTATTTGTTTACGGTAAAACAAATATTAATTTTAAAAATTTATAACGTTCTCTGGCATGTGCTGTACTGTTTCGAGGCCTAATTAGACTTATTTATTGAAGGATGATAATTTTTGCTACCTACATATATATATCAACGTTGGCTTTTTCCTATCGAGATTTTTTTATGTAATCGTTTTAGCGTCAATCCTGAACTGTATCATATTAATCACAAAGTCAATGCTTTAGTATTGTGGAAGACATGATCGCTGAAGCTAAGTTGAAGCTATACATGCGAGCAAGGGAAGGCCGAAAAAGAGATGGATGGATTGTGTGAAAGAGGGTGTGAAAGGTGTAGATGCAGAGTTGACGGTTGATAGGAGTGAGTGGAAGAAGATAACATGTTGTGCCGACCCCACCTAGCGTGGGATAAGGGCAGGAGAATGATGATGATCGCTGAAGCTAAGCCATTTCAGGTATGACTTTGAAGTGGTCCATTGTGCGTGAGGAATGTCCGGCTAGTATAACCAGCCTAACTCCGACCAGAAGTAATATTCCTGGGGCCTTCGTAGGCTTCACGGAGTGACCTCGGGTTCTTGAGAGTTTTCTTGCGTTATGTTGTAACTTCCACTTATTTCAGGACTACGTGGGCAGGGTAGCACCAGCCACTGTTGCGAGCAGTCAGCCATCCACAATTATCCGCTTTTCGCAACAAATAATGCCGTAGAAGCTTCGTGCGTGTGTTCTTCGCAAATTTACCGTTTTTACAGGAGTAAATCAATTACTTGACACAAAAAACACGTAATAATCCTTTATATCGTGTTTTTTGTGGCAGGTAACGTCGAGTGTGATCTGCTAGTGAATAACGCTGCAGAATGATCAAAGCATCGGTGCCAAAAGTTAACCCTAAAGCGATTAGCCGCGGTCCATGGGCCGTGACTCCGGCGGGCGCAAACAAAGCGTTATCTTATCTCCCATCCCCGCCGATGAATTACCATAACTCTCATTTACATGCACCTACATCGTAGCTTCTGGAGGTTAAGCTAGTTCATTCCAGATCGAATAAAAATATTACCATTTTACTTTGTGGAAATTAACCGCCTCTGCGGTCTAGTGGTTCAACCCACCGATTTCAGATCCAGAAACCCGGGACGTTTGATCCCCATGGGGAGTTAAATATTTTGTGCTTGGTTTGGTTGGTGATAGGACTTTGTTTGGGTCCGCCTGGCTAGCTACCACCATCTTACCTAATTCTGTCGCCATAACAACAATTCTAAAATTGTTGTGTTTCATAAGATATTTATTTACTTATTTTATTTAGTGTCATGGGCACGCTTACGTCTGGTACTGGTCTGGAACAGTTGAGTAACCTATAGGCCGTTAGTAATGATCCGACTGCTTCTTTGGTACTTAGTTAGTTTAATAATTGTTCATAATTATTATAATATATTATATAAAGATATTCTTATTTTAATTTAAGTAGAATTTTTATCTCGATTTTTTTTTATTGTACGACGGGGAAGCGCTTGGCCTTCATCTCACCTGGTTACAAGTTGAGATAAGGCAGGTGAAGGCGCACTTCACCCGGAATCCTCAACAAACTGAGGAACTGGCTATCTTACCTCTAAATGCCGGATCACAACATTTTTTTAGAATTGTTATAATGGCGACAGAATTAGGTAAGATGGTGGTAGCTAGCCAGGCGGACCCAAACAAAGTCCTACCACTAACTAAAACCTTACTTGTGATCCAGCTGCGTCGATTCTGCGTTTTCGTAAATTCGTGCACGTTGTTTACGATCCGGAGATGACGGATTTTCTTCCGTTTTCCCCCCACTCCCAACCGCGAATGGGAAGTCCCGAATTACCAATGTTTGGAGTTAACGTACGGATTAGGTGGCTATTTTATGAATACACTGTTCCGAGTCATCAGAGGTGAATCTATTTGGTGGTGGGACTTTGTTTAGGTCCGCCTGGCTACCACCGTCTAACCTACCTCACCTACCTACCTTACTTACCTACCTTACCGCCTCTGTGGTCTAGTGGTTCAAGCCACCGATTTCAGATCCAGAGGTCCCGGGTTCGATTCCCATGGGGAGTACAATATATTGTTCTTGGTTTGGTTGGTGGTAGGACTTTGTTTAAGTCCGCCTGGCTAGCTACCACCATCTTACCTAATTCTGTCGCCATAATAACAATTCTAAAATTGTTGTGTTCCGGCATTCAGAGGTAAGATAGCCAGTTCCTCAGTTTGTTGAGGATTCCGGGTGAAGTGCGCCTCCACCTTCGGCCTTATCATAACTTGAATAATCAGGTGAGATGAAGGCCAAGCACATCCCCGTCTCACAAAAAAAAGTAAATAAAAAATCTCCGAAAGGGGAAAAAGTTAAAAAGTCTGTTATTTTACTTATACTCACCTGTTACACTGTTTTGTAAGCGTATATTTGCTGGGTGTTCTTAAAGTCTCTTCTATGTTCGAAATCGCTTAGCATGAATTCTGGGTTTTCATAAATTTGTGTGCGGTGTTTACAATCCGGAGATGACGGATTTTCTTCCGTTTTCTCCGCTCCCAACCGCAAATGGGGAAGTCCCAAATTACGAATGTTTGTTCCACGGAGTTACCGTACAGATTTGGTGGCTATTTCCTGTATTTACTGTTCACTGTAAGCGTACATATTTGGTGACTATTTCCTAAATAACTATTCGGTGTTAGCGCTGTTAGCATTTAAATTTGTTGGGTATTTCCTATTAAGATTTCTGTGTTCGTAGTTTGGGCTTAGCATGATCACATACCTGCTATATTCAATTTCTTTAGTCCAAATATGGGCTTGATTTAACTATTCAGAATCGGCAAACTCTTGACTCTCAATGGTTACATAGACAAGGATGTGGTTATAAAATTAATTAATTAACACCTTATTGTACACATCGAACAATATAACTTAATGTCCAAATTGAAAATTGTAGAGAAATTATCAATGGATAGCCTCGTAGAAGTCAGGATTAGTTAAAATATAATGAAACTGAACATTGTACTCAGTATGGACCAATTTTTTTTTAATTGAACCTACCCAATCAAAGTAACCTTTTGTAATGATTGACGCAATGTAACGCATCGTGTAACATTATATAGATTTTAGAATGTAACATGTGTAACATTGCGTCAATCAATTCTGTGTTGGGGTTCTGTAACACATCACAACGCAGCAGACTCGAGACTTTTCCCCTTTGAGGACTCACCTCTGATCACTACTCAGAGCGTAGATCTGAGGGTCACCTAAGGGGTAGTCAAAGGCACGTCTAAACTTACGTTCGGCACACGGTTTGCAAGTATAGGAATACTAGCGTGTCACATGCCATTCGGGTTTTTAGGACTTTGTACATGCTGGTTTCCTCGCGATATGACCTACACAGTCAAAGCATTTAAACTTCCGAAATAAGTCCTTCGTTGCACGACTAGATTTGATCCCATAACCTACGGATCGGAAGGCGGGCTCTTGACCACACACCTTTTTACAATCCAACAGGTCATTATAATATAACCACTGTAACTATACTAAGTAAACAACGCCAAGAATACTAACTATACAAAACTTTCAAAGTTGAGAGTATTTTTTAACAGAGGGCAATAAACTCATCGCACCATTAGCGCATCGAAAACTTTACCCAAGCTTAAATTAGAGATCGCAATCCATTTAGCCATAAAACCAGAAACACTGTAATGTTTTAATGTGCACTCAAATTTGGGGAGCACTGATAAAATGGGAAGCTAGTCCTTAAATTACTCACTTACAGAGTAGTTATCCGAAAGAGCTTTTAAATCATTCACAAAACACTAATGGACGTGGCGGGCGAAGGGCGAGGGGGGAACGGGGTTGGTTGGGGGGCGGGGGGGCAGGAGTACAGCAGATGTACTCCCGAACGGGCAATGAAATGGAGATATAACAATATAAAGGTGTGTTGGGATTGCTTGCCGGTTGCAGTGCTATTCAATGTAATACTAAGAAAAATTTGGAGAACATTTTGTGAGTTGTATTATCTGATTTGATACTGTGTACGATTCTATAAGTTTCTTAGAAGCGCCATTAAATACTCGAAAATTCAAAATGTGTATTCTTTAGATAAATTGTCTCATTACAATGCCGAGAAAAAAATAAGTGACTTTATCATCGATAAGAGCGCGTGGCCCGATGTTACTATACCAGTTGGCAGCTAAATGGTGATTTCCCAATGCTAACAAACTGCTCATAAGATAATGAATATCTTTAAGATTTTCATTATCTTATGATGAAGTTTTTAGGTTAATTATGTACTTATAAATATTATTAAATGATTTTAAACTCTGTAGGTACTTACAAGTAGCTATTGATTAAATTAGCACTTGCCCGAATTCCTTGACCGTCTCCTTTTTGTGTGCTGAACGCGATGCCGAACAGATAGTAGTCATTGTAAATGATTCTTAAAAAAAATACTAAATAAACGATTTTGGATGAGTATATAGGTACTCACATAAAAATGTAGTATTCTAGCCGTAATCGAGTCCCCATATCACCAGCTTTGCTTGATTTGGGGTCAAAAGTCACAAAAAAACCTTCCTATTTATGAATATGTAATGAGATAGTTTTACAGTATTTTTCACACTATCTCAGTTGGCTGATGGGCCATTTACTATCGAAAGAGTTTCAAAATATTTTTATTTCGCATCCATAATTGCCATGAGCTACAGTTGAACACAATTCAGAGAATTCGCTAGCGTAACGCTTTTATTAGTAGGTAATTGACGTCATTCAAATGCCTCCTTATAAAATAGCCTAAATCATTTTTTTGGTTTACATTTTTTGCTACACATCTGCCAAAAAAGTATAATGATTCGAATTTTTTTTTTAATCTAGTAGTTGTAACATTTTATTATAATTTTATTTCATTTTATTTTATTTTTATTTAGGTAATCTTTTTTTTTTTTTTTTTTTTTTTTTTTTTTTTTTTTTTTTTTTTTTTTTTTTTTTTTTTTTTATATATTTAGTGCATATTAATTTAGTATATGCTCTAAAACTATATTACAATCTAGCCTATGTAGGCTAATGAGTAATTTTATGCTAACTTAGTTTTATAAAATTAATTATTTTAAAGAATGTGTCCAATGTCACGTTTCTTACAGTTTCTATTTAAGGGGAGACACTGCGTTATTGTGTTCTTTGAAGTAGCACTTTCACTTACACTGACACTACTTTATACTATTTAACACTACACTAACTCAAAAGGTTTAGTTCTTTTCAGTCTTCTCACTGTTTTTGTGTTGTCTAGCAGCTGGATTGCCTCAAGGTTCACATGTTTATGAAGTCTTTGTTCATGAGCTTCTGCATGTTTTTTTATAACTTTATCAACGAACTCTATGTTAAGGTCCCTGTGGAGGTCGTCGTTCCTGATGTACCAAGGTGCATTCACTATATCCCTGAGTACCTTATTTTGAAAGCGTTGGATTATTTTGATGTTACTTTTTTTGGTACAGCCCCACAGCTGAATACCATAAGTCCATACTGGCTTCAGGACTGCTTTATACAACAGAATTTTGTTGTGTGTTGACAATGTTGACTGCCTTCCTAGGAGCCAGTACATTCTATTGTATCTAATATCTAACTCTTCCTTTTTCTTCTTGACGTGAGCTTTCCAGCGTAGCTTTGCGTCAAGAGTCATGCCTAGGTACTTCGCAGTGTTTTCATACGGTATAGGCTCATTGTTGATATATATAGGGAAATACTGATCTTTTTTATTTGTGAAGTTAATGTGCACCGATTTTGAATCATTAAGTTTGATTCGCCATTTTTTCGTCCAGTCCCAAATTTTGTTGACTGCATCTTGAGCCTTTTCTGCAGCGTCTGCATGTGTTTTTCCAACAGCCATTATAGCTGTATCGTCAGCAAACGTCGCAAGGGTATTATTTTCTAGATGAGGGATGTCGCTGGTGTATAATAGGTACAGGACCAGACCCAAAACACTTCCTTGCGGCACTCCGGCTTTAATTTTCTTGATTTCTGAGTAGGCATCTTCTTGCCTTACTCTAAAGACTCTATCCGTCAAATATGATTGCAGAATATCGGCGAATGGTTTGGGTAGAAGTTTTCTTAGTTTTTGTATAATACCTTCGTGCCATACCTTATCAAATGCTTGGGCTACGTCTAAGAAAATTGTAGAACAAACATTTTTGTTTTCAATGGCGTTCTCAATTACATTAGTAATTCTGTGGACTTGGTCTATAGTCGAGTGCTTTTCCCTGAAGCCAAATTGGTGGTCTGGAATAATCGCTCTTGTTTCTATGATCGGTTTAAGTCTTTTAAGCAGTAGCTTTTCGAAAAGTTTGGATACGATAGGTAAGAGTGAGATTGGCCTATATGATTTGACATCATTTGATGGTTTCCCTGGTTTCGCTATCATAATCACTTCAGCTACTTTCCATAAGTCGGGCACATATTTTAGCCTTAAAGCCGCGTTAATAAGGTTAGTCAGTTTGACCAGGGCTTTTCTAGGGAGGTTATGTAATATTTCACCCGGAATTAGATCAAATCCAGGAGACTTTCTTGGATTGATGTTTCTCTTGATTTCTTGAAAAACTTCTCTTGGCGAAACGTGTTTGATACATATTTCACCTAGTTCTTCTTCTATTTTACTGATGTCTTCTGTTTGGGTTTGACCTTCATTTGGTTGAAATATCGTTTCCAAGTGATCTGCAAACACTTTTGCCTTTTCTTCATTACTTACGGCCCATTTCATGTTTCCATTGATCATTGATCCCAATGGTGGGATCTGTGCCATTGGTCGTTTCATATTTTTGGTAGCTTTCCAAAGTGAGTAATTTGTACTTTTTTCAGCAGTCAACTTTCCAATGTAGGTATTGGTTAAGGTATCATTAAAGTGTTGTATTATCTTTTTTAGTTTTTTTGTCAAATTATTCAGCTTAGTTTTGTCTTGTGGGCATCTGGATTGATGCCATTGCTGCCTCTGTTTCCTTTTCTCATGTAAGAGTTCCAAAATCTCTTTTGGATAATGGTTTCTGGCAATCCGGCTTCTCAAATAAGGTGTATTTTTCCAGGCAGTCTGCTGTATTAGAGTTACAAAATGCTCAACTTCGGCATTCAACTGTTCCGGAGTCTTAAGTGGTACTCTTAGATTTAAGTTATCGTCTAGTTCTAATTTAAAACTCTCCCAATCAGTGTGTTTATTTACTAGGGTCAGAGTGTTTTCCTTAAATAATACTTTGTTTCTTATTTCTAGGTAGATTGCAGAGTGGTCCGAGCTCATATCATAACTCTGCTTTGTACTAAGATAATTGGCTGATAGATTTCTATGTATAAAAAAGTCAATCAGGTCCGGTTTTTTTTGTGGGTCGGTGGGCCAGTACGTTGGTGACCTTGTCGATGATACCTCGCATTTGAGTTCTTTTATGGCATTCATCAGTTCTTTTCCCTTGGTATTCGTTAAGCGGGAGCCCCAATGCGTGTTTTTAGCATTAAAGTCACCTCCTAATATGAACCTTTCCCCAAGTGATTGTAACAAGCTTAGGTAGGATTCTTTTTTTATATTGTACCTCGGTGGGCAGTATATACCAGCCACAGTCACAGGATACCTCTCTGTATAGATGCAGACAGCTACAGATTGTATATCTGGCTGTTCATGTTTCTTTACTTCATGATGCTTTATGTGTTCTCTAACAATTACAGCACTTCCGCCTTTGGCTTTGTTATCTGGATGAATTGCGTAGTATACTTTGTAGCCTTTGAACTTTGCATAGGATTGTTTTGTAAAGTGTGTTTCTGATATGAGGCACACATCTACATTTTCCGTATCAAGAACTACTTGTAGCTCATTTTGATGATTTTGAAGCCCGTTACAGTTCCAGGCCATGATTTTTATTGAGTTAATCATTTTTTAGTCCTTGCAATAGCTAATTTGGCGCTATTTTCTATTTTCTTAAGACGCTCATCAAATAATGTCATAAACTTGAGTATTTCATCTAACTTATTGTTGTCAGAGCTTTTGGCAGGTTTACTGTACTGAACAGTTGGGCTAGTTCCGGATGCAGCTATTTGAGCATAAGAAACGTTTTTTGTCTTACTTTGTGGGTTAGGCGTAGCTCTCGGCCCACGAGTCTGTTGTTGAGTAGATGTCGTCTTAACCGTTGTTGCCTGCTGCTGGCGCACGATTGTTGGTTTTTTGTTGGTGTTATTACGCATCTTTTGCATTTCTTTAGCTATCATGCATCCCCTGTAATTAGCCGGATGTGGCTCTCCGCAGTGTACGCATTTTGGTTTCTGTTCTGCGGGTTTGGTGCAGTCTTTGGTAAGGTGTTTGCCTGTGCATTTTACACATCTAGGTTCTTTGGCGCAATACTTATGTGTATGTCCGTAGACTTGACACCTCTTGCACTGCGGGATAAGTTTTGTGGATCGCAGGGGTTGAATGTCAACAACGCATCCCAGTATGTGCTTAATTGCATAAACTTTGCTGATTTCTTCAGCGTTGCTGAAGGTTAGGATAAACAAGTTGAGAGGCTCCTTTGTCTTCCAACTCAGCTTGTTCACTGCTTCTTTAACCTGGAATCCTTGTTTTATAAGGTCTTCAACTATTCTCTCTGGTTGGCAGGAAGATGGCAACTTCTTAGCTACAACTCTAATCGGTCTATCTTGCTTGTTTTCATATGAATGCCAAAGGCAGTTGTTTTCCGACAGCGACTTGGTAATAGATCTATACGCTTCATCGTTGTAGGCGTTTATTTTAATGCTATCACCGTTAAGGGTTTTAGTGGCGAAGGAGCCTGCAGGCTGGCTCATCGTCAAGGAGTCATAAAAATGTTGATAATTGTTCACGCCATCCACGATGATGGGGGGTGGCCGAGGAACCTTTTTTGTTTTTTCGGTGGTAGAAGCTGCTTTCTCTTCTTGGGGCGAGAGTGTAGGTGACGTGTTCAATTTTCTTTTTTTCCTTGACTTCGTTCTGATCCACTCTGTTTCTCTGGCTAATTCTTCTTCATCTGTAGCGTATTCAGTACGTTCCGTTGGAGTTTCCGTGTAAGATGTTGATGGAATTGGTTGGGGTTCTACTGCGCATTTTAATTGCTGCTGCAGGATATTAATTTGACTCTTCAAGTCCGCTACAAGGCTCTGAAGTTTTATTCTTTCTTGCTTTTCTTCTAGCCATTGCTGGTATTCTGATTCGTAGCGCTCAGATATTTTTTTATGTTCTTGGAACAGAAAATGTTCGGTTTCTGTTACAAGTTTGACTTGAGTTTTTTTTGTAGACATTGTTATTTAGGTAATCTGACTGATTCCTTTGTACATAGTTATTTTAATTGTACTTTTTATTAAATAAATATTTTTTTGAGTTTGTCGAGTGAATGTTGAGTTTTTGTGGTGTCATTGTAACAGTTATAAAATGTGGCTTTACCCGCGACTATGATTTTTACTATATGTCACTTTTACTACTGGATGTTTTATTATTGGACATTTTTACTTTTGGACATTGACTTTGGACATTTTTCTTTTGTGACATTAGTCGTGCAAATTGGAATAACATATTCTATATATCCGGGTACCACATAGGCAAAACCGTGAATAGAAACGCAAGCTAAATAATATCTGTGTCAAATTTCAGCTCAATTCCTTCAGTAGTTTTGCCGTGAAAGAGGAACAAACATCATAGAAATGTATGTATTAGTATGGATGTTATGCATGTAGTTTCAAATACAGACAACATGGAAACCTCTAAGCTGTGTCCTACTATACCTTGTTCCCTCTGTGTAGCGCGAATAATGAATGTCGAGGGAACTAAAGGGGGCGCCACTTCCATTATTATTGGCGGCAATTTAATTAGACCCCGTCGTTATTGCCACTGATTCGCTTTATAATGCCCTTCTAATACCTTCCAACACCTGCACTGCACATGGAAGTATTATTGCGGTGGAGATATTTTTATATAATCGTTATTAATAGGTACCTAAAATATGTACCTACATAAATAATTATCTCATCTGGTAACAATGACCTAATAATAATTCGAATATGTTAAAATTTCCTTTTAGTAGGCTCGCGTCATCGTAGACATTATCCTTGACACTATCCTCCTATAGCTGATGCATTCTAAATAGAAAAAAAAATTAAATTATTCGGACATTTACAGTGTCGTATAAGCATTATGTCGTCGAAAAATACTATTGCTTCGATTTACTGGGATTGCGTCAGGCTTTCTATAACAGCGCGGTACCGACTCGGTATACTTATGTTGCATTAATTCTCAATTAACTTGGGATTCATCATCATTCCCAAAGTCAAAGTAAAAGAAAAATCTGTTAGTTTTATAAGAATTCAAATTTACCGCCTGAAGAAGAAAGGCAATAATGTCGGGGTAGTTAGTTTTTCATTATCTTTTCAACAGTTACCTGCAGATTATTTTGTTAGAAATCCTTTTACCTTTCGATCCGGATGCTGTGGGTTTAAATTGTGTCGTACACCAATACTTTTACGGTTTTTGGAAGCTTATACGCGCGTTTGACACATGCTCTGACGGTCAGGGTCACATCGTGAGGAAACCGATATGTCCCTACCAAAAATCCGAATGGCTTATTTTTTTTTTATTGTACGACGAGGAAGCGCTTGGCCTGCATCTCACCTTGAGATAAGGCCGACGATGGAGGCGCGCTTCACCCGGAATCCTCAATAAACTGAGGAACTGGCTATCTTACCTCTGAATGCCGGAAAACATTAATTTTGTTAAGAATTGTTATTATGGCGACAGAATTAGGTAAGATGGTGGTAGCTAGCCAGGCGGACTTAAACAAAATCCTACCACCAACCAAACCAAGCACAATATATTGTACTCCCCATGGGGATCGAACCCGGGACCTCTGGATCTGAAATCGGTGGGTTGAACCACTAGACCACAGAGGTGGTTATGTCACTGGTATGGCTGTAGCGGCGAGGGGCAGTAACTTATCACGCGAATATCCTAGCTGTGATAGTTGTGTAGATGTACCTCTGACTACCCACTAGTAGGTATCATAAGATCCATGCTCTGAGTAATGATAAGAGAATCCTCAAAAGGGAAAAAGTTGTGAGTTTGTTACTTTTAAAATTAGCTACCCACATACGTACATTCTCGATACCTACTTCGTAGAAGACGACCATCTAAGTTGCACTATCAACGCTGCCGAGATTGTCAATCAAAAAATACCATATTTTCAAACTGGAATGTTTTCTATAAGATTCGGTTTAAAAACCATAAAATTACTTTCGTACCGTCGGAATTTGATCAGCAGCGCAATCAGCCGCGCCGACAGGCTTCCGGCTCATCGATATTCGAGACGAATCGTCGAGATTCAATAATTATCCCGAACACGACTTCATTCACAAAAACATCGTAAAAAGGTGTGAATGAAGGAAGGCAACGGTCAGAGTTTTTAGACGGATAAGGTTGCCGGACGGGGCTTGAAAGACGCAGTTGTACCGCTGTTCTCCAGAACAAAACGGTAATTTCATAATGGCATGTCCAATTCCATCGATATTTCTCAAGATTCAATCAATAATTTATTTATTTGTTTGAGGCGACACGTGACCCAAGGGCTGGCTCTTATTTAGGCCAGCGAATTAGCATAGCTATTCAGCGTGGCAATGCAGCCAGTGTCATGGGCACGCTTGCGTCTGGTACTGGTCTGGAACAGTTGAGTTACCTATAGGCCGTTTGTAACGGTCCTTAGGTAATCTAACTGATTCTTTTGTACATAGTACTGTTGTACCTGTACTTTTTATTGAATAAAGAATGTAAACTATTAAAAAAAAAATGTATAATTGTTGTATTTTATTTATTATTTCTTATAAAATTAAAAATAATTATTAAACCTAAACCGATGATTAAATTCTCATATTTTTTTTTATTGTACGGCGGGTAAACGCTTGCCCTTTATCTCACCTGGTTACAAGTTTTGATAAAGCCGAAATTCCTCAACTAACTAAGGAACTGGCTATCTTACCTCTAAATGCCGGAACACAATATTTTTTAGAAATGTTGTTATGGCGACAGAAATAGGTAAGATGGTGGTAGCTAGCCAGGCGGACTTAAACAAAGTGTTACAACTACTCTGGATCTGAAATCGGTGGGTTGAACCACTAAACCACAGAGGCGAGCGGTTAAATATAATTAAATAAAAACATACAGAACACAATAGGTAATATATTCTAAATATTGATGTTTGTCCTGTTGTGGTGTTGTATTGTATAAGTATGTATTTACAAGAAAATCACGTTTTTAAGTATAATATATGTAATCTAGTTCCCAAGCTTTGTTTAGTTTAGGACTAGATGACGCTGCGTAAAATGAATGTTCTGACATATTTATTTATTTATTTACCTGAAAAAAAAAAAGCTTTTACATGAAAGAGGCAGCCCTAGCTATCCGATTGGTTTCCGATCCAAGTTCACGTGGAGTATCCAAGTAGTAGATAAGATTAAGAGTGGCGAGAAGGTAATCAGTGCGCGACCAAACTGGTTGAATGGAGTTCATTCATGAGGCTGGGATGCCATCACGCGACTGTGCATGTACAATGTAGCTGTGTCTGCAAACAGAAGCGCAACTTATCTTTACTGTTTTATTGTAGTTCTTCAATTTTCCAATATGTTACAATATGGCATATTTGAAACTACTCTGATAATACTGTTCATGCAATAAAAAAAATATAAAAACGGTTGGATTTAAAGAGTACCTATTAAATAAACAACACATTTTAGAAAAGGAAGACACTGAGGTAGGTACTTATAATTCGAAAGTCCGTACGTTTCGTTTAGAGATTCACAAATATAATCATTAATGTTTGTGAGTCTTTTTGAATACAACTTTCTCCTCATTAAGTCAAACACGTGTGTAACTTTCCTTCATTCTAAAATTGTTTCTTAGTGTCTCGAAAGTGTTTTTCTGAAAATCTAACTTATGTACAACTTTGATGAACATGTAACAATTTTTTTTCTTAATTTCCTTACGAGAAAAATCTGTCAAATATGCCAATTGGTATTTAAATATATGTGCAACACTTGGATCTGAATAAAAACAAAATATCATCAATAAAGGAAATTATAATGCAATACATAAACAATATGTGTAAATAAACAAACTCTCAGAGAGAGTAAGAAAAAGAGGATAGATACTCTCTCCGGAGAAATGCTTAACAATCTTCAACGACTGGATGTCAAACTCTCCTCCATCGTGCAAGCTTAAATTATAAACTTTTTTGAACGAGTGCGTTGTAGCTCAGGGAAAATTTGAAGGCAAAACATACGGCAGATGAAGGCCAAGCGCTTCCCAGTCGTACAAAAAAAAAAGATTCCGTTATGCAGGACCAACTAGATAAAAAATAGAAACGAGCGGCAGTGAGAAAAGAGTGACCGTAGATTTGTTTTACCAATCCGTAAATCCTGAATGATGACGTCCAGAGTGATTACGTCTAATTTTATGAAGAAGAAAGAAAAATATTTTATAGCACATATAACATTTATAATAATAATAATAGTTTTTATTAGTAGTAATTTAATAATAGTTGCCGATACACAATATAACAATATTGTATTCCGATTGAACTTACATCCCTATTTTCAAAATTTACCAAGTTGAAATAATTAAAAAAAAACCAATTAGTTCAACTCGTTGAACTTTGAGTTGAACTTAGTGGAATAGAGGAATTAGAAGTAGAGCTACTGCAAACCGTACAATGTGGCGAGGTGTGAGAAGAAGCGCAAATCTCTCGCGATCACAGCACACTGACACCATTCCACGCAACGATCATTAACCGGCACTAATCACGCGCAATTAGCAGCCGCGTGTCACTGTCATTAACAGCTGTTCACACTTCTTCGCGCGTTGTCACATGTATTACGTGATGTTCTGTTTTACAGGTATACTTGGGTATCGAATGTGCGTTTGTACTATGCCTAAAATAGTAATCATTTATATTCAAATTCATTAAATGCCAATAAGTTTAAATTAATCATACAATTACTAGAGGATCCCACTCTAGGCCTAGCCTGTGCCGCGGGTGTCTCTTTAAAGAATTACCAAAAGACTTGTGCTACTAACAGGGCAAAACCAAATTAAATAAAAAAAATACAGAATGACTGAGTATGACAGTGAAAAGGGGTGTGTGTGTATGTGAGTGTGCATGCGTTATTTGGATAAGTAGGAGTAAGGAACATGGATGGGACAACGAGCAAAGTTATTGGGATTCACGTCAGGATTGCTAAAAGTCTCTCTGTATCATCATAATCAAGGATGAGGAGCCACTTTCTCACTTTATCTTTAACGCCGTTAAGTGAGCAAGATAATTCACAATGTTTGCTAGTAATGCGATATATAAATGGAAAGGAAATGAATTTAAACCTACTTATAGTGTTATATTAGTGCATATTTAATATTCTATTCGGTTGTCTGCTTCATTTTAATATCAATCTTGCACATACCTTATCTTTGTATGATTCTCCCTATGGACCGTACATATATTTGTTCACAGACCCCCAGCATCTTTTTGGTTAAAAGTCCATTAAAAACTGACATTGGCAAACTCTTGGGTTTCCCATATGGACCACTGAACACGCCAGAATAAGAAAAAGAAGAATATGATTTAAGATATATAATCGAAAGATAGTGAGATTATAAGCGTACTTAATAGAAATAAAATGAATCGGTCAAGTGCGAGTTGGAAACCCCTGGATCTGATACCGGTGGGCGAACCACTAGACCACCGATGTCTAATAAATGTTTCCGCGCTAAAATAAACACTGTAGCAGACGCGATGTAGATCATTAACTCGGAAAATTTACGAAGTTATGATGGAAGATTAGATAAACTTTATATCCTCCGTCTTTGATCTGCGTAAACAGGTCGAATCAAAGTGTAGGAAATGTGTTTTTATGGCCGACCTTACATTTAAAGTTGTAGAATGTGGATTCGGCCAGTCTTGGCCGAAAATCTAAACCTTGTAAAAAGTTAGTGTAAATTTAAAATACACTTTCTAACAATTTTATTTACAAACATTTTATAAACAACTGTACTTACCTAGTTGCTCTGGACCATGTTAGACTCATGTCAGAATAATTATTGGTAGACTGGATCAGTTGAGATACCTATAGACAGTTTGTGAGTGTCCTTCGGTAATCCGACTGCTTCAATTGTAAATATTATATTAACTGTACATAATGTCACAATTGTGTGTTCAAATCTTCCATTATTAGATTCAATCAAAAATAAAAAAATAAAATGTCAGAAAACATATATTTTTAAAGAATAGTCGATGATAATAGCTCTATTTGTTAAATTATATAGAGTAAATTCTACAATAAAAATTCAAATATAGAAGAAAATATATGTTTTTATTAAATAGTCGATGATAATAGCTCTATTTGTTAAATTATAGTAAGTACTGCTCCAGAAATCCCTATTACCACTTGTAAACCGGTTCGAATGCCGTTTTGTGGGGTGGGTTGAGTAGCATACCTACTTAGTTTACGAGATTACCCAGTACAGATGGACAGATGCGACGGGGGACTTATCTCTAAACTATGTTTATCAAGAACTAATAATGATAGTGTCGTGAATAGGACTATTAAGGCTTACCCAAAATCTGCATCCACGGCCTCACCAAGAAGGCGGTTTCCTTCCAAACGACGCGGCGTAGCCGTTTGTAAATTGGGCTAGCTAAAGTCTATATTTTGGACACGACACCTTCGAATTTTATCACCATAGGCTCGGGCCGTTAGGTCCCACAGGAATATAGTCTCAAACACTCGCAAAGTTATCTTTATTTAGAAGGTTTTTTCAAGGCAAAGGCAGAGAGGTTTTGTCATGCCGGCGCGATCCAAAAGTTTCTTTCTTTTATAATGGGGGCGCTTCAAGCCACCGAATGAAATCGCCGTGGCTCAGCGCGCGGAATTCAAAAACAGGCTTGCCTATAATCCTATTCAGAGTCCTTAATGAGGTCTGGCTGTACAACCAGAGCTTGCTGTCATAAATAAAGAAAAAAAGGGAAATTGATTCCGGTACGGAACATGCCGCTCACCTTAAAATAATGCAATTAGTTTTAACGAAATAATTCAAATTTAAGATTAAATTGGACGAGATAAGTACAAAGTGAACGGTTAATTGCTTATCTATCATTTTGCCTAACGATAGCTACAAAAGATAACAAAATATTATTCGAGAAAAAAAATCCGGCTCGAAGGACCAAATTTATGTCGTGAATAGGACTATTAAGGCTTACCCAAAATCTGCATCCACGGCCTCACCAAGAAGGCGGTTTCCTTCCAAACGACGCGGCGTAGCCGTTTGTAAATTGGGCTAGCTAAAGTCTATATTTTGGACACGACACCTTCGAATTTTATCACCATAGGCTCGGGCCGTTAGGTCCCACAGGAATATAGTCTCAAACACTCGCAAAGTTATCTTTATTTAGAAGGTTTTTTCAAGGCAAAGGCAGAGAGGTTTTGTCATGCCGGCGCGATCCAAAAGTTTCTTTCTTTTATAATGGGGGCGCTTCAAGCCACCGAATGAAATCGCCGTGGCTCAGCGCGCGGAATTCAAAAACAGGCTTGCCTATAATCCTATTCAGAGTCCTTAATGAGGTCTGGCTGTACAACCAGAGCTTGCTGTCATAAATAAAGAAAAAAAGGGAAATTGATTCCGGTACGGAACATGCCGCTCACCTTAAAATAATGCAATTAGTTTTAACGAAATAATTCAAATTTAAGATTAAATTGGACGAGATAAGTACAAAGTGAACGGTTAATTGCTTATCTATCATTTTGCCTAACGATAGCTACAAAAGATAACAAAATATTATTCGAGAAAAAAAATCACAAAAATTTAACTTATAAGCTACAAAAATATATTAAATGTGAATAACTATATAGTTCTATTCTAGCGGAAGAGGGCAAATTTTAACAACTGCTCTCTTATAGAAGTTATTTCCGGATTTTAGGGTAACCACACGCGTTTTATTGTCAGAGCCAGGATGAAGCGCGTGCACACGAGCTAGTTTCCAATGCAGAGGGGGAAGATTGTCGTCACACACCACAACAATAGTACCCTCACGGATAGGAGAACCGTGGTCACGATACCATTTGTTTCGTTGTTGGATTTCATGCAAATATTCCCGACTCCAACGCTTCCAAAAATGTTGTAAACATTGTTGAACCCATCGCCATCTAAGTAGTCGGCCCGGGTTAGACTCTGTCAGAGAGACGTCTGGAATTGCCAACATAGGGCCACCTATGAGAAAATGAGCAGGTGTTAAAGACAAAGGGTCGTTTGAGTCGGAACTCACTGCGCAAAGGGGGCGTGAGTTTAACACCGCTTCGATCTGGTACAACAATGTGTGCATCTCGTCATAGGTTAATGTTTGAGTACCTACTACTCGGAGTAGATGATGCTTGAAACAACGGACCCCGGACTCAAACAAACCCCCGAAATGGGAAGCATATGGCGGCTGAAAATGCCATGTAATACCCTGTTGTAGGGTATGGGAGTTCAATTCATTTTGGATAGAATCATTTTTAAGGAATTGATATAGATCTTTGAGTTGATTGTTACAACCTACAAAGTTTGTGCCGCAGTCCGAATAAATATCAGTGCACAATCCACGACGTGAGGTGAAACGACGTAAGGCCGCTAGAAAGGCCTCACTTGTGAGCTCGGAGACGAGTTCCAGATGAATGGCCTTCACACTCATACATACGAAGACTGATACGTAGCACTTTACTGTCTTTGCATTGCGAACCCTATTTGCGCGAACATAAAACGGACCCGCGTAGTCGACCGCTGTTTTCAAGAATGGCCGCTCTGGTCTAACCCGCGTGGCTGGCAGTGGTGCCATACTAGGTTGTATTTTTATCGGTCGCGCACGAAAGCACCTCACACAGCGATGTATTCGTTGACGAATGATATCACGACTCGATAAAATCCAATATTTTTGTAAAAGTAAATATTGGATGGTTTGTGTACCTGCATGCAAGTGGGTTATGTGCGCATCATCGATTATTAAATCGGTAAGATGATGTTTTTTGGGTATTATAAGTTGGTGTTTGGACTGAAATGATAATAAAGATTTGTGTATCCGCCCTCCAACACGTAAACAATTATGCTTATCTACGAACGGATTAAGTCTTTGCAGTTTGGTACTCACACACTTATTCTGAGAAATATTTTTTATGTCTTCGGTAAAGGTGGACTGTTGCACTAAATAAATTAATCGATTTAGTGAGAAATTGTACTCTCCTACAGATATATAAGGAGGAAATGCTATTTTTCTTTTGTTGACCTTACCCTTTAATTTGTTGAAAAACCTAAATATATGAGCCGTGACACGAACTAACTTATTTAAGGTCGAAAACCTGTTAATAAGATTGATTTCTTCAACTGACGACGCTAAAACGGTTGGCGAGGACGTCACAGGAACAATACGTTTCTCTTCACTCGTACAAGGTACCTCTTTGCGAACGGGCCAACTAGACGGATCCTGAGAGAGCCACTTGGGACCGTGAAACCACATCGTATTATCTAAAAACGTAGCAGGTAACATTCCGCGTGACGGTGCGTCTGCAGGGTTGTCAGCGGAAGGAACATGTCTCCAGCGGTCACTAGGTACGAGAGTAAGTATTTCACTTGTTCGATTGGAAACGAAGACCTTCCATTCATACGGTGGAGATCGGAGCCATGCCAGAACTATGGATGAGTCAGACCAAGCGTACACCTCTTCTTTGTTTATGCGGCCGCGGTATGTACGTATCACCGTATCTATTAGCCGTGACAATAGTACCGCTGCCATTAGCTCAAGCCTCGGGATGGACAGACACGGTGATATTGGGGCGACGCGAGTTTTTGCAAGTAGAAGGTGTGCTTCTGACGATCCGTTACTGTCTGTAAGGCGTAGGTAGACGCATGCGGCGTAGGCCTTCTCCGAAGCATCAGCATAGCCGTGCAGTTGAAGCGTACGCGTATCGGAGAAGACCTGGCGTGGAATGGAAACAAGTGACAAGAGCGGGAGCTCTTCAGTGAATGCCACCCAAGAATTGATGATGTTTATAGGAGGGCGATCATCCCAGCCGATGCCGGAAATCCACAATAGTTGCATTAAACGCTTTGCGTATACGGTGACGGGAGACAGCCAACCCATCGGATCATAAATCTTGGCAATTTGTGAAAGGATCGTACGTTTTGTGATTTTATCAGAATGACACTGAACACTGAAGGTGAACTGATCGGTTTGAGGGTTCCACTGTAGTCCTAGAACCTTAGTTTGGTGATCATTCTCCATGGGGGCGAAAGGTACATTATTGGGCCGCTCACCTTGAGCATCTGGTGCATGAACTGCCGCGAGTATCGCTGGCGAGTTGCTATGCCATTTGCGTAGCTCAAAGCCGGCCTTCGAACAAATACCTATTAGATCTTGTTGAAGGGCGAGGGCTTTCTTTTCATCGCATTCCCCGGAAATGACGTCATCAACAAATACTTGGTCTAGCAGAACCACTGAGGCTTGACTAAACTGTGACGCTTCATCATGTGCCAGCTGCCTTATAGTACGAAGGGCTAAGAAGGGTGATGAGCTCACACCAAAAGTTACCGTGAGTAGTCGATACTCGCCTATGGGTTCGTCAGGCGACGTTCGCCATAGAATACGCTGAAAATCCTTATCTGAATCTCGAACAAGAATGTTACGGTACATTTGTTTAATATCGGCTGTAAATGCGACAGGGTGCAAACGGAATTTTAGTAAGATATCCACAATATCCTGCTGCAGTTTGGGACCTGTCAATAGAATATCATTGAGTGAGTTTCCGTTTGTTGATTTACTACTCGCGTCAAACACGACACGAGTTTTAGTAGTCTCACTAGATTCCTTGACCACGCAGTGGTGCGGAATGTAGTAAGTATGGCCCGACTGTGGGGCGCCCTCGGCTGGTTCCATATGCTTGAGGTCGAGGTATTCTTGCAAACATGCATGATAATCAGCCTTAAGTGTAGGGTTGCGTTCTAGCCGTCGCTCTAACTTATGGAACCGAGCTAGGGCTGTGTCCCTGGATTGACCTAATGGCTGGGCATCAGGCCTGAAGGGAAGTGCAACCACGTAACGCCCGGTCTCATCACGTGTATGTGAGCTTTCAAACATTTGCTCGCACAATCGTTCCTCAGGTGTGAGTACCTTCTCCTCAGGCACTGACTCCAGCTCCCAAAACCTTTTCAAGTCGCCGTCATTATCAAATGAGCTAAAACAAGCTTGAATATTGGGAGGAATCGTAGATTCGAACGAAAGTGAACCTAGTAATAGGTATCCAAAAATACTGTTCATCGCGATCGGAGAACCGGGAGAACCAGTCACAATATTGCCCAGTAGTATGTGAGATAGTATATCTGCTCCTACTAGCATCTCAACTTCCTGCGGAGTATAAAAAGAGGGATCCGCTAATTTTAAATTTTGAATATGCGGCCACCCTATTTGAGGCAATGGCACACATGGCATGTTACGCGCTAATTTAGGTAAGATTAGTGCCTCAACTGGAACTGAAGGTTGACAAGCTTCAATCGGTGTGATGCTACACGAAATAATGCCTTTAGGTTGTACCGGTTGACCATCACCTATTCCGTAGACAGGTATATTCACCTTACGTCGCTCTAAACCTAGACGCTGCGCGCAGGCTTCAGTGATAAAGGACGCTTGACTTCCGGTATCTATTAAACAACGCACGGTCGAGCGCGTCTCTCCGCCCACGCATACATTGACGAGTGCCGTAGATAGTAGTACGGTGTGCGTGCGTACCGATGCAGCATTGGACGTCGCGCATGCATCGGGAGCAACGCGATCGACCGACGCTGCTTGGTCTGAGTTCAAGGTGTGAACAGTGGTCGTTTCTATCTCCTGCGTGGCGGGAGCTACCGAGACAGTGATACTGTCCACCGTTTCGCGGTGAATATACGTATGGTGACGTCTAAAACAGTGCCTACAAACGAAATTTGATTTACACTGACGTACATCGTGACCTGTGTTCAAGCAATTGAAACATACATTCTTACCCTTCAGTATATTATACCTATCTGTCGGAGATAGGTTTAAGAATTTGTTACACTTTGTTAAGTAGTGTACGTCACCACAGCATAAGCAATTCTTGACCGTATTGCTATCACTATTAGGTTGAGATTTGTCTACGCTAATCGCAGGCTGTACATTTGCTGCTAAAGCTCGTCGCGCGGGCGCTGGCGCTGGCGCGTTGAAATAATGATTTGGCACGGCGCGCGTGGTTGGTCTACCTACATGAGTACTCTTTTTAGTACTCCCAGAGCTGGGATCTGTGATCTCACACGCAGCCAGTTCGCGTTCTAGAAAGTTCACTAATATCTCTACGTTTGGAATATCTGTGGGTTTTTGCAAGGATAGCTCAAACCGTTTGCGTATTGAGTTAGGTATTTTACGTAATAAAATACTTAACAGTAGGAAACTCCATTGTCCCACGGGCAATTGCATTCTATCCAAAGCTTGAATGTTTTCGTGATACGTGTTCAATAATTTACGTAAACTTTGGACAGATTCTGAGCAAGACTCGATATCTAAAATGCGATCTAAATGTTTTGATGCTATTGCGCGTTTGTTTTGGTAACGAGAGATAAGGATCTCGAACGCCACTGAATAGTTCTCGTCCGTAATTGGTATCGATTTAATCAGATTTAAAGGTTCATCTTTTAATGTAAGCAGCAAATACCTAAACTTCTCGGTATCCGTGTAGGATCTCTTATTATGGACGAGAGACATAAACAAATCAAAATACGACTGCCAATCGGTTGGCTCGCCGGAAAATGAGGGTAACGGCAGAGTAGGTAGCCTCTCTTGCGTGTGAGTACATACAGTTGGTGGTATTGGTACTTGGGTAAATGATCGACTCATTCGCCTTGCAACATTCTGGCTCTCTTTGATAGTATCAACGTGACCTAAAATCGTAAAATAAAGGTCGTTGAATATGTTACGAATACCTATTTGTTCGTCTTTCTCAAATGTATTATTTTTCATTAGAAATTTCTCAATTTTGGTTTGCAGCTTAAAGAACTTTCTATGAATTAGAATTATATCTTTAGATCTAGCTAAGAACTTTTGTTCCTCTGATGGAAAGAGTTCCAAAGTTCGTTTTAGCTCTTCGACAATAACTTCACGCTCAAATAAATCTTGTTCCGCCATCTTTAATCGGGACGCGTAGCGTCGCTACGAAAATATGAATAAGGGGACAAGGAATTTTGTGACAACAATACTCTGGGAATAACAGCACCGATCCGGTTCGAACGGACCAAATTTATGTCGTGAATAGGACTATTAAGGCTTACCCAAAATCTGCATCCACGGCCTCACCAAGAAGGCGGTTTCCTTCCAAACGACGCGGCGTAGCCGTTTGTAAATTGGGCTAGCTAAAGTCTATATTTTGGACACGACACCTTCGAATTTTATCACCATAGGCTCGGGCCGTTAGGTCCCACAGGAATATAGTCTCAAACACTCGCAAAGTTATCTTTATTTAGAAGGTTTTTTCAAGGCAAAGGCAGAGAGGTTTTGTCATGCCGGCGCGATCCAAAAGTTTCTTTCTTTTATAATGGGGGCGCTTCAAGCCACCGAATGAAATCGCCGTGGCTCAGCGCGCGGAATTCAAAAACAGGCTTGCCTATAATCCTATTCAGAGTCCTTAATGAGGTCTGGCTGTACAACCAGAGCTTGCTGTCATAAATAAAGAAAAAAAGGGAAATTGATTCCGGTACGGAACAGATAGTGTTGTAATATATAATACGAGAATGAGCTATCGTCGGAAATAATAGCAACTTGTTTTTTTAGAGTAGATGTTATTGAACTCTCTTGAAGGAGAGTCAAGAACTGTGCTATTAATTATGGGTAGATAACCTAAATGGTTCATTTTAGCATGCAATGTATAGCCGAATTTCAGCCGAATATTCGGTAGGTGAATATGCCTACGCAGTTTCAACCTCGATAAAATAGTCACTGCCGGGCTACAATAAAATAAATAGAACTTGCACAACATTTCACGATGAGAATCTCATGCAATGTCTTATTCGATATAATCGAAAATGCATCCGAAGCTTTTAACAATATCGATCTTGCTGCTTTGTGGCCTATTGGTTCGCCCACTTTGTTAGATCCAGAGGTCCCGCGTTCAATGCTCGGGGAGTTCAATTTTGTGTTTGGGTTGGTTGGTAGTTTGACTTTGTTCAAGTCCGCCTGGATGGCTACAATTTGAAATTGCTGTCGGCATTTAAAGGTAAAGCCAGCTACTCAGAATGAGGAGGATTTTGGGGTTTACTGCGACTCTACCATCGGTAGTATCTTTTCATAACTTAAAACCAGGTGAGATAAAAGGCCAAGTGCTTCCCATTTTACAATAAAATAATAATAGCCACGTAGAGAATAGAGGACATAAGAACACCAAAATGGTAGACTTAAAACGATTATATGCATACAATGTTTTTTTTACAAGCCTCATAGCTCAGTTGGTAGTTTTGGTAGTAGCTCTGCCTTCTGCGCTGTAGGCTGTGGGTTCGATACAACATACAAACATTTGTGTGATGAATTAAGATGTTTGTTCTGTATTTGGGTGTTATATCATATAGTACGTTTGTATTTACAAAAGTATTTAGGTATTAGTACCTAGTTCCCATATTACAAGCGATGCTTAGTTTAGGGCTAGATGGCGCTGTGTGAAATTAATGTCTTGGAATATTTATTTATTTATTCCAAATAAATGAATTTGAATTTGCTTGTTCAAATTGTTTTGACTAAATTGCAAATTAGATACCTTTTGTATCTCTTTTCAAATGCATACAATAAGTTTACGTCATCTGTGTATGTAATGTTTTGATAAAATCTACCTATGTTTATTAGTTTTATGCGTAATAACAGCCGGTTGCTGAGCAACCTTGATCTATTAATTTTACACAGCGCCACCTAACAAACTACTTAAGTAAAGAAGTATGATAATAATAGGTAAGTATAAAGAGGTATGTAGTAGAGCTCCTTGAGATAGGGTTAGAACGGGTTAGAACTACTACCATCATACCTATTTCGGCCGCCAAGCAGCATTGCTGTGTTCCAGTTTGAAGGGTTGCCGGTGAAGTTACGGGTACGCGAGGTTTAACACCTGTATGCTCAAGTTGACGGGCGCAATGCAGTGCCGCACTGATCATGTTCTTTGTGGATATGACCTAGGCAGAATGGTTTAATTATAGGCAAGAGATTCACTTAACATCAGGTGGATTGAAACTGCTTTACTTGTACCGTCTCCAAATTGCATAAAAAAATAGTATAACTTTGATCAATGATTGTTAACTATTGTAATTTGGAAGTAGTTTACCAAACAGCATTAATAGATAACCTCATATAGAAAGTAAAAAAAACACCAAGGCAATAAAATATTGAAATATCATAGACATCTATCTCGTTTCTATAAAGCGGCGAATGATACTTCGACTAAAGAATATAAATATACCCGTACCACAGATTGACCAACAGTTAGTACACGCCTTATCCCGCCCAGTCACAGAATAGATAACAAGTGGTATGGGGACCGGCCTCAGCCACATCACGCCACAGAATACAGCCAAGTCCCATCTCGTCTCGCAGGGTAGGGGGAGGGAGGGGGTCGTCTGGAATGTGGCCTACCTGATTTGGGGCACCGGGGCCACAGCTAATCAATTTAACTTTTATTATTGTACAAATAACGTTTGATTACACACAGGATAATTTATAACAATTGTGGCTTTATTTTTTGTAAGCTTTTAGAATTCCTTTTCATAGAAGGTTGGGTAGTTTTGGTGGTCGCGGGAAGTAAACAAATAAAGTAAATAAAAAAAAATAAGAAAATGTTCAGTTAAGAATGTTCTGATATATCTGTCCGGTTACGGAAAAATCTATATAGTAGGCCCAGGGGGCAAGAGGGGTAGAGTAAAGACATACCTAATTAATGTGGCAGGCAAGATACAGAAAAGGTGATAACTGGATTGAGAGCGCAAAAGAAATAGAGTCAGTAGGAGGATGATTAAAGGAGCCTGAATAAAAATAAAAGCAAAAATAGAAAAGGTTGTGAGTGTAAGAGCTATTTAAATAAATAAAATATATACGACAAAACTCTCATGGTCTAGTTTACAAGAGCCGAGCAAGAAATCCAAATACCTTCTGTCATGTCAAGCCACGGTCATATCTGGGGCTATAACATGTTAGGAAATAAACAGAGATGCAACTCAGATTAATATGACTCAGCTCATAATAATCTGAGTTGCATCTCTATTTATAATTATATTGATTTTCGGTGCACTATGCTTATGCGTACGAATGTTTTTATTTACCACGAGAAGTAGTTAGTTACACATAATAATAATGATGACAAGCATTATTTTTTCTCAATAATTGTCATAGAGTCATAGTAATTGAGACGTATACCTAAAAATACCTGCTTTTCGAGAGACTGATTCCTGTGATAGGTTTAAAAAAGACATCAAAAATGCATCTTTAACAGATTAGGAAGAATTGCGTTTGTGTAATCGATCACCTTAAATGCGCTATCTATGCATCTTCACAACCGCTTACAAAATTTGACTTTCTGTTTATCTCGCTATACTATGGCATGGACCACCTGGCGAATGTCAGACATTGAATCAAAATGTCCATCAAATAGGATGTTAAAAACGACTTACTATCCCGCGTGGGACAGTTAACAATAAAGATTTTATACCCTCTTCGGCGATGAAGCGTATAGGCTCGTCATTTGAATGTTTCACGATTATTATATGAAATCACGATCGTAGAGAACTAGTTTCATATTTTTATTAACCCCCTCTGTAGTCTAGTGGTTCGACCACCGATGTCAGATCCAGAGGGGCCGGATCCAATCCCCAGGGGGAGTACAATTGTTCTTGATTTGGTTGGTGAAAGGACTTTGTTCAAGTCCGCCTGGCTAGCTACCACCATCTTACCTAATTATGTCGCCATAACAACCATTCTTAAAAAAAATTGTGTTACGGCATTTAGAGGTAAGATAGCCAGTTCCTCAGTTGATTGAGGATTCCGGGTGAAGTGCGCTTCCACCTTCGGCCTTACCATAACTTGAAAATCAGGTGAGATGACGGTCAAGCATCTCCCCATCGTACTATAAAATATGAATAATAATAATTTGATAGATGAATTAGCCTCGAAATTCCTTTTAGACCTTTTATCGGCATTGAAACAGCACCTGTTCACTTTAAATCGTTTATTACTGTTACCATGGTTCTTTAACATCAAAAAAGTTACACGTGTAGCAATTAATTGCGGAAAAAAATGGCAAAACCCCTGTTCTTGAACAAGCTCCTTCTTAAACAAAGAGAACAGGCGGTGTACTTTAATTAGTTTAAAAACAAAATTATTTAGGAGATTGACATCTTCCGATCCCTCGGGCTGCGGCTAGCGGCTAATGAGCTAGTAATGAACCGGTGTCTTGGCATGACACCAGGGACCCGCTTTTTTTTTGATGTGATAGGCTTGCGTGTGACTGCTATCTTGTCTGCCCCCATTTTCTGTATGACCACTCGTGTGTTAACGCGCCCGCGTTACGAGATGTCAATACGATGATTCCATCGTGTCGTTACGCGGGCGCGTTAAGACACGATTGGTCATACAGAATAAGGGGGGCAGGCCCATGTTCCATTCATGGCGTTGGGCATTATACATGAGGAAGAAAACCGCTTAGTGCCCGAGGAAGGTATATCCACCATAAACCGGTGGGGCTTCTCCGAGCGTCTGGTTGTCCGCGAAACAAATGGGGACCAATCATTTCACTCTCACAATGGTATCATAACAGAATTACCAATAGAATACCAAAAGGCACCTGTAGTGTCCATTCTATTGGTTTAGTAGAATCGGGACCTTGTTACTCTCGCTTTACTAGCGTGCTTGGCGGGTTTTTTTTATTTAAAACTCGCGACCACATTTTCTCATAAAATCAAAAGAAAACAAATAAACTGAAATGACGTTAACTCTTAAATTTACAGCTCAGTTGGTAGCAGCTCTGCCTTCTGAGCTGTAGGTTGCGGTTTCGATTCCCACCCAGGACAAACATTTGTGTGATGAATATTGATGGTTCTTCTGTAAAAAAACATACAAAATTTACAAAAGAAAAAGTATTATAAGTATTATTTTCGTAATCTTGTTCCCATATTACAAGCTTTGCTTAGTATGCTAGATGGTGTAAAATGAATGTCCTGTCATATTTATTTATTTAATGACCAATTTACATAGCATCTTTGCCACCTGCGATAGTGGATCAGCCAATATATCTATCGATGAGACCAGTGCGAATGCACATAGCTTTTTTTATATACTTTGCTTCGTGCACGGTGTTGCCGTATTTCGTATAAATGTCGAAAAATAAAATGATTCCGGGGTTTTCATAAAACATAAAATTAAAAGTTATAAATCAAACTCAGGTCTAGCGTAGCACACATGATTGCTATTTTTTTTGTTAGGCATCTGTATCATTAACCATTATTTTGTTGATCCCTTATTTTTAATGAGGATATCAACCTTACATAACGGTAATTTATGTTTTTACTTTTACTACTCATACAAAATATTACTTACAATTACATACTATACATACATACTATAGATGGTGTTTAGTACCTATGTAGGTAATTGTATGTGTAACAGTTAATAGTAATATAAATTTTATTGTGTAATTAGTTGTATGATTATCAAAAGTATAAAAGCCCAAAGCGCTATTCGTCGGCCATAATTGCACAAAAATATCAGAATCAAAAATCGTTTATTCGCAATAAACGATTTTTGCTTCTGATCGAATCAAAAATCGATGAATAGTTTGTGAAATGTGAATAAAGATTATATTTCGAGTTAAAGAAAAACTAAGCAACTTGCAAGACCTTTCGATACCGAGAGCTTGCGATGGCACACAATGTACAGTTCATGCTACACTCTTAGATCTACGTTTATAATCATGGTCGGCCCATTTATTATGAAACCACGGCAATTTTTCAATGCTGAAGTCATTAAATTAATATCAGAGACACGACCGTCTAGTAATGGGGTATGCTGGTCAGCATGATAAATTGACTAATCGTGGGGATAGCTAAATTGTATGACATAGTTTGAGGATCTGGAGCAATTCATCATACAAATTTGTGTCTTTAGATTAGGGTTTTTATGCATGAGTTATAAAGTGTGTATGTGGGAAGACCACCACTCGATGGACCGACTATATTGTGACTGTTGCGGGGATTCGATGGATGGAGGTGGCTCAGCATTAGTGCGCTATTTGTGGCGTCGATTGGGGGAGGCCTATATTCAGCAGTGGACGTATGTGGGTTGAAATTATCCAAGAATTATTGGTTAATTCGAGACTAGATGAAGGATGAGTTCTGGGATAGAAATTAATTTTCTTGGTCAATCAATATAAAGTAGGTAGTTCAGGTTAGGTATTATGCAGTGATTTTGTGCAATGATTTGGTCTGAGTCCAAGAACACATGAAATTCGTCACTACCTTACTTAATATATCCTGTATGCAGTGGCGAATTTCATGAGTTTGTGTTTGAAAGCTTACCAAAGATATATATACCCTGAAGAACCTTAACCCACGTTATTGTCAGGGTCCCATTTTTGATACGGAGATTTCATTTTTATGAATAGAAATAAAATGTCATATAAATCTTTTTTAATGTCTATACTACATGAAACTACTATAATCTACATGAAAGTCAGGGCTTAATATCCGTGTATATGTTGACCTCTTTCAGCTATTTAGATTTCCATGATCAATGCACTTAGAACCGGTAGATGTCGTGACTGCTAGCAAACTTAAACGACTTGCTATAATGAGACCAAAGACTACTTCCATCACTTCTAGCAACTGCTCGAGTAAATTAAACCGTATAACCATTGATAATAGATTCAAAACAGCAGTTTTATATACACAGCAGGGCTGCGCGGCTTGTGAACGAAATTTACAAAGGATATTTCGTTATAAGCAATACACACAAGTGCCCGAAGACAGATGCAGAGAATTCAGGATAACCAATCTTTGAATATCTCGGCATTGAAACAGTAAACTCACCTCGGTGTCTATCTCAATGTTAGGTAAAACTTTTAAGAATAGAGTATCTCAGTAGATTTGTAAAAGGTAGCTGGTTGAAATGAAAAGAGAATGTGTGGTATGTATTGGTTTATGGCGGATTAAATCGGATAAATGATAATAAATTAAGGATACAAGAATAGTAGTTCACCGAGGGGAGAAAGAGACCGATTACCAACGAGGTAGTTTGAGCCTCAATACACATGAGTTGGGCATTGCACTTTTTACCGAGGGATACATAGTGCTTTATACGGTTATCATCATCAACAGCCCATCAGTGTCCACTGCTGGACATAACCTCTTTCAAAACTGGCATAATCACCACACTTAGCAGACTTTTGACAGTCTGCCAAAGACAGTGTTCATTAGTATACAGAAAGAAGTGTTGCCCTGTAGGTAATTTGTATTTGTAATTAATATTATCATTGTTACCAATTATTGAAACTTATTGCTCGTGTTTCTTTTTTTAATATCACAATAATACTATTGACATCCCTTTCTTTTTCTGTTTCTTTCCCTGATGCAAGAGCTGGTCGCCATTTTTCACAGGTGGTCGTAATTTTTCAGTGTAGTGAAATTTCTAAAGAACAATCAGCGTATTTCTTCTATAACAGGCGGACCATTAACAACATCAATTGAGCAATTTGTTAAGCGGCAACACAAAGACCGTTCCATGTCAGCTAATTAGTGGCATTTGATTGAAATTAGCTACATTCGTTGTAATTGGACCTTTTATAATTCCAATGGCCGCAAGCGATGAGATTGATCAAAGATTATTAATCGACTGGTATTAATAATTGTCTGTTAATCCGACATGGTCACAGAATGCGGTTTAAGAGGATCGTAAGATGGTCGTCGATTCAGTAGAAACGCAACTACTTTGTAAAGGTTAGTTTCATCTACGAAGTTGCAAGTTGAATAACTAAAACCCGTCTGAAATATTTCAAACTTCACAGAGAACACTCATTTAAAAAGTATGATAATGTACATACCTAAGTATATACTTATACAGAATTGACATTCTAAATAGAAATAAACTTTTTTTTACTGTACGACGGGCAAGCGCTTGGCTTTCATCTCATCTGGTTACAAGATATGATAAGGCCGAAGGTAGAGGCGCACTTCTCCCGAAATCATCAACAAACTGAGGAACTTCTGGGGATATAGACATAAAGACCTTTCATTTGTAGCATATTGCTATAATTACCAAAATATTTTATTGTTTCCAGTTAATTTTAAAATATTCAAACTGTATCGCCAATGATACAGAAAGAAACAAACGCCATCTTGGTTGCAGAGCTTTACAATGAAATAGCCATACACACATACTCTCAAAAACATTACCCTCCTTCTAATATAGTTGGGTAAAATGTATACCAAACATTACAGGTACGTGCTGACAAACTTTGACAACTACGCAACGTCAAGAATGAATAAAATCAAAGTGACATTTATTTCCCACTTAGCGCGTGAGTTTCGCTTCTATGGTAAAGGTTATTCTGGACTTTCAACTCATAGAATTTAATGTTGCGGTTGACAACGCATGCGCGTAACGGTAAATCATCAGTTAACCGCTTTGCGTTTAACTGTTTTGAGAATAAAAAAGCAAAAATTCAAATTAGGTACCACTGCACTCATTTCTGTGAATGCGTTAAGTACTAAAAAGTGGCGCAGTATGACCATGTTTGCGTGAAATCTTGGGTGTTGAATGGCGTCATTTTAAACATGCTTATAATAAAAGTAGGTATTTTATAGTTTCAAAAAATCACAGAAATATACAGGTGAGTTTTTTTTCAGGGCCACTGAGGCCAAGTTAGAAACCGTGAGAGTTATCGAAGAGTCATGTTAGGAGTTACGTGCTCGATTTAAAAAAATGTAAGTTCTGCATAAAAGAACATCTATTTTTTTATAGTTTTTCTGGAAAAGTGAGTTTTTGAAAAAAATTTTTTTTGCATTTTTGAGTTCTTTGTTTGATAATAAAAAAAAAATGTATTATGACTATGTGCCCAAAGTTGTTGGAACACTTTCAAAATTGAAAATTTATAAATTCATCTTTATGCATTTAGTAAAAGTTGTAGGTTCAGACTATGCGTAAGCTAAGCTATTAAATCCTCTTTTGCTGTATTTTCTGTTCGTTTTGAGCTTAAATTGAATCGTCATCGGATTGGCATGAGTCTACAGTACAAATACAATCTACAGTGTCAACAATAAAAAAAGTCAGTTTAAATTTTTAACTTTTTTTTAGTGTGTATTTCTTTAGCCGCCTTCTATATTATAACAAATAACAACATTAAAATAAAGTTATATAAAATGGAACCGTGGTTTTTTGTCAAGAAATGTGAGTCGGAACCTGCGTGTCCACTCTTGGCTGGATTTATTGTTTAAGGGCTATTTCGATGCTCTCATGTAGTTCAGTATAGTGCAATGACTTCTGAACACAATGGAAAGTTATCGTTGTTGACAAATTAGATAATCAAGATATCGTGCACTGTTTATGACGTGTGTGTTTTAGGTATCACATATTTCTTCACGGAAAATCTGCAAAGAGGTATCTATACCGCAAACAAGAAAAATTGCTGTTTCCATGTGGGAAGTTCTCCAAGCTCTTAATGTGCTTAATGTTTATTTAAAAAAAGAATCAAGCTATTACAAATTATTCGTTCATGATAAAATTATCAATTACCTAATATTAGTGGCGACAAAATCTGGGAAGAACTAACATCCGAGAGATATGAATGCAAGGAGTTGGGAGAGGCTTTTGCCAGCATAAGGACTGGAAAGACAAAATGTATATTATAGTGGTCTTTATCAAGATCTCGTATCGGTAATAATACAAAACGTTACAACGGTAGTTATTTTAAAACTTTTAATAACGATTGAAAACCTAAAAATAAAACAGAAAGATCTTTCTGTGTTTACAGATTATTTATTTTGAACAATGGATTTCCGCAAAATAACGCCTGAATCAATTGGCTATTATTGAAAATCTATCACATTACGAAGTTCTATACATGATTAATAAATCGAACGACACGATTTCATTACCATACGATAATATCGTTACGTTACGTGATAAGCCCCCCGAAAGCTTGCAACTGTGTATAATATAGCACAATGTTACAAGTAATTCAGTCGGTAGGTACGTCAGCCTTTCAAGCAATTCTGTACCGTGTAGTCTTCTATAAAAAAGGTTATTGGAGCGTCAAGGGAATGTCAAGCGGGTACTTTAAAATATTTTCTCACGTTGAACTCGCGAAGATCCGCTAACAATGTCCGCTGTAAGCTATTACGCGTTTTTCACCACGACACACCTGTTCCACGACACGACAAGACGACAAAATTGTCGCCCAACGAGATTACAATCGTCGGGTTGACGTTTAACATTGTTGTCTGTCAAATGACGGAATGCGCGACCTTACATTACACTATGCTTTTTAGGATCCGTACTGTACGGATGCCAACGGAACCCTATTACTTAGCCTCCGCGTTTCGTCCGTCCGTACGGATGTTATAGGTGACAAAGTATTATATATAGTGTATATCTATTAACATATTATATGCCGTTGCGGTTGCGGCTTAAGAATCGACCACTCCACCTCCAGCCCATGTATGTCGTAAAAGCCAACTAAGGGAGCTAATAAGAAGAAGAGTAGCCGCTTTCTTCTATGTATTATCTACACCTTTACTGCGATCACTAATCCGCCTGCCAAGTGTGGTAATTATGGCATAACCCTCCAGCTTTGGAGGAGGCTCTGTCCAGCAGTGGACACTAATGGGCTGTGATGATGATAATCTATACAACATTTATATTAAATTAAACTCAAAATCAAATACAGTAGATGCTATTTTTGCATGAAAATGTGGGTCGGAAACCTTGGTGTTTGTGCCAGAACTCAGAACTTAGCTGGTTTATCAATTGAATGGGATGTTTCTCGTAATTGACCGTAATACCTTTTTCTACCTGATCATAACATCTTCACTCAATTAAATTCTGCCCACGTAGGTACCAACTTAATTCTTTCAATTACGATTCATGGTTTTTATTTACCTATACCTTTACATATTACCATTTACATAATATTCAATTTCTATACTTACCTAATCACTTGTTTAGTTTAGACTTATGTTGAAAAAAATGTATTTTTATTTCTATTGAATAGACTCAAAAACTACTGGACCGATTAAAAAAACACCGAAATACAATTCATTTCTTTATTTATAGCGCCAAGTTATTTTTAATGAAAATATCTTAAGTAAATATTTAAAATATCATGTTTTATACGGGATCTTTACGAACACTGATAAAACTCCTTACATCGCGGGCACTACTAAAATTATTGATAGATCAAAGTAATGTTCAACAATATAAAAAAGTCATCAATAGCATATGTTCAACTATAATAGTTATTGCACAATACCATCTTCCGTATTTGACTTAAAAGTTGGTAGGTTTAAATACGAAGCAAATATGTAGTTTATAATTCGTTCTACGAGATTATTATCGTTCAGGCTTTGACCAATCTACGCGACAAACCAAACAAATATGAATTTCTGTGCGAATATTTTTCTACGCGCCTTCCATACATTCAATTCAATTACAAATAAGTATTATAGGGGTTGAAGGGTTGACTTTAAATCATATGAATATGGGAAAACCTCCAGTTGTTTCCATATTTTCATTTGTAATAGGCGAGCTCTTGATTTGCGTATAACATTGGCATAAACATCACGCTTGGCAGACAATTTGGCTGCGACGTTTTTTATTATACAACGGGGAAGTTGCCTCCATCTCACTTAGTTTTAGTTATGAAAAGACCGAAGGTGGGAGCGCACTTCGACAGATTCTTCAACAGTCTAGGAACTGTCTGTCTCACCTCTAAAATACACATAGTTGTTATTGCGACCAACGTATTTAAGATGGTGGTAGCCAGGCAGACTAAAAAAAAGTCCTAACACCAATCAAACCAAACCAACCACATTATTGTACTCCCTCAGGGATCGAACCCAGGACCTCTAGATATGACAAGCACTAGACAGACACTAGACAAGCACAGACGCGGTTATTATTCATCACTAGAAGGCAACACTGTACTCAGTTAGGCTGTACTTGCGTTAGTACTTGCTGTTCTTTGAAAGATTCATTATTTTATGTACGACATTTTTTCAGTTTTTCGTGCCTTATTATTAAACTCCGAACCGTATGAGTGCTAATGGGACCCTATTACATTTGTTTCTTGAACTCCTATGATTCTGTTATTATATTTTTCCGATTGCACCGCTAGCATAAATCCAATACGTTTTCCCTCACATCCATACTAATTAAAAAACTGCGGACAAATTGGAGTCCACTTCGCCCTCGGGAACATAAAATATCCATTCCATTGACGGGCCGGACTGGGTTCATTCCCGACGTCCTCCAAACGTTTTTCTGAAGATACATTATCTATGACATTCCAAGCGGTGGAAACTTACTCAACCACGTTTTTATTTTATTGTTCGACGGAGGTGCTTTGCCTTCATCTCACCTGATTTACAAGTATAAACCCGAAGGAATTCTTAACAAACTGAGGAACTGGTGATCTTACCTATAAATGCTGGAACACAACAATTTAAGAATAAAATATATATATATATATATATATATATATATATATATATATATATATATATATATATATATATATATAATTATGCCGCATGGCGACAGAATTAGGTAAGATGGTGGTAGCTAGCCAGGCGGACATAAACAAAATCCTACCACCAACCGAACATGAAGAAATATATGATATTAATACCTACTTGCTTATAAACTGAGAAACACCTGAGATATTTCGTGCTTTTATGTGAAGTCGTCGTCGTTACATGTCTCAATATGATAATGATACTGATGGCTGTACAGCCTATACTCAAAAAGAGAGAGATAAATGCATTTCTTGAGTTTTTGATGTATGTTTTGTTATTATATTGGGGACGTACCATGGGTCGGGTTGGGACTGAGCCTCTCACCGGACTGGTCGGGAGTCGGCTCGCCATTGATTAATTTCATCCAATCGGACGCGATTCCAAGTTTTTGAGTTAATTGTCATGCTTCATTAGGTGAGTAACTTTGCGTTCACTCGCTCTTTTTAATTCGATAATGGGTTAAACCTTTCATTTTACCGCATTTTTTACGGTTGCGACTGCCTGCTGGTGGTTTTTTTTTTATTGTACGTTGGGGATGCGCTTGGTTTTCATCTCGCCTGGTTTACAAGTTACGATAAGGCTGAAGATGGAAGCGCACTTCATCCGGAATCCTCAACAGTCTGAGGAATTGGCTATCTTACCTCGAAATGCCGGAACACAACATTTTTAAGAATTGTTGTTATGGCGACAGCATTAAGTAAGATGGTGGTAGAAAGCCAGGCCACTGGCCAAAAAATATTACAAAACATAACAGACATTGAATATTCTTTAGTAATATTTTATCGATGTTAATGTCATTAGTTTTAAACAACATTCAAACAGAACACAACATTCAAACATATTCTTGATTACGCCTGTTGTAATCGAATTCCCGTTATAGCCATGTACGACTCTGAGACAGGTATAATCATATTTGAATTTTAACTTTTTCTAAGCTCTTAAACATTGTTTGAGATCGGACCTACCTAGCTAGCCTGGCTGAAGGTGTTAACTGGGGTTTGGTGTTATGTTTATGGTTGAAATGCGAGGTATAAATATAGACTGATTTTTATTAGGTACTTTTACATAATTTGGTGAATAGGTACAGTAAGTAGGTATGGCTACGAAGGGCGTCGTCTGCGAATGGTGGCTCGCCGGTTGGTGCGCTCGTTTTTATGCAGCTTGAGAGCGCCCTCTGCTGGAAAGAATGCGACGGTACTGGCTCCCAAGTTCGCGCGTTAACATCCCGGCGGGCCTTGAGGGCACTCAAGAGGAGTTGAGATCTGTGGCTCTGTCCCTTCTGCTTCCTCAGTGTCCTGGCCTTCCATCTTAAGTGGGCATATTCGTGAGAATGCCCTGGTTATTTGTCCGGATGCCGTCCGGATCTCGGCCACACGAGATACTCCATCTTTTCCAGGACTTGTACTCGTGACGCGGCCTAATCTCCATTTGAGAGGAGATAATCCTTCTTCTTTTATCAAAACCAGTGTTCCAACCGCTATGTCATCCTTCTTGTGCTGCCATTTTACTCGTTTTTGAAGTTCCGAGATATACTCCATAGACCACCGCTTCCAGAATGATTGCCTCAGCTGCTCGACTCGCTTGTAGCGTGATAAGGCGAGCGGCGTGGCTGCTGTGACGTCTCGCTCGGCGGGGGTCGTCAAAGGTCGCCCGATGAGGAAATGTGCTGGCGTGAGAGGACTAAGGTCGTTTGGATCTGAAGACATAGGATACATAGGGCGGGAATTCAGGACAGCTTCAATTTGTACCAAAACTGTGCTGAACTCCTCATAAGTTAAATGAGCATTTCCTATTACGCGAGAAATGTGGTGCTTACAGCTACGAACCCCACTTTCCCACAATGAACCAAAATGAGGGGCGTAAGGAGGAATAAACTTAAACTCTATCTGATTATCTGATGCGTAATCAATAAATAATTGAGAATTATTTTGCAAAAATAATCTAAATTCACTAGCGGCGCCTACAAAATTCTTACCGTTATCTGAAAATATTTGAGAGGGTTTTCCTCTACGAGAAATAAATCTTTTTAAAGCTAAAATATAACCTTCGGTAGATAGGCTAGTAACAAGTTCCAAGTGCAACGCTCGGGTCGCGAAACAAACGAACAAACACAAATAACATTTTTCAAGTTTAGCACCCCTCCCCTTTCTATTTAAAATATAAAAGGGACCAGCATAATCTACTCCGCTATGCATGAAGGTAAACCCGGCATTTAAACGCTCCTTAGGTAGATTTCCCATGATCGGTTGTATTAATCTACCTTTCATACGACAACACTTGACGCATTGTCGTACGACTTTTCTGGCTAGGTTTCTGCCACCTAGGGGCCACCAGCTTTCTCTAATATGCGATAAGAGTAGCTGAGGTCCTGCATGAAGTAGTTGCGAGTGAGCGTACCTAAACAATAACAACGTAAAGTGATGTTTGCTACACAATAGCTTGGGATGCTTTTTGTTATATGTTAAACTTTGAGAATTGACTAATCTTCCACCGACACGTAATTGATTACTTTCATTTTCTATAAATATATTTAAGCTAGATAAACGATTTAATTTTATATCTAACCCTTTACGTAGCGCTTTATACTCATTATGAAACGATTGATTTTGAGCTATGTTTGTAAGTACATCGAGCGACTTATCTAATTCCCTTACCGATAAGGGTCCATTGTACCGCTCGGCTTTGTTTTTTGTGCGAATGTTGTGAATAAATCGCAGTACATAAGCACACGAACGTTGTAAGCGATTTAAATTTGAAAATCTTTCAAATTGAATGAATTGGTCATTATTTACACTACAAGTTACACTAACAGTAGGTTTCATCTCAGGCAAGTTAGATAAATTATGCGAACTATCTTGAACATTTTGTAACCAGTTTTTAATATTTTCGTATAAAAATGTAGGCCCGTTCCACCACATAGATAACGAACGCAATTCCTCAAGACTAGCTCCGCGCGATACTAAATCCGCGGGGTTTTCTTTTGTTTTTACGTGTAACCACAACGAGTCACCTGTTAAATCGTTAACTTCTACTACACGATTTTGCACAAAGGTTTTTAACTGGTAAGGAGGCGTACTTAACCAGGCAAGTACGATAGTCGAATCCGTCCAGAAGAATACGTTATCGAACTGTAAGCGCAATGACTTAGTTATTTTTTCGTACATTTTAGCACCGAGTAACGCGCCGCATAGCTCGAGCCTAGGTATACTGGCCGGCTTGAGGGGGGCGACACGGCTCTTCGAACACAACAATCTAACTGTGACGTCACCGCTTCTAGTGCAAGTGCGACAATACGCGACAGTTCCTATGGCACTTTGACTTGCATCCGTAAATATATGTAATTGTACATTTAAATATCCGCAGTTAAGTACGTGGCGTGGAACACGAATGCTAGGTAGGTACGACAGCGATTGAACGAATCCTTTCCAGATTTGAATAACGTTATTGGGAACAACTTGGTCCCATCCTAATTTACAGAGCCAGAGCTTTTGTAATAGGATTTTCCCTACAATTACAACAGGAGACAGGAGACCGAGAGGGTCGTAAATTTGAGATATGATTGATAACATCGCGCGTTTAGTAATATTTTCCATATTTACTTTTATTTTCGAAACAAAGTGAAACTCGTCACTTATATTGAACCAACCTAGACCTAGCGTTCTACTAGAGCAGTTCTCATCTAGTGATAGACACTTTGATTCTTCATCATTTTCCTGTGCATTTAATGCGACATCAGGTGAATTGAAAATCCATTTTCGTAATGGAAAGCAACCAGTTAAACAAACATCAGATATATCCTTACATAATCGCGAAAGAGTGATTTTACAGTCATGGCCGGTTAAAAGATCATCTACGAACAAATCTTTCAAAATGGCACGTGCTACTTCATCGTCTGCGCACTGTAATCCTAATTCCCTCATACAACGTATACTTAGGTACGGCGCTGACGCGGTGCCATAGGTAATTACGTTAAGTCTGTACACACAGATTGGTTCAGATGCATGTTCCCGCCATAAAATCAATTGTAAGTTTCTGTGTTCATCGTGAACAAGTATCTGACGGAAAAACTTTTCAATGTCGGCACAAGCTACGTACTTGTACTGACGGAATCGTAAAAGGATTGAGAATAGATCATTTTGCAATGCTGGACCTTTCATTTGAATGTCATTTAGTGATTTACCGGTGGAGGTTTCTTGACTCGCATTGAAAACTACGCGTAATTTTGTCGTAGTGCTTTGTTCGCGTAATACTCCATGATGAGGCAAAAAATAGTGAGGTTTAGATAAATCAATGTTTTCAATGCGCGTCATGTGTCCTAAATCTAAATATTCATTCATAAAATCGCTGTATAATTTTTTATACTGTGGCGATTTTTCTAACCGGCGTTCTAGCGATAAGAACCTTCTTTCTGCTACCTTTAAGCTATCACCTAAAGACTCGACCGGTTCTTTGAACGGTACGCGAACAGAAAAACGACCATTATTTACTCGCTTCATTGTTTCGGTAAATAATTGTTCACATTCACGTTCCTCGGCGGAAAGACATTGATTTGGTTTGCAATTTATTTCTTCTACTTCCCAAAACTTTTTTAATTGATCGTTCAGCTCCGACGATTGAGTCTGAACGAAATTGCAATGAAATCGATTAATGCGCGATTTGTTGGTGGTATAAACGATACCTGAAATAACCCATCCTAATCTAGTATTTTGCAAGTACGGCCCTGAAGGTAGACGGATTCTACCATCGACTAATAAGTCCCAAAAGCAGTCTGCACCCAGAAGGAGGTCGATTTGCATCGGCAAATAAAATGTGGGGTCAGCTAGTTCGATGTCACTAGGCACGGCTAGCAACTTGGGATCGAGACTAACTGTCGGTAATAGATTTGTAATGCGATCTAAGACAATACAAGTAATGCGTGTATTGTAATCTCCGATTAAAGATTTGACAATTATTTCACAGGTTCGATGTGATTGGGTGACCGACTTCCCTATACCCGTGATTTGAACAGTGGACTGTATCGATTTAGCGTTTATTTTCTTACTTAACGTTTCAGAAATTATGCAGTGCTGACTCCCGGAGTCTAACAAAAGACGCGCTTTGTGATAAACGTTATCAACACCGGCTATTTCCACAATCGCTGTGGATAGCAGCACGGTTTGCAAAGCATCGTCGCAACTATTGCGAGATTGCCCATTTGAATGAAACACTGCAGCTTGATTCGTATCCAACATAGGGTTTGGTCGCGGCACCTGGTCCACGACCGATAAAGAAGAATGAAGAAGAGAATTGTGAGAAGCATCACACCGTCTACATGGTCCATAATTGCAGTCAGGTACATCGTGACCTGACCGCAAGCACTTGACACAAAGATTTTTGCTTTTGACGAAAGCTAATCGATCTTGACCCGACAAGTTAACAAACTTGTCGCACGCGTAAAGCGCGTGATTCGCAGAGCACAAACAACATGCGCGGGTAGTTGTTTTGCGTTGTTTTGGTATAGACGAAGCGCAGCTAACACTACTTAATTGATTCGATTTTTTAGTAGTGTCGAAAGTTGGCCTACCAGTAATCGTACTGGTATGATGCGCTTTTATCATTTCCAATGTGTCGGCCTTATCTTTTAAAAAACCAAGCAATGTTTCCAAAGTAATGCGTTTATTTGTTTGACTTTGACTTTGGATGTTATTCTTATACTGTTCCCATTCCTTTTCTAAAATTGAATCTAATTTGGAGACTAAGATATAGATGATAAGCGTGTCCCACGATTCCGTGGGTTCACCGAGAGTTTTCAAAGCACGCAGATTTTTGAGAACTGTATCAATTAATTTCCTAATGTGAAACGAAGATTCCTTAGTTGGTTGCATCGAAAACAAAGATTTTACATGATTGTGAACTAATAACTTACTGTTATCGTATCTATTAGTGAGCAAGTCCCAAGCTACCGTGTAGTTTTCGTTAGTGAATTCTACTGCTTTTATTACCTGGGCCGCGGTCCCCTTTAGAGAAGAACGCAGATAATGGAATTTCTGAATGCTATCGAGCCGATCAGAATTGTGAATCATAGAAAGGAAAGTGTCTCTAAACTCTAACCAATTATCGTACGATCCGTCAAATGAGGGTAGTGCAATAGTAGGTAGCTTTACAAGGGAATGAATGTTGCACTTGGAATCATTGCATTTATATTCGGGTTTTACATGATTATCATTACTACGTAGATTTGACTGAGTCATTAATTCAATTACCAAAGACTGAACCTGATAGTAAGAAGATTCGAACGATTCGCGTGCTTCTAATTGCTTCTCCATATCGTTTTCGGACACGAGTTCTTCAATTGCGGTTTGAATATTATTAAATTCGTTTAACAATGATTTAGATACGTCGCTTCGTAGTTGAATCTCAAATAACTGCCTACTTGACAACGTCGCGCCTTCAAATGCATTTATGAATTTAGTGAACAATGTTAGTCTACCTTTAATCGACCCACGTTTTTTATTTAGCTCCCGCATGATATTATCATTTGATTCTAATACACCGAGGTACGAATTCGGAGATTTGCCACGATTAAACACGTGTTCCGCATTGAGGTTAGGTGATTTACTGCGATTCGACGTAGTTTCGATATTTAATTCTACACCGGACGCGGGCACAGGGGAACTCATATTGGTACACTGTGAAAAGGTGAGGTACTCACGGTCTTTCCCTGGAAGCACCACGTAGACGGCTACTGCGGAAGAAAAACAGTTTTAGTACAAATGTTGGATGAGGAGATGTTGGAATTGGAACGATATTGCCAGACTCTTCTTGGTAGATCCCACGATGCGCACGATGCTGCTGGTATGTGTAGATCCGGCTCGAAGGACCAATGTTTGAGATCGGACCTACCTAGCTAGCCTGGCTGAAGGTGTTAACTGGGGTTTGGTGTTATGTTTATGGTTGAAATGCGAGGTATAAATATAGACTGATTTTTATTAGGTACTTTTACATAATTTGGTGAATAGGTACAGTAAGTAGGTATGGCTACGAAGGGCGTCGTCTGCGAATGGTGGCTCGCCGGTTGGTGCGCTCGTTTTTATGCAGCTTGAGAGCGCCCTCTGCTGGAAAGAATGCGACGGTACTGGCTCCCAAGTTCGCGCGTTAACAACATTATTGTTGAAAGGCAAGGCTATTAAAAAATCGATATAAAAACTATAGTATTCGCATTACCTGTGTACAGGCTAATATGTAATATTATTTGCATATAATGACCGTTAATGGCCCTCGACATTCATCCGGCGTGACCTCAAACCGGCCGCAAGTACCGTGGAGTAATGATGTTGGCTATAGATCTTATATTTCAGACTACAACTTGTATTATTTTGTTTCGTATTTGTGTTTATCAAGGAACAACAAACAGCCACTTTATAAATAAATGGCACTTTAGTCAGCTGATCCTGCTCTGAACTTATCACACGGGATGAGTTGACTAAATAAATGTTTTTGTTAATTTTGCTTCGTCAACTGATTCCGCTTTCAAAAAAAAAATAAAAGCAATTTATTATTTGAAATATGTCAAAATCAAATGAATTGAACCCCAAGAAGTCTGAAATTGTCACCGCATCTTCCCTGAGAAGTGTACACTTATATGACCAGACCTGCAAGACTTACCCTGATCATCTTCACTAACGACTTATTATTTCTAACGTATCAATTTTACATTAACCTTGATCCTTGGTTATGCGCGCAATGTATAAACATATTCTTCTGACTCAGGGTATTAAACCAAAATGTTGGAACTTTAGAAAATATAGAAAGCAAAACTGCAGAAGATCTTATATGGGATTATTTTAACACGATAGTGTTATATCCGTTCAGGTTTTTTTTTTATTGTACGACGAGGTGTATGGCCTTCATCTCACCTGGTTTTCACGTTACGATAAGGCTGAAAGTGGAAGCGCACTTTACCCAGAATCCTCAACGGTCTCAGGAGCTGGCTATCTTACCTCGAAATGCCGGAACACAACATTTTTTTATAATTGTTGTTGTGACGATAGAATAAGTAAGATGATGGTAGCTAAAAAACAAAGATCTACCACCAACCAAACCAAGAACAATATTGTACTCACCCTGGGGATCGAACACGGGACCTCTGGATCTGACATCGGTGAACGTACCACTAAACCACAGATATAAGATATTTCCAAAAAAATCCCCATTTCAGGCCGAGTTCATCCGTCAATGTGCTTTTTTTCACATGCTTGCGGTTCATACGCCAAAGCGGGTCGTATATTCTAGTTCTCAGAAAGAACCGTTTGATCGATGTACCATTCCCACTTCATACACAATGTTACAATCATTATTTTTCATTATAATAACGGATAATGAGCGCAGTTTACGATAATTTTGTAGAAATCTAGAGAACGCTTAGCGTAACGAGAACATGCAAACGATAACTAGCAGTGAATGTATTATATAAGTAATTACCATCTTTCAAGACCAGAAACAAACATAAGATCCAAAGTTGTCATAGAAGTGAAAATGAATGTGTTTTTTAATTCCTGAGCTTATTCACATCGGTGAATTAAATAGATACACTTTTAGGTAACTTTAAAAAGCATTGTGATTACTTTAAAACTTTATTCACTCTTATGAAGAACATTTTGTTGTATGACAGGAAAGCGCTTGGCCTTCATCTCACCTGGTTACAAGTTAAGATAAGGCCGAAGGTGGAGGCGCACTTCACCCGGAATCCTCAACTAACTGAGGAACTGGCTATCTTACCTCTAAATATCGGAGCACATCAATTTTAGAATTGTTGTTATGGTGACAGAATTAGGTAATATGGTGGTAGCTAGCCAGGCGGACCCAAACAAAGTCCTACCACCAACCAAACCAAGCACAATATATATTGTACTCCCCATGGGGATCGAATCCGGGACCTCTGGATCTGAAATCGGTGGGTTGAACCACTAGACCGCAGAGGCGGTTAAAACTCAATCAGTAAAACTCTTTACGGTTGAAATATTCAAGTGCCTATGATTCATGATTGTCATTAATGTTCCCTGTACTTACCTATATGATCGATAAAACCAGCATCATCATCTTACCTGGTATCAAGTTATGATAAGGCCGAACGTGGAAGCGCAATTCACCCGAAATCCTCAATAGACTGGAGAACTGGCTGTCTTACTTCAGTCCAGACTTAGGACTTTAGGACTAGGACCTTTTTAAAGAGTAGTAGAAGCCCCTAGTGAAAGGGCTCGTCCGGAGAATTACTACCACCATTGCTGTGTTTCGGTTTGAAGGGTAAGGTTGCCGGTGAAATTACGGGTACGTGAGGCTTAACACCTTTATGCCTCAAGTTGACGGGCGCAATGCAGTGCCTTGTAGGCTATGTTCTTTGTGGATGTGACCTATGCAGTAAGGCTTTGTCAAAGGCAAGAGTACACTTAAAACCAGGTGCGCTAATTGCTTGTCCCGTCTCCTAGTAGTATAAAAAAAAAGTTAAGATGGTGGTAGCTAGCCAGGCAGACTTGAAACAAGTCCTACCACCAACCATGCACAAATTTGTACTCCTCTAAGGATCGAATACGGGTCCGGCGGTTGGATATAAAACCATGTTATGAAGTATATAGTTTACATATATAGTTTACAAATGTTATTATGACACAAAAACTCACATCCCACGACGAGACTCGAACCCGCGTCTTTTCCTAAAGCCGGAAACGCTCTAACTCTACTCTACTGAGCTAGGGGAGTACCGACGTAGATTCCGAATTTTTGTGTCATAATCTCTCAGCTATAGCTGAATGTGTCATAATCTCTTAGCTATAGCTGAATGTGTCATAATCTCTCAGCTATAGCTGAATGTGTCATAATATCTCAGCTATAGCTGAATGTGTCATAATAACATCTGCAAATGTTGTGACCGCTCGCACTGAATCACTTGAAATACAAAAATATATAGATAGTGTTTCAGGCGACTGTACCTATAGAGGACAAAATAATACGTGCAAATAGGTTTAATATAATTGACCTTACTATATAATAATTACTCATTGTAAATGCCCTCGCTCGTCTTAGTACCTACCTATGTACTACTCGTACTACTAGGTACTACCTAGGTATTGTGTAGATATAAATGCGTTGCTTATTTATTTGAATATATGTTGATTAATATATAGGTATATAAATTATTGTGCAGTCAATTAATTAATAAGTTATTGTTTTACTCCTTTAATAGTACCAAATACGTTTTACATTATTAGCTTTCAATGTATAATAGGGAAAACTGTACGATGGAATGGCTTGGACAAAAATCACCGACACAAAACTGAAAGTACCCGAAAAAAACACGTTTAGCAGGCGGGTTGGTGACAATATTATGAACGTGGTAACCATTGGTTACCACAAGCTGAGCAAAGCTTGTAATATGGAACTGAATTACGGAGAATACGAACATCCAATCACCTATATTCAAATTTATTTTTTTTGTCCTGGGTGGGATTCAAATTCACTACTGCCAGTGTAAAAAGCAAAGCAACACCAACCGAGCTTTGAGACCATTTTGTCACTTTTGTATCAAAGAAACTCATTAGCTGTAACTTGATTAGATTGCAAATGTCTGTAACGATCGCGATGCAACAGTCAGCATGAGACAAGGGGGAATCAGGTCTTCTGCCCTCCCCCCCCCCCCCCTCTATCTCGGAACTGTAATTAGACTCACATTCTCATTCCATTTCGCGTTTAATTTTGCCAGCGGTTGCGTCTTTATTACGTTATTTGAGCTTTAGCGCTCAACTTAGAGCTTAGAGTGACCAATGCTTTCTATGTTAAACTAAAGGTTCTACAGGTTTAACTTAGTTTTAGAGTGATGATTGCTATGGCGTGTTTTTTTAATATTCGGTGAGCCTAAGAAGTCAGATTAATTGATAAGTATTATTATATTAGTTTCAAAACTTACAATTCGAACTTTTGGCTGAGTACGTCACCTCAAGTTAACTCAGAAACACCATGCTTTTTAATTCACTGTGTTTGCTGTCAAAATGCATTACAAAGTATACCAAAACCTACTAATTAAACTCTACTGATTTTAATAGATAATATATAATATAAATAAAACTATTTCTAAGCCCTGAAATAAATAAATGTCCCAACACAAGTACCTACGAATCCGTAAGTGCCATTTTTGAATTAAATTTTAATAAGAAATTATTCCACATTATATACCTGCGAAAAATATCAATAGGAGCCTTAAGGAATACTGCAGGTGCCATAAAATCAGGTACCAATGTAGCATACGACGTTTTATCTGATATTTTATATGATAAAAACAATGTTTATACTGGCATACCATTGACATAGATCGTGACAGCCAATCGCTTCTTTAAAAATGCTGTCGCTGTATTGCCACTATAGGTGCCTTTTGGTATTTTAGTTGTATTCCTACACACTAGTGAAGCGATTGGTTTAGTTGAGTCTAGCCCCTGGCTTAATATATTGCTTCGTCACACTCAGTGTCACACTTAACCGAGCAAAGAATACGGAGACAAACAAGGATGAAACCACTAACAAGGATGACTTACGCTTTTGCTTCTAAAAAAATTCAAAATCATCGCTGTAATTGAAAAAAATCACTTAGGTTGTAAAGCAGGGGTTCATCGCGCTTTGTTGTCGGGTGGTTGCTAATAAGATTTTTAAACGGCTACAAAGTACCCAATCAATGGGGCTTGAATAATGAAAATAGCACCTGTCGGCTCCCAGGCCACCCCCGCACCTAACACGCAACTTTCACCAAACAATCAAATTCAACCTTGGACTGATAGACACAGAACATATTTTCGCTTAGACTAGATGTGTGTAGTATAGACGCAAGTTTCAGTAATTATGCACATAGTGTATCGTGTCCCAAAACTGAATTCTCTTTTATTTATGAGCGTTCTATATTCCAACAGAGTAATGATATCAGCCTATCGGTTCTCATCTCTTTTGAATAATTGGGTATGAACAAAAATGTTGTATTCACACATCACTGTTTATTGGGAAACTTTTAAAATGGTCATCTCTCATGAATTATGACTTATGACTTGGTGGTCAAACATAATATTTTAGTCTTTCCTGGTGGAAAAAAAACATACCTACTCGATTAAACCTATTTGCAAGATTTTGTACGGCTTGATCAGGTACATTTTTCTACAGGTCATCAGAAAAAAATAATTTTAAGTAGTTTTTTTTATAAATTTAGGGTTTGTTCAAAACTGAACATGTCACCCTGTAGGAACGAAAAAATAAATATAAACCATAGAAAATTACATTAATCAATTAATTTCTAGTTACCTAAAAAATACTGAAATAAAACTAGACCTAAGTATTTGAATACCCAAACAAATATTTACATAACATCAAACGTTCTTATAGAATTTGTTGATTTACTTGTTTTAAATCTTGATAATTTTGATTTGTTGACAAAAGAACAATTCTAATAGTTGTGTTCCGGCATATAAAGGAAAAAAACCCAGTTCCTCAGTCTATGTGTCTAGGGCAAGATTTATACTTGCCCCATACCTACTCAAACGCGTTTGAGTTAACCATGATTTGTATGAAAAATAAAACCTATTCCCCTCGATTCGCGTTTGCTCACCGATAGGGTGAGCAAACGCGAATCGAGTGAACTTCAAATGCAACTCGCACTAGGCACTCTGTTGAGGACTCCGGGTGAAGTGCGCTTCCACCTTTTTTTTTATTACGACGGGGGATCGCTTGGACGTCATCTCACCCGGAATCCTCAACTGTCTGAGGAACTGGCTATCTTACCTCTGAATGCCGGAACACAATAATTTTATAATTGATATTATGGCGATAGAATTAGGTAAGATGGTGGTAGCTAGCCAGGCGGACTCAAATAAAGTCCTACCACCAACCAAACCAAGCACAATATATTGTACTCCCCATGGGGATCGAACCCGGGACCTCTGGATCTGAAATCCACAGCCACCGGGCTTGAACCACTAGACCACAGAGGCGGCTTCTCCGTCGCATGACAAAAAATCTACGAAAAGCTTGTCTATCATTAACGACAGCGTTTCTGTCCCACGTTACGACATATTCAACTGTAATTAGGCGAATAATCACGAGTACCTCGTATAAAATTGACCCAACAGAGACATTAAAGCAGTTCTAAGTTCGCGCCTATTCAGGCCGTATCTGCAGCGCACGCAAGGGGGCTCATTAGTGAACACGCAACATGCAGCACGCCAGTCTGCCAACCCTGTGTCTCCTCAAATTGGGCTGTGTATAAGGAGTTCAAACTTTATCCTGGATACGGCGACCCCAGAAAACTATGTCCCTTTCCAATCCTCCAATAAATATCCAACAAAAAGGGACAACCTTTAAAATAATAATATACAAATAAATATTACAGGACAGTAATTTCACACAACGCCATCTAGTGCCAAACTAAGCATAGCTTGTAATATGGGAACTTGATTACGGATACACTACTTAAATACTTTTTTTTTTAAAATACATACTTATCATACACCCAAACACATAACGAACATCTATATTCATGGGAATCGAACCCACAGCCTACAGCGCAGAGGGCAGAGTTACTACCAACTGAGCTATGAGACTTGCTACTGATTTGTTTGATTCTTAAATATAGCCTGCGGTCTCCAACTCGCCTGGCAAGCGTGAAGATTATCTTATCTGTTCTTATCTATCCTTTCCACCCAAAACCTTTGGGTGGAAAGGATAGATAAGAACAGCCTAGAACAGTAGGAAAAATGGTCGGCATTGCTTAAGTATTTTTCACGGCTTCTTTGCTTTGTTTCGTTTCTTTGTCCATAAAGAGTTTATCTATCTATTTAGTATCGCGTATTTTTATTATATTTTTGTCAAACAATATGTGTATGTACCTACAGTATACTATTATTTTTATGTTTTTGACATTATCATTATTTGACATTGTTATTTCTTAATTTTGACGTGTATTATTAATACCAATAAACAAATCTGAATCTGAATCGCAAATCGCTCCACTGCGTTGAAGAGTTAGACTAAGGGTTCACTCTTTTCTTTCATCCACTGCCCATATATTTTGTCGGTGTATTCACTGCTCATATATTTTACCGGTGTATTCACTGCCCATATATTTTGCCGGTGTATTCGAAACCGTTACTCAGAAAGGTGTAACAACACACAAGAACGTAAGTATATTTAGATTTGAGCGCTTGATCCTGACGTTTCGCGATTTCCGCGATTCGCCACGTGCTCAAATCACCGGTTAATCACCGCAACTGTAACTGAATTGTAACTAAACGTTTATTGCGAAACGTATGCTAACATATAAACGGACGCACGTCAGTTTGTTTACGCTTCGTACAGCTCCGCCTCCGCCCGGTTTCTACGCTAGTATTTCAAACGCTACAACCCTTTATTCTGTCCGACACAGAAATTAAGCAAATTACATTCAGCAAAGCAAATCGTTCCAAAAGAAAGGGCTACTAAAATAATTGTCTACTTTACTCTCAGAGAAATAGAATTACAATCTAAATTAATTACGCTTTTAAAGCGTCCGTTATTCTTAATTAGTTTGTGCACCGCGGAAGCAGCCGCGCCCGCCTCGCGCTCTTAATGAAGGGTAGTTTCAAATCAGTGCGTTTGATCAAGTCTGTGCAGTCTTAATTACGGCGCTCGTTCTGCGCGGGACAATCCGGTTATTTATGACTACATAAGCTTGATTATTCTTTAATGAATACTTGTTTTTAAACGTTTAATTAAGCTTTATGGCGACAGGGCTGCGGAGACGCGGGCGTCCCACCGCTCCGCCGGCCACGAGCTAATTGGATCGGGTTGACGCACTCCCCCCTGCCCGCCCGCCCCACTCCTTGCCCGCACCTTCACCCGCTCCTAATTGTATGAAATTGCTAATTGGAAAATTTTATAAGCGCGGCCACCCGCAGGCCTACATCCCAAACCCGAGGATCGCCAAGAAATTTGTTCAAGGAGACAATCCGCAGGCTCGAACTTATTCAATCCGAAAACAGGACCCAAAGCTAGTACAAATGTTTTAGGTATATTAATGAGATGTGTTGTTTTGTTCCAGGGCGTGTAGTCGTGGTGTGAGTGCGAGCGGGTCCCGCTCCAACCGTCAAGCTGGCAGCGAGCGCGCTGAGTATGAACCCGCATTACCACGGGTACGGTGAGCTGAGCTCGCCACACCCGCCCTCGCCCGAGGCTGCGTTTGCCACCAACGGCCACGACGCCCAGTATCATAACAACAACAACCCCGCGCTCAAAGAATGCGCCGGCTGCGGCGGCAAGATCGTGGAACGGTTCCTCCTCCACGCCCTCGACAGATACTGGCACCACGGCTGTTTGAAATGCACGTGCTGCGGTCAGGCACTCGCGGACATGGGGCGATCCTTCTACTTCAAAGGCGGAATGATATTATGCAAAAGCGACTACACAAGGTAAGCAAGCACCTCTTCATTAGACTCATCTTTGTCTCCCCGCGAGTTCTTACAACGCACTAATTAGTACCATTTATGGTATCGAATTCCGCTCTGCGATCGATATTACCATTGATCATCGATTTAAGTTTTTATCCCGTCATCCGAAGATGACAATAGCGTGTCTGTCAAACGCATCGGGCATCCAAAAAAGTATACCGAGAAAGCCGCGGGCGCATTGTTATGAAAACGCTTTGAACCGTTGCGTTTTCTACCTGGGAGAGGTACAAAAAGTACACAGTTTTGCACACAACGAACGATCGACGAGAACCGTCTCGCAAACCAGATAGCCAACTAAATAATTGGTCTTGTTTAAGACCGCTTAAGACTAATTTAGGGTGGAGTAACAAAGTTTTTGCTGCAAACCCGTTGTCAATTAGCCTTCTATGTTTTATAGCGCATAGCACGTATTAGGAAAGCTAAGTTATTGCCATGCCGACGACTATAGCAGTAGCACTGCTGATACAGTCTCGCTAATGAATAACCCTACATGGACAATAACCATAAGTGTTATTGATAAATATGTCGTGAGTTATATGCCACTTCTATAGAACGAGGAACCAGTTTCACTTCCACGCGTTCTTGTAGGCCCTTTGTAATATTACATACGAAAAACGGTGGTAAATGTGATTGATGTGAAACAAAAAAAACGAATAGCTGCTTCAAACGGTAATTTACATTTAATTTGTATTTACTTTACTATTATGTAATGTACAGTTCAATTAATTGAAGGGTCTAAAATGAGAAGGCGTTAACTAACAATTTCATTATTTCGAGATAATCCACTCTAAACATCGGTGGACTGACATTGATATTTTACTACTTATAAAAATCGCAATGACACAGATTTGTTACACTATAATAAGGTAAATTATGACCATAATAACATTATTGTATCCAAATAATATTACTCAGTTGTGAAATACGGTAAATATCTTGGATTTTTCACTTAAATATTTTTTTTATCAATATTATCGAGTTTCATTGAGTACAAAAAGTACGGTAACACCGTAACATCCTTTTTAAGTTTAGTAAATTACCGTAATGACTTTTGTATAATAATCTCTTCCTTATTATGTTATCAGAAAATAATCCCTTATTAAATTGAATAATAGGTCGTATCTCACTACTATTGCTTATTTCATCCTGTTAATCCTTTTAAAAGTATTGTAAAAAAACATCTTTGCAAAAAAAATGAATAGTGACACAACCTTTACACTAAAATTACGAAATAAATCCTTATAAGCCTTGAATATTAAATGCCTTATCTTCAGAAGAAGAACTGCTAGGCATTTAGGAACTTATTATTTCTTCAAAGAAAAATCATTTTCCATGGTATCGGAGGGGATTCCATGGAAAATGATCCTGTAATATTTATTTATATAAAAATCTTCCAAAATGATCTAATGTAATCTACCTCATCTCTAAACTCTACTCTAAGGCCTGAAGTATTTTAGTTCAGTTGTTTTCGGTTATCTTTGGTAAAGGCATCGTTTGTTGAATGTCTACAATGCAATCTAATTTCCAGTCGTCTTTTAATTTGCGTGTTATGCGCAGATTTCTGTCAGTTTTCAGTAACTCATATGCTAGTTTATAAATGTTACCTTGTGTCAAATGTTCGTTATGATCTTCATTTTCGCATTTTAACGGCCTATACTACCTCAGATTAGCAAGTAAACGCAACTTTACTCTAGTTTCGAACTAAGATTAAGTTATAATAAAGGTGAAATTGCTGTGCGCTCAACTACGGCGCTTATGACCACCATAGATGACAGAACTATGCGCGAATTTCTACGTTTTATTTTTTACTGTAAAACAAATATTAATTTTGAAAATCTAAGACGCAGACCATCTGCTGCATACTGTGTTTATTTACTTTTCATTTTTTTTTCTAGAGATTTTATGTAATCGTGTTTTCGCAACACAAGCGATCTTTTATTAATTTAATTATTAAATATTAATTTCAAAGTAAATGCTACAGTAATGTGGAAGATATGATCGCTGAAGCTAAGCCATTTCAGGTATCACAAGACTCCGTGGCTCCTTTAACTTTTCTATACGCGCATTGGTCAGTGCAATCGCTTAGTGCAAAAAGGGTGTAATAAATATTAACACAAGACGAGAGCGTGATTTGTAGCTGACAAGTGAATACAAGAATGATTTTAATTACTTTAACTCTGTTTCCAGGCAATTTACACACATCAACATAGTCTAGGGATATTCAACATTTTGTTGATTTTTACAAAAACTGAAAATAATTTCTTTACAAAACTAGGTATGGCAAGAATCTTTATTTTGTGTTGTTTATTAATAATAATAAAAACAACAGTTTTATATAACTTTTTAATAAACATTAAAGTAGGAACAAAATCTCGAAAAATCAGAAAATTTACAAGGTTCGGTAAATTGGGTTAAAACTATTTTTACGTTGCCATGACTTTATAAAATTACCTTTTTACAATTTAACAATCGGTGTTGCCTCCCCTGACGTTGATAACACATCTGCACCGGTTATTCATACTCAAAATTAGGATGTCAAAGTCTCGCTGGGGTATGCGATCCCATGTTCTTTTTAAATGGCAAAAAAGTCTTCTGTGGTCAAATTTGATGGCAAATTGCTGAAAGCCCTTCGCTGTAACATGTCCCAAGCGTGTTCAATTCGGGTTTAAGTCGGGTGACTGTGCAGGCCAGTCCAAAACCGCGACATCATGTTCCTGAAGGGCAGCTGACACCAAACGCGCCGTGTGTGGAGGGGCATTATCATGCATGAGCTGAAGTTCCTGGCTAATTTGAACTCTGTGAGGGATGATCACAGGTTATATGACCTTATTCCGGTATTTTAGTGCAGTCATGCTGCCTCTTATCCAAATGAGCTCGGTTCGCGCGCCAATACGAATTCCCGCCCAAACCATGATTGTCCCACCTCGGTACGAATGGACCTCTTGTGGCTGCTGGAGGCGACTTTCTCTACCTGGAACTGTCCAAACACGTGTTCTTCGTGAATCGGGGTGGAATCCAGACCGTGACTCATCAGTAAAGAGAACCATTGTCCATTGGCCATTGTTCCATAACAAATATTCTTGAGCCCAAAGAAGTCGCCTTCCGCGATTGCCTCGTCGTAGAGCTGGCACACGAAGCGGCCTACGAGAATGAAGATCGACTTCATGTAGCCTTCTTCTGACGGTTTGGTCGCTGACTGACAGCTGATGGTCTGACTGAAGCCTTTGCACTAGCTGCTTTGCTGTGAGATTGGGTTCCCTCCTGGCGGAATTTTGGAGAAAACGATCTTGTCTAGGTGGTTACTCGTTTTTTTCCAGTGTGGCGCTCTCTTACATCCCCAGTATACGATAACGCGACCACAATCGAGAAATTACGTTTTGATTGGTGTTTAGGGTATTGACAACCACGCGTTGGATAGCACCGGCTTGTAACATGCCTATCGCTCTTATCATTTCTTCTCTGCTTAAATGTCGACGTTCCATGACATTACGAATATCACAAAATCCGTTAAAATTAAAAATTACTTAGATAGCACTAATTGATAATTAAATAAAAGTTAATTTATCTTAGGCAAAATTAACGTTGTTTAATTTGAATCGGAGTCCCCATTCTATCTTTTGCTAATTGCGTTATATTTTTATTTTTTTCTAAATTTTGAAAAGGGAACAAAAGAGGTTTAATTCCATATATAAACTTTTTCTAAAAAGCAAATAGTTTGTAAGCAAATCATTTCGAAATGGAATATCCCTAGACAATGTTGATGTGTGTATTTGGACCTCTTTAGGGTATTAGTGAAAACAAAAACGTCTTTTTGTTTCTTACACCATTTCTAGACTAGACAAAAGTAGTATTTCCGATTTTTTTTGCTGCGTTTATGAACATTATACCGTTTTTGACCTTAAAGATCCTTTTTGACAGTTAACGCCTTTTCCGTCTGGATATCTCGAAATATGGGCCGAAACTAGATATTCCAAGAACGTATATAGCTTATTTAATTTCGAAACCAACGATACCCATAACTCATTTTACCAAAAATGTGTAGTTAACGCCTTCTCATTTTGAACCCTTCAATTATCAAGGGATCAGTCAGATTACCTAAGGACCGTTACAAATGGCATATAGGTAACTCAACTGTTCCAGACCAGTACCAGACGGAAGCGTGCTCAAGACACTGGCTGCATTGCCACGCTGAATAGCTATATTAATTCGCTGGCCTAAATAAGAGCCAGCCGTTGGGGTCACATTTCTAATTTTTAAATGAATTTGTTGTATTTGACATAGAAATAAAATCACACGGTTCGACAAATATTTATAGATAGTGCTACAAGCCCTCACGTGGCTTTCCTACTAATTAACTGAACACCCGAAATTCCATCCAATTATCTCGTCTTCATAAAGGGGCTCTGTATACTAAAATAAGAATAGCTAAAATTCAACTTAAATTCAATAATTATTTTCTTATTCTTTCGTTTCATGTTCAACAACAACTGGATCTATATTTTTGTATGTAGTGAAGTATATATATGGTCCAATTGGATTCTTGCGCAAGGTGGGCTAACTTTTGTGGTGGGACTATATTTTTTTTTAATGTGTCGGCGCTTGGCTTCGAAAATTGCACAGGCAAGAGTGAGATCTACGATGGAGCGAGCCTACCCAGAAGGTGTCTATTAACTCTCGAAGAATTTAGGCTCCCCATCCAGTTATGTACGCTGTGGTACACAGCTGGATGGGGAGAGCTGAAGACTGGGGCTCAGTGGCGAAACCTGGGAGAGATCTATGTCTACCTGTTATAGGTTGATGATAATGAGACAAGATGCCTAAAACTAATTTAACCGCCTCTGTGGGCTATTGGTTCACCCACCGTTTCAGATCCAAAGGTCTCGGGCTCGATCCCCAGGGAGAGTACAATAATGTGCTTGGTTTGGTTGGTGGTAAGTCCGCCTGCCTAACTACCACCATCTTACCTAATTCTGTCGTCATAACAACAATTCTAAAATTGTTGTGTTCCGGTATTTAGAGGTAAGATAGCCAGTTCCTCAGTTTGTTGAGGATTCCGTGTGAAGTGCGTACCTTTAGCCTTATCTTAACTTGTCACCAAGTGAGATGAAGGTCAAGCGCTTCCCCGCTGCACAGTAAAATAACAAAAAATAATAACTTTATCGACATTCTTCCATAGTTATTTGAACTTTGGTAAGATATTATCGCCCGTATGTTGTTTCGGACCTCAACTGACCACACGAATCGGTTCGTTTTCTCAAAACCCGCTCAAGAACCGCCGTCCTGATTTACCGTTACAAATAATACTCATCCGATATTAAAGCTCGCGTTTGACGTTCGCATAAATTCGTTTCACTCTGATTTCCCTTGTTTACCGGTGGTTGTGAGTCGAACTAGAGCGAAGAGTGTACCGACCGCGGCGCGGGTCGTGCGTCGTAGATTCGATAAACCTCGTCTCACAGTTGACAGAGACGGTGCGGCCTAACGAGCCCGTGCCGGCTAGGCGGGGGGAAGGGTGCAAGGGGAAGGGGGGCGAAGAAGTGCGGTTCCGTGCATGTCTCTGCTGATTGACCCGCGTCACTTGGCAAACAACAACTAACGAGTAGACCCCTCAGGTAGCACCGACGCGACTTCACACCGCACGCCTTTCCCGATTGAGACTCCATAACAAAATTATCGCACTCTCACGCAAACAGGCGTTATCCGCCTTTTGTCCCGGTATGATGGATTGCGGTTCCTCTACAAAGACGCTGATGATGTTCGTGCTGATTACTGTGTGCGTATGAAATTAGTGAGGTGTGCGCGCCGTACGGCGTTAGCATTCCAAAAACATTAATATGCTGTAATACAAATTTTATTATGATTTATTGCTTCTATTGTTTGCTAAAACGACGTGAAAACAAAATGATATACTTAATTTTTATTTGATTAGAAAACCAAGAGCAATTGATATAAAAACAGAAATTCAATGAACGTCTATTCAAGTATATAACAGGTTTTCCTAAATAATTCATTTTCTCAAAATTCCTAAATATCTCTCACTAAACTATATAGAAACTCTATATAGTTTCTACGTACCTTACATACTTGACTTTCAGAGAAGTTTATGTTATCTTTTATTACTTATTATTTATACTTACTATTACTTACTTACCTACAATAACACAAAAAAAACTGTGTATATTGCATAACAATTATCAAAATGTGCATCTTTTGCCAGTAGAAAAATTGGACACGGCAAAAGATGCATTATAAAATATATAAATATATTATATAAATTGGAAACGCTTCCGTCTGGTACTGGTCTGGAACAGTTGAGTTACCTATAGGCCGTTCGTAACGGTCCTTAGGTAATCTGACTGATGCCTTTGTACATAGTTAGTTAGTTTAATTGTGCATTTTATTGATTAGAGAATTATTATATAAATATATTATAGAATTATATTTCCATATGTATGAGTTCATTATTATGTGCCTGACACTAATTTGTTTATAAAACAGTTATGAGACTAAACTGTAACTATATTCGTAGCACACGCGTAGACCCTCTACGGAATTCTGTTACTTCACCTCATAGTTAATAAATAGCGATAAAAATATATAATTATCAAGATATAATGTAGTCGGCAAAATGTAGCATTCCTTTTACTACACAATTTCTGAAAATCATCGGAATTTGAATGCAGAAAGTGTCGTAAACGATTGTAATGAAGATGGGAGTAATACAGTGAGTGAATGTAGCAGGGCACGTCCACGTTGAAAGCAGGTTCGTTAGGGCGTGCGGGCGCCGTCAATCAAGGCAATTGCAGCTCAATCGGCAATCAGCCGCCCGCCCCGCGCCCGCGCCCGCGCCCGCCCTAACGAGACTCCCATGAACCAACTTCTTACCCGTTCCCGATAACACTTTCGCTAACTAACCAACTTTTTGATTTGCAGCTGTGTAACTGGGTTTTTTACGTGTTTTGTGTTATCATTTTTTATGAAATTTCGTAACTTGTATGTCACATCATATTTTACCCTAAAATATTTATTATAAGAATATATACATTATAATAATCATATTATAGCTATTCAGTGTGGCACACTTTCATTTGGAATCAAATTGGGTGTAAATCCGATTCGATATTACTAGGTATTATTAATAAGTAAGCTCAACTGAATCGGTGAGTTTCTTCATTCATACCTAGGTACCTAATGGGCAGTTTGTTTACATAAAAACCACCTTATACCTTGCAACTGGTACCAACATCTGGCTCTTCAAATTTTTGGCTCTCTAGATCTTGTATTAATAAACAGCAGAATATACAAACTAAAAATATGTTTCTGATTTAAAATTTACATTTAAAACGCGTGTCCAGAGGGCGGTAAGGGGGTCCAATTTGGGTGCTCGTTAGATTCCAAAAGACGCTCGGCTTAATTGCAACCGCTCGCCTAATGAGGCCCTATGTCCGCTCACACAAATTAACATTGTACGTAAATTACAGCCCTCAAACTTTGCGCGCTTTTTAACATTGCTGAAACAAAATAGGGTTGTTTGGTCGACAGCCTGCGTAGTAGTAAAATTTGGTTTACGTCTTCATTTTCCTTGAGTTTTCATATGACATTGATTGATCTGTGTCAATAGGGATCCTCAAAAAGTCTTAATGTTACTATTCTTCTCAGTCGGGCACTCTTGGCAGAGTGGCGGTCATGCGTGTGTCCTGATGAATGACGGCTCTTGCTATGCGTCTCCATTCTACTCATTTGCAACATTTGACTAAGATATATCTCATCTGACTTAATCGGAAACTCGGAAACATATATGTACTTTTGTACATATACGAGTATGTATTCATAAATTGCTTTGACTTCCCCAATTTCCAAAACTAAACACAATTTATAAATCGCAATTCGTTGAACACAATCCGTTCAAAGCCAGCTGGTCTATCATTTAGCACGAAACACGACTGCGAGCGAATGGCTCCAAGATTTCTTGTAAGTGAATTCTGGAGCGGTCAATCTAACAGACGGGCAAGACTCTGACTAGACTCCTATGATTGGGTTACGTCGACGGTTCAAATTAATTTCGTTTGTCTCTTTGTCCGGTTGGTTTCGAGGATCTGACTCTGAATAGACTAAAGAGCGTCTGTTAAACGTTCAATCTTTGCTCGGAATTTGATTACTGATATCCATCCCGCTCGAACTGGACAGATATTGGGAAATTGGGAATGGACGTACATAGACTAGTTTATTTTGACGATGTAGCATGTCTTCGGTGTTTGAGCTGTGAGTACTATAAATTGAGGCTTTGTTCCCACCACGAGATAATTTTCTAAAATACTTTACTTTACCGTCTCAGCAACCGCGTCGGTTTTTAGGGCTCATTCAAAAATTGTATAATGTTTTTTAAGTAATTAAAAAAATACCTATAAACGCTACCTGCGTCGACACCCTTGCGCTATCCTTGCATCTCATCTGCCTGGGATATCAGTCAGGGCAGGAATAAAATAAAATAAAATAAATCTAGCTTCCATTGCAGAGCCCCCTGAATCTCAAAATCACATCAGCCCATTCCAGTGTCCATTGCCTTCTCCAAAGCTGGAGGGTGTAGATAATACACAACTGGCAGCTGCTGCCCTTCTTCTGTTGAGATCCCTTAGTCGGCTTTCACGGCATCCATGGGTTGAGTTGAAAGGATCGATTCCTAAGCCGCAACCGTCACGAAGATTCAAAATAAAAAAAACGTAATATCAAAGTAAAATGTCAATATCCAAGCTTCAGCCGTATCATACAGCCATCAATTTACATTTGTCAGCAGTAATACGCTGCGGTCTTGTTTGTGATGTGTGTTGAGGACAACATAACTGATCGGTAAATCATTGCAAGTCCCCCAGATATTTTAGCTGGTTCCGTACAAATTGAGCTAGAGAACGGTATTTCAATGTCGAAATGGATTGTTGAGGTACTGTTCTGTTGTTTTGCTCAAGTCGAATGATTTTTATAAACATTAAGGTTTTTTTCATATTACGGGGATGTGCTTGGCTTTCATTTCACCTGATTTTTCAAGTTATGATATGGCCGAAGGTGGAAGCTCGAATCACCCGGAATCCTCAACTGTTTGAGGAACTGTCGATCTTACCTCAAAATGCCGGAACACAACAATTTAAGAATTGCTGTTATGGCGACAGAATTAGGTAAGATGGTGGTGGCTAGCCAGGTGGACTATAACAAAGTCCTACCATCAACCAAACCAAGCATAATATTGTGCTCCCACTGGGGATCGAACCCGGGATCTCTGGATCTGACACCGGTGGATGAACCACTAGACCACAGCGGTTTAAACAGGTTCCAAACAAGTATACAGCCCACGTGATCGTAAAGCAGTTACCGTAGTCTATGCACGCTTGCAACAGAAGCATCACTAGCCGACCCTTAGTAAAAGAGCTCTGGCGACCTAACTCACTGCAGGAACATACCGCTATATAGATAAAGTGCTATTTGCCTGCGATATTCTGTAAAAAGGTACTACCCAGACGGGCTGCTCAAATAGTGAGTAGAAAATCATACTATGCCCTACCTCTAGATTTAAGTAACTCTGGTGACCTAACTCACTGCTCGAACACAGCACTATATAGTGCTATTTGGCTGTGATATTCTGTAAGGAGATACTTCCCATACGGGCTGCTCAAATAGTGAGTAGGAAATCCTACTATGCCCAACCTCTCGATTTAAGGAATTCTGGCAACCTGACTCACCGCAGCAATACAGCATTAAGATATTGTATGCTCTGTACTCCTTATCTCCTCCTATAATCCTCTACGGTGGTGTTCGATATAAATTGTTACTGTAAATTGTATGTCGTATAAAAACCTCCAACCACAATATAATTAGTCGAGCTTGAGTTGCCAGAAATAAGCGGTTTGCAGTTTTAATGGGTGGATTGAAAAGTTCACCAGATTAACCTCAATTATCAGTACTAATGGACTTTGAATAATTAACGTTCGATAATTGGTGAAATACGTTAGTGAAAATGCAAATAGGTATCTAAAATTATGGATTTCAAATTATTTTATACTAGTGGGACCCGTGACTTCATCTCCGTCATTATTTGTTATAATTGGATTTCGCGTGTTTTTTTTTATATTTGCAAAAATATGTATTTAAAAAAACTCACGACTTTGAGGACCACTTCGAGGATTCACCTCTGATCACTACTCAGAGCGTGGATCCCATAAGGATCACCAACGAGGGAGTCAGAGAAGAGGGTAGGAGGTGAGGGTAGTCAGAGGCACGTCCAAACTTACGTTCGGCACATGCCCACGTTTGAAAGCTGTATTATATTATTATTTTTTAATTTAAATCAACAAAAAAACTCCTTATAATATCAACTATCTGCCTATAAAAGACCTGTCGAAATCGCTCCAGCCGTTTTGAAGTCCATAGGGAATATTGTGAACACACAACGATTTTTACATATAAGTTGCGAATTTCGTCGAATCCCGAATTCCATACATTTCCTCGCATAACAAGATTAGAATGAAAGAAAAAAAAATATATTTCTAATATTGTAAATTAAAATTTATCTTGGTCACAATGCAAAGTCCATGACATAAACTATACGACTGGACGTGAGAATGTCATTCAGGGCAAAAAAGGCGTAAGTGAAGCCACAGTTTGACAACGTAATCTTACCTCCTTAGTACTGACAAGTGACAACTCACCTGAGTAAAGAAAGAAGAATATTTAGGAATCAGGTTCGAGTTCTGAATTCCATCATCAAATCCACCATCATCATCAATTCATTTTCATCAAAGAAAGAAGAATATTTAGGAATCAGGTTCGAGTTCTGAATTCCTTCCACTTGCAGTCAATATTCAGTATTTGTCATCAATTGTGTCGCAACATCAGAGTATCGGCCATGTTTGCACGGACGTCCACCAGTCGCCAGAGAAATTCACGAGATGAACCCATCTTGTACACGTAGCCAAGTCACTGTTACTATAAATTGACGCTGTGTTTGGCTTCTTAATTGGACGGCCTGAGATACAAGAAGGGTTGATAGGAAATAACGCTTTGACGCTTTCTCGAAAGCAAAGCTAGCTCCATGCTAGGTATTGTGCTGATTTGAGTTTTAGTTTTTAAAATGATGGAATTTTACAAAAACAAGATATAATTTTAGATATGGCAATTGGAAAAGATTTTTTTAACTATCATGTTTATGAATAATCTGTTTTTTTTTAAATAACAAGACATTAATTTCACACAGCTCCAAAGCTTGTAATACGGGAACAGATTACAGATATACCTATAATACTTATGCATCCAATCACTTGTCATACAACACCCAAACACAGAACAAACATCTATATTCATCACATAAATGTTTGTCTTGGGTGGGAAACGAACCCACAACCTACAGCAGAAAAAGCAGAGCTCTAACTGGGCTGTGAAGCTTGTTGATAGGTAAAGCTTTTGAGACTCGCTGGCTATTTCTTGGGCGAGGATAAGATCAAAGATAGAGCCAGCTTCTCCAAAAGCTGCCTATTAAACGCACTGACACCCTGCACCGACAGAACAGTGAACCGCTTGGCACCGGACTTCGGCAAAGTTGTCGCAAGCCAGACTATTACAGGACACAATAAAGAAATCAAAGCGATCCTGATAATATTGTTTGCAGCAATGTAATTATTCATTGTAAAGATTTCTGTAATTAAACTATACTATTAGAACTAAATATATATAACATAAATATATTATTATTATTACAATGTTTATTTAATGTTTCATTTGTAATAACTTGATAATTGCTTACTCAAAAATCTGACTTAGTAATTTATGAGCACAATGTAGGTACCAATTTTTATTTGCCATATTATTATGGGACGCATGTCAAAGAACAAGATTTTTAGCTTATTTTGATGACCAGGGCTCAGCATTGTACGTATTTTGTACAACAGTAATAAATGATTTTAGTCAATGTTTAACTACGATCACTCCAAAAGTCTCTTCAAGATACGTCCATCTAATTATGAATAATACAGACAGTAATAAGCTGTTACGACACGAAGTATGTAATTGCGTAGTATGAGATGAGAGGATCGCGGGGCACGGTCGGCAAGCCCGCCTGAGGTGGCCGATGTGATGTTAATTAATAACGTCTGTCTCACTAGCGCTAACGAGACCGTCACGACTACATTATTTAGCCACCTGATTAGTTCGCAGGGCCCGACTCCGCCCGCAGCTCTAATTAGCGAACGAAACGGGACCTGTTAAATTTGATTTGTCGCTGCACTATCACTAATTGGAACTACTCCGTAATTGATCATTCCAATCATTGATGTGGTCCACACGCCCAACAACCAATGTTTGCCTTTACTTCACGACTCACTAAAACTAATGAAATATGAAACTAGCGCCAACGATGCATGCGTCGACAGAGCGGACAGAGTCAGCCGGTTTTATTTCTGTTCTATTATTAAAACGTTTAATTTAGGACAACAGTTTTACACAAAACGATCAAAACGCAATCTCTCCGGCCGTATAGGAAACCTATTCGAAATTGATATGGGTGGAGCGCGGTGCTGCGTCGAGCCTCGTAAACGTCGCCTGCGCAAACTGGAACGACTTAACGCAGCTGGGAGTTATCACTGCATCTTGCACTCTATGCCTTGGGAATGTGGTTCAGATTGGAGCCGACGCTGACATGTTTCATAGACGGACGAATTTCGTTAATAAATAAACGCACTGCCCGGTGTCCGGCGACGAAAAACGGCAAAAAAATTGGGTGAAAATTTGGTGGCGCAAGTATGACAGCGGAGCAGTGTGAGTCAAGCATTATTCGATGGCCACTGCTGGCTGATAAAGGAATTTTTAATATTGTTGTCGTTTATTTGTCAGGGATTCCGCACGCAGCATGCCTCGTTACCGTTCAAAAGATTTTTATTGCTACTTTTTCACACATTGATTTCTGCTGTCATCGGTTAGAGCCTTTTCATGTATGCTGTGTATTTATCGTTTTCAGCTTTTGTTCCGATTGCGAATGCAGAACGTGGCTTTTAAAAATGCAGGATGAACCAAGAGCGCATTTTAGTTTGGCTAGTGTTCCATGCTAACAGAAATAATAATAATGTAATGATTTAAAGAATTTATGACTATTCCGATGTATCGAAAAGGAATAAATGATTTCTGATTCCAATAAAGGTTCATTTTATGTAAATACTTGCGTGACTGTTATTGTACAACAAATACGAGTTTTACTCATTTATATGATAGTTGATGATGGCACCAACTTCGTTTCGGTCCTCCTAGGGGGGCACTATCAGGCGTCGCGGCGCGTACCAGTCTTCGCGTTCGTCGTCACGTTTCACACTCAAGAATTATGCGTGACGATCGCGATCTCATCACACACCGGTGATGGACCCCTGGGAGAACCGAAACACAGTTGGTGTCTTCATCTTTCATCGAAGTTGCTCTATCACTAACAAATTTTAGTAATTTACACTACGCTAACCCAAAAGGTAAACAAATACAGTGAGGAAACTAAATAAGGATAATTTCATCCAAATTCACATACCCCCTCTAAGTCTAATTAAATTAATACGGGAAATAACGGAGTGCTTACGATGACGATCAAAATCGTATCAATTAAGGAGTACCTTAACCTAACGAACTTCAGTGTCGGTTATAGTGCGTTCCTGGTTCTTGAAACTTTACGTCAGACAGTAAGACCGGAATATTAAGATTTAGTTTATTATGCTGCTACATTTAAGTTGTTTTTTTCACCAGTGGACACTAATGGCCTTTCTATGTGATGTGATATGTTTGTCCCGGTCGGAATCAAACCCAAACCAACAGTCCAGAAGGCAGAGCTACTATGAGCCGTGCGGCCTGTCGACTGTTTAGAATTTGATCGATCGCGTCGATACGTGATAATAACATAATGAAAATATAGACAATGATTCTGAAAAAAGATACTCACCGCCTCTGTGTAGTGTGTAGCCCACCGGTGTTAGATTCAGAGGTCCCGAGTTCGATCCCCAGGGGAGTACAATATTGTGCTTGGTTTGGTTAGTGGCATAACCTGGCTTTTACCTAATTCTGTCGCCAAAACAACAATTCTTAAATTGTTGTGTTCCAGCATTTAGAGGTAATAATAGCCAGTTTTCCTCTATTTGTTGAGAATTCAGTGTGAAGTGCGTTTGAAGTTCGGATGAAGACCGTATAAAAAAAAAGAAACTGGTTGCTTGCTTGTTCCGTTTCCAAGTTCTATGAAAAAATAATTACGTTTTAAGAACGAAAAAGAAAACCGACTTCAATGAAAAATATGATACAATTTCGTTTACCTGGATGACGTATTTTTTTCAGGACAGACATAAAGACGCGTGATCCTATATGGAGTCCGTTTTTTTCTTACTTTTCAGGTAATACACCCAAATCGCTTCAAGTGTGCCTGTACTAATTGAAGAGTTCCCTCGATTTTTCCAGGATTCCATCATCAGATCCTGACCTGATGACGATGAGATTACCTGGGAAGTATACCGACCCTAAAAATACCCAAATCACTTAGAGTGTGCATATGATTTTAGAAGGTTTCCCTCGATTTCTCCAGGATCCTATCATCAGATCCTGACCTGATGACAATGAGACTATCTGTGAAGATACGATAAGATACCCTTTTAGACATTTTTTTTTTTAAATCGGCCCAGCCTTCTTCGAGTAATCATGGAACATACATTAAAAAAAACCCGAGGAATTGAGAACCTCCTCTTTTTTTTAAAGTCTGGTAAAAATAGATCGCACTGCAAAAGTTATTAATTTGACAGTATTAGCATTAGCTTCTACCTTCGGATCGCGACAGCCCTAACTCTGTCGACGTCAGGTAGTTATAGGTCCCGCTTCTGATCTTAATTAACCTGATGTGTTAACCCCGCAATAACTAGTACAGACGCGAGCTCTCTGCAACTTACTACTTATTAATATTGTGACGGAATATGTAAATTTATGCTAACTTTATAGGAGATGCCTTAATTATGTAATACGACGCCCATAATTCAACCTTAAGTGGTTTATTACTGGCTAATAGATAACCGAGCTCCGTATTAATTCAAGATATTCGTAAATCTATTTTATTAGATATCTTTAGTAACTATGGATTATATGGATGGTTCAATTAGAACTAACCGTATGAAGTGCTATCTTAATAAGACGCCATTTTCAATGATATCCAAGACTTTTTCATAAACTTTTAACCTCTGTGGTCTTGTGGTTTGCCGACCGGTGTGTTAATGTTTGTTTATTTGCAACCGCTTTGCTTATGTCCGCCTGGCTAGCTACCATCTAACATAACACTGTTGCCATAGCAACAATTCTTAAAAATTGTTGTTCCGGCATTTTAGTGGTAAGATAACCAGCTCCTCAGTTTGTTGAGGATTTCGGGTGAAATGCGCTTCTACCGGAATCCTCAACAAACTGAGGAACTGGCCATTTTACCTCTATATATATTATACCTCATTATACCTATGGTGCCGGAACACAACAATTTTTTTTTTTAAGAATTGTTATTATGGCGACAGAATTTGGTAAGATGGTGGCCATTCTGCGACACTAGCCTGGCTAGTATCGCAGAATGGCCACCAGAATACCAAAAGGCACATATAGTGACAAGTCTGCAATGATACAATTGACATAGTGAAGCGATTAGTTTAGTAGAACTAGGGCAAACGTCATCAATGACAAATCCGCCACCGTTTCATCGTAACATTTATTAGCCTCGTCCAATTTACTGTTGGTCAAATAATAGGTGCCAGTCAAATAATATCCAGAAGCATCGGGAGCGTGAAATAATAGAATAATAGTTCATAAAACCGGTAACAGCCGATACGCGGTCAGCCAGCACGCGTCTATTTCGAAACTTTCTAATGCCTAGTTCATCAACAAATTCATTATGTCGTAAAACGGCTAGCGAGACCGAAATATCGCGGGGCTCGTAAAAACGCTCGTAAAGACGTTTGTTTACTAATTCTTGAGGCAGGTGGGGCGGCGGCGCTCAGGGATGCTGATCAGATGAGGAGTTCCACTTAAATCAACGATTTTTGCATCCTGAAATATTATGATAATAATTATAGTAAAAGCATTTATTTGCTCACAAACTAGATAAGTTGAATAAAAAAGCAAGATAACAAAGCTAAGCAAAGCAAAGCAAAGATAAATGAATAAAATAAATATAAAATGACATTAATTTCACACAACGCCGTCTAGCCCCAAACTAAGCATATAGCTTGTAATATAGGAACTAAATTACGAATAGAATACTTAAATATATATTTTTGTAAATACATACTTATCATATAATACAACACCAAACATAGAACAAACATCTATATTCATCACACAAATGTTTGTCCTGTGTGGGAATCGAACCCGCAACCTTACAGCTCAGAAGGCAGAGTTACTACCAACTGAGCTATGAGGCTTGTTAAATTAGATTTAGAATGATCCTCATCATCAGCCTACACTGCTTATCCGCATCTTAAAAATAAGCAATTTGACTTTGACTTTGAGTCCAGTTACTTGTTGTGCCCCAGCCTTAACCCTCACAAACTGAGCGATGAGGCTTATGAGGATAATGTAGCCAACCTGTTAACCTAGAGACTGGTATCAGAAATAGGTAGAATACCTGTGCCACAAACACCCGCTCTCCGCAGATTTACCTATAAATGAAGGCAAAGCGCTTCTCCATCGTACAAAAAAACACCTTAATATGCAGTATTCATCCGATTTTTTCATCACCTATATAATAAGCGTCTCACCTGTGTCAGATTCAGAGGTCCCAGGTTCGATCCCCAGGAGAGTTGTTACTACAAAAAAAAATTATATAATAATAACTGTTATAAGTAATCTATCCGTAATCTAGTTCTTATAACAATAAAAACTAGATTACGTAAATAAATACTTATCATACAATACAACACCACATATATATAACATGGGCATGGAACCCACAACCTACAGTGTGGAAGGCAAGTAAAAACACTTTGCTTCCCTTCTAAGGAGGGCTGTGTTTTTCGAGAGTACCTACAGATAGATAGATAAATAGATTATGTTTTATTGTTTACAAATATAACATTAATAATAATGATACTTCCGGGCACGCTCAATTTGTTCAGGGTACCTAGGTAGTTCATTTTCATAGTGTTATAATGCTCTAATAGTGCGGTTGCCGATTCATGAAAATCATGTCGAACGGAATCCTATAAATTAATTAGTGGTCTTATCGGCTTACTATGGTCTCTTAACAATAAAAACTAACCCTTATTTCTCGTTCGGCCTGGTGATAGTGCAAAGAAGCCCGAACTGCCTGCAAATCGCAACTTTTAATGAGGCTAAATTCCCGTCCATGCGACTCCAGCGCAAAAACGAGCCACGCTAACACGCGATTAGAATACACCCCTGACTTTTGGGAGGCACACTGGGACCAAAATTGGTTTTCCTTTTCACTTAGTAAAAGTCAAAGGCCAAAAATGGTTTCAGTAAGATATTTTAGTATTAATTTTAAACGACAAAAGTACAAAAGTTGTTTTAGTAAGATAGTACCTATTATATTGAAACGACAAAGTACCGCCTGTTCGGTGTCACGATTCAAAGAAAAAGGAAAGAACCTCGAGTTCATCATCATCATCAATAATGTCCTGATTTATTTACTAATTAATTAATTTATTTATTATCATCATCACAAAAACTATTAGGTAACCCAATGCTGTATATAAGCCTCCTCCCACAAACGCCACTTTAACCTGTTATGAGCCCTAGGGTTAGTTTAACTTATTCTATTATCATTATCAGACTGTTGAAAATGAGCCTCCTCCAATAAAAAAAGTGTTCCAATCTCTTCATTCATCATCAATTTCATCAATCAAAGATTGGAACACTTTTTTTATTGGAGGAGGAACAATTTACCTCCAACCACACTTGGTGGTTGGAGGTCAATGTTTGATCAACTTATTTTGAGGACATCGTTTGATAACTAACTCGATATGTCAATGATTAAAATGTAGACGCTACGTTCATTGAAATCATCATTAGTTTATCAAATCTCAATATGTCACAGACGTACCATCTTCACCTATATTTACTTAATCCCAATCCTACTTTAATTGCGGTTTAACGTACTCTAAAACAATAGATGGCCGAAAATTGGTCTATTAAATAGTTTTTTCACCCATTATTAGATGACACAACTTACGATGTCCCGTGACATTGAATTTTTCTAACCTACTTTTCTCCTTATTATCTTGTCTCATTACGGACAAGCTAAAGCTAACGATTTAAATAAAAATATTACAGGACATTATTTTTTACACAGCGCAATCTAGCCCCAAACTAAGCATAGCTTGTAATATGGGAACTAGATTACGGATACACTACTTAAATACTTTTTTTTTTGTAAATACATACTTATTTCACTTATATACAATATTATATACAATATAACACCCAAACACAGAACAAACATCTATATTCATCACAAATGTTTGTCCTGGGTGGGAATCGAACCCACAGCCTACAGCGCAGAAGGCAGAGTTACTACCAACTGAGCTATGAGGCTTGTTAAATTAGATTTAGAATGATCCTCATCATCAGCCTACACTGCTTATCCGCATCTTAAAAATAAGCAATTTGACTTTGACTTTGAGTCCAGTTACTTGTTGTGCCCCAGCCTTAACCTAAAAAGATTGCCCTCATTTGTGGCAGGCTCTCTGGTTGTCACATTAGCAAATAACAGCGCCTCTTCAGCGATACGTTAATGATGTTGGGACGGGTCCCGTAGCTTTTACACAAGAAGTTTTCGTCGAGTTTGCCTAGGGCCTTAGACCATAACAATTTATCGAACAAATCTACAGAGTACTTTTAATAGATACCTACGTATGTTATAGATACATTATTTCATCGGGGTGAAGGGTTTTAGCGGCCGTACGGAAAGCCATACGATATAAAAGAGGTCAAGAGCCGACACATTATAAGTAATTAAGAACTGAACTAAACTCGTACAATTTTAATGAGGAAAAGAGGACACATTCAGCTAATAAGACTGGTATGAACTGAAAGAGATATATAAGAAAGGCAAAACGGTGACATTGTCTGATGTATGAGTTTACAACTAATGGTAAGGTCCAACTTTACAACATCCTTTCATTTACATAAATGGGATAAAAAAAATGTTTAATATCCAACAATTTTATCGTGATCACTAAAATGGATAAATTTTGTGTACGATCGTAGCGATCAAATAAATTACCTTTGGCACCTTTTATTGCAACATCCGCTAAATTAAATTCAAAGATATCATTAATTTTGCAAACATATTTAATAAAACATAAGCGATTTAATAAAGCATACCCTGCCTTGTGAATGGTTTTACGAGATCTATTCTGTAATCATTAAAATAACAAGCAATATAAATAAATTGAGCATGGCAAAGGTAAGGTAAGCGTATTAACCCTAATCAGAATTATCTTCCATCAAACCTTGAAGAAAATGGAAAATTGCAATAGCGGAGTGCATATAACTAGATATATTCATATATTTTTATATTAATTCAAAGGCACGCACATAACTGACAAATGTGTTCAATACGCAAGATTGACACTACGCGTAGTTATGGTCGCCGGCAGTGAATTTCATAATTTTCAAGATGAAGCCATACAAACATCAGTACAGTAATCCTTAATTAGGTCGCACAGAATTACAACCTCCTCCAGAATCCGTATTTGGAACAAACCAAAAAGGTTCCTATCTCTGTCACTTAGCGAATAACTGGCAACATCTCCGATACGTTAATGATGTCGGCGGGACGTCTATTAGAGGGAAAAAACCTCCTTTTGTACTGCGCTTGCGCCGCTTTATCGCCGTGATCTGATTTGAGCGGAGCTTAACCTTCATCAACAGACTATTATCGAGTTGTCCGCTGCCTAGGCTCGTTTTTCACGTAAAGAACCATAATTCTAGACCTAAAACCCTGTATAGCTATTCTCAAGACCGCGGAAAGTTTTATCGGAACGAATTCTGAAGCTTCCGATGGAGATTCCGAAAGCTATCCTTATCTCTGAAATCTCAAAATGTTGACATTAATAAGAAAAAAAAAATGTACGACGGGGAAGCGCTTGGCCTTCATCTCACCTGGTTACAAGTTGAGATAAGGCCGAAGGTGGTAGCGCACTTCACCCGGAATCCTCAACAAACTGAGTATTCGAAACTTTCACAGAATATTTTCAGAAATGGTTTAAGAATCGCTTTGAAATCTATTGTACGATCCGTAAACTTTTCGTGCGTTTGAAGGGCAAACGCAACGATAGTAACATCTGAATAGTTTCTGTCAGAAAATGTGCAAATATGGGATGACATTTTGACCTTAGAAAAGTCATGTGGTTAATAAATTCAAAATTTCATCCCATATTTTTTTGCTAGCGGATATTATTCGGATTTTTTTTCGTTGCATTTGGCTACTAGTCTAGAGTTTTCTGAAGGCTTTCCTAGGTTCCGAAAATCTTTTTTAATCAATAATTGGGAATATTTAAATGCGATTCCTACTAAACCAGGAAAAAACGTTTATATAAATACTAGCCGACCATTTCGATATACTTTTATGAAGTTCGTTAGTTATCGGAACTTTTTCTTAAGTATCTAAATCGCACTGGCTGCTTATTCTCACTTTAAGAGACTGAGCTAATAGATCTTCAAATTACGTAGGCTGTGGGTTCGATTCTCACCAAGCACAAACATTTGTGTATTATTATTATACCTAGTTGTTTGTTCTGCGTTTGTAAGTTTTTTTTGAGATATGTATGTACATACAAAAATATATGCAAAATTATTTTATCCATAATACAGTGACCATATTACAAGCTTTGCTCAGTTTAGGGCTGTTTGAAATTGATGTCCCGTAACATTTTTTTATTTCAACTTAAAATCTTACACGAATAGCTGCCATTCCTAACCAATATTTAAATATATGAGCACCAAGTTAACTGATCCATGGAATGTTTTTATAATCTACCATCTTAAGCTGTAAGGTATGAAATTTTAGGCAAAGTTGCCATAAGACTAATGTACTGTACAGTATTGCTTTCTAATTCAGAAACAGGCTAATGTCGTCGTTGAAGATTATGGCGGTTGTAATTTACTAAAGCAAATGAAGGTCACACAGAAATACGCGAGAACCGCCTCTAAGTGCGTGGCAATAAGAGTTATAGCTGTATAATATCCGAGTAAATTTATGTTCATGTTTATTCATAGCTTGCGATTGTTCGTAATCGCCAACTGAATCTACTTAGCGGGCGGGAACTCATTTTTCAAATTCGTAAGCGGCACCGCACACCGATCTATTACATATACAAACGCTGTGGCCTAGTGGTTCGCGCACCGGTGTCAGATCCAGAGGTCCCGGGTTCGATCCCCGGGGGATACAATATTGTGCTTCGTTTGGTTGGTGGTAGGACTTTGGTTAAGTCCGCCTGGCTAGCTATATCTTATCTAATTCTATCGCCATAACAGCAATTATTATATTATTGTGTTCCGGCATTTAAAGGTAAGATAGCCAGTTCCTTAGTTCGTTGAAGATTCCGGTGCGTTTCTACCTTCGGCGTTATCATAACTTGAAAATCAGGTGAGATGAAGGCCAAGCATCTTCCAAGCAACCACCAGTAACCTTTTTAGCCATAAAATTCTCTCCATACAATGGTTGTCTGGAAGAAATCGCTTCTAAGTGATAAGACCGTTCATTATATATACATTATTTAAGTAGTCCAGTTTTATTTTAAAGGTGTGCAATAAAGTTTTTCATTCATTCCTTTCATTTCATTCGTTCATTTCATTATTTCATTCACTCTCCAAGTTGTTATAGCGGCAATATTTTAAATACACAATCTTTAAAAATGTCAAAATCCCGCTGATAGACAAACGGACGGACAAAGCAGGCTTATTAATAGGGTGCCGTTAGGACGGAACCATAAACAGCGTTTTGCAACGATATGCCAATTTCCTATCATTAAAATATCGCGTGCGCGGTGCTCCTTAGCGTACAACACTCATTTTTCAAGTCCATAAAATGATCTGCCGATACTGAGGCTATTTTCCTCGGCTCCTAATGAGGTTGTAAACAACACTGTCTAATTAAACTCCTTAATCGCGAAACTCAAACGGTAACCGCGTTTTAAAACAAAACCGGCCAATTTGGGCACCATCGCGGTGATACCAAAACTAAGTAAGACGGCAGATAGGTCACTGCCAGTCAAGGCTTTTTGTCTGGAAAAATCTATGCTTTTGTCTCTTTTCGTGCTATTTGAACCCGCACTTTGGTAAATAGAAATAGTAACATTTATTTTATAACGATATGTTATTGTGTTGCCATATTATATATTTTGATTTGTCAGAATGCGTTTATTAATTAAGATTTTAAGGATCATTTTGAAACGTCAAATCTACTACATGTTCGGTCATTTAGAAAAAACTGCATAAAATTCTGTTTAACACTTGGAAATCTTTTAAATTTCAAGATTCCAGTGACAGACAACGCTCTGATTTTCTATAGTGATTTATTGCATAGCTACTCTATTAACTATGCAAAAATGTTGCGCTATTTAAAAACATTATTGGCTAAGGCAAAGTTAATCACGAGATAAGTAGACTTAAGACAATCTAGCTCAAAATGTAATACCTAGCAAGACCGTTCAAAGTTAAAAACCCTTTAGCCCGTTTATTATAACCCTCCTCCAAATAAGGAGATGTTAACAAAACCTGTCCCTATTCAAGTTATATTTTTATTCCTTAAACGACATGATAGCTATATTCAGCTTTTTTATACGGGACATTGTGTTGGACAGTGTGTAATATGGGATCTGGAATAAGAGAATACTTAAATCATTTTATTTATATGGAACATTTTATTTTTACACAGCGCCATCTAGCCGCAAAATAACCGGATTGAATAAACCATTTTTTTGTTGTAAATATGTACATACACATAATGCTAAAAAAAATAATATAACAAGCAAACTCAGAGCAAACATATACATCACATAAATGTTAGTCCCAGGTACGAATCGAACCCACAACCTTCAGGTTGTGGGTTTGCCTGCCTTGTGAAGTCTGTAGATCTGCCTTCAGCGCAGAAGGCAGATCTACAAAGCTGTAAGGTCTCGCTTTATCTAACCCATTCTTTTCCGACTTCTATATTTCCTTCTAGATTATATATTTTGGATCATGATTTTTTATATATAATTTTATGTCTAGACAGAAAGTGGGCTAGCTGTTCCTCGATACTGAGGCAAGGCTCGCTGTATCGGCGCGGAGATCGCGGCTCATTACCCGTACCCCCCTAATTAGACACCCTCTGCCCCCGCACCCCGCGCCCCGCACCCCGCACCATGCCGACGTGTCCGGATTGTTTTCTAATAATACCTTTATTTCCGTCCAGGTTAAACCCTTAATTACCCATTTATTTCGACAAATTGCTCGAAAAACCGTTAAAAATTATTTGCTTTGTTTGCTGTTTCTGATTAAACTTGAGGTTGATTAACTTTTATTGTGGAGTTATTTCTTTCCAAAGGAAGGTTTGTACCAAATTAAATATTATTTGTCAATATCTCATTGTCACGTGGTTAAACGTGATAATGCAAAAGAGATGAGAATGGATCGTAGTAAGAGAAAATTTGTAGACTGCACTGCCTACCAAAACTTACTGCCACTTTTGAAGTTAAATTAACACATTCTTCACCTTAATTACACGCACACTCCTGCCTTACTTCAATTTATTTTATGCTTGTTATCAAAGTAAAGCTTCGCTTCTGTCGGGTGGCCCGTGGCAACTCGAGCTTTTTGGTAGCGTAGCTATATGTTGTATCAAATTGCATTGATGAGATACCTAAATACTTTTAAAAACATACGATTAACCTTGCTTATACAACAGTCAGAGTTGTGCCAAGATACATCACAATTAATTTTGTGCCAAATCTTGTATGAGCTTTAAACAGATTAATTACCGACAGTAATGTTGGAAGCTCTTAATCTAATTGAGCTTTAATCGGCTGATAATTTGCAATGTTATGTGACAATTGGTTTTAAAAACAAAATGAATGGCTAGAACCTTTTAATGAAAAATCTTGTAAAGTGCACCTAACAATAATTAGACTGTATTCAGCAGAAAATCATTGGCATTAACAGAAATTAGAACTACTTTTAAAAGAGTTGGAACTCATTTATGATTGTCCCCAAGCAGCATTGCGATGTTCAGGGTCGAAGAAAATGGTTGCTGGTGAAATTACATGCACACGACGCCTATATACATATGATGGATTGGCCTGCGCTCTTCTATTTTCTGTTTTTACACCGCTCTATACATTAGGGATGTAAGAATAAATATAACAGTACAGCCCAAATCTAAGCATAGGATAATATGGGAACTATATACTCGTAATAGACAGAATACTGCCTGAAGAATGTTTGTCGAAAATGTCAATTTCATAAAAATAAAACATTATCTAGACCAGCAAATCGAAGGCGCCATCCCTAATTGTTAATTTCCCCTAGAAATTAAATGAATTACCGGTAATACCTTGTAATAACGCCGTAATATATTAGTAGTAACATTTTGTCAAAAGACGCACTCACACGATGCTAATCGACTATCACCGCTAATTGGTCTCGTCTGCCCCCTTACCCCCCCTCGCGTCGCCACCCGCACCCCCCAACTAATTAGATAAGTTTGCAACTTGGCTGTACTTCTGGTGCCCCACTCCGGTAAGCATCAATCTTTTTAATTAAACATTTTTGACACCACTACGATTACCCATCGAACCCATTTCTATGCTAATACCGTGAATAGTTTTAATTTAAATGCAAAACGAGCGAGGCTCAACCGCCTCTGTGGTCTAGTGGTTCAACCCACCGATTTCAGATCCAGAGGTCCCGGGTTCGATACCCAGGGGGTATAATATTATAATATTGTGATTTGTTTGGTTGGCGGTAGGCCTTTGTTTAAGTCCGCCTGGCTAGCAACCACCATCTTACCTAATTCTGTCGCCATAACACAACAATTCTGAAAATTGTTGCGTTCCGGCATTTAGAGGTAAGATAGCCAGTTCCTCTGTTAGCTGAGGATTCCGGGTGAAGTGCGCATCTACCTTCGGCCTTATCTCAACTTGTAACCAGGTGAGATGAAGGCCAAATGCTTCTTATCGTACTATAATATAGTATAAAGAAACGGCATGGCATATGTCTGCACTGTTGTACCAGCGTTGGGTGTAAGGCTGTGGTTGCTAGTACCTCCTTCCTTAGTTCCGGGGTCAAAGTTCCACGTTCTCCATAATTCAAGGGAAAGCAGTTCAGTGCTTCCTACCCTTATCCCATGGTGCGGTTTTCCACTAAGCGGCAAGGTTTTGACAATCGTTCCCGTTTTTGATCTGATGTATGAAAAAGGCGTCGGTACAGAAAATTGTCTATCCCGTTCACTAGGTCCGCTTGTCAAGTCCTACAGCTGTTAGATGGAGCGACGGCATCTGTAGGTACATTTGTAAAGTGAAAGTCAAATAGTGTCTATTCAGTTAGATGTTAAGGATCATTTTGAAACGTCAAATCTACCGCCATTTTGGAATTGCGATCAGCACACAACACACAAGGACATAAACCCCGCTAGTTAGTTTTTTTGAGCCGAAGTGTAGCTGACGCTTGTATTCATTGGCACCTTGGAAGATGTAGACGTGCAATGGGTGTGATGATGATGATTAATTCAATTCACTCAGGTCACTCCTAAACTAAACTATTATAAAACCTGTATTTATTGGGTTAGTGTTGATACAAAAATAGTTATAAGTAATAACGGTTAAATCCGGTTAACAAATAATTATCAAAATAAATTGGTGCTCAATCATTACAAAATCAATTCCCAGTCATAATGTTAATGTTGCCAGTGATTGGTTCACCCACAATAAAGCTTAATTTAATAAGCTTTCGTCTAATTTATTGGACTTTTAATGAACGGATGAGATATAAAGTTTATAACTTAATTCATTATCGACTTATTTGTCAGTCGATGGCTTTAGGAAAACAAGTTTGCGATTCCTGAGCCAATAAAATAGCTCCCAGGATGCTTATTATTTTTTTATTTTGCCTGTGCCTTAAAAAATATGTAGTTAGTGAATCCGTAACGTAACGTGGTCAATAATGAGAAATAATTAGTGAAGCTAAAACAATATTTGTGTAAAATTTCAGCTCAAACCGGTCACTTGTTTTTGCGTGGAGGAGCAAAGAACGAATCAGTTAAGTATATTTTAATATGGCTCCTACCCGGTCTAAGGCAACATAAATGCAAAATTTCAGCTCAATCTATTCAATAGTTTTGGCGTGAATGCGTAATAATCAAACAACCTCTCATTTGCATTTTTTTTATTATATACGACGATGAAACGGCCAAGCCTTCATCTCAGCAGATTACAAGTTATCATATGGCCATAGTAGAAGCGCACTTCACCAGGAATCCTCAACGGTCTGAGGGACTGTCTATCTTACAGAATTTTGAGAATAGTTATTATGGTGACAGGCATAGATTTGGTGGTAGTTAGCCAAACGGACTTAAACAAAGTCCTACCACCTACCATATTCCCATGATCTTGGAATAGCCAGGGATTCATTCCGGGTACTGGAGTGGTGCATTTATAATGGTAGTGGTAGGAAATTAGGATGACAAAAGAGATTCCTTATACCAATAACGTGTGCGCTCCAATTACAGCCAAATGGCGTTTTAACTTAGTGTGACAATTCGAAAAAAAAAATACCATATTTCGTCAATTCTGGTCACACTGTCGTGACATTGTGAGATTGCGGTCAAGGGTCTATCAAACACACAAGACACAAGTTAGTGTGTGCGTATGTCTACCTAACCTCAATATTTTTTTGTTTCTCAAGGATTGCAGACAGAGAGTTTCAGACACAATTGTACTGTCTCACGAAACTCATGGGATGTGATAGCTCTTGCTTTGATGCATCTCACTTTACCAAATACCATCGCTGTTCCTGTCTCCTCTAACAAGAGACGACCATTATAGATCTTCTGGGATCAATAAATCAGGGCATACAATGGCACATTGTCCGTCGCTCAGGCTGATTAAATAAATATAAATAGGTGGTGAATCGACTCCTGCGCAGATCTTATCACTTGAGACATCTAGAGATGTGAGACGCCGAAATCACCCTTCTACTCGTAACTGTAAAGGCGAAATTGATGTATGAAATCGCCAGGATCTGAGCTACTCTCAAAACAATATAAACCCTATTTGAATGGATTATGACTTAGAATTGTATAAGAATCATAGAATTGATTAGATTAGGAGACAGTAGCAAATGCTTTGCGGGTTTGCTTGTAATTAATTACATTGTTATCCTCAAATGCGAAGCTCAAATACCCCATGGTCCTCTTGCTGGTGTCATAACACCAGAGGACCATGGGGTATTTGAGCTGAGAGATGAGATGATGAGAGATGACTAAAGAATAACAACAGGAGATAGGCAGCATTATCCTGAAGATTAACCATATTTTCTGTTATCTTCAACTCGTCTGCAAAACGAGGGAATTATGTCGAAACATAGCTATGGGTTGTTTAAACTAAATTTAAGTTAAATGCACTACCAAATTTCATTCAATAAATAACAACAGTATCTTAGATGTCCAGGGCTAAGATTCTTCATATTGATTCGTTATCTGTGCGATTTGACACGTAAACAGTCACAACAGGCGGTACTCTTTCAAATAGCCCTTGTATGGCTATCCACACAAAGACCAGGATTAACCAGGAGAATAAAATATGGACACATAGGTGCAAGAAAATATTTTTTTTTGTTTTTTCTTCTTCTTCTTCTTCTTCTCCCTTCCACTCCCACTTTTTTGACGCGCGAGCGAAGTGAGATTCTGCCCAATGCGAGTCTAGGAGTTAATAAGGATTATGATGGTGGTATAAGCATGTAAACCCTACAGCTTTGGAAGAGGTTCTGTCCAGCAGTAGACAATAATGGGCTATTGATGTGATGATGGTGATATAGATGTAAGAGTTAGATAAAGCTAGAGATGGTAGACTAGTCCCCGGCGAATCTTTTAAATACCGTTTAGAAGAGCTATTTGTTTCACAATCAATTATCTTAATGATGGTGTGATGGTAACAGCCAGAAACTAAAGGCTTACTAATTAATGGATTCGCGGTAGAAAGATTCAAATTGGCTCTCATTTCCGGCCGCTAGAGGGCGCACGCAGGCGGCACCTGTGCCTGCATCCGGCCGGCGGCCAATTACTGCGCTGTCCTAAATAAACGTCAAAGATTAATGCCAATACATGTTAAAATAACGACTTAATATTGCTTTAATCTCAGATACAAATTACAGGACGATACTTACAAACTTTATAATGATACAAAAAATCACAACCCACGGCGGGACTTTAGTGATATTATATTATAACATTTTATAAATGTCACCAAGTGCAATCACTTGAAATACAGAAATAATACTCCACAAATTTCTTCTAATCTTATTGAAAAAAAAAAGTAAAATAGTAAAATCGAATCGACCAAATGCGTAATCCCAAACTGGGATTACCAAATGAAATGAATTAGATATTTACACCAATTATATAAAAATTGACAAAAAAAAACTTCAGTATCACAAAGGCCTGTCTTATCGCTAGATTGCGATCTCGTCCAGACAACCTTACGTGGAAAGGATCTGAACACGATTGGATGTTGCCTATTTCTAAAGGCCAGAAGTGCCTTCTGAGCCTAGTAATTCTTTGGACACCTAAAAGTTAACGGCACGTCGACTAATACACAGAACTTTTGGTAGGCCTTTTCTTATCAGTAGAAATATATACCTAATACTATGGCCTAAATATACGCATAAGACTATTTGCAAAATAATCAAATGAGATATTATATAGCAGGTTTTTTTTATGTACGACGAGGAAGCGTTTAGCGTTTAGCCTTCATCTGGTTACAAGTTAAGATAAGGCTGAAGTTGGAGGCGCACTTCACCCGGAATCCTCAACAAACTGAGGAACTGGCTATCTTACCTATAAATGCTGGAACACAAATTTTCTATATAATTTCTAGGAACTACCTCTCTAAACGAAGACTTTGATTTGTTTACATTTTGTTGGATGTGCACTGTAATGTGACGACAAACGATAAGCAGATGACGTGATAGACGGAACGTAGATCTTTGGTTATTAACCGACTTAGAAAAAAAGGAGGAGGTTCTCAATTCATCGGAATCTTTTTTTATCCATGTTCCCCGATTACTGGAAGACGCCTGGACCGATATGGAAAATTATTTTTATGTTTGAAAGGGTCTGGTTAGGATCTGATGGTGAGATCCAAGAGAAATCGAGGGAGCTCTTCAAATATTATAGGCACACTTGAAGCGGTTTGGGTATTTTTAGGGTGTATTACCTCAAAAATATAGAAAAAACGGATCCCTTATAGGATCATGCGTCTGTCTGTCCGTCCATCTGTCATTAAAAATAATTGGAAAAAATACGTCATCCAGGTAAACAAAATTGTATCATATTCTTCATTGAAGTCGGGTTTCTTTTTAGTTTTTAAAACGTAATTATAGTTTAGCAAATTCAACGTTCAAGGTTTCAATGACTATTCCCCCTATAACCCCGCATTATAAAACGCGTTGAAGCGTCAAACGAAGCTTTAGGATTGATTTTTGACAAAAACACCTTGCATATTACGATAACTGGGTCCAATAACACAGCGATAAACACCAAGATGTGGTAGAAATACCTACGTATTGAAAAGTGGTATAAGTTGTTTTTCAATCAATCAAACAATATGTACAATTAAACTAAATTTGCAAGGGAAGCAGTTGGTTACCGTAACGACTTACACTAGTATATTGACGATAAGGACGTCCAAATGCTGGCTACATTGCCACTGATTAGCAATGCCAATTCGCTGGTCTAAATAAAAACCAGCAGATTGGGTCATGCGTCAATTTGAGTTACTATACAGCTGAATTAAAAAAAGGTATCCAATTAATTTTAGGGATCAGGTGTTTCGAATCTTTTGAATTTAATGCCAGGATCCGTTAAATATACCTGATGCGACCCGCATTGGATTACGGCAGTTTGGCAGACCGCGTGGTTGCACATTTCAATATACTTTTCTAAATAATGTTGGCGTACAGAGCCATCCCATCACTGCCTCAGAAGGAGGGTTATGCTATTCGAGAGTGTGTAGCCTAAACGGCTTGATGAGTTTTGCCGTTGAGGTGTCGTTTGCTTTCATGTATTTAATATGGGGAGGGCGAGACAAAAGTTAAGATCAAAAATAACTTTCAGGAGTAGAAAGTTGTGGACTCAATATGTTGAAGTCAGAAAATGTAGGTATAATTTTCCAGAATGTTGATGTATTTTTGTTTCGAAAAATGTTGAATTTCCATTTTGTTGTCTTTTTGGGATCACATAGTTTTATCAATCACTAAGGTTATTTATTTGTACAACATGGATATCAAATGAAAGGTTTACCGATATAAGATTGATATACCTTTTGAAGGACTCGTTTTCATGAAACCTTGAAGTTTTGTAGCCATTCTGTTTTCTTTTTTTAATCGAGCACGTAACATGACCTTTCGGCAACGATTTCAGACTTCGCCTCAGAGGTCCTGGAAAAAAACTCACCTGTACATAAGAAAAGTGTTTTTTAATTGGATCGGCTTTTGACCATGAAACTAACGTCCATAGGTAAGTCTGAGGTCAGGACAGGAATACGTGCTGAACGTATTGAATACGATTTTTTACGGTCTGCCCCCACAAACGACCCCCACGCAGTGGCAGACGGTAACACTTATGGCTATCGGCCACTTGCGAATGTGGATAAGTTCGGCACATTACCTGTTCCTCTTTTTTTGCAGCTTGAATCCATAACTTTTCATAATCACCAATTCATTGAATCGAGTTGCAAAACATGACGCAAAAAAGAACACCAATTACTCGCACATCGATTCGATTCCCGCTGTATTCGTTAACAAGCGCCCGAGAGGCATCGTATTCAAATTGACATAGTAAAACAACACAGCCTCCGGTCTAAGTTTCATAAACTCATTCCAAACTCCGCTACACACTCTATTGACGATTTTTAATTAACTCCCCAGCGAGCGAAGTAACGCCAATTCATTATCCTAAACTCGGAATTGTTCCTCGCTACTTACGCAAACTTTCATTTTAATCAAGCGTTTAATTAAAAATTATCCGAGAAAAACAAAATAAGCCCGTTAGGGCGGTCTGAACTAATTAAGGCGCATGCGATGGGCCGACAACAGGCCCGTGAGGTGAGCGTCCCTTAATTAAACTCATGTTCCGCTCCAGAGGCGACGCTTACCGGAACTATTACCGTGGTACAATCATAGTAGCATACTCAAGTCTCACTCTGTTTTACCAAAAAAGCTAAATATTATCGAATAAACTCACCTAAAGAGTAGTAAAAGCCCCTAGTGAAAGGGCTCGTCCGGAGAATTACTACCACCATACTTATTTCAGCCGCCAAGCAGCATTGCTGTGTTTCGGTTTGAAGGATATGGTTGCCGGTGAAATTACGGGTACGTGAGGCTTAACACCTTTATGCCTCAAGGTGATGGGCGCAATGCAATGCCGGGTAGGCTATGTTCTTTGTGGATGTGACGAATGCAGTAAGGCTTTGTCATAGGCAAGAGTACACCTAACAGGTGCGCTACTTGCTTGACCCGTCTCCTAGTAGTATATAAAAAAACCTGATAAATCGTTCCCCTTAGACCAGCCCTTGTATCTAATAGATTCCGCTAAAGCCGAAAGTTGAGGCGCACTTCACCCGGAACCCTCAACATACTGAGGAATTGGTCTTAATAATAATTCATTTTTTTTGTGTTCCGGCATTTAGAGGTAAGTTAGCTAGTTCCTTGGTTTGTTGAGGATTCCGGTTGAAGTGCGACTCCGCCTTCGGCCTTATCTTAACTTGTAAACAGGTGAGATGAAGGCCAAGCTCTTCCCCGTCGTACAATAAAAAAAAATCCTCAAAATGCCGGAATACAACGAGTTTAGAATCGTTGTTATGGCGACCAACTGGTGGCAGGTCAGGCGGAATTGAGACATGTTCTTCTACCAACCAAATCAAGCACAAGTCTGTACTCCCCTAGAGATCGATCCCGGTTCTGATAACGTTGGTGAACCACTAGCCTACAGAGACAGCTCTCATGAATATGGATATGGTTCAACTCACCGATTTCAGATCCAGAGGTCCCAGGTTTTATCCCCAGGTGAAGTACTGTGCTTGGTTTGGTTGGTGTTAGGACTTTGTTAAAGTCCGTCTGGCTAGCTACCACCATCTTACCTAATTCTTATCCATAACAACAATTCTAAAATTGTTGTGTTCCGGCATTCAGAGGTAAGATAACCAGTTTCTCAGTTTGTTGAGGATTCAGGGTGAAGTGTGCTTCCACCTTCGGCCTTATCATAACTTGTAACCAGGTCAGATGAGGGGCAAGAGCTTCCCCGTCGTACATTATAAAGAAATAGGTTTTTATGATATTACTTCTTTTCAATATCTTAAAGGCGAACGTTTGCTTATTGTATCAAAATTGTCAGCGGATTGAGGAGATATGTTACATAGATTACATAGTCTCGTATAGAAAATAGTTGAATTCCTATTGAACTATTTTCTATAGTTGTTGTAGTTGTCTTTTATTGTCCTAAAAATGAATGCGATAACAATCGTGGGGCACACCTAATTCAGATGCATGTTGTGCAAATAAATACAAATAACTATTTATTTCTGAAACCTTATCTGTAAAATTTGTATTCTGGTATCTGAACTCTTTCTAAGTAACAAGTAATATCTTAAGCTTAAGCTGAGAGATATGACACAAAATATCGGAATCTGCTGGACCATCGTCGCTCAGTTGGTTAGAGCGTTTCCGGCTGTACGAAAATATGCGGGTTCGCGTCACAACGCGGGTTGTGAATTTTTGTGTTATTATAACATTTGTTAAAAAGTATCTTTTTCTCAAACTTACTCTATTCTTTGAATACAGATGTTCGCTATGTATTTGGATGTTGTATCGTATGATAAGTATGTATTTATAAGACCACATAAATATTCTATTCGTAGTCTAGCTTCCATTTTAAAAGCTTTGCTAAGTATGCTGTATGCACACAGTATGCGCTGTGTAAAATTAACGTCCTGTAAAACATATTTATTTAAGGTTAGTAACAATGTTTAATTTCTTTATGTAATTAGGAAAGGAAGTTTTGATTCGCGAATCACTGTTTTAATAAAAATTTCTACCCGACGCTGCAAAAACTTGGAACAGCGGAAAACTTTTCTAATTAATGTTAATACCAATATCAATTAAGTTGCGCTAAGAATTCATTATCTCAGTATAACGGACCCTCGTTTATTACTAAACTTTCACTAATCAATCTTGTTTTAGCCCACACAACTAAATTTTGTTGATTCCTGTAATAACAAGATTTTATAAAAAAATAAACCGGTCAAGTGCGAGTCAGACACGCACACCGAGGGTTCCGACCCATTTTTTAAAACAAAATCTGTTGGATTTTTGCATTTTGTTCTGGAGCCTTTCTGTGGGACACTACAAACGGTTGGCCGATTTTTGACATCGAATTTTTTTTTTTTTTTTTCATTGTATGACGGGGAAGCGCTTGGCTTTCATCTCACCTGGGAACAAGTTGAGATAAAACCGAAGGTGGAGGCGCACTTCACCCGGAATCCTCAACAAACTGAGAAACTGGCTATCTTACCTCTGAATGCCGGAACACAACAATTTTAGAATTGTTGTTATTTTCAGTTATATTCACAGAATTAGGTAAGATGGTGGTAGCTAGCCAGGCGAACTTAAACCAAGTCCTACCACCAACCAAACCAAGCACAATATATTGTACTCCACATGGGGATCGAACCCGGGACCTCTGGATCTGAAATCGGTGGATTGAACCACTAGACCACAGAGGCGGTTTAAAAACGTTTCTAGAATGGATATAAAAAAATGTTATACTATGGTCTTAGAACTACACAAGCTGTAAAAAAAACAACTGTCTACCTACTACGGTTCATGATATACAACCCACAGACAGAGGCTGACGGATGGACGGAAGGTCAGCGAATGCTACGTGATAGGGTCCCGTTGGCACCCTTTGGATGCGAAACCCTAAAAAAACAAATTATAATCGAAACCGGGTATTAATTGAGTTTGATTACAACAGCATTCAATTATGGTTCACCTACAAAAGACATCAACGCGCATGCTACTTAAGTTTTTTATTGTTAGTGAATTCCCAACAGACGAAAAAAAAACATTTAGGTATTTAAGGACCTCAAGGTTACTCGTTTACACAGGCCAGATTGAGGTCTATGGTCCTATGGTATTTCTACCCATAGGGTCCTCCCTCTCGTCAACAGAACACAGGGAACTATTTGGCTCAGGACTTCGGCAGTTCGCTAGCCAGGCGAGCCTTTTCAGGAGTTTAGCAGCTTCTCAGTTTGTTGAGTATTCCGGGTGAAGTGCGCTTCCATCTTCGGCCTTATCTCAACATAACCAGATGAGATAAAAAAAAAAAGAGTACCACTAGGAAAATGAATCCCAAAATGCTTGAAGCAAGTTCTGAACCGTGGTTGTTCTAGCTTTTAGTTTGGGCTGTACGTTGATTTGCAGTAAATCAATCACTGAAAGAAGAAAGATTGATTTGCACAAATGAAAGACAGATCAAAAACAATATTCTGTTAGATTTTTGCGACAAGCACACAAGGGAAATGCAAAGTAATTTGGACTAGATAAATCATGTACAGATTTAAAAATCATTTACATATGCAGTCCCAGAATCGGCTACCAAAAATAAACATGTCAACTGACATAATTATCGTTGTCTTCAATCCGCTTGTCCGCTTTCTTATTACAACAGAATATATTATTGCCATGATATAACTGTATGAATACGTATATGTAGGTACAGTCGGCTTGATATACATGGTATTCATTAAAGCGATCTGATTTGTCAAGCCACTTGATCTATCCGCGTATGAGACCCACTAGACAGGCCCGCTTCTCGCGAATAGGCGCTTTGGCTAGGCTTGCCATATTTTATCAGCGGATACAGGACATTTTCGATCAATTCTCAGATGACAGATATAGCACTTTGTGCTTAAAAAAAACAGTTAAATATAAAGGCTTCAACTATAACTAAATAATAAAATATATAACAAATATATTTGCCTAATTTATTACTTCATTTATCAACAATTAATCTATTTGCAAGTTTTTCAGGAAAACGGATATTTTTATTATTTATATAATTTAGTCAAAGTTAAAGTAATTTTCGTATCATATCCGAAAATGACTTACTATAAAATAAGCATTAATTGCAATAATTCATTACAAATAATAATATGTACGTGGTTATGATTGATTTGATTGTTCAAAAGCTCATAATTGCTCTCAATTGTTGAATTCGCCATTCGACTGCATCTTGTCTGCCTCAGTCCCAAGTCCTCCCACCGACATGGTCACCGTATCGCGAGCAGCATGTGTCATTAGCAAATTCTTGGCTTGTCGGCGGCACGCGTCGCTAACGAGTTTCTTGCTAACGACGTGCTAACTCGATACCGTCCCGCATCCCACGTCCCGCGCACCATCCCGCGTCGGGACTTGCATTGTGATTATAATGATCATAGGTGAGTAGATCGCGTGGCTGACTGTACAACTAGATACCTAGTGGGTGGTACTACAGCGAGATAAGTGATGATACGAGAATATTTTCAGCTACCATTATCTATAGTATCATACATCACAGATATATTAAATTATACATCGTTCTGATCACATATGAGCGAGGTCTTTGTTTTCGTGGTTTAATTTAATTCAAATGAACGGATTTGGGCTAGAAACCGATTTTTTTTATTGTACGACGGGGAACCCTTTACTGAGGAACTAGCTATCTTACCTCTAAATGTCGGTTTTTTTTTTTTTGAGAATTGATAATATTGATCGATTACATTGGGATTATATTCAGTGCTGCAATCAGCGTCCCCTTTATGGTGCATTTGATGGATACATTTTAAAGAAAGAAAAGATACAAAATAATTATACAGGCTGAGTTTTCTTCCAGGGCCACTGAGGCCAAGTCTGAAACAGTGAGAGTTATCGAAAAGTCATGTTAGGAGTTACGTGCACGATTTAAAAAAAAATAAGTTCTGCATTCAATAAAATCTAGTTTTTTTATAGTTTTTCTGGAAAAGTGAGTTTTTGAAAAAAATATTGCATTTATGAGTTCTTTGTTTGATAATAAAAAAAATAATGTATGATGACTATGTGCCCAAAGTTGTTGCAACACTTTCAAATTTGAAAATTTATAAATTCATCTCTATGCATTTAGTAAAGGTTATAGGTTTAGAATATGCGTATGCTAAGTTATTAAATCCTCTTTTGCTGTATTTTCTGTTCGTAATGAGCTTAAATTGAATCGTCATGGATTAAAAAACGTTGGCTTTTTGTGGTAACGCAGCTGATGGCAAGGCACGGACACCCTAATGGCTGAACAATTTGAATATTGTCGTACCCACCGTACATCTTTCAGTATTTTTTATTCTCCAGAGCCATTCTGTATGACCAATGGTGTCTTAAGGCGCGCTACAAAGCTATAATCGTGGCAGAAACGATTATGAGAGTTGTCAACGGCAAGCTGTGGTTGACGCATGTGTATCGAAAATAAAACTTATTCTGAGATCGCGTTGCTGGTATGTAGGTAGGTTATGTGACCATATGATGGTACCTTTACTGGCACAGAACAAATAAACTTATTTAAATTCGTCCTAATATTTATTCTGAGTCTAGGTGTCTGACCGATGCTATGACGATGAACACACCGACGTCGACAGAGGTCGTAATTTTTCAAATAATTCATGATTAAAATTAAACTTGAATTGGTATCAAAAAACTAGCTTACCTTTAATGTAGATAAACATGTAACCTATCATTTTAAATAAATCGTAAGTCAATATTCATTGTAGGTATCACAATATTTCTACTATTTACATGGTTACACGTTTCAATAAATATTTTTGTCTAGAAATTTTTCAGCTATTATGTTTTCAGCTTACCTTTAATGTAGATAGATACCTGAAGTAATACATATATAAAAAAAAGACTCGTGACTTGATCAGAAGTACTATAATTTTCCATTGGAAAAAGAGGAAACGTCTAATGACAGGGCCTTAACGCGCCCGCGTTACGATATCTGCATGGAATCATCGTATTGACATATCGTAACTCGGACGCGTTTAGATACGATTGGTCATACAGAATAAGGGTGCTGTTTTGCACAATGGAGTCGCCATTGTTAAAAACTGAAGAATCCATAAATTTGATCCATGACATAAAACCAACATTATTCTAATTTTAAAATTTATGAGTAATACTGTTTTCAAACGCTCAAGTTCTTCGCATTCGGCGATAACAAGCTTTTTTAACACGATCCGATTTTAAAAAGTTCTACACGAACAGAACAAGAGTATTTAATAGCTTCGCTTACGCATTTCAGACTATACGAACAACCTTTACTAAATGCATAAAGATGAATTTATAAACTTTCAAATTTGAAAGTGTTCCAACAACTTTGGGAACATAGTCATCATACATTATTTTTTATTGGAAAAAACTCACCTGTATATTGATATTATGGGAGTCAAATCGACACCATACACATACAAGATCCAATCTAGGATCTATTATATGCATATGATAATGTCTAGGAAACACAAAATTGCCAGTTTTTCAATGAGCCAGCTTAATTTCCACCATCAGTACGGCCGAGTGCTGTCACCAGTCACACGTCCACGGAGCTTGTTTGCAGAAAGCTAGGCTAGGCTTTGACGTATGTGACGCAGCAATCAGTTACACTCACTGCATTGTAAAGACAGGGTCAAAGCTACACTGGTCGATAAACGTGGTTTGCAGATAAAAATAAATTAAATAGACTCATGATTTTTTCCCCTTCGAGGATTCACCTTTGATCACTACTCAGAGCGTAGATCTTATGAGGATCGCCTACTAGGGGGTAGTCAGAGGCACGTCGAAACTTAAGTTCGGCACATGCTCACGTTTTTCAAGTAGCTAGGATTCAATACGTGACAGGTTGCAAGCCCACCGCTGATGCTAACCCATACTTCTGAAATGGGCTATCAATGAAAGTTAAACAAAAAATTCTTCAATATCCTTAAAAACCGCCATTTGCCTCATTCAAATTCAAGATTCTTGCAAACCTGAATTCCTCCTTCATCTTGTATTCACGTAATGTAATCAAAACCAATAAACGAAATTAGATTCGCGATACAAGTTGTCCATCTCCTTTCAAATATTTGTAAGAGCTTGTAGATAGGGAGCTCGGCGAGCTTTTAAGCAACAAGTAAGATCCCGTTTGAGGACGCATCTCGGCTTTATTAAGAGCCATTCGTCTTCGGGCTGATCGGATATCGCCCCTTGCAAGGAAATACTGGCGGAATTCTCAAATCACCTTAAAACTAAAACTGTTGAAATGTTAATCTTAAGTCGCGTATCGAATCCGTCATAAAATATATTTCCACGGTGGAAACGGTAGGTGATATTTTATCCGGTGGTTATTTACCAATTTATCAATTTAACATAGGTACAAAAAGTAGATCAAAATCAGTGATCGTAATGCAGTAAGATTTTTTTAGGATTACTTTGAAACGTCAAATCTACCGCCTGTTCGGAATCGCGACCAGCACTCAAGGAGGCAAGATCCTAGGGCTAGTTATTTATTTTGTGATCCATCACAAATAGCTTAAAATTTCTTTATAATCATTGCTATTGATTCACAGCAAAATATTTTGAATGCCTACGTAATTAGAAATTTATCAAATGTAATCAGCTTTCCTAGATAGCATTTGTTTTGAAAAAAAAAAAAAAATTGACAAGTTTAGCACATTATTTGGTAATCTACACTATTTTTATAAAGACAAAAGATTTGTATTTGTGTATCTAAATATATTTATTTTTGGTAGTATTAAATAGGCTCAAAAAATACTGGACCGATTCAAGACATTATTTCACATTAAAAGGTGATGTTTTAAATGTGAATATAAACGCCGGTAGAAAAGATACCACGATATTTATACCTGTGTATTAATAATTATCCAAATAAATTACTTCGTAGTCAAAGCTATTTCAAAACCTGTAGATCACTTTTTGAATTATTCAAATCTAACATTCCATTCAGTATACATCGTGAATTGAAAATTTTTATCAAAAAAATATTATTTACTGGATGGATTTGAACGAAACTTAGCATAATTATTACTGATATATTTGGCTAGGATGTAAACAATTTATTTATAATGATATACTAAGCTGAGTCATTTATTAAATATTTTATTCATGAGTTTACGATAAATATCGTTTTAAAGACTTAAAAAAACAAGCATGAGCTCTCTGCACAAATAATTTACTACGCGCGAGGAGTCTCTTACTTTGATGCTCTTTCTATACATTCAAGTAAATTCAAATACAAATACTTGGGTTGACTTGAAATATAGCTGTAATATAAATTTGGGAAAACTCCCAGTTGTTTTAACAACATTTTTGCAGTGTATAGCTAACCTGATTCAGTGACGAGGCACGAAACATTTTTTTTGTGATGGAAATCGTTAAAAAACTCTTCACTTAGCAGACGAAGCCGCGACCTTATATGGGGGCTGTGCAACCGGTTGTAACCGATGGTCACGTGGAGTTGGTGGATAGAGGCGGCTTATGATTATATAGCGTCAGCCATGTCGAGGCTTGCCTGGGCAAGAATTAGGTCAACAATGGAGCGAGCCTTCCGAGAAAATGCTTTGTTCAGCAGTGGACTTATATGGGCCGGAACTATAGTGATGAACATAGAACCTTGGCGCAAGTATAACTGCGCAGGGTCAGCTGGTTCATTATAAAAGCGAAGAGTTTGCCTTATGATCGATTTATTAACTTTATGGAGCCTAGTTGTGGGAACAGCGAGATTTTTTTCTTATATCTAGTATTGTTATTATGTTTATCACATTTTTTTCTTATTAAACACGAAGTTTTTATTGAGTTTATGTGTACAATAATGAATGACAGAATTGCATAACTTCATACATCAGCGGAGTGGATGATTTTTAAAATAAATTGATAGGAAAAAAAAATGAGGTTGGGTCAGATGTAAACTTTCATATAGCTCGAAGGCTTCTCTGTAAGTGTACTGTATTTTTGCCGCCGTTGGACGTTGGAGAGGCCTTTTCTCTAATGATCTTCTCGAGAGGTTTTAAATTATATTCCTGCACAACAATCCACACTCGACACACAACTCGAGACGTCGCCTTCATTAATGAAATAACATGTTAAGATTCACTTTTTGTCCTAAATTAATGAGGATTCCGCGTGTTTTATTGGTTTTATACCGGTTTCTATACAAAGGATAAATGATGGTCTCATTTGATGACAATATTCTTGATCATAAACCAGCATCGTAGCAACTGACTTTGACGATTCAAAAGAACCCTAATGATTGAATAAATTAACATAAGTAGCGTAATTTTATCTTATCCTTGTTATTTATTGTTATAGCTGCAGAGAATATAGTTACACATTATGGCCAAATTTCATTTTCCTATTACGGTTCATGAGATACAGCCCGCTGACAGACGGATGGACGGTAGGACAGTGGAAGCTTAGTAATAGAGTCCCGTTGCTATACCTTTCGGGTATGGAACCCTAAAAATAGAACACGGTCTTGGTATAAGGACAAGATGAATCACTTCGGTGTCCTGTCGAAACGCGAAATAGACAAATATAAGTTAATTTAATACACTGATAAAAGGGCCCACAAGTTGTGTTGAGAGTGCTATGAAAAAAGCGTTTCACTGAAGTATTAAATCAGGAATCAGATTATCCAGGAACCAAAGTGGTCGACATAGCTCAAAGGGTTAGTAGGCCGAAGTAGCAGTGGACTGGCCATAAATTTGCCAAAGAACTGTGGAGAACCAGGTTTACGAATCCTTCAGTGGAGACCACGTCAAGGCAAGCTTGAGAATAGGACGCCCTCCAACTAGATGGAATGATCACCTCCGTACATTACAGGACAGGACATTTATTTCACACAGCGCCATCTAGCCCCAAACTCAGCATAGCTTGTAATATGGGAACTAGTTCCCACGTACGTACTTTGTAAATACATACGTACTATATGATACAACAAACATCTATATTCATCACACACATCTTTGTCCTGGGTGGGAATCAAACCCACACCTACAGCGCAGAAGGCAGAGTTACTGAGCTATGTCTTGTATTGGCGGGCAAAGAGTGAATGAGAAAGGCTGACGATGGCTCAGTGGCGCCCCTAGGAAAAGACCTACGCAGTGGACTATAGGTTGATCAAGATGATGATTTAATAGAACTCATTTATTCATTGCGAATTTCTCCTCATAAATACTATTAAACTCAGGTCAGTACTTTTCCCGTCAGTGTATCCGGCATCAAATGTATAAGTTGCCAAGCACGCAAATAAAGTTCGACAGGTATTCGAAACTTCTTCATTTAACTCTCGTAATACACACACTCGTTAATTAATATTGGTATGAAAGGAAACCTAAAAGTTGTTTACTTGCAAACTTGTAACTACATGAATAAAATTACTATGTTGAAAAGGCTTAGGGGTCTATCTACCCTTAGAGAAGTTAATAGAATGATGGTTAAATGAAACAAACTCATTTCATTAACATGATTTTATGTTATACGTCGCGTATCAGGCTAATTATATTGGCGCCAGTCCCTTTCGTTCTCGGTTGTCTTATAAGGGCATGAATTAAAAATAAAATCTTGGATGCTGGCCGTAAACAAATAGGGGATATTACCCTGTTGTTCATTTATTGTGTATATAATATTGTGATCTGAATAATGGATTGGACCAACATTTTCTTGAGACTCAATTAAATCGGGATTTCGAAAATATATTAAAAATATCCCATAGGTATCACAATCAGCATATTGTTACATCCAGTCATTGTGCGATCTATGTTACTTTGATTGGTTTTGTTTTCTTGTCACATCCATACATTATTTGAACTATGTAACTTCGACTGGTTTTGTTTGCTTGTCACATCTAAACATTATTCGATCTATGTAATTTCGACTGGTTTTGTTATCTTGTCACATCCAGTCATTATTCGAGCTATGTTACTTTGACTGGTTTTGTTTTTTATTTTCTTGTCACATCCAGTCATTATTCGAGCTTTGTTACTCTGACTTACTTTGTTTGCTTGTCACATCCAGACAATATTCGAGCTATGTAACTTTGACTGGTTTTGTTTTCTTGTCACATCCAGTCATTATTCGATCTATGTAACTTTGACCGGTATTGTTTGCTTGTCACACCGAGACATTATTCGAGCTATGTTACTTTGACTGGTTTTGTTTGCTTGTCACATCTAAACATTATTCGATCTATGTAATTTCGACTGGTTTTGTTATCTTGTCACATCCAGTCATTATTCGAGCTATGTTACTTTGACTGGTTTTGTTTTCTTGTCACATCCAGTCATTATTCGAGCTTTGTTACTTTGACTTACTTTGTTTGCTTGTCACATCCAGACAATATTGGAGCTATGTAACTTTGACTGGTTTTGTTTTCTTATCACATCAAGTCATTATTCGAGCTATGTAACTTTGACTGGTTTTGTTTTCTTTTCACATTCAGTCATCATTCGATCTATGTAACTTCGACTGGTTTTGTTTGCTTGTCACATCCAGTCATTATTCGATCTGTGTTACTTCGACTGGTTTTGTTTTCTTGTCACATCCAGTCATTATTCGATCTATGTAACTTTGACTGGTTTTGTTTCCTTGTCACATCCAGTCATTATTCGATCTATATAACTTCAACTAGTTTTGTTTTCTTGTCACATCCAGTCATTATTCGATCTATGTAACTTTGACTGGTTTTGTTTGCTTGTCACATCCAGTCTTTATTCGATCTATGTTACTTCGACTGGTTTTGTTTGCGCTCACTATCAGTTTTTAAAATCTACCCGCATCGTTCTAGTAGAAATTATTGTTCTTGTTACTAAACATAAATTGAATTTACTACAACACAATTGTAGCTACACTTATCTATTAATAATATGTATAGTACCTCTGTTAGTTTTATATCTTGATTGTGCACGCGACTATCACGTATCTGCCACCATAACGTAAGTTATCTTAGCTTATTAGTTGATAAGTTCAGATGAAGTTTAATAAAGAATTAAAAGACATGCTGCGTTTTTAGTTCTAGTTTTTGTTTTTTTGTACGACGGGTATTCACTTGGCCTTCATCTCACCTGGTTCCAAGTTGAGATGAGGATTTGTTTTGACTTTTGTTTGTTGTGACATTTTTTATTATTATACCACAAAGAAGCGCTTGGCCTTCATCTCACCTGGATCCAAGTAATGATAAGGCCGAAGGTGGAGGCGCACTTCACCCGGAATCCTCAACAAACTGAGGAACTGGCTTACCTCCAAATGCCGGAACGCAACATTTTAGAATTGTTGTTCCAGGCGGACTTAAAACAAGTCCTACCACCAACCAAACCAAGCACAAATATTCTTCTATTTGTTTTATAGCTAAAATATAAAAGTATGTAGGTATATTTTTTTTTACTTCTCAAGACATATTCTCTTCTCTCTACTCATATTCAATAGTTACGTGTCATGGTCTTAGCGTTCAGTTCGTAGTAGCTTTACCCACTGCACTATGGTGTGTGATAGATGTTTGCTCTGTATTTGCGTGTAATATTATTATATTTAATAAGTGTATCACCGTATACCGTAATCTAGTTTCCATGACAACAAGTAATGCTTAGTTTTTCGCTTGATAGCGCTGTGTGTATCCAATATATTTATTTATTGAATTTTGAAGCTACTTGCATCAAATTCCGATGTTATCAAAGTGTCTGTTATCACATATACCGCTATGATTGATCATTGATTAAAAGTAAATGTAATCGAAAAATAAACCATGGTAACTTGCTCGTTGATAATAATAAATAAAATAATATTAATTAACATGCTCTTGGTGATTTAATATTACAGAAATGTTAGAGGATATCCACAGAACTAACTACAAACTAAGCATACCTTGTAATATAGGATATAATACAAACATATATCAGAATGCAACGCGCAACAAAATAAGTGACTAAACAAACTGATTTATCTATGATTACAGGTTGAATATGCTCAAGTACCTTAGAATAGAAATAATAAGTAAATTGCCATTATGATCAATTGTGGTTCATCAATCAAGTATTCCTACATTCATAGTAAAAATAAAAATTAAATCCAAATTGATTGCATCCGTAAACATTGTTGATGTTTTTCGTTCTCTAATTTCTTATATCGTTCGGTTCAATGTACACTCACTAGCACAAAAGCCTATTCGATATTCTAACATGATATTCAAATATCCGAATACGTAGAAAAAAAAGTACAGCTGTGTCTATGTAAATAATACTATAGTAGGTCCAATTATATAGATCACATTTGACATCTGGCTGTTTTAGCTTCATAGTGAGGTGACCTGCTTAGAAACATCGATTAAATTATCGATCGATTTTCGTTCGTAAATTATGGAAACAGAATGAGACAAGTACATTTCAGAAATTCTAATTATTCTGTTTCGGCATTTAGAGGTAAGATAAGGTTCCTTAGTCTTTTAATGTTGCCTAATCATAATTTGACACTAGGTGAGATGATAGCCAAGCGCTTTCCTGAACTTGGAGTTAAAAAAATGCGAATAAATGCATTTTTTATTACACTATGTACTTGTCTGATTGTGCATAGCAGCTCTAACAATAAATCATCAAAAAGTCACTGTGCAGCAAATAGTGCATAATTTTTTACTCCAAGTTCAGGAAAGCGCTTGGCCATCATCTCACCTAGTGTCAAATTATGATTAGGCAACATTAAAAGACTAAGGAACCTTATCTTACCTCTAAATGCCGAAACAGAATAATTATAATTTGATTTACTGCAATTTGAGGTTCCGAACCGACATTCAACGCTACTGAGTGTATAGTGGAGAGTATTGGTACATGTTTGTCTTGGTTTGGCTTAATTAATTTTACCTTCATACGTCGATACTGTTTACCGGGCTCCTTAATTGAAAACGCTTCTGTAGGAGTAAATGAAATCCTATTTGCTTCGGGTGATTGAAGCGCGTTTATCTTTAAAGACTTGTTATTACTTATTTGCAGCCGGTCGGAGTTCCTGCTAATCGCGGCAAGAACTTTGTAAACGGCTATGTCATTAATAATTGTCATCAAAAATACTTAAAGATCATGTCCATCCACACTTACTGACCTCTTTGGTCTAGTGGTTCGACCACCGCTGGTTCATACCCAGAGGTCCCGGGTCGTTCTCTTACATGTGTGTGCTTGGTTTGATAGGTGGTAGGACTTTTTTTAAGTCCGCCTGGCCATCATCTTAACTAAATCTGTCGCCATTACAACTCTATATTAGTAGGTTAGGTTCGTTAGCTTGGCCTTCATCGCACATGGTTTCACATGAGATGAAGTTTTTCACCAAGGCTAAAAGCTTCCCCGTCGTACAATAAAAAACCAAAAAAAAACATTTCGGCTGCGATTTTGCGGCATCCACATGACAAAACGGTAGTAAATGTAAGACCCAGAGGTCCCGGGCTCGATTCTCAGGGGGGTACATGTTTGTACATCTACCATCTTACCTAACTATGACACCATAACTTGACAACATTAACAGGTGGGTAAGAAAGCCAGTTCTTCAGTCTGTTGAGGGTTCCGGGTGAAGTGCGCTTCTACCTTCTTCCTTATCATAAATGAAAGCCAAGCGCTTCCCAGTCGTGAATAGCTTTCTGTTTTGTTTACGAAAATTTTGAAAATTTGTTTATGAAATTTTACCCAGTAAAATCTTGCTTGGGTGCTTAGGCAAGATGCAGTTGATAGTCAAATTTGATAATAAATTGCATAAAAAATAATAAAACCAGCGTTTTATATCAAATCGATTCATTTAAATTAATGTCTTCGGTAGCTGTCTATTGCGACCTGTCTATCTCGTGTCGTGTATCTTTCAAATGGAATGCTAGTTGCCTATAAATTGCAGTATTACAGTAAAACTAAACTAAAAAGTCTGGTGTGATGTACGCCATCAAGGAAACAATTGAATACTACATTGGATCCTTTATGCTCACTGGGTCTATGTTTTGAGTTATTACCGCGGAACGAAGAAGTGCAGGTAATTAAATTTTGATTGCCCTCGGCTTGTTATTGCAATTTATTAATTTTCCATGGAATAGAGAGCAGTGCAGTTGTGAATATCGCCCGCCCACGACGCTTGGCGAATGCAATAATGCCTCATTATGAATTTTATGCGGCTTTAAATCACAGTTACCTTGGCTAATAAAAATAATTAAATACTTCTTTCTTTAAGACTTCTTCTTCTCCTGTCGGAGGCCAAGTCCTACTTTGGCCCGTTGAGTAATTTGTTTTTAATTATTTTTTTTTAAAACAATTTAATTTTCAAAATAAATAATCTGAAAACGATTTATTTTGAACAATATATTTCCGCAAAATAACGCTTTGATTGTTTATTTCTTTCCTATTTGTACGTGGAGGAAGCGCTTGAGTTTTACTCACCTGGTTCACACCAGTTGAGTAAAACTCAAGCGCTTCCCCCTTTCAAGTTATGATAAGGCCTAAAGTGGATGCGCACTTCACCTGGAACCCTCAACAGACTGAGAAACTGGCCTAATGCCGGAACATAACAGTATAGTATAGTTGTTATTGAGACAGACTTAGGTAAGATGGGATCCGGGCGAACTTAAAGCTATAATAAGATATATCCATCAACCATTTTTTTTCTTTTGGCGTGGTTTTGGCGAGGTTATAATTGTATGCCATAACAATCAACATAGGGTATATTATCCAGGTACACACTTGACGTGACTATTGCATTTATCTCTTATTGAATTGAGTTTCTCTCATACATATATTATAGAGGCGACACGTGACCCAAGGGCTGGCTCTTATTTAGGCCAGAGAATTAGCATAGCTATTCAGCGTGGCAATGCAGCCAGTGTCTTGGGCACGCTTCCGCCTGGTACTGGTCTGGCACAGTTGAGTTACCTATAGGCCGTTTGTAACGGTCCTTAGGAAATCTGACTGATTCCTTTGTACATATTTAGTTTAATTGTACTTTTTGTTGAATAAATACTATGTAATATATTATCTTCTAATACCAGTATTTTTTATACTTAAATGGAGATCTTACAATAACTTAAAATGTTGGTTAATCCAATGCAATCTTCAAAGATTTATTTTAGATATTTTTAGATTTATTTCGCTTAAAAGGAACTGAAATCAGCTCTAACGAGTCTAAAATGTTTTTGTTATACGCCTTACTAATATTATTTTTTTGAACGACGGGGAAGCGCTTGGCCTTCATCTCACCTGGTAACAAGTTAAGATAAGGCCGAAGGTGGAAGCGCACTTCAACCGGAATCCTCAACAAACTGAGGAACTGGCTATCTTACCTTTGAATGCCGGAACACAAAAAATTTAGAATTGTTGTTATGGTAACAGAATTAGGTAAGATGGTAGTAGCTAGCCAGGCAGACGTAAACAAAGTACTACCACCAACCAAAAACTAAACTACTAAAACTAACACAAACTTAAAGTGAAATAAATTATATACCAAGCATTTCTCACGCTCACTATTAAAACGGTAACTATGACAAGGGATATAATGTAATCATTATATTTATAAGTATTCCATTATATGTAATTTAAAAGCAATAAGCTTAAATTTTATTTTTATTGATTCTGTCAGTTTTTTATGGAGTCGATTGGGTTCATTGAATTGGTTGATTATCTATGGTGGTAAGTGGCAGTAAAATGCTCCGTCATCATCACTTCTATATAATATTATAACGGATATTATTTGAGTTGAGTTGCTTGTGTTTTTGAACGTTTTTTAGTGACCCATATAATATGTATTACCTTTAAATATATAAATTGTTTGTCGTGTCGTCTACGTGACGCCACTTACAAGAGGACCTGGCTGAAAACCAGCGCATCATTGTTGCTTTATGCTCGATGCTGCAATAAAACTGAGTCACAGTACCTTTTTACGCATATTTTAATTTTGTTAGATATTAAATGTGTTCGTCACAGTGTAGCTTCGTTTATGTTAGTTTAAGCCAAGTATAGTTTTATTATTTTTTGATTGGGTATATAAATCTCTTTTCTTTCTTTATTTTAATCACACTTTTATTGAAATATTTTTATTTATTTCTTCAACATATTTCAACCTTATACAATGTTTCTAAAAAATGGTATAAAAATCTTGTATGCCATAATAATTCGTAAATGTATTCACATATCTACAGATCTCGATTAAAATTGAGATGATAAAATCAGCCGCCTCTGTGGTCTAGAGGTTTGCACACCGGTGTCAGATCTAGAGGTCCCGGGTTCGATCCCCAGGGGAGTACAATAGTTTGCTTGATTTGGAAGGTGTGGAAATCTTTTAAATTGTTGTGGTCCGCCATTTGGAGGTAAGGTAGCCAGCTCCTCGGTATGTTGAGGATTCCGGGTGAAATGCGCTTCACCAATCGGCCTTATCATAACTTGACACCAGATGAGATGAAATCCAAGCGCTTACCCATCGTACAATAAAAAAAATAAAACGAGATTAAAACGAATGCTATCGCAATTATAAATTATTTATTCTCATAAAAAATTACTTATCTTAAATATTATATACTTAAAACAACTTACAGCCCTCCCACTACAATACATAATCTGATCATTATGTATTTTATAACGATACAAAATCCATCAAAACATCATTAAACAGATTTGAATTATAAATAAATAACACTAATTGGTTATCCAAACACTATAAAAATAATCCTAAAAGAACTAAATTTAATTGACACTCACGAGCATGCTTACGATTATTGGAATCATAATTATATGCAGGGAACTAGAATTTCGCGTCACAATCAGAAATAGTCTCAAATAAATACCTACATTTTGTAAGATTTATGGTCTGTGTCGTTACATTGCTTTATTGTCCATTTATCAACGCTTAACGAGCAATAATCGTGGCGTTTTAACGGATTTAAGCTTGTTAAAATACTTACCTCATATCGGTCTATCTAGAAGTCTATGCAACATTAGTTTTAATAATGATTTCAAACATTCCATTTCAATGGTCGCTCGTAATAAAACACATTGAATTAAGTGTGGAGAACTACAAATTAAATAAAAGTCGTTCTAGTGTGGTTCTTTACTCCAACTTTTAGAAGGATCCCAGGTTTCGCTTATTACTTTATTATTAGGAAACATCGAAAAAAAAATACTTGGTATTATATATTATGTAACAAGCTTCATAGCTCAGTTGTTAGTAGTTTGCCTTCTGCGCTGTAGGTTATGGGTTCCATTCCCACCCAGGACAAACATTTGTGTGATGAGTATAGATGTTTGTTCTGGGTTTGGGTATTGTATTGTGTGATAAGTATGTATTTACAAAAAAAAACTATCCGTAATCTAGTGCTCATATATATACCCATATAGCTATGTTTAGTTTGGGGCTAGATGGTGTTGTGTGAAGTTAATTTCAATGGTTTGGTCCACTCTGTCCACACTTTTCTACCTTTTCAGTGTAGCAACTCTCACTCTCTCAAAGGTTTGCTGGTAGAAAACTCTGTAAGGGTTAAGCTCGCCTCTGTACATATGTTTTCTTATGACATGTTATAATCATACTTATGTGTACAATAAAGAATTACAAGAATTACACTCTGGACCTATATGTACTTACGATCGAGCATGCAACACATTCAATTGAGCGACCGCACAGCTAAACATAACATTGAAATCAGACAGTTACCATAACAACAATTCTTAAATTTTAGTGTTCCTGCATTTTAGGGGTAAGATAGCCAGTTCTTCAGTTTGTTGAGGATACCGGGTGAGCGCGCTTGCACATTTGCCTTATCATAACTTGAAAATCAGGTGAGATGATGCCGAGCAGGTGCCCTTCATACAATAAAACGCTTAAACTATCTGTCAATTTGATAGTAAAACAGTTTTGTCGATTGTTTGTTTCAGAATGTTCGGTTCAGGCGGCGCGTGCGCAGCGTGTGGGCAGGCGATCCCCGCGAGCGAGTTTGTCATGAGAACGAATGCGCCGCAACAACCTCTACACGTCTTCCATATAAAATGTTTCGCGTGCTCAAAATGTGGCTCGCATCTTATGCAGGGTGATAGGTATGTCTAATAATACTCTTTAAAACGTATATACATCTAATACATCTAAAACGTACATGCATATAAAACGTAAATACATCTTTAACGTATATACGCCTAAAACGTGCATACATCTAAAACGTATATACACCTAAAACGGATATACATCTAAAACGTACACACATCTTAAATGTATATACATCTAAAGCCACGTATATTACAAATACATATAAGCCTCACAGCTCAGCTGTTAGTAGCTCTGCAGTTTACGCGTATTTTTTATATGGTATAGGTTTGGTTGGTGGTAGGACTGTGTTTAAGTCCGCCTGGGTAGCTACCACCATCTAACCTAAGTCCGTTGCCATAACGACAATTCCAAATTGTTGTGTTCCGGCCATTGAGATATAAGATAGCCAGTTCCTCAGACCGTTGAGGATTCCGGGCTTTCACCTTCGGCCTTATCATAACTTGACAGGTGAGAAAGCCAAGCGGTTCCTTTTATGATAAAATGAATGAAATGAATGAATGAAATGAAAAATACTTTATTGCACACCTTAAAAATAAAAACTGGATGACTTAAAAATAAATGTACAATGGGCGGTCTTATCGCTAAGAAGCGATTTCTTCCAGACAACCTTTGGATGGAGAGGATTTCATGGCTAAAGAGGTGGTTGGTGGTGCACATATTAATTAGGGTCTAGCTAAAATATTAAACTATACGTAAATCATACATTATAAGTAAAGCTATGCTACAAATATACACACTACTTATATAATATAAATATAAATACCTACATACTATACAATATGTACTTACATACTATACTATACAAATATAATACACAAATATAAATATATATTTACATGTATAAATATATTTACTTAGATAATTATAATAAATGATCTAGGAGTACCATGATAAAAACATATAAAACGGCGCAGAAAACAGCAAATACGTGTTGTGGTGACGAAGGATGAGACTATTTAAACAAACCACAGACGTGGTAAACAAAAATGTGATTTCAGGTACTACATGCTCGCGGGGTCACTAGTCTGCGAGCAGGACTGGCAGAAACTAATGAAGAGTGCGAACACGGCAACTCCTGGCGCGCCTGTGCGGAAGGGCAAGGTGGGACGCCCGCGCCGCTCGCGAGAATGAGCGGCGGCCGCGCCACACCCTCACTCACATAGGGATTATGAGGAGGTAAGAACTTTTTATATACCGTTTTGTATGTCAATAAAATCGGCAAAGAGCGGACACGCAAACCGAAGGTTCAGTTTCAGTTTCAAGACAAAAAATCACGCGCAATTTTACAGTACGACGGGGGGTGCTTGACCTTCATCTCACCTGATTTTCTAGTTATGATAAGGCCGAAGGTGGAAGTGCACTTCACCCGGAATCCTCAACAAGCTGAGGAACTGGCTATCTTACCTAAATGCCGGAACACAACAATTTTTAAGAATTGTTGTTACGGCGACAGACTTAGGTAAGATGGTGGTAACTAGCCAGGCGGACTTAAACAAAGTCGTACCACCAACCAAAAGCAAAATATTGTGCTCCCGTGGGTATCGAACCCAGGACCTCTGGATCTGACACTAGTGGTCGAAACACTAGACCACTGAGGCGGTTAAAAAGTTTCTTTTATGGCCCCCTTATTTTTTAAATATATTATATTTAAATGTAAAGAGAACATTTTTTTTATATGAATTTTCAAATGAATAAGTTTTATTTATTGCTTTCATTTGTGTTCACCTTACTCAAATTATAGTCTGTAGGTTTTTTTTTTGTTTTCACATTGTTTACGGACGAAATACATTTTGGAGCTGACCGAAGCCTATTTAAGTAACTGATCGTTTATTAATCGTATAAATAACGCCTTGCTAAAAAACCGAGTCGCCGAGTCATAGAAATAGTCAATGTTTCTGTGCTTTTGCAGTATTCAATTAGAATTAATTAAACATCTCTTCTATGGCAATTCAACCACACCTGCTCAATTATTGCACAAATACCCATTAAAACCCAACAAATGCCGAACAGCACTCGACCTCTGAATCACGTAGGCGGCCAAGTGTGTGACCAATATTTGTGATTTGTTATACGAAGATTAAAGATTTAAAATCAATTACGTAGCCAATTATTGTGCATTTATAAAAGAAACCATCGATGTTGTTATATTAAAAGTTAAGGCACAATAAATGCCTAATAAAAGTTTTATACCGTGGGCGAGTCATGCTAGAGATGGGCTTTGATTGACTAAAAAAAGCCGGACCAATTTAGCTTCATATTTAAAAGAAAAGTTTCAGACACATGTAAGACATTTCAGGATATCTATCAAATAGGTTACAACTTGTTCACAACAACATCTTAACCTCAAATATGGTCAAATAAAAAGCATTGTAACTTCGTGGTCTAGAAGGTATCACCAGATAAGCCAAATCAATTTTCACATAATGATAAATAAATCCGAACGGATGTTGATTTTAAGAGTAGAGATGAAAGGGCTCGTCCGGGGAAGTACCATACCTATTTCAGCCGCCAAGCTGCATTGCTGTGTTTCGGTTTGAAGGGTATGGTCGCCGGTAAAATTACAGGCACGTGAGGCTTAACACCTTTATGCCTCAAGTTGACGGCCGCAATGCAGTGCTGTGTAAACTATGTTCTTAGTGGATGTGACATACGCAGTAAAGCATTGTAATAGGCAAGAGATACTGGCTTGTTCCGTCTCCTAGTTGTAAAAAAAAATAAAAAAAGATGAATATGAACCGGTTCCCGGATAATGCTCAGTGGTATCCGGCTTTTGCCCGCCCTAGTGACGAGTGACCTTTATCAGTGTTATTAACACTTGTGTCGTGACGCCACTCGTAAGGAGTTTCCTAAGCTTAATTAATTGCGTTAATTATGGACTGGCTAGCCGCTAGTGTAATGTACATACTATGTTGCGTGATTTGAATTACAATTGCATTTATAAATTATTAATACAATTTTATGGCGTAGTACTCACGCCTTGAAAATATTTCGAGGGCTTTTTGTAGGGTTGACGGTTATAACATTAAGAAATGAAAGCAACAAGGCGAGAAGAGTAAGCGACCTCTGCAAATAAACCTACCAATTGTATTTAACCGCCTCTGTGGTCTAGTGGTTCAACCCACCGATTTCAGATCCAGAGGTCCCGGGTTCGATCCCCATGGGGATTACAATATATTGTGCTTGGTTTGGTTGGTGGTAGGACTTTGTTGAAGTCCGCCTGGCTAGCTACCACCATCTTACCTAATTATGTCGCCATAATAACAATTCTAAAATTGTTGTGTTCCGGCATTCTGAGGTAAGATAGCCAGTTCCTCAGTTTGTTAAGGATTCCGAGTGAAGTGCGCTTCCACCTTCGGTCTTCTCAATCTGAATCTCAACTTGTAACCAGGTGAGATGAAGGCTAAGCGCTTCCTCGTCGTACCATAAAAAAAATGCATACCGTGGGTTCCGAACCACATTTCAAGTTAAATAATCATTTTCCTATTTTGGGGTACTCATTATTTGATTTTATTTTTTGTTGTTAAAGCGGCGATAAAAATGCACAGTTTGTGAAAATTTCAACTGTCTACTAATGAATGTTCATGAGATAGCCTGTTGATAGATAGATGGACGGACACTGAAGGCACTGAAGGAAAAAAATTGTTACCATTTTGTTTAATTATTTCAGTAGTAATTATTGTATACCCAACTTTAGCAACATCGCTCACAGCAACTGCCTAATGTTCTAGAATAGACCATTTACGATTGAATAGGTTATTTTACGGTAGGTATGATTCCTTTTCCTTTAACGCTTACGAACTACGCGATAGTGAATATTTCGCTTCAAACGAATACTGTTTAGGTTGTTTTTCAGCTTCAGGTACGCTTTTTGGTTTTTGGTAAATATTAGCTTCGAAATACACGTTATCTCAAAGTTATTTGAGCTATCTTACCTCTATAGGTATGCCGAAACACAACAATTTTTAGATTTTTTGTTATGACAGAATAAGGTAAGATGGTGGAAGCTAGCCGCAGGCGGACTTAAACAAAGTCCTACCACCAACCAAACCAAGCACAATATTGTACTCCCTGGGGATCGAGCCGGGACCATTGGATTTGAAATCGGTGGGTTGAACCACAAGACCACAGAAGCGGTTATAATCTCATGCATCCATCTCGTGCGTACTTACCCCCAAGGTTCCAACATAACACCGAGGCTCTTATCTATTCATAGAAGTGCGTAACCCAGCTGTCCTCATTACCTCGGCACTTCGATAAACTGCCGTTTTAGTCGGAAATAGCTTAATTAACCGCACTTATATTCCGAGGAAACTAGCTGATTGACGACTAACTATTTGCCTTACGGTTATAACGAGCGCGCATGTTTAGTAGGTACTTAAAACTGAGGTAATGGAGACTTCATTACAAAGGTATTGCTGGTAACGATACTTCGAACACTATTTTTCTAATATACGTTTTCTTTTAAATAAAAACGACTTCAAAAAAATATTTTTGCCATTTTTTCTCTCAATTTTAATTGTGTTAAACATGTCCCTATCGACCTCTGTCTGTTTCTCCGCTTACTTCTTCTATAATCAACGGGTTTTAGTACGGTTTTCTTGAATAATAATTAACATAACATTTTTGGTAACACCAGAAAAGACACATGTATGTTAGAAAACTTATTCTACGTCTTAGTAACTTATTCTACGTCTAACTTATCTTATTCTATATAAAATAAATATGTATATATTATTTAATACTACGGGGGTGTGTTTGGATTTCATCTCACCTGATTATCAAGTTATGATAAGGCCGAAGGTGGAAGCACACTTCACCCAAAATCCTCAGCTAACTGAGGAACTGGCTATCTTACCTCTAAATGCCGGAACACAACAATTTAAGAATTGTTATTATGGCGACAGAATAAGGTAAGATGGTGGTAGCAAGCCTTAAACAAAATCCTACCATCTACCAAACCAAGCACAAAATTGCTTCCCCTGGAGATCGAACCCGGGACCTCTGGATCTGAAATCGGTGGGTTGAACCACTAGACCACAGAGGCGGTTAAAATCACGTTTTTTTTATATTAATACCTCTTTATGCTGTGTTCTTACAAAGATTAAAAATTGAGAATTATAGTTTACGGTGTAATTTTATCGTGAAACCTGTATAATATAGTTTATATAACATTTAATAGATATAAATGTTTGTGTTGAATGCACCGATGAAAAATGATGTTTATCTTGATAAGAATTATTTTAATTGGCTGTGGAATGCAGTTCGCCAACCGGTGTCAGATCCAGATCATTCCCGGGTTCGATCCCCAGGGGAGTACCATATGCTTGGTTTGGTTGGTGGTTCTACACCTTGTTTAAGTCCACTTGGCTAACTACCACCATCTTACCGAAGGCGTCGCTATATCAACAATTCAAAATTATTGTGTTCGAACATTTAGCAACGGGTAAGAAAGCGCACATTTTCGTTTTATTAGTAAATTGCACCCTTGCAAAGCCGAGGCGGGTTGCTAATACCTTGATATAGTAAAATCGTGAAATCAAATTATGAATTCATTTGAGAGACTCATCTTTGATTTTAGCTCACTTAGTGGAAAGCAGTGTAAATCCGCAGTGTAAGTCCACAACAGCTACTGTAAGTCCTTTCAGACAGGTTAAAAATTCACGAATCATAAGCGGAACAGAGGGATGAAGGCGAAAGCTGCCCTCCCGCAAACCATTTGCACTCACGACAGAAGCCACTCACCGTTGATGGCGGGATTACGTCAACAGTATTACCTACCTATACCTACGCTTTGCTCCCTCCGACAGTCATATCTGAATACATAACACAAACCTCAGTCTTAAAAGACTGCGGAGAATTAATTCGATTAAGAGACGTGTGAATACCGCAAAGAGAAGTGGCGAAGAAACGCAATTAAGCTGTTCATTGAACACCACACAAAGACCGGCTTTGTTTATATGAGCGAGCCGCTCGGTCGGAAAGCGGTAACCTGCGACCGTAATAGAACCTACTTGGAAGATATGCCCAGAAGCGCCGCGGGACGCTTGCCCGGTAAACTCGACAGTAAATGTTTATAGGGCTTCGAGCAAATTCGTAATTAGAGTAGTTGGATAACAGGATAGTTGTGTAAAGGCGTGCGAGTCTAGCGACCGAACGCCGTAGGCGGGATTCCCGCTACAAAATGCACCAAAGTTTAAACACTATTAAACTTATTTTGGTAGCTCGTGAAACAATTGTCCAGTGACTAAAGTAACGGCACAGAGCCGTGATGTTGTTTGCTAGCTTCATTACCCTTGCATGAAAAGCATTGCCAACTTTATGATTTCATTTTTGATTTTCATCGCACATTATTGTTTTGAACAACAGTGCTAATCTAAAATGCAATCACTGGGACCCTTGAACGAACCGCCAAAACAGCTCTATTACAACCACCCCTTTATTAAAACTACAGTTAATAACAGGGGTGGTTGGTATTACTTTGAGCGGACATGGTCAAAGGCGCGATGTTAATTGGAACACACCTGAAAATGACAGCGCCTTTACGGTTGGGCTATGTTTGGCGTAAAAATGAAGTGCGCCGCTGGCAACACAGGCGCGGGGACTGACCGCCTTTGTAACGCGATTACTCAGACTTGTCGAAAGTTAATTAAATAACGTTTTTCCGAAATACCTGGCGGGGTTGTGATCAAAGTGGAATCTTTCCACAAAGGGTGCCCGCAGCTTCCAACCACTGCAGTGGACAGGTCCTCTGCTGTTCGTCGCTGGTGACGGCGCGGCTTTGAGCGTACACGGTGTGCTCTGCGGAGAATTGAGTGGGCGTACAATCAGACACTTGGACGTTTTGATTGATGACTGCTATCTACCTCTAGTGTATCTAATTCAATCGGCCCCGATCTGCACGCGAGGGTCGTTTATGACCGCGATGGCTTCGCGATATGCCGCTCCAGTCAATATTAGCTTGAAATAGTGGAAAAGCTTTTTTGATTGCGTACGAATGATTGGATATTTCTACTTTTATGATTTCAATGCTGCTAAAAGTTGTGAAAAGGTTTGTAGCTTCTCGATGTTATGGTCGCCGAGACCCCTACAAAACCTTTGAGCTTAGTGAGTAAGTAAGTATATAAAATCTGGTTATTTTGACAAATTATATTGGTATCATTCACTTAGCACTAACACTCTAAATAATTAATACTAAATGAATTATGGTAAAATGGTTATGAGCCGCTCTGATTGATGGTAAGACGCAAACTGAACTAGATTTACTTGATTCGCAGCAAAACTGCCATTGTGAATGCTTACAACGCACTATGCGTTTTGCTGCGTGTTCAAATATCTTGAACAAGTTGCATGTTTAAAAATTAATCCACGACCTCTTAAAGCAATCTTGTTTTGATATTACTTAAAAAAATAATATTATATCCAGTGTAGAAAAAAAAAGACAAAAGTAATGTATTATCAAAACGAGAACGCTTTTATAAGACGTGGTTAGGCTCCTGAATGCCATATTTCTAATTTCATGGTTTCAAAAAACACGGTTTTAATAAATAAAATACGTTTTATTAGTTTTGAAATCGGAAATTTGATACTATAGACTATAGAGATATAATATTACAGGACATCAATTTTACACAGCGCTATCTAGCCTCAAACTATTTGACATTAGCTTATTACAAGCTAATGGGAACTAGATTACGGATAGAATACTTGTATACTTTTTTTTTGTTAACACACACGTGCCAAATGACCCAAACACAGGACAAGCATCTATATTTATCACACAGATGTTTGTCCTGGGTGGGTATTGAACCTGTGGGTTAGGCCTACAGCGCAGAAGGCAGAGTTACTACCAACTGAGCTTGTTGATAATAAAACATTGTATTGTATCCTCCTCCATCTCATTTTTTTCGCATCGTTTATATAATTACCGATGCGAAAATGTATAACCTATACACGATATTGTAGCTCTCAGTGTCACATCCCATCGACCTTCGAGCCTGCAGAGTGTTACAACTGAATGCTGAGGACAAAAATGGCTTCACATTGGACCAAATGCACTTAACTCTCATCGCTAATAAATATTGAAAAGATCGCTTACTCAAAATATTAACATCTATAATGTAACATCTGTAATGTATTATGTAGCTAATTGATTCAGGCTAATTGATTTAGTATAGATATTTACTAAATATCTTTCTGTTTTCAGAATATTTATTTTGATCAATAATGTATCCATAACGTCGGAGAAAAAAAGCAAAAAAAAAAATGATTACCCTCCTCCGAGGCAGTGAAGTAAAAAGCATTTTTTTATTCAACTTGGCAACACCTGATGTTACGTGTATATTTAGAAAGAACACGACCTACGCGGCACTGCATTGCGCCCGTCAACATGACACACAGAGGTAGAGTCTCGCTTGCCCGTAATTTCACCGGTAACCATACATTTCAAACTGGTACACGATATGCTAATGGCGGCCGAAATAGGTATGGTGGTAGTACTTCCCCGGACGAGTCCATTCACATATTACTACTCTTAGCATGTTTAATTTTACCTCAACCTACTTGGGTTGTCATTAACTGGGGCTGTATTATATGGGTGTCGCTAACTAGACACTTCTATATTTATCTTTATTATAGCGCTAAATAATTGTGTAAATGAAATATTTATAAGCGTGTTTAATATGGAAAATTAATGCTAATTGGCTGCCTTGGCAAATATACAAATAATTCTTGTCAGTAACAACCTAAATTGACACTTAATTTTATTATTGAATTTGGAGGTTTGACGTTTTAATTTTTAATATCGTAGTCAGACCATATCTACCCATTACATCGATATACTATTTTATTTAGATACCTCAAGGTTCGACCATATAATTAATATCGAATTATTAAATTCACTACAACTTACTTTTAAATATATGAATGCCTAAAAAAACGTACCTACAATAGTTCTTTAGTTGTTTGTGTTACAAAGTGTCCGTGTTTAATTTGACTGCTGGTAGGACTTTAAGTCGATTGTGGTTATGGTAAGTGGATTTGTGTAAGTTAATATAAGCTGTGGCCCTTCTGTTGAGATCCCATAGTCAGCTTCTGTGACATCCCCAGGCTGAGATGCATGGGTCTTTTTACCTTTAAAATGCCGGAACACATTTCAATAATTGTTGTTATGTCAACAGAATGAGGTAAGACGGTGGTCTAGCTACCACCGTGCGGTATCACCAGGCGGACTTAAACAAAGTCCTACCACCAACCAAACCAAGCATAATATTGTACTCCCCCTGGGAATCGAATCCGGGACCTCTGGATCTTACACCGGTGGGCGAACGCCGCCGCCGATGGCAGCAACATCAACAACTGAGTGCTCTGCATAGAGCCATTTGAACTTCCTGATCTGTCTGACATGTCTGGAACTTTATTTATTTCTGCATTGTATCGCGATGATGTACGCAGTCAGTCCTAACATGGTCCGCTCCGCGCATAAAATAGCAACTTTTTTACTTCCGCATTTAGTAATTATACCGTGATTTATTATCCAGCTTACACTTAACATTTGTCGAGATATCTCGCAATAGTAGATTGTCCAAGTTCCTCGCAAAGTACACAACTTTCACTTTGGTACGGGAACTTATAAAAACACTGGCGCAATTACGCGCAAGGCAATCCGCTTGAACAAAGTATGTCAAGATATTAGTATCTAATTTATTCATGGCCGGGCTCTTGCCTAGTTTAGCTGTTAGGGTAGTTAAGGCGTCATAGGCTCAGGGATTAATAACCGCTTTGTTATATGGGGACGCTTGGTTAGACTTACACGGCTATTTTTAACCGAACTTCAATTAAAAAAGGAGGTTCTCAATTCGTTTGAAGGTGTTTTTTTGTTTGTTACTCGATTTCTCCGCCAATTCGCAATAGATTTTGATAATTTTGTTATGTTTGGTAGGCCGTACTTCCGAGGCGGTCTCATAGAAATTTCATCAAAATCGGTACAGTGGTTTGGTTTTTATATCAAAAAAATAACTAGAAAAAATATGTCATCCAAGTAAACGAAATTGCGTATTCTGCTTTCCTGTGGTGTTAACGGTCACTAGAGTAAAGAAAGTTCTAAAGAAATAACAAAAATCCAGTGCCATAGATAAATCATTACTGATTGGCTTTGCGTAATCCGTTCATTTTTAGTATCCTGATAATGCGGATTGTGTGAGTTTTATCCACATATCCGGATACAGTTGCAATTAGCTCCATAAACCGAATACTAATGATAACTGAATAAACTTGTTTATCTTATACCCGGATAGCCCTAGCAATAAAACAGAAGTAGAACTTATCCAAATCAGCCTTTCAGAAACAAGAAACCCTAAAGCCTCTGTCTGTACAGCGATTCTATTACCGTGTCTTATAATAAACTCTTTTTGAATATAAATGGAACCGACTTCACCACTTAAAACTTAAAAATAACTCTAAGGGTAAGCTCATATAATTTGAAGGCGGTGCCATACAATAAACATGTTGTTGTGCTTGGCAATTCGGCACAATATATACATGAATCGTATTGAACTAAATCCTCTCGTTTCTTACAAATAAATAAAAATTAAAGGACATTAATTTCACACAGCGCAACCTAGCCCCAAACTAAGCATAGCTTGTAATATTCCCATAGATTACGGATAAAATACTTAAATACTATTTTTTTTATCTAAATACATACTTATCATACAATTCAATTATCGTCATAAGCATGGCATTTATTTTCGCTAACATCACATCCACAGACTGAATGGATTCATAACGGTTTCTCATATTGTTACACATTCTAACAAAATATGGAAAGTGTTTTATAAGTCACAGTGTTGGATGTTTGAAACTAAATTATAAATGTGTTGAGCCATGGGTAAAATAATGGGCAATAGAGTTTGAAACGATATCATTACTATTCAAAATATATCAAAATTAAATATTTGTTTCACAAAGCGTAATGACGGCTATAACGAACAACACTTCAATATGCAGTAACTAATTGAATAGAAAATAGTGTCCATGTTTATAGGCCGCTCAGTTGCCAGTGAACTAATTATTCGTGAAAAAAAGTACACATTTTTAGAAACAATGGCAGTTAGAATCTTTTGTGTCTGATACTTTTGATACACCTACGACCGGTTTCTTAGAAAATTGCTTGCGAATTAATAAATCCATTCACTCATATGGGCTTCGTGTGGATTTGTAATATTACCTCTTAATTAATAACGGCTGCTTTCGTTAAAATCCGGTCGAAAACTACATATTTTTTACAACTGTGAAATGGATGGAGGACGGCTTTCTATTAATTTAAGGTATCGTTGAAAGTTTTTATCTGACTGAACAAAACAGCTATTTAATTGATGTCTAAATCATCTGTGATTTTTTTTTTACTAAAATGTGTCAATTCGTACACTTTCCGAATGTATTAAAATAAATAAATAAATATTACAGGACATTTATTTCACACAGCGCCAATTAGTCCCAAACTTAGCAAAGCTTGTATTGAAACTAGATTACGAACACATTACATTATATATTTTGTAAATACATACTTATCATACAATACAGCACCCGAACACAGAACAAACATCAATATTCATCACACAAATGTTTGTCCTGGGTGGGAATCGAACCCGTAACCTACAGCTCAGAAGCTACAACCAACTTAGCAGTGAGGCTTAAAAATGTATCCAAGTCATCAGCAACTCATTTATAAACCTGATTGAGCTATTCACATGCGTCAATTTAAATCTTATCTGTTTTTTGAATTAAAACTCTTACGGCTGGTGGAAAATTTGAAAAGTTTCAACGACGGGGACGCTCTGCCGATTGCATTTTTGTACAAGAGACAGCCTCATGGCTTATTAGGGAAGCCGGTTATTAGATCCGTGGGATTTCTCAGTGGACTCGACCCACTTAATTAGTTAAATGGATACATGGCGCAATAACTGTTGGACAATCTGTGGCGTCCAGTAATAAGCTACTGGGTTTATTACCCGACTGCCTCAAAAGGAGGGTTATGTTATTCGATAGTATGTGTATATTTATTTATTTATTCATAATAAATAACACTTATTACAGGGGCGCCAAATGCAATAGCGAACCTACTTAGTCACATTAATTAATTAATTATGCCAAAAAAAATCTAATGCCCTACATAAACATGTCAATTAATTATAATCATACATTTTGTCAAACATCATAATTATAACATAAAACCTAAACTATATAAATTCCATCAAAATTGTAAATGTATTATAAATATGTTTGTATGTATGTATGTATGGGATTTCTAATTTCCGCTCTGCAGCCTTAACGGCTTGATGAAATTTGGCTACATTATTTTTATGTGGGGTTTATGAATTCAAAAGAGAGTTTCATCACAAAAAAAACTGTTAAAATTATCGTCTGTGTAAGCTGGAGATGTCTATAATATTGAACACCTGTTTTCATAGAAATGTAAAACATGCTTATCTACTGAAAATTACTAAACAAAGTATTTTATAGCATATAATCACAATTATAATTATGTATAGGTACATATTTCAATTTAAAATTAGATGTCGCAATAGGAAAAATGAGCACGCGTTGTCAAATTATAAAAATATTTTGCGGTCAAGTTTTAGTTTTTTTTTAACTCACAACTTGTTTTGTCAAAGTGAATTAAGATGGTATGACAATCAAGATGACTTAGAAACGATGGGATTCAAAATAATATACTCGTGACTGGTACTGAACTCTGTGGTCATGTGGTTTGTCCACAGGTATTTTTGGGATCAGTTTTGATCCAGAGGTCCCGGGCTCGATCCCAGGGGGGTACAAATCTGTTCTCGCTATGGTCGATGGATTGTTATTTGGACTTTGTTGCAAATCCAAGTCTAAATAACAATAGTTCTTAATTGTTGTGTCCCGGCATTTAGAGGCAAAATAGCCAGTTCCTCAGACTGTTGAGGATTCCGAGTGAGATGTGTTTCCACCTTCGGGCTAATAATTACTTGTAACCAGGTGAGATGAGGGCCTGGGTAAAACCTGGGTAGCTATCACCATCTTACCTATGTATGCCGCCATGGCAAAAAATCCAAATGATTGAGATCCGGCATTTAGATAAGACAGCCAGTTCCTCAGACTGTTGAGGATTCCGGGTGAAGTGCGCTGCCACCTTGGGCTTATCATACACCAGCTGTAAGGAATCAGATTTGCTCACAATCTTACCCTAGATTATTCACTCCAAGTATGACCGAAATATTTAACTTCCGAATTCTACACCCATCTGTAATAAGCTTCTGCAAATTGGGCGGCTGTCTAATTTAGACACAGCTAGGGTACAAACAGTTAGCTCAAGACAATATCTTTAAAAAACAATTTTTGTCTGTTCTATAAAAAAACCCCATAAACCGCATGGTCACATCCACGCTCCAAGTGATCAGAGATATTTTTCGAGGCAAAAAAGTCGTGAGTCAGTTCATTTTAAAATACAATAGGTATAAGATGTTTTGCTTGTTATTCTTAAACTATTCGTACAAATTTCTATCTATATATAAATTGTCTTTGCCGACGTCGTCCGCCTTACTATCTGATATCCAACCAAACCAGAGGTCTTAGATTGCAATTCTCAGGGTAGCTCTCTTCTTTAGTGTAGAGGCGCACTACTTGAGGATTCAAGGAAGTGCGTTTCCACCTTCGGCCTTATCATAACTTGAAAATCAGGTGAGATGAAGGCCAAGCACATCTCCGTCGCACAATAAAAAATAAATAAGTAAGCTAATTTACTATGATAATCAACCATTTTAGTACAAAGTAGGTAAGTAGGTAGGTTCAATCTAGTAATAGGTGCCTTTTGAACTAGCGGCCTTTGGGCTGCAATGTAGGCCAGCGCTGATGCACTTATGCACCGGCATATTTCCCAGTGCCGGATCCATCTACGACAAAGGACATCCGCCCACAATAGCTCCATTAAAATAATGCAAGTAAATGAGGATTTGCGGAGACGGGTCCGCCGAATCCGCTCAGTTGGGACAGGGATGTAACTGAGGACTGTACAGGGGCTCGTATTGATTGACTTGCAATCCATACACATCAAAGCCAATAAATAGAATCATCAAAATATCGGAGTATCTTCAGCTTAATGATATTTTATAGATATGACAGTGTATAACATAATCATATTAGCATTGGCAGAGGATCGTTTGATTTTTTTAATGTATTGATTTGACTTGAATCAAGTTAAAACTTGGCTGCTTTTTAAAGGCGCCTTAGCAAAGTGGTATTGAAATCTAAGACGGAAGGCATGTTTCATCGAATCATTCATAGCCGTATAATATGTATATACCGTTATTTAGTATCAGATATTTAAAATATGTACTTCTATATATTTTACATATCTAATCTAATAATTAGAATAATGTTTTTTTTATTATTAATATATATCCACTAAATAGCACTACCATCTGGTTATCTGGCATAAATGCTTCATATAGATACTTCTCTAATAATTGCAATAAATAATATTACATACTCGTATATCCATGGGTTTCCTACGCCACTGCGAACACAGCCTGCCTGCGGCCCTGTACTGCGGCTCAGTTCCACCGCGCACAATACGCCTCTGTCGCCGCTTAAACACTACACACGAACATGTTTCATTAGCTAAGTGGAGGCTTTTGGTGAATCTGTGTAACGCAGAGACGACGCTTTTACCTAAACGCCGTAATTAAAATGTTAGGGACACAGTTTTAAACTCGGCTCTACTAGTTTCGAGTGGCTAGTTTAGTTTTAGTGTCTGCGATTCAAGTGCTGAAACTGCCCTGAGTTTATATACTACATGTAATATACATAAATCAACTTACCACTACTCACCGAAACACGCAACACACATTGACAATCGGGTCTTATTAATAATTATTTATGTCATATTGTAAGTGTCATTTTAAATTTTAAATGTTTAATGAATTAATTGAAATTCTATATCATGTATATTTAATATTTCATAAATAATAACTTGATAAAATTAAATTAAAATTAAAAACGAATGTTACGTTTAAATTGAGGTGCCATCCGACTACGAGTAAACAACTTGCGTGACGTCACTCGGCCTATAAAGAACAATGCGCGCTCTCGTCGCAGAGCAGTATCGAGCCAGTCGTAGAAGAGTGAACTACTCGCTATTTTGTTACATTTTGTGATAATAAGGCGCTACTATGCCCAAATCGGTATCGAGGACGCTATTTTTCTAATAACCTTGAAGAACAAGTCGAGAAGTCATGTCTCTGATGACCAATTTCTAGAATTTGATAATACTAACTTAATAATCTGATAAAGTAATTTATGATTTCAATATACCAATTTTTTTGCCTTATTATCATAGGAAGCTCTTTGCCAAAGAACAAGCTTTTTTAGCTTATATATTTATATGAGGGCTCAACATTTTTATGTATTTTGTAAAACAGTAATAAATGATTAAAACTCTTTTATTACTGTTCTATTTGAACTTAATACTTCAATACCAGTGTCAATGTGCCAGCCGTTCTTGAACCGAATGGTCTGTTACGTGATGATGGTAAGCGGCCCGACGGTATGACTCTTGTCCCTTGGGAAATGGGTAGGCCTTTGGTGTGGGACGCTACCTGCGTCGACACCCTAGCGCCATCTCATCTGCCTGGGACATCAGTTAGGGCTGGTGCGGCGGCTGATTCGGCCGAGGATCACAAAAGGCGCAAATATAGTGGTCTCGACAGAGCTTACCTATTTGAGCCTTTTGGGGTGGAGACCTTGGGTCCGTGGGGAGCCGGTGCCCTCCGGGTTTTCAAAAATATTGCGGGGCTTTTGATTGAGGCGACACGTGACCCAAGGGCTGGCTCTTATTTAGGCCAGCGAATTAGCATAGCTATTCAGCGTGGCAATGCAGCCAGTGTCTTGGGCACGCTTCCGTCTGGTACTGGTCTGGAACAGTTGAGTTACCTATAGGCCGTTTGTAACGGTCCTTAGGTAATCTGACTGATTCCTTTGTACTTAGTTAGTTTAATTTATTGAATAACTTAATACTTAATGATCTATCTGTCCGAGCAGCGTTACGTTACTCAGGAATTTTGATACCATTTTTTTTTTATTTCAAATGTGAGTCACAAGAAAGCTTTGCCAAATCTAATGAGACACAAGAATTCGTAAATCGCGTCAGCAACCTCGTAGCTTAATTTTCCGGCATAAGGAAAAGCTGCGGGTTCGAGTCACGTCGCGTCTTGTGTTTTTTTTGTGTCATTATAACATTTGCTACTACTTATTTGTATATACTCCTATTCTCGTAATAAAAATAAATTAACTAGTGACTTTTTTCATTTTAGTGATTATTTTCTTTGATCATTACTCAGACCGCTTGAGGATCTACTGGGGGGTAGTTAAAAGGATAAGATAAAATAATAACTAAGAAACCATTTGGTATAACATCACTACGTAGGTAGTTAAGAGTTTGCAACCTATCTAATATATTGTTGTATGTCTTGGGCACGCTTCCGTCTGGTACTGGTCTGGAACAGTTGAGTTACCTATAGGCCGTTTGTAACGGTCCTTAGGTAATCTGACTGATTCCTTTGTACTTAGTTAGTTTAATTTATTGAATAAATGTATACTTGTTATAAAAAAATAAAAAAATATATATTGTTGTACGTAGCTTTCTTTTGTATTATATTATATCTATTATTATTTTTTGTTTTTTTAATGGATATTCCATTAATATGCCAAAAAAATATGAGCTTCTTTACCCATAATGTATCGATGATCTATATACACTTGTGTTTCGATTCGATTTCAAGTAGGTTATGAAATACTACATGCAAACGACACCGTGATAATAATGCCATATTTTTCTAAACCGACAACAGTAATATTAATCAACGATTAAAATCGTCGATTAATGATCTTAATCGAATCGTGGCTGGTTCATGTCGATGCCCCGATCTCGAGTTAATTTAATTGAAACCGAGTTGAGTAATTAATTAGTGGCGAATGAGACCTCTCACTCGGATGAGGCGTGCCTCCAATGTAGGCCTGTTTACAGCGTCAGAACTCTAGTCATATTTGTAAAGACTTTTTTAAGTTGAAGGCTTAACCGCCTCTTTATTTTTTTATTGTACGACGGGTAAGCACTTGGCCTTAATTTCACCTGGTGTAAACTTGTGTAAAGTTAAGATGGAGGTGGAGGCGCACTTCACCCGGAATCCTCAACAAACTGAGGAACTGTCTATCTTACCTCTAAATACCGGAACACAACAATTTTAGAATTGTTATTATGGCGACAGAATTCGTCGTAAAAAAAGGGCGACTGGGAAGCGCTTAGCCTTCACCCCTCTGGTTACAAGTTATCATAAAGCCACAGGTGGAGGCGCACTTCACCCATGAGGAACTGACTATCTTACCCATAAATGCGGGAATACAACAGTTTGTAATAGTTGTTATGGCGACAGACTTAGGTAGATGGTGGTAGATAGCCAGGCGGACTTCAACAGAGTCCACCAACTAAACCAAGCACAATAACCCCCCTGGTGTTCGGTGATCTAAACCGGGATCTCTGTATTTCATATCGGTATATAAATAAAGTAACGTATAATGTATAATAACAATAAATAAATATTACAGGACATTAACTTCACACAGCGCCATCTAGTCCCAAACTAAGCATAGCTTGTAATATGGGGACTAGATTACGGAGAGTACTTAAACACATATAAAGGCATATTAGTATTTGAGGACAAAGCTGCACCAACATAGTACTCGAGATCAAACACAAATCCACAAAACGGTCCGTCAAATTATTTTACACAATATTTCATTCATAGCATTTGCTCTTCCATTTTCAGAATTAAAGAAAGTAATCACTGGATTACGTAAGCTACTAAAATATGTATTCGTCATAAAAGTACCGAATTCTGCGAAGGATAAATATTCATTATGACGGATCGCCTGGCGTTTTAGCGGGATTAAATGCTATTAACCGAAGAGACGAACCCGGGATCAATCAGCCATAGAGCATAGTGGAGTCCTGCCGTGTAAACAATTTTATCTTGATTTATTTTATAGATCTGATTCGTTGATTGATTTTATTCCAACAGCCTCAGAGGATTATAATGTTTAGTTCACAATTCAGGGATCCTGGTTACAATTCCTGCTAGGCACATATCATAGTGTGGTTGGTTTTGTTTTTGGTTAGGATATTGCAGGGATTTGCTTGATTTTTCGATGTATAAGATCGTATTTTATCTAAAATTTTAAATCGGACAGTTTAATTAATAACAAATACGTGTCTTCATCGCGTACCTTTTTATATTCCCGACAGTTTCAGTGGTCACTAGTAGACTCAAGTACTCGCTGCTACTGTCGTCGTCGTAGTGAGGTAGATTCTCCAACTACAGTTGGACAGTTTAGTTTATGGTGAGAGACAAATGAAAAGGCCAAGAGCTTACCCGTAGTACACATTTTAGACGAACCTACAATGAACTTTGTAAATACTAATTCGGTCATAAGCCGTTTTGATTTCTTGCAACGGGTAATTGCTTGGCCGTCATCTCACTTGATTTTAAAGTCATCTTACCTTTGAATGACAAAACGGGATCTCTGGATCAAACACCGGTGGTCGGACCGTTAGACGACAGAGGCGGTTAAAAACTTACCTCCTTCATCTCCTTCTATTTTGCAAGAGTAAGCTTTAAGTTTTATAATAAACGTGCTTAATAACATACAAAAGGTAAACTATCCAATTAAACAGCAAACAAGAGTATTTCTAATTAGTCCACGTCCACAATAGCTTTGCTTCTTAAGCTTGGACTTAAAATTAAACGAACCTTCTCACGCAATTATAAGTCGTGTATTTAATTAAAGTCTATTACAGAGTAATAATTGAGAGGCTTAATTGTTTGACTCAAATTTGTTTATGGAAATTGTTGAATTGACAAAAAAACTAAATCTGACATGTTAATTGAAAAAAGTAATTCAATAATAATTAAACCGCGGTGTGTTATAATTTGAATTATTTTGTTTAAGCGGTCAGCTATTTACATAAATGGTCAGCTAACAAAAGAGGTTTCGGTCAGTTCCAAAATTCTGTCAACAAACAAAGTGAATTTAAAAAGCAGTGTTTCTACTGGGTTAAAAAAAAATCTTAAAACTTTAAAACTTAAATGTTGTAAAAATAACTTTTCAGCAGATTTTTTTGCTGACCAATTATGAAACACCATTTCATTACTTGTCTGTTACTATTTGCGGCTATCTTTATCAAAAATGTTATAAGGTGAACGAATGAATTAATGAATGAGTCAATAAGTAAATACGCCATTTTTCTACATTCAACCTGCCGTCCATTAGTCATATGAAACATGTGCCAATACAAATGATATGGAGGTTTATGTATGACAGACGGCTACGAGCTTTGGGCGGGAGTAAGGAAGGGGGCACTAATGGATTACACTCGCGCCAGTGAATTAGGATATTGTCGTGCAATCCTGCGGTCTTACCATGGGTTACTATTGTCAAATTGTCTGACGTGACTCTACAGCCATAGTTTGTCAATGAAGTCACACCGGCTGATCCCACTCCCAAGTCAATTCCTTTTATTCTTTTGTACACAAATAATATTTACCGCCTCTGTGGTCTAGTGGTTTGCCTATCGGTGTCAGATCCAGAGGTCCGTTCGATCTCCAGGGGGAGTAGTTACAACATTGTTGGTTAGTTTGGTTAAGGACTTTGTTTAAGTCCGCCTGGCTAGCTACCACCATCTTACCTAATCCTGTCGCCATAACAACAATTCTTAAATTGTTGTGCTCCAGAATTTAGATAAGATAGCCAGTTCCTCAGATAGTTAAGAATTCGTAGTATTTATAATTTATCAAATGTTTTACCGTAAACGCTAGCGAGTAAGGTTTGAAAAACTCATGGTAAACTCACATGGTGTTCCGGTGCACTCCTTTCTAATCCAACAGTTCACGTCATTACACTCATAGGTGATTGCATGTAACATTGATGAATGCATACTATGTTATTGGATTGACGCGGCTCTGAAGGGAATTGTGCTTTTTGGAAATGTGACGGCATACAATTTCGTAATGTATTTAAAGAAAAGCGAATACATCGCCTGATCTGCACAAAATTACATTTAGAGGGATTGACTGAGCACTTTTATTACCCTATATAGGTGATCCCAAAAAGATACACATTCGGAGTAAAAATTTTCGTTCTATCATTATAGAAGAAGTGAGCCAACATTATTTTTAATTTGCTATTGCAGGCATAAAAAGCTTTCTTTACATACTTTGGTATATCGTTAAGCTCTCATATCTTAGTAAATCCTGTAAAACTTTTCATTTGTGTATGAGAGTGAGAAGAAAGACGCGAAATCGAGACGAGACCCCGAGCTGGTGGCAAACTGTAGCCTCTCACAGTACAAGGGTTTCAACTTATCAATTACACCGTTCGCTACTTACCGCGCGGAAAGGGCAAATTGATTTAATGTAACCAGAGTGCTTTGACGAATATTATTAACGTCTTTTTCACCCTCTTTTGTGGAGGCGATGCACGCTTTGTTCTTTCGAGGCTTTGAAACATCGAATCACACTTATCTCAACGGGTTGATTTCATTATGAAGGGTTGTAATCGGCAAAAAAGTATTCGATTTCAAAATTGTATCTTTAATGGGTACTTTTTTTTATTTTGACTTATTATTTACAAGCAACCTTAGCGTATAAATGAAACTCGATACAAACCCGTTTTGTTTTTATTGTGCGTCGGGGAGGTGTTAGGCCTTCATCCCAACTGATTTGCAAGTTATGATGAGGCAGAGAAGGTGGAAGCGCACTTCACCCGGAATCCTCAACAAACTGAGGAACTGGCTCTAAATACCGGAATGCAACAATTCAAGAATTGTTGTTATGGCGACAGGATTAGGTAAAAGGGTGGTACCTAGCCGGTCGGACTTAAAGAAAGTCCTACCACCAAACAAACCAAGCACAGTATTGTACTTCCCTGGGGATCGAACCCGGGATCTCTGGATCTGACGCCGGTGGGTGAACCACTAGTCCACATTGGCGGTTAAAAGCGGTGGAAGCCAGGAATAATTATCTTGTGCAATCTCCCTGAAACTATACGGCCGATTCTATAGCCAGGCTGTGCCAAACTGTGTCGTCCCTTTCATTTGACATAGAGGTAAACTGTTATTAGTGAGATTTTCAACGTGCCAGATGAACCCTAAGCTGACTGGATAGCCTTACTTGGTTCGAATCTATATATGATAGACCCATTACAGGACATTAATTTCACACAGCGCCATCTAGTCCCAAACTAAGCATAGCTTGTAATATGGGAACTAGATTACGGATAGAATACATAAATACTTTTTTTTTTTTTTTGTAAATACATACTTATCATACAATACACACCCAAACACAGAACAAACATCTATATTCATCACACAAATGTTTGTCCTGGGTGGGAATCGAACCCACAACCTACAGCGCGGAAGGCAGAGTTACTACCAACTGAGCTATGAGGCTTGTTAAATATACATATATAACCATAACATAACCTTCAAAGTTTTTCTTAACCTTAACGGAGTGCTACTTAATTTCAGGGAGATTGCACAAGATCTTCCTACCTTACCTTTACTTTTTACCTTACTTTATCTTAGAATATTTTTTAAGATGATTCCTGGCTAGCTACCACCCCTTTCGGTTGTTTTGGTTGGTGGTAGGACTTTGTTTAAGTCCGCCTGCCTACCTAACACCATCTTTCCTAATTATGTCGCCATAACAACAATTCTAAAAATGTTCCGGCATTTTGAGGTAAGATAGCCAGTTCCTCAGTCAGTTGAGGATTCCGGGTGAAGTATGCTTTCACCTTGGGTCTTATCATAGCTTGACACCAGGTGAGATTAATCCCTTCCCCTTCATACGATAAAATATATCCTCTTGGCCGCATGGAAACCATATACGAGTACATATGTCGTGGTCGTGCTTGCTATGTTGTATGACAATTGCCTCGGCCTTGTCGGTGCGAATGTGCCGGTCTGAATATATGTATGTCGTTCGTATCTCAAGTGATTGAAGTCTTTATTACAAAATAAAATAACTTACATATCAAAGCGAACTGCAAGCGTACGTACGGCGGAATTTTAATTAAGTGGACGTAGCTACAACTGGTTATTAATTGACTGTTTATTCGCAAGATTAAATAAATTTGCTTCGTGTTTCTTCATTTACATTTTTTTGGATCGGTACTTGGTAAAAATGATCTTTTGGAACTGTGCAATTTAACTATAGTATAGTTTACCTGAGGATGGACGGCGACGTCGGTCACTTCGATAAATAATGGTGGATGTCCGCTAAAATCTGCGATGCGTGTAAATAACTAGGAGACATTTTCCCAGCTGTGGGAAGATATAGGTTACAGCAAAAAAGTGGATAGAAATCTACAGAGTTTTTTTACTTTTTACCGGTTTTACTGGTCGACCATATCGTGGTCTCAGCTGAGACTACGGGTTGAGTTAGAGACCCTTTTCTGAGGAAAAGGTAACCTCAACCCGTAGTCAAAAAAGGCGAACCAGAATCCGAGATCATAATCAAGAACCAGAAATATTCACCATAACTCTCACATATGTTCTCTAAAGTGTGATATTTTTAAATACCTGTGTATTTAAATATATTAAATTGGATCATATTTAAAATTGAATTGTAATATAATAAATTTTCATCGGTATTTTTATAAATTGGATGTTTCTATTTTTTTTTTTTTTTGAACTGTAATTTTAATTCAATTTCAATGCTAACCTAGTCAATATTAATTCAATGTTTTATTACTATTTTTGTTCTGTATGTGTATAATTTATTGTGTCTAAGCACGTCCAACCGGGTTCTCACAGGGCCCAACGGAAGACCAGTGCAGGCTTCACAGCCTCCATTAATGCTGAGTTGGGACCTTTCTGGGATTACCCGCCTTTAAAATTTTTATTGTACCTACCTATTTTGTGTTTTGTAATATCCCAAATAAATAATTTTGATTTGATTTGATTTGATATATGCACAGCGATTAACCTGTGCACCTGACTCAATTCAATACAATATTCATTTCACATCACACATCACACTGACATCACATTGACAGCCCATTAGTGTCCACTATTGGGTAGCGCAACGTTTGGCAGACGGATGGGTGATCGCCATAAAGATGTAGATAATACACAGGACTACTAGTGAGATCTCTGAAACGGCTTTTGAAACATCTACTGTTGGTCGTTTACTTGTGGTGAGGTGATGTGTTTGCTAAATTCAGAGACAGCTCTGCCCGTAGATTAAACAGAAAATATAATAAAGGCTTGCGTGTGCCCAGATAATCGCCGACTAGCCTGCCGGTTAATATAAACGTCGCGTACAACTCCTCTCATTAGAGCGCCATAATTCCTCATTAGTGGCCATGCTAATTAATGTGACGTTTACGAGGACCCCCGCTCATAACTCACTCTGAGCGGTCTCGTTGCCTCCCAACAAATAGTTTTCACTCGATACGAGAGTTTGGGTTCGTTTTCGGACGCTACTTGGAGCTTTTCTTGTACAGAAAGATGCACATCTTATTCATATCATACATGCGAGTACATTCCAATTTTAAATTTGTAACATAAATCAAAAGAACTCCTTATTCGTGAGGTAAAGAGAAGCCGCAAAAGATAGGTTGGCTTTTGCATTTGCGTCGGAGACTCTAATTGAAATTAGCTGTAAATGTCTCGGCTACTTTCATAGTAGCATTTCTAAGATTCAAAAATAACTACAAAGAACTGTAAATAGACTGTGTGGGCTGTAAGCTAAATTGATTTTAATGTCAGGAGAGGTAAATTATATTAACCTTATATAAATTTAACTATAAGAGTTTACATAATTTCTCGACAAACACTTGCTTTATAAAACCAAGCAATAACATAAATGCGTTAAATATAGTTTATATAGTAACTTTTACTGTGTCGAGTCCATTACTGCATTGCATATCCATAATATACAGAAAGCAGGTTACCAAAGTTTGTCTATACTTTGGGCACAATAAGCGTTATATACTCATTATAGCCTAAGCTAGGTACAATTTTGATATAGAAGGAGTCTTGTTGTGTTAATGAAAATTGGGGCTTGATGGCGCTGTGTGAAATTAATGTCCTATAATTTCGGCCGCCAAGCAGCAATGCTGTGTTTTGGATGGAAGGGTATGGTTTCCGGTGAAATTACGGGCGAGGCTTGACAAATTTATGCCTCAAGTTGACGGGTGCAATGCGATGCAGCGTAAGTCATGTTCTTGTTGGATATGACCGCAGTAAGGCTTTATTCTAAACAAGATATTACTTATGGTGGGCATCTAGCTTGTTTCGTCTCAATGTCGTATAAAAATAAACTCAAACTACCTGCCAAGAAAGGAGATTATGTCATGATCCCCTCATACTTTCCAAGTGTAATTCATGTCCCATTTTGAACTACTGTGCTACTGTGCGCTTTAAATGTGTAACGAAAAATTAAAAGCCTGCTTTTTAATTGAACGCGGCTCGACCTAGCCAACATGGTTCACGTAATTTTACGCCCAAGTTTTATTATCATTGGTATAACGGCGTATCTGAGTCCATCGGGATCTAATTAAAGCTTTAGGACGAAAGTTGAACGTTAAGATTGTATCGCAAACACAATTTTAAATCAAATTAACACTTCGAGTTTAAAAGGTCATTAAAACCGCGAACAATACTGAATCGTGACCGCTCGTATCTAAATCTGTATGGTTCAGAAAATTTAGCTGGTTGTTCGTGATTTTCATACACAGTTTTGAGCATTTTTGTGTGTTTTGTATGCATGTTTTGTACGAGGAAGCGTTTGGCCTTCATCTCATCCGGTCTCAAGTTGTGATAAGGCCGAAGGTAGAGGTGCACTGCATCCGAAATCCTCAATAAATAAAATAAATCAAATATATTTTATCTGTGACAAGCTTGGTTGGTGGTAGGGCTTAGTGCAAGTCCGCCTGGATAGCTACCAACACCTTACCTAAGTCTGTCGCCAAAGCAACAGTTCTAAACTGTTGTGTTCCGGCTACTCTAATAGCCGGTAAGAACCAGTTCCTCAGTCTGTTGAGGATTCCGGGTGAAGTGCGCTTCCACCTTCGGCTATTTCATATCTTAAAACCATGTGAGATGTAGGCAAAGCGCTTCTCTGACGTACAATAAAAACATCTTGCTTTTTGTGTTTTTCTCATATGTTTTTTTCTCAGTATCACATTTTAAAATACTTAATAGTTGACGATTGGTACTATAATACGAAATACCGCACAACTGGGTTAAAGAATGTGTAATTCAGATTTTCTTAAACCTATCTCAGGCACCAGTCTCTTACAAAACAGGTAACTACATATACAATTAGATTTTCTAGCAATTATATTGTATAATGTTATATACCTATATGTATGTACCTTTGTGAGAGAAAATAAACATATATTTTTTTTTTTTTTTTAAAGAATACCTTTTTTATTAAGAAAAATAAAACGGGCAACTAGTTTTTTACGATTCAAAGCGTTCCCAGTTTTTAAATGTTTTTATTCAGTAACGTATTCCATTACTAAAAGGAGTGGATTTTTTTTTAATATTTTCTTTTGGCTCATTTACGCTGTATATGTAATACTGTGGCACATTTTGTGTTCCTCCATCGACTGATTTTGCTTGTGTCTACCTTTCAGTCAGGACATACAATTTAAAAACTAAAACACAGAATAAAAATCTATGTTCATCAGAAGACAGAGCTACTACCGATAGAGCTGTGAGGCGACTGTAGATATTTTTAGGATTTTGACATTTTGAAACGTCAATCGATCAAAGACATTTTGAAACGAAGTCTGGTCGATCAAAGACAAGTACAAAGCTCAAAAGACAAATTTACGACAAAAGCATAATCAAAACATTAAAACTAACCTGATATCCAATCATATGATTATTATATGTATTATATCCGTAATCTAGTTCTCATATCACTGTTTGTTTTATGTTTGTTCTAGTATATGATAGGACAAACACAAAACAAACATCTTTGTCAACACAAAGGACGAAAGCAAAAAAAAAATATAACGGATAACCCATTTTTTTTCACCCAATAATTTCCGTAACATAATACAAACAGTGCAAAAGGCAGAACTAGCCACCAAGCTGTGAGGCTTGTCAAAAATAATTTTAACGGTGAGCATTTTCCAGCAACAATCAGTTAAAATAACGATGCGCTAGTAACCGCTAATAAATAGATAGACACCCGCTATCGTGCATCGAATCGCCGGTTAATGTTCGACTTTTATAATTAACAATAAATTCGGTTTGTTTTTTGTACGAGGGTTCAATGCATCCATTTTTCCAGCCCTGATATGGATCTTAATAACTGTACTCCGGTGGTCCCTGTTGCCTATTTGCACGTGATTTCATTGAATTTTACATCCAATAATGTTGCCGGTGCGGTCACTGGCAGTTTCGCATTCTGAGCTGACAGGTATCCAATAAGTTTATTGTAATCCGACTATTTAGTATTCACTCGCTTCACTATGGATAGTGCAGTGCAAATAGCCGTCAGAACTTGTCATTCACAACTCACTTTTTAGAGCCGTAACTAAAATTATATTTTACTCTGAAGGGTATTTTGAGTAACAATTACCTAACATACGACTAAAAATTTAAAAAATACTTTCTTGCAATAAAATGAATACAAGAATCGTACTTTTTTATCGTTTTTTAAAAACTGTAGTATCAATGACCATAAAAATATTAGTGTGAGTTAGACTCGCGTTAAGCTCCGGAAAATTAAACCCGCATTTTTTGCCTTGAAATGAGGGTTCGCGCCGCCGCCTTGACCCTCCAGACCGGAAGGAACCCTCGGTGTGCATGTCCGACTCGCGGTTGGCCGGTTCACTGTACAACCCAAAATCTGTCACTAAATAAACAAGAGTTCTATAAAATTCGACCTGCTAAAATAACAGGCACGCGGCCGAACTTGATCCAATCGCGTTCGAAAGCACAAATCTTGGAAATAGAATCCTCCGATATAATTAGCTGATTCCTACCACCCCTCGATTCCGTGAAACGTTGAAAAACACCAAAAACGCAAGGCCCTACTCGAGTCCCGGCTCCGTTATCTCGTTATCCTAATGAAGTCTACGCTAATGACGAGTAGGTAAATAATAGGGCGGCTAATGGCGGCTTTATCATTCTCGAGTGCGCTCCAGGTAAGGGCCAATTAGAGAGGCCAACATCGGTCCACATTGTTCGGCGCAGCTCGCTTCGATTACGATTATTTCCGAATGGCTCTCGGAACTGATAAATTGGACAAACTATCGCGAAATGACGTCCGTGGTTTGCGGACTTTCATTTCCGCTGTTCGCGTGTTGAGGGTGCCCAAATGACGTTTGTAATTGATGCGATTTGCTGCTCTTGCTATTGTTGAAAGCGCTTTAAATGTTTTTTTGTATCACTGTTGAATGTACAAGTAAAGGCGTCTGTTTTAAAAAGCTACAGTGATGTTTTTTTTTTGGTTGGTGGTAGATAGTGTGTTTAAGTCTGCCGGGCTAGCTACCACCAAAGATGGTGGTAAATAGAATGGTGACATAATTCGATTCTTAAAAAAATGTTGTCTTATGTGTGGATGTTGGACATGATTGGAACACATTACATTGACAGTTTTAATTCTAGCACAATGTATATTTATAATAAATAACCTAAATAATCTCTTTGTGTTTTTAAATGTATAGATAATAATTGCACTTTTACTTCACTTGAGGCCTAACCACAATGTCTTATAGCGTTCTCGTTTTGATATTACATTACTTTTGTCTCATTATCTGTACTGGATATATATTGACAAAAGTAAAGTAATATCAAAACAAGAATGCTCTAAGGGGTCGTGGTTTCCCTGAAATCACAAACGAATAGTGTGTATAGTGAGAATAGTGAAGTATATCGATAGTCTCAATAAATGCGGGTGCGAACTGGGTCAGGCCAAATCCACAATTTGTGGGTGTATCACACCAGGATGCGAGGGGAGCCGAGACCCCGTCGATAGGGAAAATATTAACCCCTTCAAATTGACCGAAAGGCTCGATACTGCCTGTAACTGACACCTCATGCACATGAGAACCGAACTCGCTTAGCGCGTTTAATTATCCCCCATAAAATTTAAACAAAAATGTAAAACTTCATAATTGCTTTCACAAAGTTCCGTCCCACTAATAAGTTTAATATTATCCATGCTCGTAACGAGATGAGCTAACAAGGACGTTGAAGTTAAACAACAAGAAATAAGGGCCTCGACATCCCTTTCAGCGAGGATGCACGATACGATGAGGCAATCGCTTGCACTAAACCCCCCGGCGGTTCCTGCGATACTGTTCGTGGTAGTTGCCTCGTAAAAGAATTATTTTATTAGTATAAATGGGAGGCAGATTGTGTAAAGTGCGGCTGGACCGGCGAAGTCCCCGGCTCGCTGTGAAAGTTGCCGCCGAGGTTTTTTATTGCGCGGAATTTAAATGCATTTTTGATGTAACGAGATGACACGCAGCGGATTTCCGCCCGCCCCGCACCCCGCGCCCTATAATTTCCCAACTCGAAACTTCACTACGGTATTAAGCCTTGATTGCTTGAAGAAACTTGGAACATTTTGCCGTATTCTTCGGGCTCCCGAGATGTTGTGGCGCTAGCGCAGACGTTTATTGCTAATATTTGAGTTTTATATTTTGTGGGGAGAATGTAATCGCAATTTGGCCGCTCGCCTAAAATACCGCACCACATTGGTATTCCATAATGGACCAATTAGAGGTATGTCAATTAATTTGATATGGCACCTCGAGTATTGAATCGAAAGGGTTGCCGTGTAATTTGAAGTCTGTATTACGGTTTCAATTGAGTAGTTGGGGCTTAGTTTCGAACGCACCAGCAGCGGTACACGACTATACGTTTAACCGGGGCCGCGGCGGGCGGGCGCGGGCCAGGTGCCTCCGGCCCGCGGTTTGACTTCCTTGCCTCCACTTTTTAACGTACTAAAAGGATTGCCGTGTTCTTATCGATACTTCAGAGCGAAGGAAACTTCTAGTCTTGAAACGTTTTAAAGTTATTTGATTGCAGTTATAGAAGTCTATTTTTAATTTATAAAGTTTCACATGTGCTTAGCTCAAAGACGAGAGAGGCGTCCGAGGGTCCCCGTGGGCGCATTAATTAGCGGGACAAGAGGGAGGAAGAAAGGGGTGCTCATGAAAGTTTACCATTTAATTAGAACCCACCCCCAACCCCCTTACCTTTTGTAGTAATGCCACGAAAATGAGCGCAAGTTAACGTTTCTCGTTAATCACGTATCAAGTTACGTATTAATTAATAATTGAACATTCTTGAGTTTGTGAACTTGTTACAAGAAATTAAAATTTAGAAAGTTGGTAAATGTTCCCACGCTAATTACTAGGAGCTGAATACGCATGTTATTATTTTACAACCAAACCTCTCAGAGTTCAAAAATCCAGTTTTAAAGTTCGTCAAGAAGTTGAAATCAGAAAGCCTCAAAGGTTCTCGAACGCGAATAGTCGTACGTTTTCATACAGAGCCCCTATTTTGTCTGACCAAGCGCCCGCGTTACGATATCAGCATGGAAAAATCGAATTGAACACTTATGGCTATCTGCCCCCACGTATGAACGGTGGGGGCAGACGGTAATACATTATTACCGTGTATCACGAGTCGCCTCAAACAAAAGCCCCGTAAGATTTTTGAAAAGCCCTTAGGGCACCTGCTCCCCTAGGACCCAAGGTTGACCCCAAAAAGCTTAAATAGGTAAGCATTGTCGAGACCACTATATTTGCGCCTTTTGTGATCGTCAGCCGAATAATTTATTGAACATTAATATTTTGGCGAGGTGACTTTGTTTCCTAACTTTAACCAACCTAGACTTATATAGGTTTTTATTGTTTCGTAAGTTGTACCGTGTAAGGTGTACGTTAGTATTTTATTATCTATGGTTGTAAGGATGCTATAACTTCAAAAGGTCTTTTCAGTTATTGAATTAAATAAATGATCTATATATTTATATAATTGTCAGTATTTGATTACATTGCCTACTATCAAGTATAGTATTTTATTTACAAAGGAGTACCTGAAGTTAATTTTGTCATTACAAGATTTAGTTGTGAGGGCAGATATAATGACAAATTATCGTATGTTATCAAACGTATGAGAAACCCCACGTATGAGAAATCCCACTTATGAGAAATGAGAGCACATGGTAATAATGTATTACCGTCTGCCCCCACCGTTCATACGTGGGGGCAGATAGCCATAAGTGTTACCGTCTGCCCTCTCGTGGGGGCCGTTCGTGGGGGCAGACGGTAACAATTCGAAAAATCGTATTTTCACATCGTAACGCGGGCGCGGTAAGACACGATTGGTCATACAGAATAAGGGTACAGTTCAAATTGGTCAAGACGTCCACGAAACAACATAAACCGTTCCGAAACTTCAGGTTGCACTCGAGCCGCAACTAGTTTGCGATGTGAACTAACAGCACACTAGACGTCTAATTTACTATCTTTAATAACAAAGGGCCGTGTAGGTGGCGCCGCAGTCGTCTCCAATTAGCCTAATGGACACGACCTGCATTCATACTCGAGATCCACCAAGCTGCAGCTAATTTTCTCCTAAAGCGCTAGGGCGGCGCAAACTGGCGTGGAAAACACATTCAGTATTTTAAAAAGACAATTAATTTAGAACTTTATTTTACAGTTGCAATATATTTGGTGTATACATATAAGATTAAAATAATTTGAAGTTCAATTTCAAAAAAAAATCAGAAATTTTATTAGATTTTTAAATTTATTTTTAATTTTTAGATTTAGAATTCAGAAAAAGTTGATTGCTATTGCAAATTTAAAATGATTATTTAATTGTCTTTAAGAGGAGAAACAAATAAATAAACTATGCTTAGTTTTATCTCCCGAAATAGCTACGCCAATGCTACGCCGTAGCAGAGGGGCTACGGGCCTACGAGCATCGATACTTTTAGCACCATTGCCTTCTAAAAAAAGAGCACACTCCACACAAGTCAATTAACAAGAATCTCAACTGTTTTCAATTTCAATTCCATAATAGTTTAGTGGCATTTGCGTATTGCTATATCGAATAAGATGCCTATAAATTGTTAAAAAGGTATTAAAAAAATAAAATTTTGCGGTAGTAAAGTTCCAACAATGTAAAATATACAGACGTATCAGTCCCTGTAGGTACTGTTTGTCTATCATTATAATAATCTGGTTATTATGATATCATTTATTGTTTATATGTTTCATATTTTTATTTTATTGTTAATTTAATAAATTGAATAAAGTTGTACTCCGAGCTACTTTTACCGATATTAAGCAGGAGTTACACACTTTTTTTTAAGTCTCGTATGCAACCCCCAGGCTGTCATGCAACGCGACTCATTACTCTACTAATGGAGGCGGTAATGAACCAATCTAACAGATTGCTCTCGAATCTTCAACCACCACTGATTTGAAAGCCTTGCCCTGCGTCGGTACTATCTTTTAAAGGGTACCTAAAGGCTACTTTACACGCGCGATCACCCAGCTTAGAATAGTCTTGTTTTCAAGGAATTGTTGAAAAGATTGCCGTATTTTATTGACAAATGTTTTAACTTGTCATTGTGATTTTTTATATTAAGTTGTTAAAGCTTAGAAAAAAATATGCTTTTTGAAATAGTTAGGTGATTTCTGAAAAGAGTGCTTTGAAGTTTGACAGCCATTGGTACTTCAACTGATTCATACTGGAACGATAGTTTGTACTAGAACAATATATGACATAGTCTTTTTTAAACTTTCGCGATTAGAACACGTTATTTTAATTCGAGGTAAAATACGCGATAAATACCCGTTTCTCGAATTCAAATAATATATGACATGCACTGATTTATATAGGGACTGGAAGTGTCATTTTTATTAAAATTAATGTAAATATATTAAAATAATATGATGCGTATATTTAATATATGATGTATTATGCAAGACGCCTAATATTATTTCAGTTCATAATTTATTAACTTTTAGTGTTCAATGTGGAATATTATATTATTACAAGATATAAGATATTTGATGCCACTATTATATACAAAGATAACTTGACTTTTACAAACTTAGAGACTAGAAATTTGTAGCTTATTATTAGATGTTTTCATCGTGTCAGCAATATTTGGCAAAAACTGTGACCAGTATAGATCACCCCTAAATTATTTAAACAAGCGGAACCGCAACTTTTCAGAAAAGTTCTAAATTATTACAGAAATTAATTAACAGTAGCAAGTTCATAGATACACCTTTATTAATTAACGATGACATGCTTTCTTATACAAATTTGCCTTAATAATGTACACTAATATATCCAGCATAATGCATAATCAATAACTAACGAAAAACAAACAGGCTTTTCTCATTAAAAAACATTTAATGATAATTTTCAGTAACTTCTTAAAGAGCTTACTGACAAACGGTTTTTAGTTTTAATGATCCGCATTAATTTGACACCAAATTAAATCGGCGTCGGCCTCTGGTGCGCGCTAATCGCCAAGGTTAACTCGCAGCACCGAAACTTGCCCACAACTCCAATTTGTAGCTCCGTTTGTGACTCGGGAAGTTATATTAAAAGGTCCACAGTAATCTTCTTGACAAACATAATGAATAATGAATGGCGCAATATAAAATTCAGATTGAGGAGAACGCGGGCGCCTCGTCACGTGTTCTTACACGTTTGTCTGCCTTAATTCTGTGTGTTTTTGCTAATTGAGTCTCGTTTCTATCACCTGAGTACCTGCAAACTCGCACCATCTAATATTCATGATGTGTTACTAATTAAAGCACATCCCGGCAGTTCTTCCCTTTTCTTGCGTGACGCGGGAATTCAATCAACTCGAAACTCGACATACGGCGCAAGATTTATGATCGACGCAAATCGAATTCGCTAACAAACAATATCGTATTCGAAGCCGTACGTAGGATAGGAGTATATCAATATTGCAGGCGCTATTAATACGTCCGTCTCATGAGCGGGTGGGCGCCCCCGTCCGCGCTTCCCGCCCCACCCTGTAGTCGCCGCTCTTAATTGAATGAGGAGCGGGAATTGTTTCCCAAAATGAAACAATTAATTGTGCAACGGCTATCCCGCCTTACATGGATAATACGCTCGTTTATGGCCTCCTAACGCGGCTGCACGCCGTCCTTTATTGGACCGACTCTAGGAATTTGTGTTCATTGGAGCTCGTATCCAAAATTTAATCGAGAATTTACAAGGACATCTCGTTGCTGTTTCTGGGGAGTTCTCAGCTGTTCGTATTTTGCGGTACTAAAAAAATATCTTGGCTTCAACTGGCCCCGAACGGTTTAAAACCACGGTACTTCAACCCGCTCCAAGAAATACGGCGAGAACGAGCAAGCTTGCAAAGCCTTTTAGTTTGAAGGAGACGCTTAAAATTTTCATGGTCAGGTCATAGCACGTGTAATGCGGTTATACTGTGGAAATTTAGAATGCGCTAACATGTGGCGCATCCGGATGAAGACGCGTCGTAAACCGCCTTTACGCCTCTCCACCGAAAGCTTCTCAAACTTTTCATATTCCCCGACCGTAAAACAAGCCAAAAAATACGACCCAAGAAGAACATTGTAAATAGAGCGGGTAATCGACACACCGGGAATTAGTTTTAAACATAGTTTTTAACTGTGCACGTGAAACCTCTCTTTGCCACAAATAATAAAATCTCTAGAACACGTGGTAAAATTGAATGGGGTTATTCAGCTTTCGACTGTAGGATACATATAGCTGAAGGTAGGTCTTTCGGGAAATGGTCTAAATAATTGGATGCTCTGCACAATATAACTAATTACCGAAATCCGCAAGACAATATACACTCACACATGCTCACACTAGCTGTGCTGGCTGGCGGGGGCGGGGGCGGGGGCGGGGGCGCACATTCAATTTGCTATTTATCCGGGAATGGATCTAAGTCATTACTTAGCTGAGCGAGAGAGGAATGGGATGCACTGGGAAATTACACTGACGTACTTACGTAGTATACACCACTCAAGGTACAACAAACTATGAAAACGTCGATGTATGGGAATAAATTCTCAATTTTGTTGGTTTCACATATATTGTTCTCAAATGCACACATTCATTTTACAACAATATCACAAATTTGATAGTCACTTGTTTGTTGATTACTTTTTCTCGGCTGAACGGTTCTTGATGAAATGAAATATAAAATGGATAGAGTGAACGAGAGGGAACAACATAGGTGTAATTTAATATGAGTAGGTTCAAGTCGGGAGAAACTGAAGGCAAAAGCTATTAAGAATATTTATTTAATATCACGATGTACCTATTGTACGTTTGTAACTGTTTTTATAGGTATTTGACTGCTTCCCTTGTAAAAGTTAACATACATTGCACATATCTATTGTTTCTGTATAAAAAAGTGGTTTATCACGAGCCGATAAGGAAACGGCTATTTTTTTCCACAGTTTATATCCAACATACAAAGCGTGGAAAACCCGTCGCCGTGCCTCTATCGTCCAGTGCAAAACACCTCAATGATAATTCAATGAAAAGTCACAGAACATTTTGCGTTAAAAGTATTCAAAACACACGAGAGATAATCACGCCACTTACCCTGTGATGTGTCACATTAGATTTCGAATTAAACTCCTCTAAACATTCTAAACAGCTAATTAGCCAAGCGCGAGTGAAGTGAGTGGAGGAAATCGCGTTGGCGGCAACGGCCCTCGATCACGGAAAGTGCGCCATCTCATTGCGGAAGTGGTTTCCCGAGCTACTCCGAAAGTGCCTGGAAATGCTTTGGGATGTAGCGGTGGGTTTTATTCATGCAGCATGTCACAGGCTTTTGAACTATTTCGTGTAATAAACTAATGGAAAACGAGGTATATAAATAACAATGGAAATATTTTCAGATTACGTGCGTATTACTAGGTATACCTTCTCTGTACTTCATCAACTATATCTCCTTCTTTTACTTACCTAATAGTTTGGCCCCATACTGAGTTAATATTTTCGACATCTGTGCCGTTCGAATTTCTTCTGCTTCTGAAACCAGTATCTACCAACGTGATTTCCGTTCCGCTGTTTCATTTTGAAGAGTTCTGAGCTAGAAAGAATTGACATTATCTAACGCGTCGTGAAATTAACATTCAGCAATGCAATGAATGATTCGGAGTAGCCCCCATCTTTCGCCGCACTCCGTGTTGTGAACTGGTAGCCCATATTGCAAATTTAAGTTTGCTATGGTTTCCTCGATGTGCGATCGAATGCATTCGATGATGAAAAACCTGGCGACGATGTGAAACCAAAACATACAACGTGAAAATGTAAACAAACTCTCATTCCATATTCAATTTATGCTTGCATGTTCATGCAAATTATATAAAAAAATCATCATACCTACCGATTTTACTGGGACTTCGACTGCGAGGTTACCAACCATTAGGATGAACAGCATAGATTTAAAAGAGGACAGCAAAGCTCTTTATTTTCGTACCAAATCCCCATTTTGAAAATATTTAGGTGTTTCTGATCATAATTGTTTTATTTTATTTTAATAATACCGATCTTCCGAATTAAACACAATTCTATTTAGCATTAAGTAACATGCCCAACGCATTGAGACAGTCGGCACAGAAGACGATACTAGTAGGAACCCACGCTTTAACTCGTTGCGTGCGGGAGGGTAAAAACGCTTTAATACAGAACGATACTGGTACTGGCCATAAGAACTGTCTTCTTCTCATCTGATGTCAAGTTTTAGTAAGGCCATATGTGGAAGCATACTTCACCCGGAATCCTTAACGGACTGAGGACCTGGATAACCTACCTCTAAATTGCGGAACACAACAATTTAGAATCGCTGTTATGGCGACAGACTTATATCACATGGAGGTAGCTAGCCAGACAAATTAAAACAAGCCAACCATCAAAATGTAGATTCGTAAATAAAAACATCTCTCTGGCTGTGTCATACTCAAAAGCTTTTTCTTGTTATACTTTTCTATCACAGAATTAGATGCCAGTATTAGAAAATTTCATTATGTCGCAATACTTAGAAATCTTTCGGAATTGCAAAACAATTTCCCATTTTTCTACCAATATCCATTAACCTAAATGTTTCTGTCTTAAATAACCCCGCCATTCTGCTTTGTAACATTAAAATAATTGAATTCGTCTTGGAATGGGTTGGGCCTGATTAATTCCAATACTCAAGCACGTGCTATGTCAAAAAGAAGATGAATCACAGATGCGAGGTTAATAATTAGACTATTTTTAACTAAAAAACAATTTTATGATAATGTGCTTGGCCTTCATCTCAACTGATTTTTCAAGTTATAGGGTGAAATGCGTTCCACCGCAACCTTATCATAACTTGTAAACCAGGTGATATGAAGGATAAGCGCTTCCCCGTCGTACATAATTACGTCGTCGTTCTTTTTTAAATGATAGTAAGTTAATATTGACTTGATAGGCTTTCTAATAACTGTACTGCTTTCTTTTATTTCGTTTTAACCCGCTTTGACGTGTGGTTTGCTTCCGAGCCAACATGATATGCCAAATCCATTAGATCCATTTAGTTGTGTAAAGGTAACAAACGTAACTTTCACATTTCTAGTATTGGTTAGGATATTCGCATAGGTAACGGGAATAACTTACCGGGATAAAATAAACGGATAACTTCAGATCAACGTCCTCATCGGAACCAGCCGGGAATGTCCCGAAACTATCATGAGTCCCTTCCGTTATTTGCTCAAGGCCTATCACTATTGGTTTAGGACGTGTTGATTACATTTGGTAAATTATTTTGTTTGACCCGGTATTGTAATATTTTCTGTTGGTTTTCTGTTAGACTAGACACTCTAAAATTATTCGCATAAATATTCTATCATTTCACCACTCAAGGAGGCTGAATGTTTCATTGGAAATTCGTGGGGCTTGAACAGCTTTCATTCTATGGCAAAGTTTTAAAGTAACTGACTCACGACTTTTCCCCCTTCGAGGATTCACCTCTGATCACTACTGAGAGCGTGGATCTTATGAGATCACCTACTAGGGGGTTGTCAGAGGCACGTCCAAACTTACGTTCGGAACATATCCCCACGGTTTGCAAGTAGTTTGCAATTCAATACATGACAGATTGCAAGCCCATCGAAGCTTAGCGGAATACTAGCCAACAAGGTTACAAAAAAACTAACATAGGAAACCGGCTGTGACTTTCACCGTCAAAGCATGTGCAGGTGTCAAATGTGGTACACAAAAACTTCCAACAAAACCAAAAAATTAAACCGAAGTTCATATTTGCACGAATGGTTTGAACCCACAACCTCCGGGTCGCAAGGCAGGCCCATATCACACAGCTCATAAAAGCTTGGCGCTTGGCGCAGCATCACTACACAGGTAACGAAAACATTTGTTAGTTTTGTCGTTTCTATTCATTTTTAATAATGATATCTGTCTAATAATGTAATTTGAATTTGTATTTCGTAATCCTATATTTATTATGTGTGTTTGTTTTTAATTTTTCTGAACCCTACTGATAAACTAAAATAAATATATTATAACACATTTTGCTGGCAAAGTGTACACAAATTACCAATACTATAGACTGTTGTCATAATATTATATGACCCTATTACTTTGACTTCGCTGTCAGCCTTTCCGACCTACTTAGTCAAAAAACCTTTTTGTTTTAAATCATATCAGAAAGAAAATTAGCAATCATGCGGTTGGATATGACAAGTGTAATTCTACTGCGTGCATAAAGCTCAGCGCACACTTGCTGCACTGATAAGGGTTCACGATTAAAATGAATCACAGCGGTGCTAATTGGGCTGCCCCTGACTCATCCAATTAGCTGGGACTTAGAAACCCGCAGGCCGCCGGGACCAGTGCACCCCAAGACTAATCTACCCGCCTGTTCCACTTATACGTCACCGTCACAGAGTGCATGATGTGGTGAAAGAACTTCAACGGCATAAAACTCATAAACAGACAAAACCGGCTCAGCAGAACTCTACCTTTTGGTTTGGAAGTAGTGGTTTCCGCTGAAGTACAGGACCATTAGGTCTCTGTGTCATTAAGTACGAAGAAGGCATGACTTGACATTAGATGTTAGTCTATTGCTTAGTGATATGTTTTTTTTTCCAATTAGGTCGTGGGCTGTTCGCGCATAAACATATTTACAAAAAAAAAAAATAGCAGATAAAGCAGGTTATATTTAACATAGAACATGCCAAATAGACTCAACAGAAATACGTATCTTCATAGGAAACATAACAAAATACGGTTTTTCGTGAATTAATTAGACAAACAGATGGAGGAAATCATAATAAAATTCATCATTTCTAGTTGAAACTATTTATCTGTGGTATTTCATTGATTTAGACGTATTTTATGAATTAATTGTTAAAATTCTAACATACTTTATTTTTTAACGCTTGTCTGAACTTTGTATTTCAGCATCTGTTCAATTAATTTGAATCAGACTAGCAACAGTAACATTCAAGCTTTATCTTGTCGGCGTAACTTTTCCGCAGCATTGTAATTTTGTAAACGGTACCTAAATGTTACCGAAATGTTCCTTCCACTGAGATTGCTAAGTAATTTTAAGGGTACATTTTGGAATGTTGATGAAAACTCAGTTGTTTAGGCGGAGCGCGGTAACGACTCAAGACTTCGCGACGCCTTTAATGACATCGAAGCCAGCGTAGGCAGGGTTCGCGTGCGCAATTCTTGTTATTTCTTTATTACAAAGGAGTGCCTCATTAATTTGGCAGCCCCTCAGGGTTGAGAGTCGCGAACCCTTGACCTCGTTCGCAAGAGCTCGCGACACTGAACCGTGGAATTGAAAGTCTTACGCACCTAGCGATACATAATTAACGAACCTCATTACCGAACTGAGTAACAGATATCGAGCTCTGCCCTCCCCGCTCTTCTCCAAAACATCCTGAAAATCTCACGTCTCAGCTAACGTACTCGCACAGACTGAAAACTCCGCAACTGAAATCGACATTAAGCTCAAACTTAGATCATTCCGGTCTCGAACATAATTCCTTGACTCATCGTTCCACTAGACGGGTTTCTATTATCCTTAATAGCGTCCGTGAGAGTTTTAAAATGGCTGGAATAGTGGAACTTGTTCCTGAGAGTGTTGCAGGCCATGCATAGCGCGGAACTTCGATATTGAATGTCGCGTTTTATTGGAGAAACTCGATAAAGGCATGCTAGCGGAAACACAGTTGTTTCTTATGGGGAATACTTGTGGAGTAGAAGAGCGAGGGTTGCGTGGAAGCTGAGGCTGTTGTGTGCCGCCTTGAGTCGATGCGTGCGGAGGCTAATGAAAGCTGCCCCGTGCAGTGGCAGCGGCCTGTGCCCGCGAACTCGTGCATTTTTAATGGCGCACGCTACCACACTCACTATTAATATTTACCGAACACGTCAAGAGGGTGCACTTTACCTTTTAGTTAACTAGCGTCCGGCCGTTCATTAAATTTTCACGCGCGTCAGTTTTGGGCGAATTTTCCGCGGAGCTGGCCGACTGGCCGGCCGAGGCCGATAACGAGGCGGCCGCGCTCGTTACGACTTGCCGACAACCCGACCAAATTTTATTAATAATAAACTGTAACTGAAACGGCAGCTTTGAAGTAAGAGAGCGGCTCGAACGCTCGTTATCGGGAATTATGCGAATCCTTTGACGTTGAGTAAACTTTACGTGGATAAGTATTACATTATTAGAACTACTTACTGCATACTGTAGCAACCCCGAAATGAAAGCTCGACCAAACCAACCATTCCAATACGAACTCCTTTGATATAGTCATAATACGCCACTACAAGGCTGACTCATTCACCAAATCAACTTTGCGACGAACTAACGTTTTTTGGTTCTGTCGAAAATGTGTCACCAAAGCGGCAAACGATCAGTTCGTAGATATGGAAAACCTGCAATAAAACACATTATTTAAAATTATTTGCAGTTGAACTACAATTAATCAACAGTTTGGACACGTTACGATGTATTATGAAGCTATAGAGAAAATTTACCAAATCTTTGCGCGTACATGGCCCAAAGTAACCACCATAATCAACCCAAGTAAATTATCAAGCGGCAGTTTATGAAGACGTCTGCAACAGGTATGCCGGAAGATAGATTGATGATGCAACGACATTAACACGACTCTACGAAAGATAGTATCGGAAGCTAATCTACCGGTTTTATCGTCGATACTGGGTGCCATAATAATTCAATGAAAACCGTGACTGGTTTGGAAATCAATGAACTCGACGATTGCACAGTGCGAATGTGGAGCCATCAGGAGTTCATGATTATGGCCTACCTACTTCCCTGCTGCCTGTTCGCAGGTTAGAGCACCAGCCTCTCCTTCGCGGCTCTGATGCTCGTCTCTATAGAGGTGACCAACCGTGGAGGTTGCTCAGTTACTGATCGAGAAAGGTTTGAAACCTACTCTTTGATTTGAAAAGAAGAAGCGAAGTTAGCCAACGGTGAAAAAATCATAAGTTCCTTTTTTATCGATTTAGAATAGTAGGATGGTGCTCCTTGGATTTCTTTTTTGGTTGGTTTTTGGTCCTGTGTCCTAATTAATACCTTACCTAATTCTGTCGCCATAACAAAAATTCTTTAAAATGGTTGAATTCCGGCATTAAAGGTAAGATAGCCAGTTCCTCAGTTGCCTGAGGATATCAGGTGAAGCTTGCATCCACCTTATCATAACAAGCCTCATAGCTCAATTGGTAGTAACTCTGCCTTCTGCGCTGTAGGTTGTGTGATGAATATGGACGTTTGTTCTGTGTTTGGGTGTTGCATTACATAGTACCAGAGACCAGTATAAACAAGTTGTTTATACTGGTCTCTGATAGTACGTATGTAGTTACAAAAAAAAAGTATGCGAGTATCTGTAATCTAGTTCCCATATTACAAGCAATGCTTATTTTGGGGATAGATGGCGCTGTGTGAAATTAATGTCCTGTAATGTGATGTTATGATGTTACAAGAACATCATAACTTGAAAATCATGTGAGATGAAGGACAAGCACTTCCCCGTCATACAATAATAAAAAAATGACACTATTACTTCAAGACAGCTTCCTTCAGCGCGTATGAGGTCGTGTTTACAACTGGTGAGTAATATTTAGACTGTTTCAACTATCAGCGATATGAAGACGTCACTCGTCGTACGCCGGGAGGCGCTGCTCATGATTAATGCACCTCTGAGACGTAGACACTGATTGTAACATCCGCGACACGCGTTAATTCAGCGTGATGACATGTCTGTAAACTTTACGAGCTGAGAGGAAGTTCTAGGTACCTAGTCAGATAAATAAAACATCGACATGTATGCTCTTGGCATCAAAACTTGCACAGTAACTACAAAATAAGTTACAAGACTGCAAGAACCGCTTCTGTGGTCTACCGGTCTCAGATCCTAAGGTCACGGGTTCGATCCTTAGGGACAATATTGTGCTTGGTTTGGTTGGTGGTAGGACTTTGTTTAAGTCCGCCTGGCCAGCTACCATCTTACCTAATTCTGTCGCCATCAACATTTCATAGTTTTTGCCCGTTGTAGGTACTATTAGATTAAAAGTTACATGTCATATGCTAACCTTGGTGTACAATCAATATAAAAACTATGATGGAACACCTTAACAGAAAGACTCGTTACCTCGTGGTAGTAGCCACAAGAGTTGATGCTAGAGTTAATAGTACCTTGGAGGTTGCAGAAGTCTTCATTGATGGTTGAATAAAGCATACATACTCGCCACAAACATAACCTTGCTTCTGAGGCAGTTGGATAAAACACTTTGAAGAACAACAGTGTTTTAATGTCTATTTTAATATCTTTATTTAATGTGAATGAATGTCTTATAAAATTGAAATCACTTTCATTAATTCATCATTCAAATATACGTACCTACTACATGCTCTAGAAAAACATAACTCCGAGGGTCAAAAATATTGTAACCGATTCATGTCTTATACTCCTGAGGCGAACTTCCTTCGTCTGTGGCGGGAAAAACTTCTTGAAAACCAACATTGATAATTCTTGATAATCAAAGTAATTTGAATTCATTCGTCATTCAAACATACGTGTACATACATGCTCTAAAAAAACATAACTCTTGTTCGGTGAGTTAAAAATATTGTAAGCCAACAATTCACGTCTGAAAGAATGCAGGTTTATTTATAAAAACTTCCGCAGATCCACAGCAAAGTCACAGTAAACCTAATAAGTGGCAAAGCGTTTCGACAACAATACGTTCAAATGAATTAGATAACCCGAAACGGCATGACACTAGTTCTTTTTCCGCACTCCAGAACCGTCACGCGCTATGCGTGTCGGGGTCGTATGAATAAGCAATGAGCGCGCGCGCACGCAACCAGACTAACGGCAGCGCGCACGCGACGCCTCCCGCCCTACGCCCGGCGCCCGCCCGCCCGCCTAGCTACCACGGTCGATGTGCTACGGTAAGTACGTGTAACATTGTTGTTGGTAAATTGTAGCTTATAAAGAAATCGAGTGTTTGCACACATTTAATTCGCGGCAATAACTTAGTCTAGTTCCGAGCAACAATATTTTTTTTTTACATTCAATGGTTAGATCTCTAATTTATAATTAGAGGTATCTCTAGGTTTTTGAATTATGTGCTCTACTCTCGTAAGAAATGTATAAACAAAATCATGACTCCTTTAATACATGAATATCATGTATTAATGTTGTAATAAGCTCAATGTAGCTCAGATATTGTCGCAAATTAAACATTTATAAGTACATCGTGTGTCTTTTAAGGCTACAGTTTACCGTAAAACAATTTCATGCGTATCTACCCTAGCACATGCGCCATAATTTATGAGTTGGCTAAGCGCTATCTCTTGCTATCATATCTTTTGGCTGGTCTGGAACTTCATCACGCCACGGTGTTGCATTTGAAATTTTATTTTTCTAGTCGAGACTTCGTTATGGTTAAACTTTGTTTTGAGTATTCTTTTGATATAATTTATTGTTACACCATTTCTGTGTATATACAACATTCATAAGATAACAACTCAGCTTGAGTTGTTATGTGTTATGAATATGATAGTTTTACAGTTACTTTTTATTATTGAATTGCAAGTTAATACAATGTAGTGCATATACGAGTAGGCTTGTAGGTAACGTTAATATTATCTATCAAAGACAATCGACGTCTATCTTATGTTAATAAGGTTGACATTGCAGTAACAAGCAGCTACAACACGGAATATATAAAAATATACCTATAAAACATTATTTAAGTTGATGAATAGGTCTTACACAAATTAATATGTAATTATATTTTAGTAGATCAAAAACACACGCTCACACGGGTAAGTTATTTCTGCTGCAAATTGTATTCTTTAAATAAACCGTTTATGGTACAGAGAGAATTAATTCATTGATATGGAGTCACCAGATAGTGTAAAACAGCTTAGATATCAATTTAGTTTGCGGTCAAGGGTGTCCGATGCCACCAAATATGCCAAACTTCGCCCGTTATCCGAGATTTAAAGCGGCTGGGACTATTTACCGAGCGCTCTACCGGCGTCGTCTATTAAATTATTTAGGCCGAGTCTTGCATTGTCTCGCGAGCTGGATCGGCCGATTGTCGTGCGATCAGAGCCCGCCAATATAAACAGTCGTTAGTGTTGTTGGGTTGTAACAAGGGTTAAAAAATTGGTGGAAATGGTATGACTTCACGGAAGGCTACGGTCCTAAAATTAGTTTTGAAGAGGTTGTGGAGTGTTGTTGCCTGAGGCAACAACACTCCACAACCTCTTCTTCATTCTTTGTTCTGAAAAAGTATCACAAAGTCTTTTAGTAAAAGTATTTCAAAGTGATGTTACGTTATGCAGCGCAACAAAAGTCTTGCTACTCGAGAATGGTCTTGCTACGTGAGAATTGTCTTGCTACGCGAGAATTGTCTTGCTACGTGAGAATTGTCTTGCTACGCGAGAATTGTCTTGCTACGCGACAATTATCTTGCTACGCGAGATTATCTTGCTACGCTACAATTATATTGGTACGCGAGAACTGTTCGTAGCACTCTCGTAGAACAGAGCAATCAATGTAGCACATTGTGATATCATACTACAGGTTCTACGTCCATTCATTTACCGTTTCCAGTAATTTCGGCGCTCCATGGCGGTTACAATCGAATAGGAATGCGCCAAATGTGTGAGTATCGCTCGCCAGGAATCGTTTCGTATTGAGTTAGTGCCCGGACGCGTCCCATGTTTGCTCTGCTAGTTAATGGAATGCCGATGGGCCATTGTGAGCGCACAGGCGTTTTCTATTCAATACTCGATATTAAATTGAACGCACATATTCGTGTATACACAGAACATCCTGAAGGAAGCTTTATTCGCGATACGTTGCTTTTGTTTGTGTGTGTTCAATTACCGACTTTATTGAAAACCTAGGCGCTTCTGCGATTGGTATTAATATTCCAAAGTCAACGGTATTGAAACGAGTTTTTTTATTTGTTAGCATATTCTATTATATCAGCTTTTTCGTATGATAATCGATTCAGAATTTTTTTATTGGTATTATTCTTTACGCTCCTGGGCTCGCCTGGGTATAACCTGGACTATGATAAAGTGATATTTTTCTGAAGCTTAGTAAAGGCACTGGCATTTTCGCGCACTGACGGAACATAGCAAACTGCTTGGCGCTGGATTTAAGCAGGAATCGCCTGCCGAAGCCAGGTCAAAAAAAAAAAAAGCCCAGTACGTGGATGACTCGCTATTATACTCGCATTGTTATAGTGAGACCTGTGAAAATAATTGTGGTTATTTTCACAGGCTATTATATCGTATCGGTATAGTGTAAAGGCGCAATTTGCGGGGTCGCGCGGTCGCGGCCGGGCTTCGGTCACAGACCGCGGCCCGTGACCTGGTGCACCGCGCTGTAATCACCGACACCCGATATTAGAGAACAATCAGGTTGCACGTGTTTTACATTACGCCTCATTTTGGAAACTTGGCTACTTTGCGGCAAAATTAATCAAACAATGCTATTGTTTTCACAGCCAATGCTGAAAAGTTTTACCTTTCAGAGCTTTTATATAATTCATGAGGGTAATTATGTTTTTAAGGAAAATGGATATGTAACAAGCAAGCAGCCTATCTGATGTTTATTGCATATCTTGACTATAAGAAGAAACAACGACGATCGACAAAGAATCGATCTATGTAGCACTACATTTGGCCCAACTTGCGGCATTTTGCCTCGCGTTTGAGGGGTATGGTTGTCTGTGAAATTCCCGTAATTTCACCGACAACCATACTTACTTTCATGGTACTTTTTATCCCAAATATCTGTAGGAAATAGATCCATAGGAATGGTATGACAAACATCGCTAAATTCAAAGTCAAAGTCAATTTTTTTAGTCATTCAATTTTTTAGGATGATTATGAAACGTCAAATCTACCGCCTGTTCGATATCGCGACCAGCACTCAACGAGAAAGTAGGAGAAAGGCGATACAAAATTGATTCCTTCACTCAAAAACTACTGAAAGGATTGAGATGAAATTCTGCACACATATTATTGTAGATGGTTCTAGATCAGGAAAACCATCGAGGCTTTCTGTTACCCGGGAACCACACCGGCAAAGTCACGAGAGATAGCTAGTTTGTGAATGATAGACTCAGATAGAGAAAAGTAATAGACTCGATACCTCCACTTATACATTATGTAGGTACGTCATATAACAGTAAGTCGAAAATTTCATAGAACATATTTGAGAAAAATCCAAAAGTATCCGAAAGAAAATTCACCATCACAAGTATAATCTACAATACAACATGGTGTTTTTACTTTTAATATCCTGCTACGTGTTATACGCGCGCCCGTCGTCCAATACGTAAAAGTAATTGTAAGTAAAGCATTTAGTGGCCATATATCACCGGGCGCTGCAGACCGGTTGCCTCCATTTTTCACACATCGCTGTAAAATTGATTACCCTCCGACACCGACACAATATACGGGACTCCCAACGAGGCTGATCCAATCAACTTGTAAACATTTAACTACGAGTAGCGCTAATAGAAACGTCCGAAGAAACAATGGAACTGAAACGCAAACTGATTTATACCCCGCCGCACGAATTACGCACTGCAATAACAGTTTCATACTTGATGCCGCGAACAAAAGCCTCAACACAATTGGCATAGTTACAACAGCTGTTCGCGTACCGACTCCCAACAATGATACCCTAACTTTAATATTTATTGCACTTGATCAACTCCACGCTCGGGGCCTTCTACAACGTCAAACTTGGATCAAAAAGACTAAATTCATGCATAATTTTAATTTATACCAAAGCTACAATCTGCGTTAAGTCTTTAAACAAGCAGAATTTAATTAACTTGACGCCATCGTAGACCAGAATGTAAAGTGCATAATTAAACCCTTTACGTAAACGCTTCGGTTAATATGTTTAAACGTCGCTATTGCTTTAGGAGACCTAAACTCTCCTATGAGAATAAACAAGGCTGGAGGCGTTGCCGGACAAAGCTCGCCGCACAAATAAATTGGTGGTGTGCTCGTGTCCCCCTATGTTCCTTTCCTATGGCTGCAGGGTCCGGGGAGGTTGCGATTAAAATATAATTAGGCGGCAGCAATCGTTTCTCCATCGGCAAGCCAGGTGGCGCGCTAGGTAAATTAAAAAGCCGTATAGAGCTTCTGATTACGTGCACCGCTGGTCGCGGAAAACACGCTTATTGCCTAATAATAGACGAGAGTCTTGCGCGTCTGATTAATTATTTCACGCGCACTCGTGCTGATTAAAAATACCCTGTAATTGTCATGGGGTGTGTTGTTTGTGATATTAATTGGTGTACAAGACAATGTAATAAATCACTACCTGTTTCCGGTATAAATGGATTGAAACGGCTGTGATAATTGCGCACCTAATTACATGCGGACGAAGCTGTCTAATTTATCAACGTCGGATTATGAATTAGAGCGGTGTTCAATGGCAAAGTGCCTATAGCCACGCTTACACCACTGGAAAGACATCGATTGTAAAACTATTAACTTTTTACCCAGCTGACTCACAATGAGGGTTATGTTTTGCAGGAGTAGCATGTTTTCTATTTCACTGACACGCTCTGTGACTTGATAAATATTGACATTTGTGGTGTCATTTTGTTTATTTTAAAGGTGTGAGTGATATTAGGTGGTGCGAATAAAAAAAGAGCCCAAGATAATGAAATGGTTTATACTATGGGTATCAAATGAGTGGTGCCGATTCTCGATACATGTAAAATATATATATACGTTTTGATATATCCACTTTTACGCTATCACATTGAATGAATTGATTGTGTAGATATGCATCTCGAGTTGACGGATGACAGGGGTAAGTGGGGAATAAGAAAATGTTGTCGACCCCACCAAATAAGTGCAGGAAGAAGAGAAATACATTGTTTGATAACTAGAACACAGGAACAATTAAAACGCGCTATCATTGCGTTTTGGTTGTAACATGTATTTGTTTTTTTTTTTTGCAGTCGGTTTTTTTTTCATCTTGTTAGAGCTGTATAGCCAAGTGGGCATGGGCCCGCCTTCCGGTCCGGAGATTATGGGTTCAAATCCAGTCGTGCACCATTGGACATATGGACATTGGTTTTGACTTATCGGTTTTCTGACAAATGCACATGCTCTGACGATGAAGGTCACATCGTGATACCGGCATGTCCCTAGGAACGTCCGAATGTCATGGGTCACTGGCTAGTATTCCGCTAAGTGGCGATGGGCTTGCAACCTGTCACGTTACTAAATACTAGCTATAATTGCAATCCGTGGGAATGTGTCGAACGTTTGAACGTGCCTCTGACTACCCCCTGTAGTGATCCTCATAAGATCAACGCTCTGAGTAGTGATCAGAGGTAAATCATAAAAGCAAAACGTCAAAAGTCTATTTGTTAATATTATTGCGGTTTACGTGGTCTATGATATTTTTTTTATGCGAACGGTTTTTCAAAATTAAGTAAAATTATGCTTATAGGTAAACTTTTGAAAAGGTAGGGAGGCTTTTGAATCCCCCGTATACGTAAAGTAATGAATAATGAATCATTCCATGCTACTTATTGTCTCGGTTACTTGTTTGCGCTAAAACAATTAGGTTCGAAACTAATATGGGACAGAAACGACCGGAATGTCCTCCCGGAGGGACGGACGCCGCCATTGTGTATTTTGCGTTCAAAATTAATCCGCTGTGCTCTTGCAAGTTTCATAACTTTGGAAACTATTTTCTATTGTGAAATTTTAAGGAAGCACGTAATATGCTTTGCGTTGTATTGTAACCCTTGAACCGTGCCACACTTTATCAATTCGTTATGAAAAATGCGGTGAATTACGAAAAGCAATGGCGTTTTATGAAAAAATAGCGAATGACGCAACGCGCGTGATATTTTCTGGATATTGCAAATAATCGAGTACGTTTACGAACATAATGAAGAAAATATAATATTACGGTATATTATCGTTTCTTGGGTTGCAATCTAAAATTATCTTCATGAATACTCAAAGGTTCTTCGTGGAAACGAAGCCTTCTCTTACTCGCCTGCTGCTATAAAGCAGTCTGTTTGCCGGACGTGTGATACAATTTAGCACTGAACTCCTGCGCCCACCATATTAGCGTGAAAGCCTTGAACTGGGGGAGCTGCGCATTGGCCATTAGCGTGATTAGACATCCCCTCCCCAACCCCACACCCATCTGTAAATTCTTTAGGCCTCTCATCTCTTAATACTACATATTTCATTATTTATGTAAGCTGTATTTTAGGAGTACTCTCTAATATTACACGCACAATCAAGATAATTGGAACGCTCGTCTTTGCTAGCCTATTACGTTCCAACTTACGCGACTTTTTATTTAACGACCTCGCAGATCAGTAAAAATGTATAAATATTACAACTCCCGAGAGTTTATACAGATATTTTTATAATCAATTACAAAAACATATCTTTACACTAAAAAAAGCCGTTTGTCTATCAATTCTATTCTTGAAGATCACGTCACGAGATGCAATTACTTTCTTATATTGAACTCATTTATTAATGACAAGAAATCCTTTAAAATGTTGATGATTTGACAGTATAATGTATATTTGAATGTTTCTTTGTTCACAGATGATGGCGTGTTCTTACCTGAGCGCTGGTGGTTTGAAGAGCGAGCCAACTAGTGCGGCCTGCTGGAGTCCACCGGCGATGGCTGGCTGTCTGCCCGATCCGCGCAGCTCTATCCCACTACCCACCCTGGCCATGAAAGCCACTGACCCATCACACATGCAACCTTATATAGGTCTACCCAACAATCGAATGAGCCACAGTGGAACACTGGGACTCCCAAGAGCGTCAATGTCTTCCCGTGCATCTATACCCAGCCAATCAGGGCTGGCTTCTGGGTTAGTGGGCCAAACAATTCGGCCGATGGGGCTGCCTACTGGATCAATAGGATTGCCCAGTGTGATTGGACTTTCCAGTGGTACAGGATCAATCGCGTCAATAGCAGTAGCGCAAATTGGACTACCTCCGCCGTTCCAGCGACCAAGGTCGCAAAGTGCGTTGACTCAGGGATCAGCCGCAGAGCCAGCTCTCGACCTCTCCACGTCAGCGCCATTGATGACGTCATCCCTCAAAGTCCGAATCCCTGACAAGAACATAGAGTGATAGTGTTGTGCTAAAGACTTCATAAACTGGACAGAAAAAATATTACTGCCCGAGCGGCAGCAGTAATTTTTCCAATGTCGACAAACTGTTAAATTATACTTTAGTACCTATTACATATTTAATTTCGGTTGTGAAAATGGCAATTTATGTAAAACTTAACTCGCTGTATGTAAATTTCTAATTACTGGTACTTAAGTGTTGAACAAACAATGTGTTTAACACAGGTGTGTAGTATTTGAAAGTGATAATTAATGGCAAAATGGACCGCAATGGCATATCTTTCAAATAGTTATCAACCTTTTATAGTTCGCTTATTATTCCAAAAATAGTTAATTAGTCAATGTAAAAAGTGTTTCAGTATTCGCATAAGGCATTATCAAGTTTATCAACCAACGAACAAAATACCTAGTTGTTTAAATAAACCTCGTGATCATATAGTTGTACGTTTCTGAGCGCAATTAATATGCAAATCGCTTTAAATTCGTGGAACTTTAAAAATATTGTTATTGTTTGGTTCTAATATTTTTTCCGTTATTTTATGCTCTGTGATTTTACCACATTATAATAATATACCTACCATTCTTGCCATGTTCGTTATAATTAACTTTGCCATCATATAATTTGACTCGTTTTGAGTTGCCGTATCTTGCGCGAGTGACTGTGATTTGCAATCTTGCTATGTAAATAATATTCTCGAATATTCGTTATTTCTTTACAACGAGCTGTTATATTGCCTCTCGTTATTATTATTCTTTCACGTTGTAAATATTAGCGTGTATCTAGTTATAAGTAGACACATGTTGTACCTTAATCTTTGGGCGCAAAATATAGTAGCAATAATTTCGATGCCAACTTTTAAAATAAACATTTGAAAAAATTGTCTCTGTATAGATCGTTAAATTTTGCAGTCGTTGTCATGTTGTTCAAATCAGTATGTACTTATATAACTTATTCAATTTATACATTACAGCTGAGTGATGAATCCCCGAAAGGGAAAAGTCATGAGTCTGTTACTTTTTTTACATAACAGCAAAAGTTTGTAAGTATTTTTAAACGCTAACATTCCTTATACCTACACTTGTGCTTCGTATGAAACAAGATAATCTTGTCGTAAGTTTATTCACACAAGATAAATATTCACTTAAGGATATATGAGTCAGTTTGAATTATCATTTTCCTATAAAAATGTTAATGTAAATAACAGAATTTTTCGTCTATATTGGTTGCAGTGACTGTTGCAGCCATATGTTAGCGTTTACTGAGTCTTGCCTTCTTGTACCTATAATTTAAGACTGTTGAGACTCGAGGTACCAGATTTGCTCCTAATTTCAGACCATCTTCCAACAATACTTACCTCAAGTCTTGATCGTTTTATAGAACAGTTGCGGTGTTACCAATACACAAAGAAAGATCACATAAAATTAGCCTAAGAAAGCCGGTGAGAGGAGAAAAAATAAAAGTTTTGTAAATTACTTTTGTGTATTATTTGTGAGTAGTTGTGTTGCCTTCCACTATAGAACGTGAGCCTTTTTGAAAAGTTGCCTTAATCCCTACAATTGGCAGGCGAATAAGAGATCGCAATGGTAACTGGTGGCTTAGGAGTTTACATTATGTTGAAGTTTCCACTCAAATAGTGTTGACCTTTGGTAGAAATTAACTCAAAATTACAATTTTACCGCCTCTGTGGTCTTGTGGTTTAACCCACCGATCAGATCCAGAGGTCCCGGGTTCGATCCCAGGGAAGTACAATATTGAGCTTGGTTTGGTTGGTGGTAGGACTTTGGTTAAGTCCGCTTGGACTTAACCACCATATTACCTAATTCTGTCGCCATCCGTTCCGGCATTTAGAGGTAAGATAGCCAGTTCCTCAGTTAGCTGAGGATTCTGGGTTTTCTGCGCTTCCACCTTCGGCCTTATCTTAACTTGTAACGAGGTGGGACGAAAACCAAGCCCTCCCCAGTTTTACAATAAAAATAAAAGGACGCTGGTGGAGATAACCTTCCAAAAATATATTGGGCTGAGTGAGAGCATATTAAAACAAAAGCAAATCAACATGCTATAATCATTTTATGCAATACGAAACCCCGTGATTTTCACCAGTATATCTATATGATATACTGGTGAAAATCACGGGGTTTCGTTGCCGTCACCCCGTGGGTGTTTCCTAAAATCCTGTCTTAGGCACGTCAACACTTTCAAAAGAAGCTATCCTATAAATGACATAAGCCTCTGAAAACTCTCTTTGGGCTATGCGAATCAGTCGGTCAGTCAGTTACATGAAGATTTTATTTAATTAGATAAAAACAAAATTAAGGTTACTTAAATTTATTTCTGACCCTGATTCGTTGCATTACTTGAAAACGAATTTAGAAGTAAAATTATGTACAGTCGTAAATCAAAGTTCAAGATTTATTTAAATCAACTGCAGTACCTACTTATAAACACAAAATGTGAAAAACCACCTGATAAAAGTAAACCATTAGCAAAGCATCGCTCTTTACAAAATATAAGACTTGATTTGACTTACGTTATAAGAAAAGGGTATATTACAACAAGATGTCGCCTTGCTGTGTAATCAACTTGCAAACACTTTTACTGCAACTAGCAATCCACCATGGGCGTGGTTATTATGGAAAGACTAGCAGTGAACATGAAAATGATGTTGAAGAAGATAAAGAAAGAAAATCTAATTATTCACCAAAAATATTATTTGGCTTCAAAACTCGATCATACAATACTGTAGGTATGTAATAGTACAGATATAGGTTCCTAATATTTGAAGAACACACAAGCAACAACACGTAGATACCTACATAAAAAAAACTTGATACAACATTTTTATAGTCTACATGCATCTAACATTTTTTATTGTACGACGGGAGGTGCTTGGCCTTCATCTCACCAGATTTTTAAGTTACGATAAGGCCGAAGGTGGAAGCGCACATCACCCGGAATCCTCAACAAACTGAGGAACTGGCTATCTTACCTCTAAATGCCAGAACACAACGATTTACGAATAGTTGCTATGGCGACAGAATTAGATAAGATGGTTGTTGCTAGCCAGGCGGACTTAAACAAAGTCCTACCACCAACCAAACACAATATTGTACTCGCCCTGGGGATCGAAGCCGGGACCTCTGAATCTGACACCGGTGGGTAAAGGCTACCCACAAAAATAACCATTTCGATCGAGTTACTTTAAATGCGAGATGACAATGAGGGCGTTATACCTTAACATGAGATTTGCCTTAAAAGCTGTGCGCTAACATGACGATACAGAAGAGGTCTTAAAAATAATTACGTAAATATACTGAAATATATATATATATATATATATATTACATAAATATATTAAATAAATATATGTTACTTATTTATGATTACATTATAATACAGCCAATCATTACAAACAAAAAATAGTTATTTTTTAATTCATTACTTATTATTATAGTATCCATTATTGTTAGGTAAGTATTATATTTAATATATCATTATTATTATCAAGGTTTATAATATTATCATTTATTCAATACCTATATCTTAGTTAGTTTTTCTTTTCTCTCACTAAGAATAGCTTACTTTCATTGTTTTGTGTAGGTAGAGACCGAGGCACAAACTTTTGTCAATCAAAATGTATGACCTACACAGTACAGGCTCAGCCTAGTGTGTAGGCCATAGGTAATAATATTTGTAATAATGATGCCTGTCAAATAAACGTTTATTTCATTATTTTTTTTCATTTGTTCAAAAGGGCATAATAAGCATAATAAGGTGATACCTGTTCAGCGCTGGTTTTCATCTAGGCCCTTCATTTGCTGATGTCGAGATCATGACAGATCAGATGATACCCTACCTACTACATAAATGAATTTAATGTAGAATAATTAATAAAAGAGGGACAAGATTTACAATATTGCTTTCGCGATGGTACAACGGCTATAGGATTAATTAAAAACGCAAGAAAACTGCGCGCCACTTTCCATTGCAAATCAAGCTATAATGTAAACAAGCCTTTTTTGACGACATGACGCCAAATTAAGATTCAGAAACATTTATCTCACGGAATCTCCGTGAGATAAATGTTTCTGAATGAGGCGATTTTTGTTGGGATTTTCCACTGAAACTGATGATCACAACTCTGGAGGACCTGTGAACGTTCACCTGAATAGCGTCCATCTAGCGTCCGGCGCCAAATGGATGCTATGTTTCGTCGGTGCGTGGTAGGGCCAGATCTTTCTGGGAAAGCTCGCGGATTTCATATCTACTCTTCTCTAGTCTAGGCAAGATAGGTCAAGAGATAACCCATCATTTGATAATTTATTATGATGAAGATGTAAGATTGTTGGCTAGTTGGCGCTTCGGCTGCTGTCAGTTCTCACTGTCGTGTCATAATCGTGGGATCTATTAGCCTCGGCTCATTGAACTTGATACTTACCTACTAGCCTACTACATACTGACATAACTTTAAAACTAGGATCTATAATTCATTATGTTAATGTCTTTAATGTATAACATACCTAACCCGTGGACAACGGGTCTGGTCACGTGTATACCTACTATTCTATTTCAGTATGTTATCTTTACAAGAGTTGTGTTGACCTGTTTGAAGTCCTGAATAAATAAAAAAAAACAGACCTTCACCTCTGACCACTACTCAACGCGTGGATTATATGAGGATCACCTAAAATAGGGCATCATTAGAATTATGCTCACCATTTGTGCAATATTTATTTAAGTTTTGTAAATAAAAATTTAAATAAAGAGTGGTTAGTCAGAGACACGTCCAAACTTACGTTCGGCACATGCCCACGGTTTGATAGCTAGTATTCTATACGTGACAGTTTGCAAGCCCATCTCCGCTTAGCGGAATACTAGCCAGAGACACGTGTCATTTGGACTTTTGATCCTATTGTCCCTTCACCGTCAGAGCATGTGCATTGTGTCAAATAATAATAATTTATATATTACAGGACATTCATTTAACACAGCGCCATCTAGTCCCAAACAAAGCATTGCTTGAAATATGAGAACTAGATTAGGGATAGAATATTTAAATACTTTTGTTAATACATAGATACGTACTGTAAAGAAGATACGTCTTCTCTCAGACGTTGCTACAGCAAGACTAGTTTACTTCATTTACTTTCACAGTATGATGTCATATGGCATAATATTGTGGGGAAATGCTGCAGATATAGACACCATATTCGTATTGCAGAAGAGGGCTGTTCGCGTTGTTTACAAAATGGGTCCCAGAGATTCATTAAGAGACAAGTTTAAAGAAAAAAATATATTGCCTATTCCCTGCCAGTATATTTATGAAAATATTATGTACGCGCGTAAAAACATAAGCTTATTTGATAAAAACTGTTTTAAACATTATTATAATACTAGAAATAAGAATAAACTTGCTGTTCCCACAACTAGGCTCCATAAAGTTAATAAATCGTTCATAGGGCAAACTGTACGCATTTATAATAAATTACCAAGTGATTCAAAAATGTTGTAAAACAAAAGCTATCCTGTAAAGCTTATTATAACATTTCAGATTACCTAGAAGATAAGATAGCCTGGCATTAAAAAAATATATTTGCTCCAGTGAATAAATTGTAATTAGTATTCAATAATTTTAAGCTATTGTAATGGATCATAATAAAAAAAACTAGCCCGAGGTTTTTGCCTTTCTCCTTGTGTGCTGGTCGCGATTCCGAACAGGCGGTAGATTGACGTTTCAAAGTGATCCTAAAAAATCTTACTGAATAAATATATTTGACTTTGACTTTGACGTATCTATGTATTTACAAAAGTATTATATATGATACAACACCCAAAATGCGCACTTAAACATCCGAAAAACGACAAGTCCATTGGTACCCGACTGTTAGAACTCACAACCACCGGATTATTAATTTATTAATATCCATATAATAATAGAACAGTCTCATATTTAGGCCCGCGAATTAGCATAGCTATTCTTCGTGGCAATGTTACCAGCCTGGTACTGGTCTGGAGCAGTTGAGTTACCTATAGACCGTTTGTAACGGTCTTTAGTACAGTAACCCAACTGCTTATACTTGTAGGGATACAATAGGTATAGTTAGTCTCAATGTACATTTCATTTGTAATAAAAAAACAGATTTGCTTTTGGTTTTGCTAGATGAAATTGTGCAGAATGAGTAGTAATATTTATTTATTTATTGTCAAGTATCCCAATAATCAGATAAAGTACCTACTAGCGCTGTCACATAGACACTTCCAATAGACTGAATAAAACCCATTGGTTTCAACGCTTGATCGTACTATAAATCCAAATATTCGTACTTTGGGCCCAACTACTGTTGCTAAAGAGTAAAATAAATTCAGCAAGTACGAGACTTGTAAATTGTTGTGTTCCGGCATTTAGAGGTAAGATAGCCAGTTCCTCAGATTATTGAGGATTCCGGGTGAAGTGCGCTTCAACCTTTGGCCTTATCATAACTTGAAACCAGATGAGATGAAGGCCTAACGCTTTCCTGTCGTACGTACAGCAAAAAAACAGAAATGAACTTATTGTTCCTTAGTTTCTTAGTTGGATTTCATATATAGGTTAAAGGAGAATTAACATTGATTTTATCGCGATAATCTAAGTTGTGCCACATGTTCATAATGTTAATAAAAGTTTTTGTTTTGGATTTCGTAAACCAATCGGCGAGTCAGCTGCCTACTGTACCACAAGATCACCCCACAAATAGAAAACTGCACTCATCATCATTCTCCTGCCCTTATCCCACGCTAGGTGGGGTCGGCACAACATGTTCTCTTCTTCCACTCACTCCTATCAACCGTCAACTCTGCATCTACACCTCTCATACCCATGTCCTCTTACACACAATCCATCCATCTCTTTTTCGGCCTTCCCTTGCTCACATGTCCATCCACGCTCAAATTCATAACCCTTTTGGTCAAATGACTATTATCCCTCCTCATTACATGCCCATACCATGCCAACCTAGCACTCCTCAACTTTTCTACAACTGGTGCCACTTTCAAACTTCCCCTAATAAATAGAAAACTGCACTATGACAAAAAAAAAGACATTCTTGAGATGTGCGCATCCACATTCGGCCTTGTCATAATATAAAAAAAATTTATAAGGAAACGTGATTTTTTGTCTTGAAATTGGGTCGGAATTTTCGATGTGTATCCACACTTGGCTGGTTATGGATTTCCTACCGCGACCCATGGTAGGCGCTATCAACAGTTTCATTGAATCGCAGACGAAAGCAACTCACGCCTGTTAAGCACGAGTCTGGACCAGCAATTGGATTATGTTGTATTATTCTGATATTTGTGGTATCGGTAAGCCCTTCATAACTCTTAAATGTGGGAAAACTGTCATGTTTTGAAGCTTATAAAACTGAATAGACCGGACACACATATTCTTAGGGTTTCATTTATTCATAAATACTGTCGTCCTTATTGTTTTTATTATACTTAATGTTTTTACTTTTTTTCACTTTGTGTACAGTTTACTATCAAAAGTAAATAAATGTTATCAATATATTATTATCTAATGAAAGTCGTAATATTGTACCGCGGCGTTCAGGAGCCCATTTGCAAAATTAATTGCAAAAACACTGTTTAAACTTTTAAAAGAATCTATGAATCTCTTTGCCAATTTGCAAATCTCTTTTGCTTAGAAGAGAGGAATCTCTTCTAACCTATATCGTAGAGATCTTACTAACTACATACTTCGCACTATAGTCGCGCTACTCAGACCGTCTGCGTACATTAGGTACACCGTTTCTTTTCTATAGTACGACGGACAAGTGCTTGACCTACATCTCACCAGATTTTCAAGATATGATAAGGCTTAAGGTGGAAGCGCAGCGGAAGTCGCCCGGAATCATCAACAGTGCGGGACTATCTTACCTCAACATTTTTTTTTTATTGTTGTTATGGCGACAGAATAAGGTAAGATGGTGGTAACTAGACAGGCGGACTTAAGCAAAGTCCTAGTCTTAGGGAAGCGCTTATCCATCATCTTACCTGGTTACAGGCCGAAGGTGGAGGCACACTTCACCCGAAATCCTCAACTAACTCTAGTTAGATAGATTTCGGGTAACCTCTAGGAACTGGCTATCTTACTAAACTTTGGCTAACTTTCTAAATGCCGAAACACAACCAATGTGTCTATCTTTCTTTTACCATCAACCAAACCAAGCACAATATTGTACTCCCCTGGAATCGAACCTGGGACCTCTGGAACTGTCACCACTAGACCACAAAGGCGGTTGAAATGAAATTGAAAAGCGCACCTTATATCGAAATTGTTATAAAGACTAAAGACTATATAAATGCTTAGAAGTAATATGGCTTCCATGAAGTTCCTAGGCAAGTAAATTGGTTGTTTTTTCCTGTAGAGCCCAATTAGTCTCATTATAATGTTATGCGAGGATTGTGAGGTGATGTTTTGTCATCGCCACGACAGTCCAATTAGAGTAAACTTCCTTCCTGACAGGCGGACTATCAAATACCCTTTGGCGTGGAATGGGAATGGCTAAAAATGCCGGCTGATATAGACAGGCGGCGCGGTTATGAATGATGGCTGCTAATCAATGGAGGCTCCATTGATTGCAGCGAGTGTGTGGTCGCTATCCACTACAACGAGTTCGGTGTTGCTAGATTGGTATGAAAGTTTTTATTTTTTTACTACGGCGCACATTGCCGTAGTAAAAAAATAAAAACTTTCAAAACATAAAAAATAGCCTTCATCGCTTGGACTTCATGTCAACTGATTTTTCAAGTTATGATAAGGCTGAAGGTGGAATGGAAGCGCACTTCACCAGGAATCCTCAATAAACTGAGGAACTGGCTATCTTACTACTAAATGCCTGAACACAACAATTTAAGAATTGCTGTTATGGCGACAGAATTAGGTAAGCTGGTATATTATATGATATGATAGTGAACTTAGAACTTTTATAGCTTTACTGTGACTTCTACCGCCTCTGTGGTCTAGTGGTTCGCCAGCAGGTGTCAGATCCATAGGTCCTAGGTTCGATACCCAGTACAATATTGTGCTTGGTTTGGTTGGTATTAGGACTTTGTTTAAGTCCATTTACATTTACAAATATTATTAAGACACAAAAATTTACAACCCGCGACTGGACTCAAAACCGCATCTTTTCGTCAAACCGGAAACGCTCAAACCAATTGAGCAACGTGGGACCCGACGAACATTCAAATTTTTTGTGTCATATCTAAACTCAGATTGAGCGCTGATCAACGCCATCTAGCAGAGATTTACTAAACTATGTGATCAGCTCGTGTCTGAAATTATTCATAATCACTAGCATGAAATGGGTTTTTAGTTTTTTTATCATGTTTTTGTATTTCAAGTGCCTGCCTGGCTAAATCTAACCTAACTAACCTAAATCTGTCGTCATAACAACAATTCTAATTTGTTGTGTTCCGGCATTTACAGATAGCCAGTTATTAAAACTGTTGAGGATTCCAGATGAAGTGCTCTACCACCTTCGGCCTTATCTTCGGTCAAGTGAGATAGCCGAGCGCTTCAGCGTCAGACAACATAACATTTCCTTATCTAGGATTTGTTTAACATAATTCTTAACATGACCATACCGCATGTTCCAGACCGGCATATCATTATATTTCGTGTCCTGAAAATTTAAACGAGATCCCGTATACCGTCCCGGAGCAGTTGCTCGGTATGTTAGTACAAAGGGTCACTCGTGGCCGGTACAGTCGGGGCGCAAAGTGTTTCCAAAGATTTGTGCGTGAAATTCGTTTCAAATATATCAAGTCCACTTTCCAAGGACAAGCCTCGCAGTTGGCAGTAGCTCTGCTTTCTGCGCTGTGTTTCATTCAAATTGTGATATTAATTGATCGAGTGAGCGAAGCGAACAAGATCTCCGAGTTAAGTTAGGGAATCCGGCACTGTATGTATGTATGTATGTGGCAATGTTTGTGACGGCAACCCTCGAACGGATCATTTGATTTTCATGACATTTAAACTGTAAAGAGATAACGTAAATATAAATTAATTGTCTTTTTTTGATTGACTTCTCGCCCTTTCAAAATCTGGGCCGCGGGCGAGAAGTCCACTTTTAAAAGCGCCAATGGTAAGTAATATTCGCCACAGATTTTAGCCGCCTCTATGGTCTAGTGGTTCACCCCACCGATTTCAGATCCAGAGGTCCCGGGTTCGATCCCCAGGGGGAGTACAACATTGTGCTCGTTTCGGTTGGTGGTAGAAGAAAGAAAGACAAATTGGTTGTGTTCCGGCATTTAGAAAGTTTGCCAAAGTTTAGTAAGATAGCCAGTTCCTCAGTTAGTTGAGGATTTCGGGTGAAGTGCGCCTCCACCTTCGGCCTTATCTTCACTTGTAACCAGGTAAGATGATGGATAAGCGCTTCACTATAACAAAAAAACTGATTCCATGGACGGCCAGGTCTACTTGTAAAAAAAGTAGTAACTTTCTTGTTAGTGCGGGGATCGTTTATAAGGACTTTTTTTGTTAATATTCCGAAAGTTCCAGGTATCCAAAGCACTTTTGTCTGCGACCGTACAGTGCTTTCTTTCAGTCAGCTTATTATGATACGATAACATACATCATTATGCGTGTGTCGTCAACTGCCCACTGGCCAACGAACTAACGATGCTAATAGGCTCCGTACACATCGAGGCACTTGTTTGCTTCAATAAATGTAGGAAATCGTTTTAAACCATAACATTGAACAGAAACATTCTTATAACAATATTGTTATTGTTATAAGAATGTTATTGTTATTGTTATAAGAATGTTTCTGTTCAATGTTATGGTTTAAAACGATTTCCTACTTTCTGATTTTGACTGATTTGCCTCAAAGCTCAATTTGCGCTTGAGCGACAAATAATATAATATTATTTGTCGCTCGTGGGAATTGAACCTACCTTTAACATTCAAGTATTTAAAAAAAAACAAGTATTTTATCTGTAATCTAGTTCCCATAGTACAAACTCTGCTTTATTCAGGGTTAGATGGCGCTGTACGAAACGTCAAAGTCAAAAGTCAAAGTCAAAATTTCTTTATTCATTAAGATTTTTTAGGATCATTTTAAATCGTCAAATCTACAGCATGTTCGGAATCGCGAACATGCAACTGGTTAACATTTTGAAGATCCATTAAACATTTAGATACACAATTTTAAATTATATTCTAGGGAGATACATCATAAACCTAAATACTTAATCTTGAAACATTTGTTATTACCTATCTACCTAATGGGCAGTTTGTTAACATTGAGAAATCACCATTTTGTTTTCAACTGGTATAGTAACATCGGGCCACGCGTTCTTATCGTCGATATAGTCACTTATTTTGTAGTAGGCACTTTTAATTAAATCATTATTTCTATACAATTTGCATTTACGAGCAGAGAGTTTGGTGGCGCTTTGAGGAAGCTTATTACAGAATCTCACACAGTTTCCTTAGAATGAATTATTTACTTTTCCTAAGCGATACCTAGGTATATAAAGTTTATTTTTATTTCTAGTATTAACACTGTGTACGTTGCGCGCTCTCCTTTTTTGCCCATATCATCCCACACACAAGAAATCTATAATTTCCTTAGTTTTTATTTGTTCAATTCATCATCAGATTTCAAGTTATGATAAGGCCGAAGGTAGAAGCGCACTTCACCTGGAATCCTCAACTTTCTGAAGAACTGGTTATTTTACCTCTAAATGACGGAACACAACGATTTGGAATTTTTTTTACGGCGACAGAAGGTGGTGGTAGCTAGCCAGACGGACTTAAAGAAAGTCCTACCACCCTACCACTAACTAAACCAAGCTCAATAATGTACTCCCTGGGGATCAAACCCGGGACATCTGGATCCACGTGCATATCCAACAATTATATCGTCTCATGGCTTTAATCTCTCAAAACCGTGACATACATCGCTGAAATTATTGTCATCTTTCTGTCAGAGACTTCAATAATTATCAAAAATAATTACTAGCCTGAGTTTCATACTTCTCCTTGTGTCGCGATTCCGAACAGACGTTAGCTTTGACGATTATAACTATCCAAAAAACATTATTGAATAAACAATATTTTGTATTGTTTTTTTTACTTTCATAACAATAATTAATTAAAATAAAAAGTATTAGTATAGGTATATGTTTAGTCGCCTGGACTAAAACTTCCTTTAATAAATTACAAAATGGCTTCTATACCTATAATATTATTATGTATCTACTTACTTCTGTTAGATATGTTATTTGGTATTCAAATGTGATATTTATATTAGTTTATCAGGTGATACAAAAGAAATGATATAAGTTACCAGACGTGAATATAAAAGTAATGGCTTACGGATTCGAAAATATATATGAAGTTTAGGCACACATTTTAGTGCGGACGATAGTACCTTTATCATATGTTGAATTTACCACAAAATAGCCTAAAATGTGGACGAGTCTTTATCTCAATGTTGAAGGCTTATACCTACTTACATCAGAATGTTCTATAACTCCAACTACTTTCAGGAAATGCTAATGAAGACCCATGTTACGTATATTTTCTTTATGTAAATGATGTCTGTATGTCTGTGTATATAGTGAATTGTTCGTGAAGTTTATGTGGTATTGATGTAGAGCAAACTAGGATAGATGAGTTTTACATTGAATTAAATAACATATTCCATCTTCTAAAGTGGGTTCGTTGTTCAAAACGAACTCCGATACTGATACATTAATAAATCAAATCAATATCACAGGACGTTAATTTCACACAGCGCCATCTAGCCCCAAAACTAGCTTGTAATATGGGAACAGATAACGGATAGAATACTAATACTAAATATAAGTTTCTATCATATTTTAATTGTACCTACGACGGCGAAGCGCGGCCTTCACCTCACCTGAAGTCAAGTTATGATAAGGCCATCGGTGGAAGCGCACTTCACCAGGTAAATTCGTAAAAAACCAGTGAAGTTTCCTCTATATGATTATACATCGGAAAACATTAACAAGCAAGTAAACATATGATAATAATCTTAAAAATGAAATGTTAACAATCAAACATAATATTTTTCAGGACCTTTGATAAAAAAAACAAAGGATATCGATCGCCTACGAGCAAAATAGCAACTCTTCTGAAAATCAGAAAGAAAATCTTATCTGCCTTTTAAGATTTCCACGAGCTGAGTGAGAGGGCCTATTCTTTCGACCACGGCAAAGTTATACACAATTAACTATCAAGGCATAATAGATACATATTTATAAGTAATTCAGGGCTTAGTAATTACCGCTGGCTTCCGGTACGCGTTAAACATGGAGATCCTACAGCAAACTTTTCCCCTTTTCCCCCTCCACTCCCCCTTATTTATTTATTTATTTAACACTTTATTGTACAAAACTTATATATAAATATTGCACAACTTTTGTTTTTTTTCACAACATTATGTGTAGAATTAAATCCTTTGTATGTATTTCAAATTTAATTGAAATCCGTTGATAAATAACAGCAAACTTCCCCCTTTTCCCCCCTATTTTCACCCAGAACAAAAATCACGATCGACTAAAAAAATTTAAAAAATCAAGGAACGTGTGTGTCAATTTTCATAAAAATCGGTTGAAATATGCGACCTGTAGGCGAGAACAAACCGACAGCCGACAGACAGCGGACAAAAGCATTCTTGGGCAATCTCGATACTGAGACGCTTCGCTCGCTCGGTCAATAAATCTCGCATTGCGTGCCTGAAAGTTCCGCAAGGCGCCTAGTTAGATGTGTTCGTTAGCAACTTTGTTCGCTTACAATCAGCCATCCCTCGTAACACATCCACGCCAGGGTCTTTGCATATCAAGGAGGCGTTTCACACGCTCATTCCACTTTTTGAGAGGTAAAGAACCTCTTTAGCCACGGTCACAAAGGAAATCTGTTTATTATTGTTGTTTTTGATTAGATAGGTATTGGTTTAGGTAGGTACATACCTATTAACTATAAGATCCTCTTCTTTTAGAGACCGTACTATACTTCGGAAAGTGAATTATTCTTTTATAAACAAGATAATACGTTTTAAAAACTAAAAAGAAAACCGACTTCAGTGAAGAATTACGTTTACTATTTTCAATTTTTTCGGGATTTTTTAAGCTTTGAATCGACCCCATGATGAAAAAGCTTAAACAGAAATGTCAAGGTTGCGTAATCTTTCCAACAACTAGATTGTTTTCATTAAGAATTGGTTTTGATGTAAGTACAATCAGTTAAAGGTTGTGGGTTCGATTCCCCCACCCGGGTTTGTCCTTGCACCTCTTTGTGATTTGTGTTCCCAGTTTGGTTAGGACTTTGCAAGCACGTTAATGAGCCATGTTCGACGCTTACGGCGGCGGCTGGTAAAGTCTGATACACAGTTCACAGGTAGGAAGAAAGTGAGAAAATATGTGTTTACAAAAAATATATTAAAGTATTAGGTATCATTACTGCAATCACTAACACGCCTGTCAAGCGTGGTGATTACCTATATCAAAACCCTCCATTACTTTTTTTTACCTTTGGGGGAGGCCCATGACCTGCATTGTACTTTTATGGGCTGTAATGATGATGAAAAATTGTTTTATTTACGGAGTTTCAGTGAATAGCCTACCTTCTAGCTTCATGTCAGATAATGATGATGATGATGATACTGGAAGGTAAGCAGTTCAATAGGACAACTTTCGTGACCGTAAACATCACAGGAAAGCAGAATACACATACAATTTGTATGGGACCACCTTGGAAGTATGACCTACCAAACATAGCAGAAACATCAAAATCAATTTCGAATTGGCGCAGTAATCGAGTAACAAACAAGCAAAAAAAAACATACACACGAATTTAGAACCTTCTCCTTTTTTTTGTCGGTTAAAAATTAACCAGAACGTATTAGGTACTAGGTACTTATGACATTACTGGTGTAAGATAAAATAACATTGGACAAGTATATGGAAATCCATATAGTATTGAATACCTACTCTGTGCGCTGAGCGGGCTGAAAAAAAACCTAGGTACGAAAATTCATTGTTATCGAGCTAAATGAAAAACGAGATGAATGCCAAAAACAAAAAGTTTTTATGACCAAGTCGCCGAAATGATACTGGCCACTTGCTTTTTCTGAACATTAGTTTAAAAAAAGAATAACGCCTGATGAGTTTTAAATAAATCTATAAAAAAATACACACCTATATCACATTCTTCCCTTGGTGAATGGTGAGCAAAGATCTATTGTAGCTCAGGAAATATACAAAAAAGCTGTGATGGTAACCTGATAATTTGAGTCCTCAATCATGACTTAATTACATAGGTACCTAAATCTAGATTATCTTACCACCTGTAGAGCTAAGGAAATCACGCTTGGAAAATCAAACTCGCAATCCAACTCGGAATATCAAACCGCAGAATACTATTTACTAGTAATACACACAGAATACAATGATTATACAGCTGCCAGCTACTATTTATTCTGTGCCGATTTCAGAATGCAGATCCTACAGTTGATCTACTGCACAATATTGCTGATAAATAGGCTACTTGGAATTATGCCTTAGCTCCGTGTTTACTTCAGGATTTGTGATCTCCGCCTCATCTTTGGAGGAGGCTCATGCCCACATAGACATTTTTTTTATTGTTCGAACAGGAAGTGCTTGGCCGGTATCTCACCAGGTTCTAAGTTATGATAAGGCCAACGGTGGAAGCTAGCCGGCGGATTGAAACAAAGTCCTACCACCAACCAAACCAAGTCCAATATTCCAATATGCAGACCTGGGACCTCTGGATCTGACATCGTGGACGAACCACTAGACTGCAGAGGCGTCACACATATGTATACATAGACATTTATTTATCACACAATAAATAACGAGCTGTGTATGACAGACGTACATCACTATTGTAATTTTTCTAAGCACTTACTACCTCTTTTAGAAATCATACATAACTTTGAAAGTCGGTACCTAAGACCTGCATGATATACTCTGCCATTTGTTATAAAGATAAGTGTTCTGTCAGTCATTTAGTTTATATAGAAAGCTTTCGAAATAAATAGCGCTGCGTAGATCGTAAAAAAAAATAACCATTAGCTTGTCGCACCATAATTAGATGCGATTCGAGCAATCGAAATAACCTGCTTGCAATTTGCGCTCAAAAGCGTAATTTATGTTGCTCAAGTTGCAACTAATTCGGCCTCAGTCGGGCTCATTACCCCTTTTCAGGAGCACTCTTTCCACTCAGACTTACACAAATTCACATTTGCAATCAGAGCCCGGAGAAAAGTTCCTCCTAGCCACCCTTCACCCCACGCCGCCTTTAATTAACAGAAAGTGGTTCATTAGAGCTTATTCATTAAAGCAAGGAGTAATTAGCGAAGTCTAATGAATGCTGTAATAATGTAAGAGCGGCCGCGGACGACGGGCCGACTTCTAGATTAATCTAGAAGCTGGAATAATTTAGTGATGGGGTAATTTATAACATTTGCGGATTGCGGGATTAGTTGGATATGTTGTAGTACAGGGTTGCGTGTTGGTGTTTTAACCGCCTGTGTGGTCTAGTGGTTCAACCCACCGATTTCAAATCCAGAGGTCCCGGGTTCGATCCCTATGGGGAGTACAATATATTGTGCTTCGTTTGGTTGGTGGCTTGGTGGTAGGACTTTGTTTAAGTCCGCCTGGCTAGCTACCACCAGTTTACCTAATTCTGTCGCCATAGAACACAAGCGGTTCAAACGGCGGTTAATAATAGTGCATAAGCACAGTAGTATGAAGGTATATTTTAATAATTGCAACAAGCCTCATAGCTCAGTTGGTTGGTAGTAACTTTGCCTTCTGCGTTGTAGGTTGTGGATTCGATTCCCACCCAGAACAAACATTTGTGTGATGAATATAGATGTTTGTTCTGTGTTAGGGTGTTGTATTTTATGATAAGTACCTACCTATTTATTTACAAAAAAAGGAAATATATGATGTGTTCTATATCTAGTTCCCATATTTCATGCTATACTTAGTTTGGGGCTAGATGGCGCTATGTGAAATGAATGTCCTGTAATATTTATTAGACTGTCCCGTAAAATTTATTTTTATCTTATTATCTATTTGTATTTTTACGCGCCGACTATGCGACGGCTGAATATCGGTCGAAATACATATTCGGTTGGTATGACATACCAAATACCTTCTACGTCTACAAATAGCGTCTACGGAAAGCTACGTTGACCTTTCGTTGGTTTCGGTAAACTCATCATCATCTTTCTACCAGTTATACCAAAATTTATATATTAATTAATAATTACCTGAATACTTCACCTATATGCACTCAATTATAAACCATTTCAACAATTTACTATGTTATATTATTTGACAATGGTTCTCTTAATTCTAGAAAAAAATACAATAATTGATCAAATACTTGGGATCGGTAAGCATGCCATTTAGAATTTATTAAACGTATAAATAGTAATAAATAAGTAAATAATAAATATAGGTAGTAATAAAATTTGTAGATAACTGAAAATAAATTCAACAATGACTTCATGGTAGATATTATGAAAGGAAGCCTGGGACGCTACCGCCGACGGCGAAGCCGATCTCCATTGGCTTAAAATTAGCTTCATGAGAACTAGAAACGATTTTTACTACCGGGTATGTGTCATATCCAAAATGGCGTTTCCCATCTCAAAAGTGTACACATGTTATGAAACCTATCCGTTCAGTACATATCCGGTAAAAATCCTTTCTAGTTCTCATGAAGCTAATTTTAAGCCAATGGAGATCGGCTTCGCCGTCGGCGGTAGCGTCCCTGGAAATTCCGTAAAAATAAATACTTCATCGTGGTCTGGTTTTAGTTTTGAATTACCTTTTTTTTATTATTTTGAGGCATACCTACATATGTATTTTCGGTAGGTTTGAAGAGAACATGTTTGGCTCACAATGGAGGCGTGATTTTAGAAATGATTCCCAATTATCGGGTGCATGCAAGCAAAACCAGCAGCTATCTAGCAGGTAATATTTTTTTCAAGTTCTGTTTGTCCGATCTATGATCTATGATCACATACAAGGTGAAACAGAATATGTGTACTAAGCAGTGGGGGGGCTTTTCGGACCAGGAAAAGTATTTGTTGTGGTGGGGAGATAATAGTGAATTCCCATTTTCAGTTTCCCATACAAATCTTTTAATTTTCTCAATGACAATAAATAGTGACGACCCTATTCCTTTACCGCACTATGCATGTAGGTAGGTAGGTATCAGTTGGTGCAATTGTCTGTGTCAAAGAGTATTAAGGACAGATGAACCAATTTTAGTGAGAACTTGGAGTCATCTCGTGAAAGTAGGTTATTAGATAGAACATACACATTGATAAATTACATAGGCACCTACAGTTACAAAAAGACGATAAATGCGATATTGGACGAACAAAAGTACATTATAGGAACGATTATTTTGTAATTTAGCTAACAGATAGATAAAATTCTTATTGATTTGACAAATTAAACCTTCTAGTAATGGATTGTCTCATTAGCAGCCCAGGCTTTTCGACGATTTTCCTCTGTTAGTGAAAGCGCTTTTCGTTCTTAATGATTGTGACCTTCTGCTATGTTGCCTCATCTGAGAGCTGAGGTCATTTGACGCGAGTTAAGAAACAGCTGATTTTAGGGTAGTCTCAACTTAAAAAACTAGCTGTTGGTGTCAGAACTTTGATCTTGTTTTACCAAAATATTTGAACCAAAATTCAAAAAGTCGTAAAACAAACGTTGTTCCACAAGTCGGGTCGGATAATCCCGTTTCGGCATAGTTTACATATTCTGTTACAGGTTGTATATCGAAGATATTTTTGTAGTGATATATGTTTAAGATATACACACATCAACATTGTCTAGGGAAATTCCATTTTGAAATGATTTGCTTACAAACTATTTACTTTTTAGAAAAAGTTTATATATGGAATTAAACCTCTTTTGTTCCCTTTTCAAAATGTATCATTAATATATTAATATCTAAGTAATTTTTAATTTTAACTGATCTTGTGATATTCGTAATGTCATGGAACGTCGACATTTAAGCAGAGAAGAAATGATAAGAGCGATAGGCATGTTACAAGCCGGTGCTATCCAACGCGTGGTTGCCAATACCCTAAACACCAATCAAAACGTAATTTCTCGATTGTGGTCACGTTATCGTATTACTGGGGATGTAAGAGAGCGCCACACTGAAAAAAAACGAGTAACCACCCCTAGACAAGATCGTTTTCTCCAAAATTCCGCCAGGAGGGAACCCAATCTCACAGCAAAGCAGCTAGTGCAAAGGCTTCAGTCAGACCATCAGCTATCAGTCAGCGACCAAACCGTCAGAAGAAAGCTACATGAAGTCGATCTTCATTCTCGTAGGCCGCTTCGTGTGCCAGCTCTACGACGAGGCAATCGCGGAAGGCGACTTCTTTGGGCTCAAGAACATTTGTTATGGAACAATGGCCAATGGACAATGGTTCTCTTTACTGATGAGTCGCGGTTTGGATTCCACCCCGATTCACAAAGAACACGTGTTTGGAGAGTTCCAGGCAGAGAAAGTCGCCTCCAGCAGCCACAAGAGGTCCATACGTACCGAGGTGGAACAATCATGGTTTGGGCGGGAATTCGTATTGGCTCGCGAACCGAGCTCATTTGGATAAGAGGCAGCATGACTACACTAAAATACCGGAACGAGGTCATAGAACCTGTGATCATCCCTCACAGAGTTCAAATTGGCCAGGAACTTCAGCTCATGCATGATAATGCCCCTCCACACACGGCGCGTTTGGTGTCAGCTGCCCTTCAGGAACATGATGTCGCGGTTTTGGACTGGCCTGCACAGTCACCCGACTTAAACCCAATAGAACACGCTTGGGACATGTTACAGCGAAGGGCTTTCAGCAATTTGCCATCAAATTTGACCACAGAAGACCAACTTTTTTGCCATTTAAAAAGAACATGGGATCGCATACCCCAGCGAGACTTTGACACCCTAATTTTGAGTATGAATAACCGGTGCAGATGTGTTATCAACGTCAGGGGAGGCAACACCGCTTATTAAATTGTAAAAAGGTAATTTTATAAAGTCATAATAATAATAATAATAATAAAACGTTTATTTCAGACCATTGATCCATATTATACTATACCTATGTTAGTAACAATTAAAAATTAAATAACTTATAATAATCTATGTTAGTTTACAAAACAATTATTCTAGAAATTTATTAGTTATAATATTTTAGAATTATTGAGACACTAGTGGAGTGCGAGGCTTAAGTACAGCATATAAAAATAGTAAAATATATCATAGCAACGTAAAAATAGTTTTAACACAATTTACCGAACCTTGTAAATTTTCTGATTTTTCGAGATTTTGTTCCTACTTTAATGTTTATTATATATTAAATTATATAAAACTGTTGTTTTTATTATTATTAATAAACAACACAAAATAAAGATTCTTGTCATACCTAAGTAGTTTTGTAAAGAAACTATTTTCAGTTTTTGTAAAAATCAACAAAATGTTGAATATCCCTAGACAATGATGATGTGTGTATGTCTTGGTAACCAGATGCAAATCGCTAATTAATATTTACGCAGAACCTGTAATTGGTTAACCACGAATGTCGTAAAACTAAATGATAATGAAGTAAGCAGTAATGTATTGATATAAATGCAGCAATGTTAATTAGTATCGCCAACGCAAGAATCGAATTCATGAATATTTCTTAACAAGCAAACCGCCCGGGACTGTCTAAAATTGAAGGGTAGGGAAACCGATTGCCAGGTTCTTATGGAATCGACATACTTTGCATGCGTATTAGTGAACGCAATATAAACAGTTAAAATAAAAAAGCCCGTTTCCAAAATTTACATCAGTTTCAATTTTAACTCCATCACTCGCATTGGGCCTAAGTAGGTAGGGCAGAATTGATAGCGCCAATAAGTGGGAGTGCGAAAGCTTCTATCCTCTTCTCTTCTTCTTCTTCTGCCCTTATCCACTCCCACTGTTGTGAGAGTGAGGTCGGTTCTGCCAAGGTTACTACTCTAGGGTAAATGCCTCCTTCAGCACTATTCAATGGTCGTGGTTTTTTGCCACCTGTGGCCAATTTGTGGTGTTGGATGTCTTCTTTATCTCGTCCGACAAACGAAAAAACAGTTTGTCTACTTCTGGCTCCTGTTGTTCATCTCCAGTTTGTAACTCTATTTGTCCACCTTTCTTTTTCCATTCGTGCTGGGTCCCGCCCATGCATGGCACCCCATTTCAATTTTAGGCCTTGTTCTATCTAGAGCGTGTATAAATCCTGTTTTCTTACGAATTATCGTAATTTTTTTTATTAATCTTACTTCTCCGTTCTATTGCTGCCTGGCATTAAATCATTTTTTATCTCTTTTGTTTACGTCCATGTTTGGTTTTCTCATGTAACTAAGTGTTGGTAAGAGGCAATAATCTACAACTTTTTTCTTAAATTTTAAAATTTTAATAGAAAGCGATATTGTTATTAGATTATACAGAGAATTAACCCCTGTCTTTCTGGTTTGATCCCTTAGTCAGCTTGTACAACACTCGTGATCTGAGTTGAAGGGGCGTGGTGAATAAATAGGTAGTAGTCACCCACGATTCATTCATTTCTACTAGGCTAGGTTTAAACAAACAAACAGTTCTAATGAGTTTAAAAAAAAATGAGTTTCTGCGAGTCAGCCACTCATCGCAACATCTAAGCTCATTATTGTTATTTCTAAATAAATTAATGAGCAATCAAAATAAAGGTTTATTTGCAAAGCTGGTAAGTCCCAATTAAGTATAATGAGCTGTTCAGAGAATTGAATAAAATTGTTTGAAAATATATTAATTAACTCCGGTTTCCTTTTCAACAGCGGCAGGCCAGGCTCATTACCTTCGAAACTGACAAATACGAGTACTGAACCTGAACCTGATGCCTACATAAGAAAATATATTTAATTCATCAAGAAAGTATATAATTTTACGTGAATCTAAATAAAATTCTTTCAAAATCTGTCGCCATAACAACAATTCTTATTTTTTTGTATTCCGGCGATTTGAGGTAAGATATCCATTTCCACAGTTTTGTTGAGGATTCCGGGTGCAGTGCGCTACACCTTCAGTCTTATCATAACTTGAAAATCAGGTGAGATGAAAGCCAAACACCTCCCCTTCGTACAAAAAAAAAGTCGATGAGTAGATACGTACTAACAATGAACGACAGTCAATTAGTAGTGACCAAGAGGATGCCCCTGGTGTTTAAGAGTCTATGATACCTGGCTGAGCGCACAGCAATGTCACCTTTATTATAACGATAGCTTAGTTCGAAACTAGAGTAAAGATGAATTGAGTTTCTAATCTGAGGTAGTAATATAGGCCGTTAACAATTTCAAGCATTACAACTAGACGGTTTCAGGACACGTGAAATATTCTGTGAAACTTGAATGTTCAACAAGGCGTGAATCAAATTTCGTAGGTTATTGGTATAAATGCGGTGTTGTGTAGGACATCGTACAGTCAACACCACCAGTGGAGACAAGATCCATCGGCTCCCTGACAACATGATCTCGTTTATCACGGTGAGTACCTACCTACTTCACACACGGTTTGTAAAAGATGCGGGTTGTGAAATTTTGTGCCATTATAACATTAAGAGGTAAAAACAAGTTGAAAGTACATTATTATGAATATTTCAAAGTCAGTCAAGTCAAATATTTTTATTGAGTAAGTTTTTTTTGACCAGTTTGTTGTGTGTTTGCTTGACCAGTTCCTCGAGAACTGGAGAATCGCAGATCAGGATAGGACGGTCTGGAAGGAATGGGGAGAGGCCTTTGTCTAGCAGTGTTTTTTTAGGATCACTTTGAAAAGTTAAATCTACCGCCTGTTCGGATTAGCACAAGGAAAAAGGCAATAAACCCGGGCTAGTTTTTTTTTTTTTTATGATCCATATAATAGCTAAATATTATCTAATACTATTATATATTATATACTCACAATATATTCACTGGAAAAAAATATTTTTTTTAATGCCGACTTTCTTGTCTTCTAGGTGATCTGAAATTTTATTAAGCTTTCTGGAAAGCTTTTGTATTACAAAAAAAAAATTGTCAAGCGTGGCACATCACTTGGTAATTTATAAAATGTATATACAGGTGAGCTTCTTTTCAGGTCCACTGAGGCCAAGTCTGAAACCGTGTTATCGAAAACTCATGTTAGGAGTTACGTGCGCGATTAAAAAAAAAAATGTTCTGCGTTAAAGAAAATCTAGTTTTATTTATAGTTTTTCTGGAAAAGTGAGTTTTTGAAAAACCCTAATGGCTGTACGGTTCAGCCATTAGGGTGTCCGTGCCTTGTCGTCAGAAAAGCGATCGATTTTTAGATTAAATAATACATAAACTTGAATTTATATGCTTTCAACTTTGTAAGTGTTCCAACAACTTGGCACATAATCATTATACATAATTTTTTTATTATCAAACAAATATTTTTTTTTCAAAAACTCTCTTTTCCAGAAAAACTGTAAATAAAAAAATATTTTTAGGTCATTTTGAATATTGTCGTACCCACCGTACAGTTGCAGATAGAAAATAATTATTTAAACATTTTTTTTTAAACTTAAATGTTTTCAGTATTGCTTATTCTCCAGTTTTGCACAATGGAGTCGCCATTGTGCAAAACTGGATACCAGAAATTTGATCGATGACATAAAACCAACTTTATTCTAATTTTGAAATTTATCAAGTGTTTTTTCAAAAACTCACTTTACCAGAAAACATATAAAAATATTGATATTCTTGAATGCAGAACTTATTTTTTTTTTAATCGATCACGTAACTTCTGACTTTACGATAACTCTCACGGTTTCAGACTTGGCCTCAGTGGCCCTGGAAAAAAACTCAACCTGTATATATATATTCGTTCCAAAGCTGATACACTTCATTAAAATTGTCAAGACTATCCTCTATCCCAATAATGCTAATAACTAAGCCACTCTATAGTTCAGAGTGGCTTAGTTAGTACCATAGAGAAATATAGTAATCATTTATGATAATATTATACATGGGGCAACTCTGAGAAGTTACATTTCTCTCATTTGCTATACCTGATTTACAAGTTTTGTTCAGATATCCCGGAACTTATTTTAAGTTAGGTATTAAGTATAATTCTGCTCGATATTCTATGTTTTGCTTAGTTGTTTATGTTGCAATCAAAATCAGAAATGTACAATCTTTGTTAAACTATAAAATTCTTGGTTTTGACGTGTTTTGTGCATTTCAATAAAAATAAATGTACCTATAATAAAGCACAGTTCATAGGTAACCCTCCTTTTAAGGCAGTTAGATAGTGCCTTGTGAGAAAACATGATTTTGTCGTGGCGGTTCTGGCTTACAACCTTATCCGCCTCTGTGGTCTAGTGAACGCCCACCGGGTGTCAGATGCAAAGGTCCCGGGTTCGATCCCCAGTAGAGTTCAATATTGTGCTTGGTTTGATTGGTGGTATAAAACTTTGTTTAAGTCCGCCTGGCTAGCTACCACCATCTTAATTAAGTTTGTCGCCATAACAACCATTTTAATTGTTGTTTCGGCATATAGAGTTAATATGGGTCAAGTGCGCTTCCACCTTCGGCCTTATCATAATTTGAAACCTGATGAGAAGACAGCCAAGCACTTTCCGTTCTACTAGCTAGACCCTAATAGTCACAAACTAAGCATAGCTTGTAATATGGGAACTATATAGATTACGGACAGAACATTTTTTTTGATATTAGGGTACCTACTTATCATACAATACAACACCCAAACAAAGAACAAACATCTATATTCATCACACAAATGTTTATCCTGGGTGGGAATCGAATCCACAACCTACATCGCGGAAGGCAGAGTGACTACCAACTGAGCAGAGGCTTGTTAACTTTTTCGGCTAACCATTGTAATGTTTGCAGATTGCTTGCCTCCTCGGTGCCGCAACTGCTGCACCCTCCTACGGCGGCGACGTCGCGGTCGGCAGTGTGGTATGTACCTATCCCTATTTCACACTCGACGATGGTATGGAAATAGCGAGGTAAGTAGGCCTGAAAGGTGTGATTTCGCCCACTAGGAAAGTATGTTCAAGAGTAATTGAACTTTACAAGTAATTACAGGGGAATGTGGTGCAAATGTGGTGTAAAAATAAATTAAAAGTTGCACATACATGAGTAGCTGTAGATTTGTAACAATCAGTGACGTAATAAGATTTTCTAAAATATCTACCATTATTTTCAGTGATCGTGCATTTTTGAATATCCTTAAAATAAACCCAGCTCTTTAGTTAACATTAATGAGCAAACATATGCTCACTGAAACGGTATTCGATAATACCATGGATAACAATAACAACCATAAAATGTTTCAAGAAAGCGCATAAGTACTCTCGTTTATGAATAAAATAGCAAAAAGCAAATCTGACTAGACTATGCATAACTTTGACGTCAAAATGTGAGAAACTGAAAACCATGATTGTGGTGTCAAAAACCAAAAACTCTCAGGTTTTTGGCCACTTCCACTTGTTTTACAAAACAACGATAGTGATATTACTTAATATGTAAAACCTAGGATATTGCTAGTTTAAAATATATTTTTCAATCAGATTAATGGCAAATATGTACAAACTCACCTCAAAAAAAAACTACATAACATCCGAACGCTTAAAGTGCGTTGGCATACAACAAAAAAATTACGCATGAGCTGCGTTGCCGGCAGTGAATGAATGTAATTACGAGTATGTAATTAATAAATATGTAATTACCTGTAATTAGGAGGGCAATAGTTTTTAACCTGTTGAATTGAATTATTATTTTTTAATAATTGTGTACTTTTGTGTATCATCTTGTGGTTAGTAGCCCAACTTATAGAGTTGATAAAACTGTAACTTTCAGGATATCCCCCGATACGGTTTCAACTACGCGGTCAACGACCCCGTGACCGGCGACAACAAAGCCCAATCGGAGCACCGCGATGGCGGCATCGTAAAAGGCTCCTACTCGTTATCAGAACCCGACGGCACCATCCGGGTAGTTGAATACGCGGCTGATCCTATCACCGGTTTCAACGCGGTGGTGAAACGGGTTGGGTCTGCAGTGCATCCTCAAGTGGTCCCTGTGAAGCAATACTCGCCAGCGGTGGCCGTGCCTAGCAGCTTAGTCGGCTTGGGAGGACTAGGACTCGGCTATGGAGGACCTATCGGCCTCGCGAGCCTCGGGTATGACAAGTTGGCGACACCAATAGCGCCTATCGCACCGGTCATTTCCCCAATAGGTTGGGGCGGACTGGGTTACGAGAAACTGGCTTTGGGCGCCCCCGCCCTAGGTTTGGGTGGACTTGGACTCGGCGGTCATGGATATGGACTTGGATGGAATTCCATTGATTTAGGTCAAGGATGGAAACACTGAACTGTATGGCGAAGTGATACTGAGAATAAACCAGCCGATTTTGGATAAGTTTCTTTTTATTTTCTCGTTTTAGAAAAGCGCCATCTAGCCACACACCCAGCAAAACTTATACAATAACCAATAGGAACTAAACTTTTTTCCTTTATGATCAGAATTTTAATTTTTGGAAAGATTCCCAAAATGTTGAGTTTGCAAAAAGTTGAATTCGCAGCATGTTGAATCCTAAAATGTTGAATTTGCAAAAAGTTTAATTCCTAAAATGTTGAGTTTGCAACAAGTTGAATTCCTAAAATGTTGAATGTTGTTGTAGACTGTGACACCGACAATATTCGATGCGTATGCGTAATATGCCGGTAATATGCCAGAATCGCATAGATACTAGGTAGCGGTTGACAATATTATTAAATAATACAGCATTATATCTCTAGGACGTCTAGGACGAGTACTTTCAGAAATATGGCCGTTTGAAGTTTGACAGTTGACATTGAATATATAGATCTTCGTCATACCATTAATGTGAACTAAGAACGGAGAGTTTAGGATGAGTACTTTCAGAGTTATGGCCGTTTGAACTAAGAACGGAGAGTCTAGGACGAGTACTTTCAGAGATATAGTCGTTTGAAGTTTGACAGCTGTCATTGAAAATGTAGATCTTAGTCATACCATTAATTTGAACTAAGAACGGAGAGTCTAGGATGAGTACTTTCAGAGATATGGCCGTTTGAACTAAGAACGGAGAGTCTAGGATGAGTACTTTCAGAGATATGGCCGTTTGAAGTTTGACAGCTGTCATTGAAAATATAGATCTTAGTCATAGCTTTCATTTGTACTAAGAACGGAGAGTCTAGAACGAATCCTTTCAGAGATATGGCCGTTTGAAGTTTAACAGCTGTTTTCAAAGGTACCTACTTATATCAAAACACCCTCACTTTAGGACTAGCTTACCATAAAATATAGTTAAATTTATTCAATATTGTTTTCCTCGCTAGGTATTAAAAACCAAGTTTCAATTTGGTGGAATTAATTTTGTTGATGAAAACTATAGGGGATATTTCTGAAGGCGAATAAGGTTACCGCAGAGCATGGGCATGGAACTTTCGGTTCCCTAAAGGGAAATACCGTACAATTATACATAACTTTAGTGATTGATAAAACTATGTGATCCCAAAAAAGTCAACATTATGGGAATTCAACTTTTAAAGAATTCAACATTCTAATAATTCAACATTTTGCGAATCAAAAATTAATCAACATTCTGGAAAATTAATTTTGGGTATTCAACTTTATGAAAATTCAACTTTCTGATCCTAAAGGCTTTTTTTTATAAATATCTTCAATAAACTCAAAATTATTAATATAAACAGAGATTTAAGTCCTATCCAAGTAAAGGGCAACAAATCAAATCAGATTTCACTTTTTACTGCACAATATATTTTATCAACCATTAAAACATTTATCATACGTAAATGCTAATTATATTTGAGCGTACACATAACGCGCATTCTGCACCGTACATTATAACAAATAAAATTATTTACAACAATGCTAACAAAGCATACATACAATGTATATGGAATACCATGTTTTTCAGTTTTAAAATCACTTCTACATTAATATATAAATATTGAACATTCGGCAATTTACAGCTGGGCTTCTTATAACAATAAATACAGACGTTAAGCCGACAAAACTTCGCATATTACATCTAAACTTGGAATAATAGTGTCAAATTTTAATTATTACATGCCATAGAGTAATTAATCAAATTTTTCACTATAGTATAACTCACATACAAACGTATATTGTCGATAATTTCGAAAGTTAGATTTAAATTACATTATGTCGGTATTATCGGATGGGGACAATATGTATAAGGTAGTTTCTTTTGAATGGTAGGTAAGACGGGGAAGCGCTTGGCCTTCATACCCCTGGTTTTAAGTTATAAGGTGGTGGAAGCACACTTTACTCGGAATACTCAACAGACAGATTAAATGGCTTATCTCTAACGCGGGGACACAACAATTTAGAATGGATGCTATTGCACAGTCTTAGGTGAGACTCTTTAAAAAACCACAATTCAATTTTACATAAATGGATAAATTTTCCCCTATATACTCTATTGCACATTGTTTGATTTTGTTTATTTTTAGGTTTAGGTAAAAGAAGTAAAGCCCCTTGTAAAGGGCTCGTCCGGGAAGTACTACCAGCATACCTATTTCATTCGCAAAGCAGCATTACTGTGTTCCATTTCGAAAGGTATGGTTGCCGGTGAAATTACAGGCACGCGAGGCTCAACACTTTTATGCCTCAAGTTGACGGGCGCAATGCAGTACCTATGTTGTATGAAAAAGTAACACACCACATACAGATTATCCTTTATTTAATATATCCAATTATACTTACAAAATGTAATTTAAATTGGATATGCCATTGCGATTTGATCGACAAATCGTAATCGATTCGTAATCGTAAATCCGAGGTCTTACGTCGAGTAGTACTATCTAGTTATTCAACAAGGCCCAGCTTAGCCGCTTCTCAACATAAGATTAATTTGTAACAAATTCAAATGGACTATGAGTTTCACAGCAAATAAAACATACATTACATGAATGAAAAGCATACAGGAACTATATCGGAATGGTTTCTAGCATATTAAGGCGATATAACTTTAAATACATCCACCATTATAAAAACAATACACATTTTATTATTGTACGACGGGGAAGGGCTTGGCCTTAATCCCATCTTGATTCAAGTTATGATAAAGTCAAAATTGGCGCACTTCACCCGGAATCCTCAACAGTCTGAGGAACTGGCTATCTTACCTCTAAATGCGGGACAGACTCAGGTAAGATGGTGGCAGCTAACCAGATAGACTTAACAAAGTCCTACCACCAATCCCGAAATGAACTATTTTTATCCTTTCTGCAAGCTAGAATAGAATAGATTAGAAAAAACTTTATTTGTAGCATCTGATCAATAATAATATGAAAAAGTTAATGTTGGTAATTTTAACAACATATGTATATCTCTTTCTAGGTCTAGTTAGTTTCTAGTTCTAGAATATTTACATAATTAATTCGATAAATTATATAGAAATACCTAAATTTGGATTGCATTTTTATCTACTTGGTCTAGTTTACTTGGAAAAATCGATTATTTTCGAGAATCCGTGCGAATCCATTTCACTCTCTCGCGTGTGGATTTACATAGCGCCGTCCCTCTCGCACAATTGGCCTGTATAAGCACCCTACGTAAATAAGATAAAGTTTTCGTTCGCGTTTGTCTGTAAGGTTATGGAATATAAATATTTCCACATCTTTTTAATTTTGTATCGAGTATAACATTCATTGTATACGTTGTTATATAAATTTTAGAAGAAAGGATTCTAGGAAATTTCTACGGGTTAACGGTAAAAAAATCCAAAAAAATACATAAACCTGAATTTTGTTCGACAAATTCAATGGCGCGACTCTATTACTGATGGTATTTCTATATCAGGATCGAATTCTAGCGTTTCGTATATTCGTATATACTATATATTACCATTTGGCCAATGTAGCCCCACTTTATTACCGTCTTCTCCAAATTGCCTAGCTAAATATAGCACATACATTTAAAACATAAATAAAACATTTAATTGTCTGTATTCTATATAACGTTATACCCCGTACGCAACCGCATAACCACAACACTCACAAAAACAAAACATTATAACCAGGATTCGATGAAAAAATAACATGTTGTCACAATAGCGTAGTTTTGTATCAAAAACGCTATCATTTTCAGTTTACAATGTGTACAGGTAGAAAAGAAAAACTCACAAAAACTTCATCAGCTTCAAGCATGGATTAAGAAGGCCCAATAAAATCGTTTTTACATACAAATGTAGTTCAACATTTATTCAGCAAAAAATGCATGTATAATCGTAAAAGTAATACCAAGATTATACGTATGGATAATCTAGGTTTTACTTTTACTTACTTATATAGATACTCTTTTCTACACACGTGACATTAGAGCGGGCTCGTATTTAGGACAGCGAATGTGCAGAGCTATTCAGCGTGGCAATGCAACCAGTGTCTAGTTCACGCTTCTGTCTGATTCTGGTCTGTTGAGTTACATAGACAACGTTTGTAACGGTCCTTTGTACATAGTTCGTTTAATTGTACATTTTATGGAAGTAGAGGTACTATATAATATTTTTCTAAATACTTTAATTGTTTTTTATAAAAAGTAACTAGAATATTATGCTACAAATCTAAATTATCTCCATCCGATTACACCATTTATAAATTAACGTCATACTGCAATTGTATGGGATAGCGAGAATCCCAAACAAAGTACTACGAGGGCCTTCTCATCGTGCATGAACATATTGGATAAGATTGTTCCATTAATGACCTCATCCTTAGCTAGTTTCGAGGTCAAAAGATGACCCATATCGATTGAAAATGTATTTACTAGATTCGAATTGTTTTATTGCCTATAGATACGATAGAACAGTGGTTTTGACTCCTAGCATTCCCTTTAATATTTCAAGGGAGCTTCTAAGAATTCAACTCGGCTAGTTTTTCCGCTGTGGTTTTTAGCTAGAGATGTACTGATAAGTAATTGTAATGTTGAGTAACTCCCTTCGGACCCTTCACATATAAAATGAAGGTATTCATCGTACGGGCAGTGTTTGGTTTTGTACCTATTTGCGGTCACTATAAGTTCGGCACGTGTCGAACACTGCCATCCCCGAACAGGTACAGACATGCGCGGTCCACTACATACGCGAAGCCGACGTCCGCAAGCACCGTTTGTACTAAAATTAGTCGAAACTGAAACAAAAATTTGTGATTTAGTCACTATGACATTGTTTAGTCACAATAACATAAGTCACAATTCCGTATTAATACGCTATTTAGTCACTATACTATTTTGTTAAAATTACATAACCTAGTCGCTATTACATTATTTAGTCACTATAACTATGATTTAGTCATAATTACATAGCTAAGTTACTATAAAATAACTAAGTTACTATTACATTAATTCCGGAACACACCGGCAGCTAGTCCAAGCTAAACCCCGACATATATTAACTCACTGTACATCAATACTTATTCGTATGGGAGCTCTATGATCTCGAACATGGTAGACAGTTCCGGGAACACGCCGGCAGCTAGTCCGAGCACCACCCCGCCGGATATCACCACACTGTACATCAATACTCACATCGTACGGGAGCTCTACGATCTCGAACATGGTAGACAGTTCCGGGAACACGCCGGCAGCTAGTCCGAGCACCACCCCCCGGATATCACCTCACTGTACATCAATACTCACATCGTATGGGAGCTCTACGATCTCGAACATGGTAGACAGTTCCGGGAACACGCCGGCAGCTAGTCCGAGCACCACCCCCCGGATATCACCTCACTGTACATCAATACTCACATCGTATGGGAGCTCTACGATCTCGAACATGGTAGACAGTTCCGGGAACACGCCGGCAGCTAGTCCGAGCACCACCCCGCCGGATATCACCACACTGTACAACAGCGGCTTGTTCTGTTTTAGACCCTCCATGAACGGCTCACCCTGGTAACGTAATTAAAAAATCACCATTAACTTAGTTATTATTATTTTATTTTATTTTACATTAATAAACGGTACTGAGAAAAATGTAATATTTATATATTATACTGCGTATTATAATACTTCTCGGATTTTGAAAGGAGCTACAGTTGCTATACTATTTCGTTAGCCAAATGTATGGAAACAAGCGCCCTATACGAAAACGAAAATAGTTTCAGTTAGCTGTCAGAAATTCATACTAAGGCCTCTGAAGTAAGTTGGACAGTTCTGTTAACTGATGTCTGTTCCTATTTTATTTTGATAAAAATTAAAACATGGACCGCTTCAAGCATAGCTGCGCAGTAGAAAGTCAACAACTTAGAAAGTATTCCGCACACAAAAACTTTACGTATATTTATATTCAGTAGGTCAGTATTCAATTAGGTACCAATTAGGTAACCTATGTTTAGTTTTGTAAATTTAAAAAAATATTTATTTTCATTTATTTTGTGCACCCTCCTACCATCAACCGTACTAAGGATGGAGAGGATAGTAAACTATCCTCTCCATCCTAAGGTTGTCAGGAAAGATATCGCTTTTAAGCGATAAGACCGCCCATTGCACTGTTAACTAAAGTTTTAAAATTTTAAATTGTTCTATATGTTTTTGGTGTACAATAAAGAAATTTCATTCATTCATTCATTCATTCATTCATTCATTCGGTTCTTGGCCTTACCATTGCCCAGTCAAGCCTAGATTTATTTATTTATTAAACACAATACACTTTACAACTAAGTAAAAATACAACAAAAATATAAAACTAAGGTATAGATCTAGATTGTAAGGTAAAAAACGTGTGGTTACAACTAAGTATACATTAGATTAGATTACCCAGAAAATGTCTATTAACAAGCTTTTTGAAGGTGTCAGATTTGCATTGTCGGCCATCTTTTTTGTAAGCTCGGAGTATTTGAGTCCAAAGTGAATAGGTTCCTTTTAGACAAGCGTATTACATCTTAGGCCACATATTTTCTTGTTTTTCAAGTAAGCTGGTGGTCAAATGCATGGCCATTAAATAATAACAAAATGTTACTGTTACCCTGTAGTTGACAGCAAAGGTGGATATCTGCAGCGCCATGGATATGATGTAGACGGTGCTGTTTAGCAGGTCGGGGGCAAACGGCTCTGGCTCTTCGTCATCCCCATAATCCATTTCTAACTTTGGTTTGGTATCTCTGGAAATATATATATAAAATAATAGAAAAATGTATATCAAAATAGTTGTTATGTAGAGCCGCGAGCAGCAAGTGTCTCTTTCAAGTTTTATTTGTTGTGAATGTAATAATTGATGAAAAATTATGTTTCTTTTTAATGATTTTTTTTTTTTTTTTTATTATTATTTTTCAGTATTTATTAGATTTAAGTTAAACAAATATATATAAAAAGGGGAGCTCGTGAGAGTTATGGTTAGATATATTTTTTTAAATTCCACCATTATCCCACCGTCCAAACCCAGAGCATTTAGGAGGGACCGACTGATGACCTTTGTTGAGGATTCCTGGTGACGAGCGGTACCTTCGGCCTTATCATAACTTAAAAAATCCGGTGAAAAGAAGGACAAGCACCCCGTTGCACAAAAATAAAAAACAATGCGAATGAACTAATGAAAATGAATGAATGAATGAAAATCCTTTATTGCACATATACATATAGAACAATTAACAATTTTAAAACTTAAGTTAACAGCACAATGGGCGGTCCAGAGATCCTTAGGATGGAGTAGATAGTAAAAGTACGGTTGATGGTAAGAGGGAGTAACTTATAAGCGTGACTTACCGCCCGGGCGAGCGTTTCGTAGCTTCTTGTACCAAGTACACGAGGCAGCAGAAATGTACCGCGAACTGCGACAGTACAGTCATTATCGTGTACAAGTTGAATATGTTCGGCAGAGGGCGCTCTTTGGACAGCTGTTTGAGAGGCTGCAACCAAACAAACAAACAAACTGATAAAGATCGATACATCCCATGGTACAATTCTTCACACGCCACTTGGTCAAAAGCCTATTCACTTTAGGCCCTGTCAGTAGGCGTTTCCTCTTTTTCAAATGGAAAATTATAGTACTTCTGAACAAGTCACGATTCTAATTTATATATACATATTACTTCAGGTGCCTATCTACATTAAAGGTAAGCTGAAAGCAGAAAAAAATCTCGATAAAAATATTTGTTGAAAAATTTTCAAGCGAAATATTGTGATACACCTACAATGAATATTGACTTACGATTTATTTGAAATTATAGGTTACATGTTGATCTACATTAAAGGTAAGCTGGTTTTTTGATGCGAATTCAAATTTAATTGTAATCATGAATTATTTGAAAAACTACAGGCGCACGCGCCTTTCAATCAGTAGCTCTGTGACCACTGTCGACGTCGACGCAAACATCTATATTCATCACACAAATGTTTGTCCAGGGTGGGAATCGAACCCACAGCCTACAGCGCAGAAGCAGAAGCAGAGTTACTAACAACTGAGCTACGAGGCTTGTCATTTGTGTCCACTGATGGACAGACCACGACAAATCACCACTTTTGGCAGTATTCATCAATCACAAATAAATACACTGCAGAACATAAACTTCCCCCAAATCATTAGTGCAATCACAAACGCTTCTGTCACTCGCTTAGAGTGACAGAAGATAGAAGACAGAGACAGAAGATATGGCTAAAAAGGGGCATTTCCAAACAGCATGCAGTAGATACTTCGATGCACGTGAATGCAAACCGTGGGCATGTATCATACGTACCTTCGACCGAGATATGAACAGGAAGCAAGCGGCCAGCAACAAGCTTTGCAGCGTGGCCTGAGAGTCGCTGAACTTGATACCGTCGAGGTACAGCACGGACTGACTGTACGCCAGGATCAGGGCGTTCAGAGCCAGGATCTTGAACATTTGCAGGGTCGTCACGAGCGTGCAACGACCTTGCTTTATGATGTGGCAAACTGGAATGACACCATAAACTCGTTACCTCATTTTTTTATATTGTTACGCCAGTCAGAAACGTCTAGAATATTCGCGAGCCTTCGCATAGTTCCGAGAAAATAAGACAATAACAACTTGTTTATCAATAACACAAAAGGATGACGCCGTGCCAGATTACGCAACAGTTAGCGGCGCGACCATTCCCGCGCTTACTAGAGTTTTCGATACGAGTTGGATATAAATTGACGCGCGATTCGGAAGCAAGTCAGTATTCGATTACTATACAGCGAGTTAACATCAAGTGATATTTGAGTGCGATAACAGTGTTTAGTGATTTGGTAGTATAACTAAGTAGTGTTGTACTGTGTTTGAGAGTAATTAGTTTGGTGCTGAGAGCGTTTCCAGCATTAGACAAAGATGCGTGTTCGAGTCCCATCGCGGGCATTCATAAAAGTTGTGACCGAGTACAATCATTTTTTTTTTTATTAAAGTACATTCATTTCACACAGCGCCATCTGATCTCACACTAAGCAAAGCTTGTAATACGGGAATATTTATAAGCTTTTTTTTTTGGAAATACATTCTTATCATAGAATACAACACCCAAACACACATCAAGAACAAACATCAATATCATCACACAAATGTACAAGTCAACAAAAGTAAAAGTATATATCACATTATAAGGTACCTACACTAGTAGTTCCCCAAACTAAGATCTCATGATGTCTGGGTTATGTTAGGTATTTAATCACAAAAATTATAATCTAAATATATATAGCTCAAAGGTGACTGACTGACTGACATAGTTATCTATCAACGCACAGCCCAAACCACTGGACGGATCGGGCCGAAATTTGGCATGCAGGTAGATGTTATGACGTAGGCATCCGCTAAGAAAAGATTTTGATCAATTATACCCCCAAGGGGATAAAATAGGGGATGAAAGTTTGTATGAAACTTTGACAATTTTAAACCGATCGGGCTGAGACTTTGCATGCATAAAGCTACTATGACGTAGGCATCCCCTAAGAAAGGATTTTGAGATTTTGCATTTGCTTTGTTTCGGTTTAGTGGTTTTGGTTATAGACTCTGCTTTGTATTTGGCATTTGTTTTGTTTTCGTTTGGTTTAAGTAAAGGTTTTGTCGGTTAGACTTTTTTAAAATGGCTAAAGAAAATCTGAACGTTAATGGAGAAGTTGAAGAATATACTGTCGTTTTTAAGTTTTGTAGGCCCTAATGTTTTACACATGCTAAACAAAAGTAAAGCCGCAAAAACTATACCTAATTAATAATAATACTTCTTAACGCGAGCGAAGCCGCGAGCAAAAGCTAGTACAAAAATAAACCTATTAACATTACGATAAAAGTCTGCTTTCATTACACTTTTCTCTGCGCACAGCTATTCTCAATTTCTCGCTATTCACCCGAGTATTCGAGGCTGTCTCTCATCTTAGAGTAGTAGAAGCCCCTAGTAAAAGGGCTCGTCCGGAGAATTACTACCACCATAATTATTTCAGCCGCCAAGCAGCATTGCTGTGTTTCGATTTGAAGGGTATAGTGCCGTGTAGGCTATGTTCTTTGTCGATGTGACCTATGCAGTAAGGCAAGAGTACACTTAACACCAGGTGCGCTACTTGCTTGTCCCGTCTCCTAGTAGTATAATTTTTTTTTTAAAATCATTGCTATCTGTCATTCTATGCAGTCTTCCAGGCGAAATATTGTATTTCTTTTCACCCCAATATCTCAAAAACTACACCACTTATCAAAAATCCCCCGCGACAATAAATTTATATTAATGTTATCTCTTTACAGTTTAAATTCCAAGATAATCGGATAACCCTGTCGAGAGTTATTGTCACAAACATTTTCACACACATACAAACATAAATACACACATTCAGTGCCAGCTACCAACTGAGCTTGTTAATTAAATAACTTACTGCATAGAATGCTGGAGAGCCGACTGGTGAACGGCGCAGCAACCGACGCATCGCCCAGTCTCACGATCTGCGGCTGATCCTCGTCTTCCAAGTCCTTCATAGCCTTCTTGAGCCGAGCGGCGGCATCGGCTTTGGCGGCCTCTCGCGGGCTCAGCGGCCTGTGGCGCGGGGGCTCAGGCTCAGCTGGTCGAGGGCGGTCTCGAAGGCGTTCGGGCGCGTTGGGAAGGATTGCTACGCCGACCTAGAACGAGCGAGGCTTTTGATTACGCCTTAATCAAAAGCCACGTGACCCAAGGGCTGGCTCTTAATTAGGCCAGCGAATTAGCATAGCTATTCGTGGCAATGCATGGCAGTGTTTTGGGCACGCTTCCATCTGGAACAGTTGAGTTTCCTATAGGCCGTTTGCCGTTTGCAGTCTGATTACATGAGGACCGTTCCTCATGTAATCAGACTGATTCCTTTGTATATAATTAGTTAATTTGGTACATTTTATTGAATAAATATTATACCTTCCTTAAATACTGTCAAATTTAGGTTAAGCTATTTTTGTACGACGGGGATGTGCTTGGCCTTCATCTCACCAGATTTTCAAGTTAAGACAAGTCCGAAGGTGGAGGCGCAATTCACCCGGAATCCTCAACAAACTGAGGAACTGGCTATCTTACCTCTGAATGCCGGAACACATTTTTAGAATTGTTATTATGGCGACAGAATTAGGTAAAATGGTGGTAGCTAGCCAGGCGGAACACAACAAAGACCTATCAACAACCAAACCAAGCACAATATATTGTACTCCCCATGGGGATCGAACCCGGGACCTCTGGATCTGAAATCGGTGGGTTGTTCAGTTTAGTCAATTAACTTTTTACTTTTATGTATAAAAGATACTCACGTCAGCGTGTTTAAGCGCGCCTACGTCGTTAGTTCCATCACCGCACATGAGTGTAGTATATCCCAACGCTTTTAAAGTCACTATCACAAACTCCTTCTGCTTCGGTGCGAATCTAGCAAACACCTTGATATACGGCATCAGCTGCAGCAAGAAATCGCGATGGAGCCCATTCAAGTACGTCAGACCTTCCCCGGTAATACAAAGATCGAACTTAGACACCAGCTGCTTAGCTGTCTTGAACGGAACTATCGGCAAGTCTAACTCGTCGTCGATAGAAAGCCATCGCCATTGTTTCTTCTTCTCCGTGAAGATAAGCGTTTCCGGTTTCCTCGTGAACTTAAGCTCTTTGGCCACGTGACACGCCGTCAAAGGATTATCGCCGGTTATCATCACGACGGCGTGAGATGCGTGGACGATCTCCGATATCGCTTTCTTGGAGTCGCTTTTCAACGGACACGAAATGATGACGAAGCCGACGAACGTCAGATCGGACTCGATGTCTTCCCTCGACATGTCTCGTATCTCTTGCGACGTCAGTTTGCCTAAGTTCCTGTACCCTAACGCGAGAACCCTCGCGCCTCGCCTGGATAGCGTCAAGTAAACGTCGTCGTAATGACTTGGAACGTCTTTAAGCATGGGTTTGATCGTCTCCGGCGCGCCCTTCACGCTACTGATGTAGTGCGTATCTAAAAAGCCTCTCTCGTTAATTTGGTATCCAGCAATAACTGACATCCTTTTAAGCGAGCTCGAAAAGTGATTCCGGTGTATGATTTTCAAGGGATGCGATTTGCCTTTCTTCGGTATGACCGCATCGCCTTTAGTGAGGTTCCATTCCGCGGCTTTTAGCGTCGCTTTTTCAAGAGGATCTCCGACCACGCCATCGTCCAGCTGCACTAACGAATGGCAGGTAGCCAACACTTGAACCGTCTCGATAGGCGCTTCAGACAACGATATCACAGTCGCATCTGTATGCTCTCCTATTCCCGCCACTCCTTCTACTACCAAATTATCACTAGTCAACGTCCCAGTCTTATCAAAGCAGCAGATTTCAACCTTCCCCGCAAACGGTATCCTGAACGGTTCCGTACAAAACACGGCGGATTTTGACAGCTGGAGCAACGATGTATTTACTGCTAGCGATAACTCTATTGGCAGTTCCGGTGGTATGACCGATGTCAGTATCAAGGTACACTCCAGGAAGAGCTTGTATCTGTTCCTTTCGGGGTCCTCGCATCCTTTGACCCACACGTACACAGCAGCGGCGACCGCGAATATAAGCAGGAACATGATAAAGCCAAACGTCTCCAGATTGTTGGCGGTGACTCGTTTCACGCCAAACAAGATGGTCCTCAGCAATTTGCCTTGTGACGTGTTAAAACCGTTACGGATCACGTAGCCTATGCAGCCGTTATCTGGCGCCTTGAGACCTGATGACCCAGATTTGCTGGGCGAAGAATGCTGAACAATTTTAGTGCCACCAAACAGCATGTGGAGTTTACTATCGCCTTCTGGGTCTAAATGGTGATTCATACTGTTTTCGCTCTCTGTAGATTCCTTCATCTGCGGAACACTCTCACCCGTCAGCATAGACTCGTCTACGATACAAGAACCTCTTAATAAAAGGATATCGCAAGGAACTAAGTTTTCGTTTAGAGATCGTGTGAGAGAAACGATATCGCCTGGTAGCAAGCAATCGCTCATAACTTGCCGCCATTTCCGATTTCTGTACACATTGATATTGTACGGTTTGTTCCCCATTTTCCTTATCTCGGACATGTTTCTAAGCTGTTGCTGAACGAGTGTGCATTCAAACATGATGAGCATGAAGAGGGTGAAGATGGAATAGTACCAATACTTGTCTAAGCACCAGAGGCACACGCAAAACACTTGAAAGACGAAAAATGGTGCCGTGGCTCTTTCTTTGAATAGTTCCATAAATTCTGGAACAACCTGTAAAAAATATTTCAACATTTGGTTTCATCTCACTTTCAAAATGTGTATGTCAAAGTCCTTGAAGTAAGTGTTTTACGGCCGGGAAGGTTGACCAACATAATCGTATACGTGAGTAAAATCCGTGTTTAAAAATTTAGTTGCTTTTATGTTTGTGTCATTAATCATGTAGTTTGGCATGCACAAAGCATGATCTAGATATTGGATGTTGTAATTTTTTAGAATTGTTGGATTTAAAGGTCTAAGGTATGTACTATCTACTTATGATAACCTATTTGAGTTATCTGAAAGTCAGATAAGGGTTTTTCATATATTTTGTCATGGCAAAGAACATGAATGAATGTGGATACAAAATGGATATGGTTCGATGAGGTTTAGAAGAAGGAAGAAACTAAGATCAGTAACCAACCATCCAAAAGGGGCACAAATTTCCAACTTATTTTTTTTATTTTCTTCTACCAGTAACTTTTTTTAATTTACATGTACCAGTCTTTACTAAATAATAACTACTGCATTCTATAATGTGAATTGCAGTTGGCTGAATTTGTCCCATTTGTTTCAAGATATGTAAGTAACATAAGTACTAACTTTCATGCTATTTTCAAGTTAGCAATATATTGTTCTTAGTTATCGAAAAGCCATGTTAGAAGTTATGTGCTTGATCGAAAAAAAAGTAAGTTCTGCATTAAAGAAAATCCATATTCTTTTATAGGTTTTCTGGAAAAGTGAGTTTTTGAAAAACTTTGTTTGATAATAAAAAAAATAATGTATGATGACTATGTGCCCAAAGTTGTTGGAACACTTTCAAAATAAAAAATGTAGAAATTCAACTTTATATTACTAGTAGGTTCAGTCAGATTATGCGTAAGCTATGCTATTAAATCCTCTTTTGCTGTATTTTTTGTTTGTGATGAGCTTAAATTGAATCGTCATCGGATTAAAAAACGTTCGCTTTTTTAATCACAATTAAGGCACGGACACCCTAATGGCTGAACATTTAGAATATTATCCTACCTACCATACAGTTGCAGATAGAAAATAATTATTGCAAAAATATTTTTTATAAAAATAATATGTTCTTAAAATTTTTCAGTAGCTATTAAATACACTTTTGCTGTTTGTGTAGAACTTTTTAAAACTAAACAAAAATACCTATCATAAATATTTCATATTTATGTTAAGCTATTTTTATTATAAAATGGCTAATTGAAATTTCTAATTTGGAATGCTCATGTTTAACAGTGTATGGTTAAAGGCTGATGATGATGATATCAAAACAAACAGTTACAGTCGCCGCACACCACGCGTGCCAAGCTAAGCCACAAAACAAGCTGCAGACATGTAGCACTATTATTTATTCGGAGACTAATATGAATTTCTAATTTGGAGGTTGCAGAGAAAGTTTTCTGCACTGACTACTCACCGAGGTTATTATGCATTCTGTGGTTGTATTCATACATTTATAATTAGCATAGCTGATGAGTGGTGCTCTTGTGCATGGACCTGTATAGATGTGAATTTGAATAAAACCTTAAAGGAGTATTACTTGGATCTCTTACCATAATCATCTCGTTCTTGCCAAACTCTTTCTCGGCCAGGCTGATGGCTTCATCATCCGAATACCCTCGTGATTCCATATAGTAAGCATATGGCATGTCTGTTGGGAACTCCACTGTATGGAATGTGCCCATTTCCCAGTCATAAATGTACTTGCTCTTTTGGAATACAAACCAGACATCTGGCTTGATGCTGTCTCGCTTAGTTGACTGAAAAATAATAATAGCTTTTTAGACCTAAAAATGTATTACCGTGTGCCGCCACTGTTCATATGTGGGGGCAGATAGCCATAAAAGTTACTGTCTAACGACACCCACGTGTGGGTTGTTTGTGGGGGCAGACGGTAACAATTCAATTAGAGTGTAAGAAAAGTGAATAGTTGCATTATAATAGTTGAATAGTCCTCAAATCAGTCTATATCTTAAAATAAAAGAAAAATGTAATATTCGTAACCTTGATATGATATTGTACTGACATAAATTAATTATGAATAAAAGAAAATATGTAAATGCCAAGTATACGAAGATTCTGGAACCATATTGGCATTAATCCTAGTTTATTGGCAACACACAGGTTAGTATCAGCAGATAGTTAAGCATGATGCCATTGTTCTTGCTGGAATATTATAATCCATCCATACATAAGGAAGTGTCTCTATCTGTCTGTATTCTGGTTCATCCTGGAGAAGGACATTTAAGATACTTTTAGTATCATTGGTAGCATGGTCTGGGGCAAAAGCTAGTGTAAAAGTATTGTTGGTTTGCTTGCAGTGTGATACAATTACATATTAGCTCCACGTAAATATAATTTATAAGTCCCAAAATACATGGTTTTATTATAAACTTTACTGAAACACATTTTTATATTTTGAATAAGTTCTTTGTAACAATGAAATATGTATGTACACTATTTTGTCAGCATACTAAACAAAGGTTTTTTAATTGTATGACCGGGATGTGCTTGGCCTTCATCTCACCTGATTTATGAAGATATGATAAGGCAGAAGATGGAAGCGCACTTCAGCGGGAATTCTCAACAAACTGAGGAACTGGCTATCTTACTTCTAAAATGCCAGAACACAACAATTTGAGAATTGTTGTTATGGCATCAGACTTAGGTAAGATGGTGGTAGCAAGCCAGGCGGATTTTAAAGTCCTACCACCAATCAAACCAAGCACTAGACCACAGAGGCAGTAAAAGGTGAGTTGCCACCAGCTACACTTGATCTTGGATGTCACTACACTAATAGCTTTTGCCAGCAGACCTGTGACATCACTACCACTGGTATCTCACCCGGTAAACACTTCTTCTGTCTAAAAAACTCTTACACATTCAGACATTACCAGCTACATACAACCTGCTATGTTGCTGACAACTAATTAAATGGAGGTGTGTGTACGCCACACAACTGAAGGGATATTTCTGTGATGAATGACCATAACCTTAACATACTTAAATACCTTTGTATGGTGCAGTTTAACCACTTCTGAAAATCCATTGTTAGACGTTGGCACAACCTTTACTACTTCAGCTTGAATAGGGTCCTTCACCTGAAAACATGAAAGTTATGAATCAAATACTTTCATTTACCAGATAATGCCTAATTACTGAATTTTATCAATAAAACTGCTTACCGAGGTACAGGCAAGAAAGCATTGGACGTGAACACTCCAGTAGCAACACAAACACACTAGTATTTGAATCACTGCCACCACTGCAACAGTTACGAACCCGGCCTCATAATTTTCCTCGAAGCCGTATACAAATATCCACGAGTAGAACAATATAGGGTATATTATCATAAAAGGCAGCACTGTGCCTTGTAATACCGTAGGTACTGGCTTAAAAAGCTGTATATAATGGACTAAATCGTCTAATGACGATGGTTTTTCATTAGACACCATTATAGTTATTGTAATCAGCTATCTATCATGAATATAACTATGATAATAACGTGGTATTATCTCAACAGTGAGATATCTACCATTATTTGTACAATTTATCAGACTTTTGTGAAAAAATCCAATTTATTTCCTACTGCCGATGTGTAATTTTTTGCGCTTGCTTTCCGTACATGTCAGGGGGTTGACTGACAGCTCTAGATCATCACACTGACCATATTATCCGTTTTGGCGCTGTTGTCGCCACATAATACGGATGTTATATTTATTATCTGTTATTTTGTTCATTCAAATTGAAAAATACTTTTTTTCATTTTCATTAGCTGTCATAACAATAACAACGGTTTTTGTTGATGGCAGCTGGTTGTGTTTGGTGTTTCGTGCGATTTTATCTAACTGGTTTAACTTGAGTGAATAAACACTTTGGGGACTCTTAAATGAGCTTTTTTTGTTTCCCAAACAAGAAACAGCTTTGTGAGTTGTGGGTGGGTGCTTTTTGTAGTGCCTACGAACCTAAGAATTGAGCTAACAAATCATAAATAAAAAGGCTGCGGTACCTTATTCTATTTACTGAAATGTAAGTCACTCGCGTGTACCTATTGTTGCACTTATAAGTTCGTTCATTTATGTGTTTCATTTAGGTATGTGATCTAGCTGTTAATTGCATATACCTAAGGCCAAAGGTGAACCTGCACTTCACCAGGCATCCTGAGGAATTTTGAACTCGGCTTCGCCTTAGGCGGCAGGGCCCCTGGCTATCATTTAACTCTAGTAATGCAGTAATACAAAAAGTTAGCATTGTTGTTATGGTGATAGACTCACAGACAGTATCTAGATTAAGATGCTCTTAATCTCATAAATCTTTTACAGATAATCTTTCATGCAGAGTTTGTGGCCACAGTATTCACTGTTGATCATACATACTGTAAGAACAGGAAAGAGAGCTACAATAAAGATAAAGTCCCAATATCACGTGCAGAATCTGCTGCTGTCGTACCAGTAATATTATAAATAAAGTAATGAATGGTGTTAGTGAAAAGTATATATGTGTCCCAAAATGCATAAACCAAAAGAAAATAAATTACATAGCAACATAAACTTATTTTTTTGAGCATGACTTTATATAGAATTACATTATGAGGGTCAATTAGAAACAAGGCATAGAAATACTTACTATTTCTGTTACTAATTGAAAATATAAATATCAAGCAATCTCCAATTCATCATCGATCATATAGTAGCACATCACTAGCTATCGATATCGATAAATCATTGCAAGCACTATGCATTCTCATTAATTCTTTAGGTTTTAGTTCATTCCTTCTTCCATTCTTTTACTCTTTGGCTGCATGCATGCAATGCAGCGCCAAAACGGATTTTCTTTGATCTATCCAGATTTAGAGCTGTCGGCTGTTCTATCTGTAGAATACATAGTTGCTGATCTGTGGTGCATGTACAGAGAAAAGAAAATTAAAGAGAGAACGAGAAGAGGATACAATACAACACAGATCCATAATTCTAGTTTAAAGTAGGCACCCTGTGAAAAGTATCGAAAAGAGTAGGTCTGTAGGTAAACTTACTGTTTTTTATGGTTTTTTTAGAGGAAAAATCAGAGACAGAACGTATGTATATTTTTATTATTGTGTTAGTGTCAGTCACTGTCATTGACAATTATTGGCGCGGAAAAGTTGTAATCACTCGTAAGTTTAATCGCTTGATTTGATTGATGTAATGTTTTGTATAGTAGAAATGTAAAAAGATATAGTTCAAATAACAATGGATTTAAATATTAAACGAAAATCTACCAAGGCACCCATAGCAGGAAGTCTCATAGAGAGTTATCCTCACGACCTGCAGATGTACAAACTTCCTCCAACGGAAAATATAACCCTTCAAGAATTTGAAACCCTAGCTTTGGAAAGAGTTACATTATTGAGGACTCTGGCTACAGCGACTACATTGAAAGGACTGCGGCTTTATTCTGAAGAATGGACGGATTACGTGATCGGTGAACTCAGAACGCTAGGTCTGAAATATTACGCTAAACTTTGCGAGAAGACTTCTTGTGGCAACGCAGATGCCGACCTCCAAGCAAGACGTAAAGACCACGTCGCACATTTTATACTCAGGTTAGCCTATTGCAGAACGGAAGAGCTACGTAGGTGGTATGTGGCCAGAGAGCTTGAACTATTCAGAATGAGATTTATCATAATGCGAGGGGAAGCTGTTGAAACATTTTTCAAGCTAAACAACTTGAGCTACACCAATATATCAGAAGATGAGAAAATGGAAATAATGAGCTACCTGAGAGAATCCACTCCTCATCAAAATATTGATAATATGAAATTCTACAAGGTTAAATTCTTTGAAGTTTTAGATCTAGTGAGAGCAAGGAAAGTGTACCTTCGTGGTGGCTTTGCATTCATTCCACACAAAGACTTTGTTTCAGTTCTCTCAGCTCAATACAGGACCCATTTGAAGCAAAGCCTAGCTATCGCTTGCCAACACCTAGGGGAGATTGAGCAAGATGAGCGATTGGTCAGCTTACTCAAAGGTCTGCATCAATCATACTCGGGAAATGACTACAGCAATAGTAAATCAGCACTTCCTATTGAAAGCCTGGATGCTTTATCAGTAAAATCCTTCCCATTATGTATGAGACAGTTACATGAGCAACTAAGATCTGTCCACCATTTACGACATGGAGGGCGATTACAATATGGACTATATCTAAAAGGAATAGGAGTCACTTTAGAAGATTCTCTACGATTCTGGAGAGAAGAGTTCACAAAGATAATGGAACTTGATAAGTTTGAAAAAAGCTATGCTTACAATGTTAGATACAACTATGGGAAAGAAGGTAGTAAGAAGAACTACACTCCTTTCAGCTGTATGAGGATTATCAATGACACAATTGGACCAGGAGACTGCCATGGATGTCCATACAAGCACTGTGATGCTAGTAATCTGAAGAATAGGCTCCAAGGTTATGGGTTTGACTCTCAAGGTAATTTACATTTTTGTAATAGCAGTATAATTCCAAACTTACTACACTATTATAGTTTCTTCCATCAGTATTATCTTCTATGACAGCCATTACAGGAAATTAATTTCAGACAGCACCATCTAGCCCCCAAACTAAACATAGCTTGTAATAAGGAAACTAGATTATGGATAGAATACATAAATACTTATTTTTTAAATACATACATACTAAATGATGTATCATGCACAACAAGCATTCATCACACAAATGTTTGTCCTGGGTTTGAATTGAACCAACAGCCTACAGCGCAGAAGGCAGAGTTACTACCAACTGATCTGTCACCATACTAACAATTCTTAAAAAAATAAAAATTGTTGAGTTCCAGCATTTAGAGGTAAGATAGCCAGTTCCTCAGTTGAGGATTCCGGGTGAAGTGCGCCTCCACCTTCGGCCTTATCTCAACTTGTTATCAGGTGAGATGAAGGCAAAGTGTTTCGCTGTCGTACATTACAACAAGCCTCATAGCTCAGTTGGTAGTAGCTCTGCCTCCTGCGCTGTAGGCTGTGGGTGCGATACCCACCCAGGACAAACATTTGTGTGATGAATATAGATGTTTGTTCTGTGTTTGGGTGTTGTATCATATAGTATGTATGTATTTACAAAAGTATTTGAGTATTCTATCCGTAATCTAGTTCCCATATTACAAGCTATGCTTAGTTTGGGGCTGGATGGCGCTGTGTAAAATTAATGTCCTGTAATATTTTATTAAAAAACAAAAAATGGACAGAGCCTACAAAATTGGATGGTTTTGCCAAAATTCAAAGCCTACTGCCAATCATTCTACACAAGCAGCCTGTGGGTCAGCTTTACTAAAGGATTGCTCAGTGCCCTACGTGTCCAATACAACAATGGCTTTAGGATGTTGGTGGGGCTGCCTCGCTTCTGCAGTGCATCCACTATGTTTGCAGAGGTGCGGGTTGATGGCTTTCAAGCCATCATCCGCCTCGCTGCTCAGCAGAACTTGGGGTGGCACCAATAGCATCCTATAAGTCATAGCCACTAGGTATGACTCACCCATCATGCAGGCTTTCAATCGAGTTGACCCAATAGACTCCAAGGGGTACTGTTGGGTTGGGCTTGTTTGAAAGACCTGCACCTACATCCTACACTTCACCTGCTGCTAGCGACCAAGAGTACTATGTACACCTGGACATTGTTTATTATTTATTTATTTCTATCTAATTAATTTTAATTTAATTTAAGATAATAATAGTGTAATTGTGTAATGTATGTACTTATGGACTACCTCAGTGTCTGAATAAATAACTATTTCATTTATTTATTAAAATCACCACGCTTGGCAGTATTCATCAATCGCAAATAAATACACAGCAGAACATAAACTTCCCCCAAATCATTAGTGCAATCACAAACGCTTCTGTCACTCGCTTAAAGTTTATTTCAATTTGTTGCAGCTGTCAATGATATAGTGGATATGGCTAAAAAGGGGCATTTCCAAATAGCATGCAGTAGATACTTTGATGCAGTCCAACACACTGAACTTGGTCTAGGAATAAACCACCCCAATCAGTTCTTTGAGGAAACTCAGAAATTGATCCAAGGCAACATCAAAGTGGAGGCTAAATCTGAAAAACAACACATGCATATGAAAGAGGTTGAAAGTATTGAAGCAATGAATTTTGATGAGCCATTGGAGTAAAAAATATTTAATTATTATCAATCATTGTATCTGCAACCTCCTTTGGAAAAATTATGTGTATTGTCCACTATTTGATAAGACTAAACAAACCTTTTTCTCGCAATTTTATTTGCAGAAGGTACCTACAATGATGCACCCAGGAATCAGATACTCGTATATCAATAATTCTCCTATATTAAGATATTGATTCCATTTGATGCTACTCATGGGTATAAATAAATCCTAACAAGTATTGTTGCAACATAAATAAACAAATATTAAAATTGTCATTTCACTATATTATTTGCTTGGTAAAGGGTAAACTAGAATATAAATAAATCACTATTTTCTCTTGACATACATTGCTTTCTTAGTAATTCGGCCACAATACAAGCCAAATATAAATATTAAACCTACTACTGACATAGCTACCACTAAAAAGTACTTCTTGGAAGGTGATGTGGAGAGTTCATTGTACACATCACCTAGATTTTCTATCACATTCATCTGTAACAAAGAACACATACAATTATTACTTTTAAAAAAACCAAGTCAAATGAGAATTCCTACAATAATGGAATATTAGAAATATCATTTTGCAATGAACAACAAATCATAAAAGCCCATAAATGACTACTGTTGGACATGAGTCTCTTCCTAGACGGTAGGGGTTTTTTTTTTTTTTTCATAATCACCACGCTTGGCAGGCGGTTTGGTGATCACATTATTGGTGTTACGTACTCAGGCGGATGCTGCTGCCCATCCCCTGATGTATTTTATTCCCTTAGTCGCCTTTCAAGACTTGCCGCCTCTGTGGTCCAGTGGTTCAACCCACCGATTTCAGATCCAGAGGTCCCAGGTTCGATCCCAAGAGGGAGCAATATTGTGCTTGGTTTGGTTGGTGGTAGGATTTGTTAAGTCTGCCTAGCTAGCTACCACCATCTTACCTAATTCTGTCGCCATAAAAACAATTCTTAAAAAAATGTGTTCCGGCATTTAGAGGTAAGATAGCCAGTTCCCCAGTTTATTGATGACTCCGGGTGAAGTGCGCCTCCACCTTCGGCCTTATCTCAACTTGTTACCAGGTGAGATGAAGGCCAAGCGCTTCCCCGTCGTACAATAACAAATAAAAAAAAAACATACTCAGGAGGAAATGGAGGGGTTTTATTCGTTAGCTGGAACTAACTCGGCTATGAACAACAAACTAAGCTTGTAATGCCAAATCTCAACCAAATGTGTGGATAAGGTACCTGCACATACCTACCAGTAAACATTGTAATAGGTAGGTACCTATTTTATTTACATAAATGTTTAAAGTCAGCTCAGGATATTATTATATAATCGATACTTATAATAAGATTGCAACGGAATCTGTCTTCATCCCTGGGTCTTAGCTAGCTGCAGTTTCCATACATTCAATTCAATTACAACCAAATAAGTACCGCAGTGTTGACATGAAATATAGAATATAAATAAGGGAAAACCTTCAGTTGAATTGCCATGCATTTGCTTCAGTCAGATTCAGTGGCCCAGGTATGTTTTTTTTCTACATTTGATATGGTTAAACTCTTGAATTGGGTATAACATTGGCCATATACACCACAGAATAACATAGGCTATACATAATAGGGATCCTTACAAAAACTCTAAATTATGGAACCCAAGGTGAAGTAAAATGACCGATCAAATTCATTACATTGCTTGTGCTGCGATAACTATTGATGATAGAAGTACACAGAGTACTTAACGTTCTACTCTTACAGCATTGAACTGATACAGAAAATACTAAGTTATGTCACGATAGCGACTATTTAAAAAAAGTATATTTTAAGCTTAAAAAGTCAATAGAGTTATAACTTGGTAATAATCCTTATCAAAATAAATCACTTCGTATTCCAGGCTTTTTGAGTATAAATTTTTTAATTAATCACAGACATTTCATTCTAAAAAATATTATCATATGGCTAAGTGTTCGCAAAACGGCTTGTTACTCGTACATACGTCCACTGCACGATATGAGAGTCCAAGGATGCTTGGCAAGCGGATGGCTGATCTTTGTATAGACATTAGGTAATCGGGACTGTAGGACCATGCAAATACATAATAATAATCATATAATGGATTAAAGAAGCTTTTGACATAAGTAAAGGGCGGCGGGAGCGCCCATATTAAAATAAATTGATATACCTACTTATTGAGAAATGCTATTATAATTTGAACGACTTTTTTAGTGATAATATTACATTTTCTGAATTTATTTAACATTTATTTCCTCCTGCTTACCTAAACATTAATATGGCTTGTACTTGTTCAAAGCGTCGGTCCGCTTTCACTCTATTGCTATGCCCTATTAGGATTATTATGTATAACTTTTTTCAATCATAAGACCTTTACATAATTAATGCAATAAATGACTATGACTATTAAAAACTTATATTTATGTTTTAAGGTGAACATTTATTCAGTTTAAAACTATGCAAAGACAGTCTTGCGATGTCTACAGCTTATAGAGCTACTAGTGATAGTAAGAGATGACTTATTGTTTTCTGCGCACCTACTATGACGAACGGTTGGTGGTTTGGTGCTTTGCTCTCGTTCTGAATTTGCTTAGAATGAGAGTCGGCAACAAGAAAGAGCCTCGAACACTCCGGTGATTAAAGAGATTGAGAAAAGGAGTGCTTAACTCAGGTAAAAGCACACTAATCGTTTGTTAATTACGTATTTTTGAGGAAAAAATCCGTGATTAAATACCTAAGACAAACCATCACATCACGAGATCTCAGTTCGGGGTGGACTTCTAGTAATATAATTGTGTAGAAAAAAAAACAAAGTTATGTTACTTGGGCAACCATTAAAGGTGACGTCATATAAATTTAACAAGGCATTTGCGTTTTCAGCAGTTGTCAGTTAAAGCGCTACAAACTCGCACGTGTCGATGGGACGACTTAAAATGGCTCAAGGACTCTCAAGACACCAAAAAATGCCCTTACCGTAATCTCAATTAAAAAAAAAACAAAAAAAGTAATTGAAAAATTATTTATTGCAGCGCGAAAAGATAAATCAAAATAGCAAACATAACATAAATATTTCGTCGGTTTTACAAATCATAATTATAACACCTGCTATTATCATTGTTTATATATATTTTATTTTAATGTCAGTGACCCTACATTTTTTTACTAAATGCGATTATACTTTATTAAATCAGCAGGTAACTGAATCATTAACACAACAAAATTGAGGTGTATTACACCTTCCTTAATTTTGTTGTCCACTGTGTAAATAAGCCAATAACAAACAAAAGTTACACATCTATTTTAACGGGTCATATCTTGACCTCTAAACTTGCACAGGCAAAATATGAGGTCTATGACGGTCTATTTGCACAGGCGAAATAGAGAGAGCTTACCAAGCAGATGCCTATTAAATCGCTTGTAATAAAAAAGATTTTGTCTTGCATAGATAGCCACCAACACCAATTTATAAAAGATAATCTAGTTAACAGGAAGCGTTATACTCACAGCTGCCACATATCTATACATTTCTAATCTGCTAGACAGCGCCTTCTCACAATCAGCCTCCAGCTTCCTATTACTATCGTTAAGAATTATCTTCAAGCACTTCAAACCTGAAATCAAAACAAAAATTGTAAGTAGGTACCTTTGGCTTGGGAACGTGGAAACGGGTTTTTAAAAAGATCAATTTTAATTATTTCTAAAATAAAACTAATAAAGACGTCTACACCGATTTAGAGGTGCATTTAATCTGTCTTGCCAGTGGATGGACGGATGCAGCCGGTCGACATGGAGACGTCTGTATCAGCAAAACTTAGTTACTGAGAAAAGCATTGTCGATGAAGCAAAAACACTATTCTATCCTTAATCTAATCTTAATCAGAAGGGTGAGGTGATACCATAACTAGGTACCTATGTAGTTATTTATTTTCCTATTTCAAGTTATTTATTGTCACTTTATTTTATGATTTCGCCTCTGTGGTCTAGTGGTCCGCCCACCGGTGACAGCTCCAGAGGTCCGGGTTTCGATCCCAAAGTCAAAGTCAAATATTTTTATTCATTAAGATTTTTAGGATCATTTTGAAACGTCAAATCTACCGCCTGTTCGGAATCGCGACCAGCACACAAGGAGAAAGGCAAGAACCTCAGGCTGATTAATTTTTTGATGATCCATTTAACATTTAGGTACAGTGTTTATAATAATTTAATAACATTACATGTGTTACCTACATCATAAAACTAAAAACTGAATATTATCTTAAAACATTGATTATTACATAACTATCTAATGGGCAGTTTGTTAACATTGAGAAATCACCATTTAACTGTCAACTGGTATAGCAACATCGGGCCACGCGTTCTTATCGTCGATATAGTCACTTATTTTGTAGTAGGCTCTTTTAATTAAATTATTCTTTATATACAATTTGAATTTACGAGCAGAGAGTTTGGTGGCGCTTTGAGGAAGCTTATTATAGAATCCTACACAGTTTCCTAAGAATGAATTATTTACTTTTCCTAAGCGGTACCTAGGTATGTCAAGTTTATTTTTATTTCTAGTATTAACACTGTGTACATCACTTCTTTTACCAAACTCATCAATGTTCCTGTGAGCGTGCATTAGATTTTCATAAATATATTGGGAGCTGACTGTCATATGCCAATACCAATGTCTTTAAAACGTTCCCTGAGAGAGTCACGAGTTCCCCAGGGGGAGTACAATATTGTGCTTGGTTTTGTTGGTGGTAGGACTTTGTTTAAGTCCGCCTGGCTATCTGCCACCGCACATACTCGTGATACTATAAAAATAAAGTAGGATGCAAGCTCGCTTTAGCAGAAAGACTGCCTCGGTATCAATTTCAGACCAAGATGAACAATTGGCGTGTACATGATTTGTCTCCCAGTGCCTTGAATTGCTGTACTTTAGCAAGACTAGGGTGTAAATTATCTATTTTCCACTCGCCAAGCATGGAGATTATCATAATCTTAGAGTACAACTAGTAAACACCCGGAACTGCTTTCCCGTCACCCCGTCGGAATTGCCCAAAATATTTAATGCACACCTTAGCTACAAAAAGATGCTACTCTAAAAATCTAGCTTCTTTTTTTACGACGGGGAAGCGTTTGGCCTTCTTATCTGGTCTCAAGCTATAATAAGGCCGAAGGCGGAAGCGCACTTCACTCAACTGTCGTGACAGAATCCTCAACTGTCCGAGGAACTAGCTATCTGACCCCAGATGCCGGAACACAACAAATCAGAATGTTTGTTACGGAGGCAGACTTAGGTAAGATGGTGGTAGCTAGCCAGGCGGACTTAACCAAAGTCCTATCACCAATCAAGCTTGCACCATAGACTTCTTGAAGTACCATAGGTAAAATGTACCTATACACGTACGGATGGCCGATCCTGATCTGGCCAATTATACGATCGGACTTGCACCGCCTTATTTTTGTATTGACTTTGCGATGTGGCCAGTGCCGTGATAATTTAATGATCTGGCCAATTATACGATCGGACTTCGACCGCTTTATTTTTGTATTGACTTTGCGATGTGGCCAGTGCCGTGATAATTCCATGATCTGGCCAATTATACGATCGGAATTCAACCGCTTTATTTTTGTTTAGACTTTACGATGTGACCAGTGCCGAGGAATTTAATGATCTGGCCAATTATACGAACGGACTTCGACCGCATTGACTTTACGATGTGCCCAGAGCCGAGGAATTTCATGATCTGGCCAATTATACGAACGGACTTCGACATTTGGATAACTTACGTCTCCCGGCTCCATGCTCCAGATCCTTGCAGTACTTCAGCAGGTCCAGGGCGCAGGCTCGCTCCAGCAGCGGGTCTGTCTCGATATCCACTTCAGCCTCCTCTATTATCTGAGCGACCTCGCGCGCGCATTCCGCTGACACTATCTTACGGTTCAACAACGCGTTCTTGAGACATTCTTCAACCTGGCGTGGAAAGTGGCGAAATTGAGAGTACACACATTTTGATAGGGAAATGATGATTTAATGAATGAAAATACTTTATTGCAAACCTGAAAAATACAACTGGATTACCTAACTTTTAACCATTCTTATTTAACTCTACAAACCTCATAGCTCAGTTGGTAGCAGGTCTGCCGTCCACCCAGGACAAACATTTGTGTTGAATACAGATTTCTGTGTTTGGGTGTTGTATTTATGATACGAATGTACTTATTTACAGAAAAAATCAAAATCTAGTTTCCATATTATTATTACCAAGCTTCGCTTAGTTTGGAACTAGATGGCGTTGTGTGAAATTAATTTCCTGTAATTAATAATGGTTGTTATGAGGCGCACTTCACTCGGAATCCTCAACTAACTGAGGAACTGGCTTTCTTACCTCTGAACGCCGGAACACAACAATATTAGAATTGTTATTATGGCGACAGAATTAGGTAAGATCCTAAGACAAACAAAATCCTACCACCAACCAAACCAAGCACAATATGTACTCCCCATGGGGATCGAACCCAGGACCTCTAGATCTGAAATCGGTAGGTTGAACCACGGAGGCGGTTAAAATCAATAAATAACACAACATTATATCCGTAATTTAGTTCCCATATTACAAGCTTTGCTTAGCTTGGGACTGGATGGCGCTGTGTGAAATCAACGTCCAATAATATTTATTCATTCATGCAGTGAGATAAGAAATATGACAACAAAGGCGGACCTGTCCCTCTGCGTTGGTTATATCAGGCTGCAGCGAGCAGATGGTCTGTATCTCCGCCTTGCAAAGGCGACCGAGCAACGGATCCAGGCGGTAGTTCAAAGCTTGCTCCTTCAGCACATCCGCAAGCTCGTTCTCGCACGGACTCGTCAGCCTCGACTCGCGGAACTTGTCTTTCAGACAGTGGAGCACTTGCCCTTGGAACTCTACGTCTTGAGGTTGCATTGCTGTTAACAAAGCGGTGAAGCAAAAGTCAAAGTCAAATATTTTTGTTCATTAAGATTTTTAGGATCATTTTGAAACGTCAAATCTACCGCCTGTTCGGAATCGCGACCAGCACACAAGGAGAAAGGCAAGAACCTCGGGCTGGTTAATTTTTTGATGATCCATTTAACATTTAACAAGATGCTGCGCCTCTCACCAGTGCCGGTGCGGTGCGGCCGTAGATCAATTTTGTTTTCACGGACTTTCGTGCGCAAGGTCTGCCGGCAGGATTTCGCGCCACGCTAGTCTTAATGACATTATCCGTCGGGCGTTTACCAGTGTCAATGTGCCAGCCGTTCTTGAACCGAATGGTCTGTTACGTCAAAACTACTGTTACGTTAAAACTTTTGTAAGGCAAAAAAGTAAAGTTTTGAGAATCCATAATTATAAAAAAGTAGATTTGACGTGAAGGATTATAATATTGAGAAATGTGATTAGTAGAATAACTGGTTATGGCAAGAGTATTAGTGGCGCTTTTTCAGAATAAAAATAAGGGCAACAAATACAACCCATATTGTAGCACAGACATTAATTCTCTTTTTACCCACTTTAAGCAAAAAGTAAAGTCTTGTATCAGAGATTTTAGTTCACTGCCTTACTAAAACCACCCTTGTTTTTAGGTAGATAAACAAGATCTTACCTGTAAGGGATGTCATTCTAAAAGTTTATTTTGATCACGAGATCTTAGTTTAAAGGCTTCTAGTTTAACTAGGTACCTTTGTGGTAACAATCTTGAACTTACCAATAACTCCAGAGCAATACTGCTGTATATCGTCTTTGCACGCATTTTGCAAGTTGTTGTTCAATCTGTAATCTCCATTTTGTTCTATCATCCTATTCACAATAACCATCTTACATTCTTCACTGAAATCCGGTTCTCTGCGATGAGCCTGGAAAATGTAGACTTAAGAGCGAAGAGAAAAGAAGTGGAGTGAGAAGTGATGGCTAGCTACCACTATCTTTTTTTTTTATTGTACGACGGCTAAGCACTTGGCCTTCATCTCACTTGGTTACAAGTTGAGATATGGCTGAAGTTGGAGGCGCGCTTCACCCGGAATCCTCAACAAACTGAGGAACTGGCTATCTTACCTCTAAATACCGGAACACATTAATTAAATCAATGAGAATAATAACTATCACATGTGATGTATCCAAAGTTCCTCTGACATCTTCTGTAACATTCAATCGAGGGAGTAGATGTCGCAGTGTGAAAATATTGTCCTGTAGTAATTTTTTTGTCGTGGCGGTTGGGGCTTAATAATCGACCCCGCCAAGCCCATGGATGTCATAGAAGCCGACTAAGGGATTTCATCAGAAGGGCAACAGCTTCCTTGTGTATTATCTACACCTTTACCACCAATCCGCTTGCCAAGCGTGGTGATTAAGGCAAAAACCCTCCAGCTTTGAAGGATACTCTGTCCTGCCATGGATACTAATGGGCTGTTGATATTAATATTTATTTAATTTAATAATTGTTAACACAATTTTATACCTTTTTTTTTATTAAAATAACTATCGTGGATCAACGAATTCATTTTTGGACATACGGGACAGTGCTCGCAAGGACGCGGAACGCGTGCGTCGTGAACCGTACTCACCCTGATGATGTCCTTCGGTCAAGGACGAAACGTTGGTGTTTTACATCAATAATAAGGTTCGTGGAAATTCCCGTATGTCCAAAAATAAATTTGAAACCTATCGAAATACAATAGTTTGGGAGAGTACCTTTAAACAATCAAGAACCTTTGCAGTCTCAGTATATATGGACATACGGGACAGTGCTCGCAAGGACGCGGAACGCGTGCGTCGTGAACCATACTCACCCTGATGATGTCCTTCGGTCAAGGACGAAACGTTGGTGTTTTACATCAATAATAAGGTTCGTGGAAATTCCCGTATGTCCAAAAATGAATTTGAAACCTATCGAAATACAATAGTTTGGGAGAGTACCTTTAAACAATCAAGAACCTTTGCAGTCTCAGTATTATGGCAGTACATATCAATCATGCTATTGCAACTGGTGATCAAATGGTAGTCAATAGCGTTGTCTGTAAATTCCTGCTTTTTGACCACAAAAATAGCTTTCTGGCACACCGCTGACAGTTTCCCACTGGCTGTCTGGAGACATTCTAAAGCTGCAGATTCTCCATGGGGCACTCTGGGACAAAATAGTTGCAAATCCTTCTTACATGCCTCTTTCAACTCTGGATCTAAGTCTATATTCTCTTTTTGCTGAAACAGCTGACTTCTCAGCTGCTGCCGACAGTCTTTTAATATAGTATGCTTTCTTCTAGCAATTGTGTCGTTTCGTACGATTTCACTCAAGCAAGTTACCACATGAGTTTTCGTTTGAGCTTTAGGGCAATACCTAACGACGTAAGATTTACAAGCGTTCTTAAATTTACGAGTAAACCTATAGTTTTTAAGTGAGATTAATTGTTCATGTTCAATAGCTGCTCTACATTTAGCATTAGCCTTAATTTCTGGATCATTCTTGTGTGATATCAAACATTCCATGACATCATCTTCATCCTTTTTGCTCTTGAGCTCAGGGGAGCAAAGTTTCTGCATCGGAACTCTACAGTTAACATTGACAACTACATTCAGTTCAATATGGCCGCTTTGCGTTTCCGTAAAATTGTTGACAACTTCTCTACATTTAGGGGAAAGCTCTTTAATTTTATCTTGAAGACATGATATCTCCTCACCCTTCCCTGAGTTTTCTATACAAAGCAATGCTAGATCATCAATACACACATCCTCAATTTCTGGTAACAAGTCTACGCTCATAGCTCTCTGTCGCATTGCTCTTCTGACTTGATGTTCACAGTTTGGTTTCAACTTTTCCCTTTGATCAGAGCTGTATGCATAGTTGTAAAGACATGGCAATACAAGAAGATCTTTCTCTGATATGGTATCACTAGCATCTGGCCATTGGAACTTCGACCTGCAAAGAGTCACTGCATCATACTTGCAAGCTTTGTACAGCTGTGGATCAAGCTTGAAATCTCTTGATATGAAATACTGAATTTGTATTAAAGCTGTTTCACAATCTGGTGTCATAATGTCTGTTCCCAATTTTTCCATAAGGCAGGACATAACCCTTCCATCGCCACCTATTACTTCTTGGCAGGCCTTGTCAACTACTGGTTTGCAAGCTTTACGTAAGATTGGGTCTACACGCCAATCTTCCCCTGGATTTGCTTCTTGAACAAGGGCTTCTAGAGATTTCTGGCAGTTCATACTGATTCTTTTTTCCTTTCGCCGTCTTGGCCGTGTGTGGTCCATTAGACAGTGTATAGTTTTACCCCCAGCTTCAATGCCCTTGCAAAGCGTGAGGATGTCGTTTGCACAGTTTTGCATTAGTTCTGGTGATAATCGGTAGTCTTCCATGAGCATTTTTCTATGGTCTGTCATTTCTGCTGTACAATCCTGTGATAACTTTGTGCTATCATTTCTTGTAACATTTTCTAAGCATAACAGTATTTGTGCGAGTCTGACATCTTTATCATCCACTACACCTTTTCTACAATGATACTTTCTGATGTCCTCTTTACATGAACGTGCCAGACCTCTACTGTTCCGGTAATTCTTAACTATATTTATTTGATCGTAAAAAAGCTGGTCTTGGCACTTCTTCCTCATTCCTGTAAAAAGTATTTATGAAATTATTTTAATGAATATCTATACCGACAAAATAACCGACAGCATGAGCTTATCACATGCCTAGTCCCTTATCCATCTAATTAAATATGAAATTGGTTGTTATGCCAATTTTTATTTGAATATTATAAGATAATGTATGAAATGCCTTGCAAATAAATCAAAATTAATCAATCTACTCTATACTATCTAATCAGTCTCACAGAGTATCCAAATTTATTTGTGAATTGACAAGAAAACATTGATCTGGTTTTAAAATTTCAAATTAGAAGTTATGCTATTAAATCCACAAAATTTTCTATCTTTAATGTATAAGTGGATTGCTTTAATATCCCTCAAATTTGAAAAATTGGAATCAATGAATTGGGAACAAAAACACTATTGAAAATCCTTTTTTTATCATGACAGGAGTGTTTAAGTCGGATGATATATATCATTTAATTTAATTATTCATATTATTTTAAATATATACAAGGATTTACGAAATATACATTATAACATGTATCCTCAATAAATTTCTGTGTAATTTTTTTATGAATTTGAACACCTCTGAATGCACTTCGCACATGTGTAAAATTATGAGTTTACAGGCCCTTACAAAAAACTAGAGGTTGATGGATTTATGAAAGAATCAAATTTCAGAAATAACAATGTCAGACTTACCACTTTCATTTTTATGTCTCAAAAGACACTTATACATAAGCCAAGAGTCAGCAACTTCATCAGGACAAAAGTTCTTCTGGTCAATATTACAAGCTGCAAATATGATTTTGTCCAACTGAAGTGTATTATACTTCATATCTTGCAGAACCTCCACCTCTGATAGGCATTCCGGATGTAGATTGTCATGTTTACTTTGCAGACATTTGAGAGTTTCTAACTGAGATAGGGCCTTTGGATCTTGCGAGATCCTAGCACAGTTTAAAGCTTCTATATCTGAAAAGCAGTTCTTTACAAAGTTCTCAGTGATTTGCCAATCATTGCAGAGCAGAGATTCAATTTTTTTAATGATGCCCGAGCAATTCTTATCTTTCACACTTGGCTTCTTCTTCAACATACAGTCGATTCCAAGTTCAGGAGTCTTCAGGCAATTCAGTATTCCAGCCTCATCCTGGCATGGCTCTTTTAGTTTGTAGTTCAAATAGTTATTGTCAATGAGATTGATTCGGTGAGTCCATACCCTTGCTTGGCATGTTGATGTGACAAGCGACTTATTGTAAGTTGCATTGAGAGCACAGGAGAGAATAGAGAGATCATCGTCTAAGTACGAGCACAGTTTGTGGAACAAAGAGCAGCCAGTCACATCCAAATCAAACGGCCCATGTTTAAGTTTTATTTTGTTACCATTAGCGTTCACATTCTGTATACAAAAAACAAATAATACGAAGAATGCCTTACTCGTTTGTAATATTGTATTACGTATTGTTTTAGATAACATTTTGTTAGTGCCGGGGCAACCGGATTTATCTAAGATTTTAATAATCAACAAGTACCGTCGTCGTGCATTGTTTTCACATAACTTCTGTTACCAAAATCATCTGTATACACGCTTTGTTTCGCGTATAACCACACAATTGAAATAATAAATAGTTACAAAGTGGTTTGAGCCGCAGGTAGGACACCCGTAGGATTTGTATTTTTGTGAAACAAAACAACAGACAGACAGATTATGATCGAGATGTCAGTGTTACCAGATGGCTCCATAAATTTCTCCCCAACTCCCACCCAAAAATAAATTATGGGTTTTTTGTAAAAAAACTCCCAACATGCAAATACCTAAAACATACTTTTTATTCATATTACCTACCCAGATTTAACTGTGGTTATTACATACAGGTGTTAAAATAATACCAATAATATTTCACCATTTAGTTAATTCAATTATATTTATTTAATAAAATAAATGCCGAGGATCACAAAAGGCGCAAATATAGTGGTCTCGACAGAGCTTACCTATTTGAGCCTTTTGGGGTGGAGACCTTGGGTCCGTGGGGAGACGGTGCCCTCCGGGTTTTCAAAAATATTGCGGGGCTTTTGATTGAGGCGACACGTGACCCAAGGGCTGGCTCTTATTTAGGCCAGCGAATTAGCATAGCTATTCAGCGTGGCAATGCAGCCAGTGTCTTGGACACGCTTCCGTCTGGTACTGGTCTGGAACAGTTGAGTTACCTATAGGCCGTTTGTAACGGTCCTTAGGTAATCTGACTGATTCCTTTGTACATAGTTAGTTTAATTGTACTTTTTATTGAATAAATGTTTAATAAAATGTACATGTTCAGGAATGACACCTGTCACAATATTGACTCATTCACTGTCATCTGACAGTTTGAAGAGTTTTGCCGTTCAATTTTGATCATGAATGACACTTCGAATTCTGTATTGAACTGAACAAGTACCTAAGTTAACTAATTACTTTTCCCTTGGTGAATACATGTTACATTTTCCTCATGAACAATAAAGATCTCTAATATCGACACTGCATAAAATCCATGTGTTGTGTTGTGGAGTGATTTCGGCTGGGCTTCGCGAACTGAAGGTGTGCTTGCTGGGAGAAGCATCTGGGTAACCCGGCTGCTATAAGGTTTGAATTTTAGTAAGGTCCGAGCTGATTCTCAGCCTAAAGTAGACCTCGTTCTATCTAGATCTCTTCCCGTGGCGGCAACAGCTTTAAAGGTACGTGAAGTTCTAGCTTTTTAAAACATACTCTTTCAGCACGACAGAACACATATTATTGCAAAATTTGCATTATCTTGTAGCCTCTTTTATTATAATAAAATTCATAATTTACAGTCCACTGCCTAAACAGTACAATTAAACTAACTATGTACAAAGGAATCAGTTGGATTTCCTAAGGACCGTTGCAAACGGCCTACAGGTAACTTAATTTGACTCAATCAAAAGCGACAAGATTTTTGCAAACCAACAATTTACACATAACAATTACTAATTGTGGTGATGACTGATGACGAGGAGACTTCTTGATTATTTGGCTTGGCAAATCTTTCGATACTTTCTCTGTGTTTCACATCATACATCTCGAGTCGAGAACGATCTTCGCATCAACCGAACGGTCAAACGAATGAACGAATGGGTGAGCTCTAGTGTTTTATTTAATGATGGTTGATTGAAATACCTATAAATCGTCCAATTTTTTTCCCCCTGATAATACCCCCAAAGGATAAGTTCCCCCAAAATTCCCCCCAAGTGTTATAAAAGCTCCCAAATTTGGAGATCCATCTGACAACACTGAGCTATGTATATACACCTACACCTAATGCGATTTTTTTTTATCTATTGAATGATGAATGACTTGAAAATAGATTCAGACAGAAATAAAAAATAAACTGTTTGAAGTGGAGATATCTCACAGATATCCTCACGTACGTAAGTTGTACATACATAATTGTTCATTCAGTTGTTACCACAGAACAGAGTGTGTTTATCCAAATTGTTGGGGTTCCGTACCCAAAGGGTTAATTTAAAGTGAAACTTTTTTAGGCCTCCATAAAAAAACTAATCTGCTTCGCGTAGAGTGGGAGATAGGTAATTCAAATGTTTTCCTGTAATACAAAAGTTTCACTTCTATAGTTCTTTAACAACAAAAACAAAGTGAGAAGACTACTAGTGAAAAGAACTAAACCTTTTGAGTTATTATACCTAGTGTAAAATAGTGACGGTGCTACTTCGAAGAACACATCAACAAAGTGTCTCCATAAATAGAAACTGTAAGAAACGTGACATTGGACATATTCTCTATAATAATTACTCTATTATAATATGTACTAAGTTAGAATAAAATTACTCATTGGCGTATACATAGGTACCCATAAAATGTAAATCTATTATTTGCTGTAGGTTAATTATGTATGTCTATTGCATTTTTTTAAAAGAGCTGTGGATATTGTTATAAATCAAATTAAAAAATTGATTGTAATACACCGTATATCAGAATATGTGTACTAAGGAGTGGGAGGGGGGGGGGGGGGTTCGGATCATGAAAAGTATTTGATGTGGTGGGGAGATAATAGTGAATTCCCATTTTCAGTTTCCAATACAAATCTTTTCATTTAATCAATGACAATAAGTAGTGAGGACCTTATTCCTTAACCTCACTATGCATGTAAGTAAATAGGTAATCATCTGGTCGAAAGATTACAAGACGGTTTCAAACACGCACAAATTCAATATGTTGCTTCCGTCGAAAATAATCTTCCTACGAGAACTACTACACACGATAATCCGAAAATTGCTCAACGGCCAACATACTTTCATGTGTCAATAAGTAGTCTAAGGTATTCCACACCTTACACTACATACCTAACCTACACATCTCCGAATATTTCAATATATTTTTTTAAGTTCCATAGTGAAGCTTGAGACAAAGATGTAACTAGAAAGACCTATTAGTGTAGGTAAACACGGTGCGAATCACTAATTACGTTATTATTATCATCTTCATGTAGGGACCTAGCTGTTAGTAATGATAATGAGCTTTGCAGCCAAGCGGCAGTAGATAATGCCCTCAAAAAGTTCTACTTGTAATGATCTGAGTTCGAACTGAAAAAAGTGGTAGGTACCTAAGTATTTTTTTTTAGGTAGGTAGGTAAGTACTTTTTATTTTAGCATCTGCACGAAAAGTAGAAAATACAGATTCTATGTCCGTAAACTGAGAGGGGATCTCGATTGCCCAATATTACTCAGTGAAGTCAGCCAACTTTGCGTACCCCAAAACCGTTGCCGATTCCGTCCAGGACGCGTCCCTTTGTTGGCACCGACTCCTGCAAGAACTGTATCTCACAAAAATCACCCGTCTGTAGAGCACAAAGAAACCTCAACGTACTTGTTGCCAACCAAACTCAGGTGGATCTGTTTGCGGACGGCTGGAAAATGATAGAGAGCGAGGTTCTAGATTACTGCGAAAGTAAATGACCTTTATGTTACTTTATATGTATTAGCACTTGTTTATATTTTTATTGTTGTTATTATTTAAAAAAAATTATGTTTAAATGATTATTTTTGTATGTAAATGTCTGTATGTAATGATTTAAGTCTTTCAAATATATCGCATTGGATGTACATTCTGTAATGTTATATTTAAGAATGTCAATAAAAAAAAATAAAAAAAACCGGTCTAGACCCAGTCTAGATTACACTACATTTCATTACAATGACCTTAAAGCTATCAAATTAAATATCATGTACAGTGTTAACAATAAATTTGTACAAACAATTAAAATTAGACGGGTTTTTACGCAGATCCTGCAAACATCGCGGGACAGATTCGTTATTATCATGGAGTTCCATTAGGTCGTCAATCAACACAAGACGCTGAATGTTGAATGACGAACATTCAAAAAAGTTGTGATCGAGGAATTGATTTTCATTTTGATAATAACTACAATTTCAAGAAGTAGACAAGTTAAGACGGTAAAGGTGAAAATTTAAATTACAATGACCAAAACGCAACCGACAAATTGTAGTGTAAAACTTTCTATGATCAAAAAATTTACTTTTGCAGAACCATGGAGAAGAGTTTATTTGAACATCAAGAGCATCAAACCAATTGCCCTTATTTTCCACCTATGTGCAATGATACGAATGTCTTCCCCACTCGTGACACATCCGTTGTTTTAGCAAACTCACAACATCCGTATATGGTAAAAAAACATTAACGTCACTGCACCCAAGGCTAGGTATATTATCCGTCATATTAACAATGATATTGGCTAGATAATCTGCTTTTTCATTACCTTCAACACCTAGTGCGAAGGAACCCATGCAAAGTCGACGCATACATGAAGATTAACCAGTTCCACCCATAAGTAATTGTTTAATTTCATAAATTATGTAGTTTGTGCCAGAATGTAGCTTGTTGTTAGAAACATTTTTCAACACGCTCATGCTGTCACTAATGGGTAGTGGACCCATTTGGTATGACCTAAGTTAAAGTTTTTAATATGTTTAAGGGCACCTAGAATAGCGACAGCTTCAGCTGTGAAGACACTAGCATTGTTGTCAATTTTAAATCCTACCCCTCTATTTAACAATGGTTCAAATATAGAAGATGAAACTGCATTGATTTTTTTGAGCCATCTGTATAATATAAATTTGAAATCTATCCATTCTGATAGCATATTTAGATCTTCTTTTAATGACAAGTTTTCATGAATTACTACTTTCATAGCCGGAAATTTACCAATGAATGAACCTTGATAACAAGGCTGACTGAAATTTGTAAATTTTGAAAATGTTTATTTTATTTTTTTTAATCTAAGAGTAAAGTTATTTAGAATGAAAAGTGGTTTCGAAACTGTTTTTACACCTGATATAGGGATCCGCAATAAGGGAATTGCCAGCGACACTAAAAAGACCCATGCACAGACTAATACGTTAGGATATTAGTCTTGTCAGAAATAGTATTCTATGATATTAGTGTCCTGTGGACTAATAGCTGTCATGTCATGACATTATTCTTGTGTTAAAATTGAAAACATTTTTTACATTACATAGCAGCATACAGCGGCAGAACCGTATAAAATTCTATGGACAGAACCATCAGAATCAGAACTATCCACTGCTCATTCCACTGCTGTGAAGTAGAATTAGCAGAATACATAGTAATTCATTGATCTGTGTCTGTGATTTGTTATTTTGTTAAAATGGAAGAATTCGTTGAAGTAAATCAAATATCTGATTTCATATCGTACCTGCGAAGTGTAAGTTTAATTCTACTATATTAATTTCTGTCTCTTGCTTGTGTGATCTTCTACATTGTACAGTAAAACAAAACGGTAGATATTATAAGATAAGGCTTAGGTATGTTATTCTGAAACGTGAATGCTTAACTAAAACTATACCACCTGCATAAATGTCTGTACATGTTTACCTCTTAGTAAGTACCTACCAAAGACAGTCAGTAGGTACCTAGGTAAAAACCTACTACTCCTATATATATTACTACATATATTATCGTCAAGTTATCAGGCTTGTTGGCAAAATAAATGCACCAATTAAAATAAATGAGATTACTAGAAAGCTTCTAGTAATGTGTTATTCATACCATTAAATGTTTGATCAAATACTACATACCAACACAAATGCTGTTTAATATGTAAGAAAATACAGGTTTGTATTTAACAAGTACTCTTTCTAGAGCTGTGTGACCAAGTGTGTATGGTCCCACCTTCTAATACAAAGGTTGTGGGTTCAAATCCGGTTGTGCACAAATTGACTTTTCAGTTTTTCGGTTTATGTGCACATTTGACACATACACATGCTCTGGTAATGAAAGTCTCATCGCAAGGAAACAGACTAATTAAATCACTAGGACCCAAAATCTGATTGGCATGTGGAGTTAGCCTATTACTCCACTAAGTGGCAATAGGCTTTCAACCTGTCGCCTATTGAATACTAGCTACTTGCGAACCTTGGCATAGTATTCAAGATATATGTGATATATAGATGCCAAATGTAGATATGGATGTGCCTCTGACTACCCCCTAGTAGGTGTTCCTCATAGGATGCACACTCATCATCAGATCAGAGTTTGAATCCTCGAAGGGGAAAGAGTTGTGAGTCTGTTACTGCTACTTCCACTTATTATTACTTACTAGCGTGGAACCTTACCTCTGATCTGACCTCATGAATATTGGACATGTAGATTGTTCAGACAATTAAGTAATGTATAGTATTTAATCTAAAAATAACTTGTAAATTATGGTTTCTGTTATCTGCTCTCTCCATGTAGCTCACTGAAAATCAATGAACAGCCCAAGGCTGAGGGCCTGAAGCCGTAACATTTTAGATTCTAAAGGGATGATACAGGCATGATATTCAAGTCATATTTCATCACTGAATAGCTGAGACAAAAAGTCCAGGATCTGACTAAATAGCCTTATTTTTATTTACAGATTGAATGGGGTGACCCCTGGCTGATTGCTCTGATATCATTCCACATAATCGTCACTTTCACATCAATCTCTACACGGAACTATGGAAACTTTCAAGTTATTCTTTTCATTATATTATGTGAGTAAAACATATTATTATTTAACTATAATAACCTGTGTGATTACAGAATAGAAATAAGCTACCTATCTATGTTTTTCTTTTATTTTATTTAACCGCCTCTGTGGTCTAGACCACGGAGGCACACGGACCCACTAGTGTCAGATCCACAGAGGTCCTGAGTTTGATCCCCAGGTAGTACAATGCTATGTTAGGTTTGGTTGGTGGTAGGACTTTGTTTAAGCCCACCATTTAAGGCCACCATCTTACCTAAGTCTGTCACCATAACAACAATTCTAAATCATTGTGTTCCAGCATTTAGAGGTAAGATAGCCAGTTCCTCAGATTGTTGAGGATTTCGGGTGAAGTGCATTTCTACCTTCATGGAAATATAGTAGATCTAGTAGATGATATGGGTTAAAGCCGTGAGTCTATTTCTTTCCTTTTTCTATTATTTCTATGTAATCTAGTTCCCATATTACAAGATTTGCTTAGATTTGAGCTTAGCGGAGCTTAGCTTAGATCTGAGCTCAAAAAAAGATCTTAATAGACCATTGAACCAATATGTAGACAAAGTAAGAAACTAGTAAGTTTTACTGAAGTCTATTCACAAGAAGCGCCTGCTAGGTATAAACTAGGTATGTGAATAGACCATGTTTTGTGGTAGCTACTATTTACTGTCTATGTGAAATAAGCCAATGACTTTGCTGACCCTGAATTGTTCTAATCAAAATCGGTAATGAAAACGCCTTTTAATTAGCCAAAAATCTCTTCAAGGTGACAATTAATTAATATTCCAAGGTTGGTATCACACATTACTTGTTAAACAGTAGATAGGTTATTGCAAAATAATTAAATATGATGACGGATAAATACAGTTGGTAAAAGAAGTTGTACTTTTTTGAGTATTACATATGATGATGGATAAATACAGTCGGCGATAGAAGTTGTACTTTTTTGAATGCCAAAGATATCTGAGGCTCCAAATGACTATAATTACAACTTACACACCGCATCCATGGACTAGTGGTTTGCCCACCAGTGTCAGATTCAGAGGTCTATTTGATCCCCAGGGAGAGTACAACATTTTTGGTTAGTTTGGTTGGTGGTTGGACTGTCCTCAAACAGTTGAGGAGTCCATGTGAAGATAGGTTCAACCTTCAGCCTTATCATAACTTGTAAATCAGGTGAGATGTAGGCCAATCACCTCCCTGTGTGTGGGTCCACAACCAAGCATACAATGGACTTGAATGTATATAATTCGTAAACTGACGAATTGTATGCTTGGTCAGTTTTTATTCTGACATCGAGACGTCTCATCCTGGACCCAGATCTGGAGTCACCCACTTCCCCTGAACCTCACGGCTGCTACGTACACCTAGAAGTCTCCACTACTACAGGGAAGTGTCGTGAATTGTGAAGTGACAATTAGGCGGGCCATAGAACCTACGACCTACTTTTTTATGTTAACTACCTATCATTTACTTTATTAATCTCATGATAGGCTCCAAGGTTACACCTTATATTTTATATTATTATATTATCATAATCATCATGACTTAAAAAAATTCAGAGGAGGTGAAGGCCAAGCGCATCGCCGGCGTACAATAAAAACATGTTTTTACAAATTATACTTTTTTCAGTACTACTTGTATACTTCTCGGAGAACATAAACGAAGTTGCTGCGCGAAACTGGGCCTTATTCTCGAGGCAGCAATACTTTGACAGCAAAGGACTCTTCATATCTGTCGTGTTCTCCATGCCGATTCTTCTCAACTGCATGATAATGGTGGTAAGTTGTAATTTCATAATGTTTTATGAGTCATGGGTTATTTCTTGACCTCGAGTGTTGTCTATAGGCCAATGTATGGATGAAGTATATAATGGAGCGAGCTTACCCAGGAAGTACTGGCTCTTCCGCGCACCGTTTGGCCGTAGCCGTGGAGTAGATAGATTATTTAGCCGTGATCGCTAGCGATTTGTTGCACAGGGTAGATCATACCTCCGCAAATTATTCGCCTCTGTGGTTCGCCCACCGGTGTCAGATCCAGAGCTCCAGGGTTTGATCCCCAGGGAGTACAATGCTATGCTTGGTTTGGTTGGTGGTAGGACTTTGTTTAAGTCCGCCTGGCTAGCTACCACCATCTTACCTAATTCTGTCGCCATTACAGCAATTCTTAAATGGTTGTGTTCCGGCATTTAGAGGTAAGATAGCCAGTTCCTCAAACAGTTGAGGATTCCGGGTGAAGTGCGTTTTCACCTTCGGCCTTATCATAACTTAAAAAATCATGCGAAATGAAGGCCAAGCACCTCCCAATCGTACATTTTTAAAAAAATAATTATGACTTAACAAAGAATTAAGTCGCCTCTATCCACTGACTACCCGCGACTGCAACCCCGCCGGTGTTAAAACGTTTTGTATTCTAGTTAATTGTTGACCGAATGACAATCTACTTTATTTTTTTAAGTACAGCTCTCGAGTTTATCAATGTTTTGACAAAATTTATCGCGTACCGAATTACTATTATGAAAACACAGACGTATACACAGACGCCCGATAATTAACAGTGCATTAATTTGAGTAGGTAGTGATGATAAGATAGCGATAGTTAATAAATGATTGTAAAGTCACGATTTCACTATTCACGAAGGGTCTATAAAATTGTGACAAATCAGATACTGTTGATCAATAATCATTTCAATGTTTACCATCTTTTTTGTTGGCCATTGAATGGGTAAAAAAACTGCGTGGGTTCTACTAGTTCATTTCTCTTTGATATACAGGGTGGATTTTTGAAAGGGGTAAGAGCAGCTACCTCAACTCTGGCAACAGAAAAGAGACTGACCATCATTTTTGGTGATACTTATAAAAGTCAACCTAAAAATCGAACATCAAATTTTCCGACAAAATGTTTGGGGAAAAGTTTATTGCGGTTTTTGATTTTTCTAATACCTACTCAAAGCGAAATGTATCCACAATATGTAATGCATATCAAATGATAATATAGTCAAATTAGCTAGACCTCTATTAATATGTGCACCACCAACCACCTCTTTAGCCATGAAACCCTCTCCATCCAATGGTTGCCATCACCAACACATCACACACACCACCATCCATGCCTCACGCGTTCCCAAGTTATGCCTCGTAGACACTGAGCGCAGGAGAGAAATCCAGCTGAATAATATAATAATATATTTATTTATTTTCTCTCACAGAAGTTACTATAATATCTTATGAACTGTGGTATACACGCACACATATTTAGGTAGGTACTTGCTTTGTGGTTGTTTACTGGTGCCTGAGGTTATTATGAACCTGATTCCAGGTCACAAGGGCCCCCTTAGCTTAGTCACAACAATAAATCATAGTAATAACAAAACGTGTTGCTTACGAATATCAACGTTATTTCATGGAAAGCCGAGGCCACCGTGTCTTCAAAATCTTTACCAACTATAGTATCAAATCGCAAACGAGTAAGCCATATAAATATCAAAGATCCACATTTCTTTAAGGCGCTTACATTGGGCAAATGGTGACATTGGTTGGTGGTAGGACTTTGTTTAATTCCGTCTGGCTAGCTACCACCATCTTATCTAAATCTGTCACATTGGTTGGTGGTAGGACTTTGTTTAATTCCGTCTGGCTAGCTACCACCATCTTATCTAAATCTGTCGCCATAACAACAATTCTATATTGTTATGTTCCGGTATAAGAGGCAAGATAGTCCCTCAGACTGTTGAGGATTCCAGGTGAAGTGTGCCTCCACTTACGACCTTGTAACCAGGTGAAATGAAGGCCAAGCGCTACGCCGCCGTAGGTACGTGCTAAATTAAAAAGTGAAAAATAATCCCGAAATGGGTTTTTGACCTTGTTTAGAATATTTACACAGTAAGTAAGCCAAAATACAAAGAAATATTACCCTGATCCGTGAGGTATGATTTTACTTTATTTGGTTTACTTTTCGTGTAATTAAAACAATAATTTTCGATTGAATACATACGCATCCGTTTCACTCACTCTTGCGCGGATTTACATCGCGCTGTCTCTGACGCACGATTGGCAAGTGTAAGCGGCTTTGTAATTTATCAATCAGCCAATCCACTGCTTTACCGTTAGCCTTGGTCCTCTATCGATCGTGTCGTGTTTGATGAAATTAAAGACATGTCACATGACACGTTGATTTACGAGTATTACGAAAGTAGCTTTCTAATATTATCTTTTTTATTTATACTACTAGAAGAAGGAACAAGTAGGTAGCCCACCTAATGTTAAGTGCATCTCTTGCCCATAACAATACCTTACTGCGTTGTTCACATCCACAAAGAACATAGCATATATGGCACTGCATTGCTTCCGTCAACATGAGGCATAAAGGTGTGAAGCCTCGCGTGCCCGTAATTTCACCGGCAACCATACCCTACAAACTGGAACGCTTATCGGGGCGGCTCGTCCAGGAAAGTATTACTACCATAATATACAGGTGAGTTTTTTCCAGGGCCACTGAGGCCAAGTCTGAAACCGTGAGAGTTATCGAAAAGTCACGTTAGGAGCTACGTGCTCGATTTCAAAAACAACAAGTTCTTCAAGAAAATCTTTTTTTTTATATTTTTTCTGGAAAAGTGGATTTTGAAAAAAAAAAAGTATATTGTTTTCATAATGAATTCATACATTTTCTATTATGAAAGTCCTCGAACAACTTTAGGCACATATTCGTCATACGTTATTTATTTTATTATCAAACAAATATGCAAAAACATCTCTGTTTCGGAGCTACAATGCTACTAACTAATAGAGACAGAACAAACAATACCCCTATACAACGCCTCAAACAAAAACCCTTTTTTTAATCGGAAGCTAAAAAGGCAAATATATCTCATGACGTTTGTGTTTTGTTTAATTGAGTAAGTCCGATTTTAAAGACTAGATCTACATGTGGGTTTTTTTTCAAGGGCCACTGAGGCCAAGTCTGACACCGTGAGAGTTATCGAAAAGTCATGTTAGGAGTTACATGCTCGATTAAAAAAAAATAAGGTCTGCATTAAAGAAAATCTATATTTTTTTATAGTTTTTCTGGAAAAGTGAGTTTTTGAAAAAAATATTTTTTGCCTTTATGAGTTCTTTGTTTACTATGTACCCAAAGTTGTTGGAACACTTTCAAAATTGAAAATTTATAAATTCATCTTTATGCATTTAGTTAAGGTTGTAGGTTCAGACTATGCGTAAGCTAAGCTATTGAATTCTCTTTTGCTGTATTTTTTGTTCGTGATGAGCTTAAATTGAATTGTCATCGGATTAAAAAACGTTCGCTTTTTGTGGTAACGCAGCTAATGACAAGGCACGGACACAAATGGCTGAAAATTTTGAATATTGTTGTATCCACCTAAAATAAAAACTCACCCTGTATATCCGCCTCTCTCTAGTAAACTATCACCATGGGCAAGACATACGACAGACTTTAAAATTACCAGCAAGCTATATATCCATCTCTTTCTAGCAATCTCACAATCCGTCTCCATTTTTCAGGGTTCCTGGCTATACCAATCCACGCAAGTAATGACAAACATCAAAACCGCACAGCTGCGGCAGCGCCTTAAAGAGCTCAACGGAAACCGCGAGCAGCACGCCAAGACTGAATAGTCAATTACTAGGTAAGAGGAAAAACCTGGGGTCTTTTGACATCCTTAGGTTGCGGTCTTGCGGCTGAGCGGGCCTTATGCTCTGCGGTCCAAGATGGCAGCGAGAGATGAACATAGGTAATGTGCGAGATCGGAATTATTAAACAATTTTAAATACATCCTTTTTGATTAAGGTAATATAATAATGCGTTTCATTTGTATTGTAAATATGGTAATAGACTCAAGGAATCCTATTTCACCGTATTCCAGTATTGATTCGAGCTGAATTGTGACTCAACTATAGATTTATCAGTGAAACAAACCGCATCCTAACCTTACTTTTGGCAATATAGGAATGTTACATGTTTGTTACTAATTTTAATTTTGATTTGAGAATCCGTCGTAAAATCGATGTCTGAATCTGTGAATCTGGAGTCCTGATTCTCGCTTGAGTGTTGTTGTGGTATTCGGGGTCTAGTAGGCTTACTCCCCAGGGGTTCTTGTGTGAAGTGTGAAGAGTACTGAAGTGTATTTGTCTCTCTCTTACACCTGGTGATGTCGTTTTGACTGATTTCGGCACACTTTATGTGTTCCCATATGATTTTATGTATATATCCAACTTTTGCTGTATATGTATAATTGAATTGTAAAAGAGAGAAACTAATACATTCCACCAACAGAGATCTTAAAATAGGGATTTGATGAAATGTGCTCGCTTGTCTTTAGACGAATCCTGAAACAGCGAATGTAGACAATCGTCCTTTTTAGGCAAATTGGGAATCAAAATTGTGTGAAATATCGTACGGAGTTATCACCACTTTGTATTTGAAACTCATCAGTTGGTTAAAAGTCTCCGAAAAAACTCAGTTAATGAAATACAAAAGACGGACTTATTTGAACATAGGCGGTCGCTTTACTAAAGATCTTGATTCGAACTATGGAATCACTTGTATCCGCCGTATATAGGCATACCTACTCTCAAACAAATTATTCCAATGCACTGGATAGTACATAAACAAATTCAAATAAACTTTAAGATTTTAAGTAACACAGATTATCCCTATTCAATTATACATTCACAATTATTGCAAAATTTCGTTTGAATATGTCGTGCAAATTCGAAATTTTGAACGATGATTTAAACTAGTAGTTTATAGGACAGCTTTTAAGGACCTTCAAAGTTACGTCTGAATCACTAATCCGAGTCCACAATTTGACTTCCTAAATTCTAGTCTTCAAAACCGATCTTTCCTTGGCTAGTAGGCTAAATCATTATTAAATGACAATTAAATTGTTTGTCAACTGTACCGATCACGTCAGGGTTAATAGTTAAAGTTCACTACTGATATATAAATAAAGAATTTAAAACATTAAAACAGAAAAATATTTAGTAACAAATCCGATAAATTCGAAAAAATCAAATCGACACGTGTTTCGTCTACGCGAGGCATCGTTTTTTTTTTTATTGTATAGTCAGTCAATATGGTCTTGCTGCAAAGCTGACGAGCCCTCTGTGGACGTTTCGCCGCTCCGAGCGTTGCACTGCATGTTATTATACATATTTCATATTTTTTCTAGTGCTCGTACCCAAACAATCAAAATGCATTATAAAACTTGGATGAATTTCGCCATGCCGCTACCGTTCAAGCGTTATATCTATAATTTCAGTCAAGGCCACCCACGTCCTACGTCTGTGAAGTGTAATCATCATTTTATAATTACTGCACTATAGTCAAACGTTCATACAAACGCAAGCGGAAAGTGGTCTGCGTTTCTACTGAAGCGTAGTAGATTCCAAACACGCGGCGGCGGTAGACTTGACTTATAATATTTCACACAGCGCCATCTTGCCCCACACATAGCGTATTTATATTTATACCAATTCCATTCTGAAATGAGCCGCAAACTACGTTTTTATAGTAGTTTCAAAACAGCCTCACAGCTCAGTTGGTAGTAAATAAAATGAATAAAAATTACAGGACGTTAATTTCACACACATAGCGTATTTATATTTATACCAATTCCATTCTGAAATGAACCGCAAACTACGTTTTTTATAGTAGTTTCAAAGAAGCCTCACAGCTCAGTTGGTAGTAAATAAAATGAATAAAAATTACAGGACGTTAATTTCACACACATAGCGTATTTATATCAATTCCATTCTGAAATGAACCGCAAACTACGTTTTTATAGTAGTTTCAAAGAAGCATCACAGCTCAGTTGGTAGTAAATAAAATGAATAAAAATTACAGGACGTTAATTTCACACAGCGCCATCTAGCCCCAAACCAAGCATAGCTTGTAATATGGGAACTAGATTACGGATTAGTAGATTAGTGACTCTTGCCTTCTGAATTGTAGGTTGTGGGCTCGATTCCCATCAGGGACAAACATTTGTGTGATGAATGTAGATGTTTGTTCTGTGTTTGGGTGTTATACTGTATCTTAGGTATGTTATATTTTAATAAAATATGTTAATTGGTATTCTATCCGTAATCTAGTTCCCATATTACTTTAAGCTCTGCTTAGTTTTGGGGTAGATGGCGCTAAATGCTCGATTAAAAAAAAAAGTTCTGCATTAAAGAAAATCCATTTTTTATAGTTTTTCTGGAAAAGTTAAAAGATTTTTTTTTGCATTTATGAGTTCTTTGTTTTATAATAAAAATAATAATGTCTGATGACTAAGTGCCCAAAGTTGTTGGAACACTTTCAAAATTGAAAATATATAAATTCATCTTAATGCATTTACAAGGTTGCAGGTTCAATGCGTAAGCTAAGATATTAAATCAATTTTGAAAGTGTTTCAACAACTTTGGGCACATAGTCATCAGACATTATTATTTTTATTATAAAACAAAGAACTCATAAATGCAAAAAAAATGTAAATTTTCTAGAAAAACTATAAAAAAAATGTATTTTCTTTAATGCAGAACTTATTTTTATTTTAAATCGAGCACGTAACTCCTAACATGACTTTTCGATACTTAACTCTCACGGTTTCAGACTTGGCCTCAGTGTCCCTGGAAAAAAACTCACCTGTATATAGTTTCAAATGTCGCATTGTCTAGTTATAAAAAAAATAATGGAACGATTGATTTGATCTCCGGTGGGGAACTAGCTTTCCTATGCTGTGAGAAAGAGACGCAGCATTTTTTTCTTCTCTTCTCTCTTTTCTCTGACTCTTCTAATAAATTGTTACCCAATGTGAGGAAGCGAGACAGGTAGCTCGCCGAATGTCTTACTAAATTACTTAGGTACCTACGTTTATCTCGTTTGTTTCATCGTTTTTTTCTCTTGTATGTATTTTTGTTGTATTCCGATTGTAATCGTTGCATTTTATATTTTATGTACTTATCTTATTTTAAATTGTATGAATAATTGTTGTAAATATCTTGCCACGATAAAGAAAATGAATTGACAAAGAAAAACTGCGTTAGTCGTCTCTTGTGAACCTATCATAGTGTGTACTTACATTTTGTTTATGTTTTAAAGGCTTTTTATATATTCTCAAAATAAAAATCACTGTAAATACGATGTGCCATATTGGAATTACAATTAGGTACTAATCACAAATTAATAAATATATTATAAAATATCGTATCTGATAATAATGCGTTATTTTAATAATGTTTATGTGATAACAATTATGTATATATACCCCATTCGTTATTTTTATATTGATAGTGCAATAATAATATTAATTAGATTTGTTTTTAGAATACGCATTACTATTGATTTTATTTTGTACGTGGGATTAAATAAATCCCATTATACGACCCTATAATAATTATATTTATGTTGTATATCGGTTTAACTATTGAATACGTTCGAAATTAAGATAAAATTATACAATTAATGTAATTCAAAAATCTAGTAGAAATAAAAGTTTCAACAATAGGTAAATAACTTTTGAAAGACTGTAATATTGGCTTACAAAACTCATATTGGTATAATGTTGCAACAAGTTGAGGCCATGATGAAACGTCCTTAGATGTTAGAAATACATATAGTGGTGTGACGCTATTAGCTAGCAAATATATGTTTTTATGAATAATATTTTTGCACGTCACGACTGCCTTTCGATTCTTGCAATTTTTTTAACCGCGCGATTCATTTTTTCAACCATTTGACGTTTGAAGGTAAAACGTCAAAAGGTTGTTGATCCCCAAAATGAAAAGGTTCACGGAATCGATTCGTGGCATAGTCATGTTACTCCCCAGGCGGTAAAATATCTGGTGGAATCAAAAGTCGAAAGGAAAAAAGCCGCCGTGGCGTGATAAAAGGCAAATTATATAAGCGCGCTATTCGTACGTGTAGTGTGCATGTATTTTTATCAGACTACAAAGAAAGGAGGTTCTCAATTCGGCTGTATTTTCGGTGTGTTTGATACCTAGGTACTTAGGTGAAATAGTCTATTTCAAATTCTTATAAAATTATCTAGATACAAGACTAGATTTAAACACTCATATTTTTCTATAAGAATTTGAAGCATTCTTGACTGATCTTGTATTTACTAATAAATTGGACTCTAAGTCTATTATTCAGATAATAAAATGTAAGTTAAACACACAGACTTAGTTTTATATATACTGGCCTTACTGACAATAAATGTAATATATCAAGATCGTATACTCGTATCGACACCTACACCAGTGTAACTATTCTCAAACATTCGGAAAGCTTTATCGGATCGAATTCAGAAACATCCGATTGAGATTCCGGGAACGCTATTCAAATGAAAATCCAAAATCAAAAAGTATCCGAAACTTTCACGGAAGATTTTTGTAAGTATTTTGAGAATAGTGGCGAAATCTATCGGATTCGAATCCGACATAAAGTGATTTTTCCGATCCGAAAACTTACCATGTGTTTGAGAATCCCTACACTGATCCATTAAACGGTTAAACATCGTATTTTTACTTACTGAGTAATCAGTTAAAAATGATAGTTAAATAATGATAAATGCATGTTAGGATCAAAGCGCATTGTATCCCCCAACAAAGTATCTAAGTTTCTTGGTAAATTGGTGTAACACATGTGGATTCATGAAAGTGAAATTAGCTACATACTATAATCGGGTTCTTATGACCTTCTCGTGACCCGACTGGTTTGGGCACAAGGTACGGTCTCAGCCTGCAATTACCATTGATCAAATATGATTTTTATTCAATAAAAAGTACAATTAAACTAACTATGTACAAATGAATCAGTCAGATTACCTAAGGACCGTTACAAACGGCCTATAGGTAACTCAACTGTACCAGACGGAAGCGTTCCCAAGACACTGGCTGCATTGCCACGCTAAATAGCTATGTTAATTCGCTGGCCTAAATAAGAGCCAGCCCTTGGGTCACGTGTCGCCTCAATCAAAAGCCCCGCAAGATTTTTGAAAACCCGGAGAGCACCGGCTCCCCACGGACCCGAGGTCTCCACCCCAAATTGGATCAAATTGGTCCACTTTGGTAACTAAGAATATTTTTTTACTTTCTCGTAAAGGTAAAGGTTTATTTTTTGTTATTAGCTCTAGGAATTTTCGTGATTGATCAGCTCTTGACTTCGAAACTTGTAAGACTGGACCTAATCCTTGCTAATAAGATACAGCAAGGATACCCAAAAGGTTCATATTAAATCTTTCCTTGAAGACATTAAGATAGCGGATGGCGTCTTATAAATACAAATTAATAACTTATAAAATAAGCACTAGTGCAAATTAACAAAAACATGCAAATAGGGTAAACACCAGCGCTTCTATGCGTGGTACCAAAGGTCACACAGGGCTGGTTTTCAGACTACGCCAATTTACCTCTCGGAGCTAATTTTTTTACGATTTCCGAAACCACGGTGCAGTCTTAATGTGATATGAGGCGAGGAATTAGAACGTGCTTCGTTTTTCCCACAGATTAACATGCGGTGAACGTAATGAAGACTGAGTTGTGTTGTATGAATGAGTCATTAATTGTATTTTTTTAGGTTATTAAATGTTAAGGCGCTTCTACACGGCACATTATTTATAGTGATAATATTGCTGTTAATAACCATAGACAATAAAAGTACTTAATAATGTTACAAGTTATAGAAAATGTTGTCGAAAAATGTATGTGAAAGATTTACCATTATGAAGGCAAAGCAGTACCGCTCTCTTACAAAGATCGTTTGTCGTTCATAGACGAAAGTTTTTTTCCGTTTTACTAAAAAAATATTCGTAGTTTAAACCACCTAACCTTTATTATCCATGACAGCTACCTGAAACTATTTTCATTTTCGTATAGGACGCTTATATCAATGCTAGGGGCGCTTTGTTAAAATGTATGGAATCTCAGGGAACCATTATGAAAACGTAAATAGTTTCAGTTAGCTGTCAGAAACTCGCACTAAGGCCTAAGGCACGTCCGTTTGAAAATACATTTTGCCGGTCTATATAATCAATAGTATAGCTATCAAATTGCATACTAGGCGTACAGCGCAGCGTCTTACAAACGACATACTATATTTGTGTGGAGAGCGAAAATCAGCGGTACTAATGTGCCTATAATGAAATGCTATGTACGAATTACAATGAATTCTTTTTTACATGGTGTTTCGTATGAGTTACTTGTTTTTTTATTGTGAGGGTAGGTAAGTATTTTTATTTTCAAAGTAATTTTGTAAGTATATATATTTTGCATTATAGCTATCACATCACAGAGTAATTTGGATTTTGTTTCTTGTGAATAAGATGAGAGTATTGACCAATTATTGTTATGATTATGAGTCATCGCCCATTGACTAATGACTAAGCAGACTGTCAACTTTGTAAGCAAGCCATATTAAACTTGCCAGACTTTGTTTTTAGTAAAATGTAATACCTTAAAGCAATGGCTCAACCTGGCTATAAGCTGGAACATATACTCTGTTGGAGCTTCAGTCTTATTGGGCATTAATTTTTAAAATAGCGGGCTTCGACGAATATTTGAACTGTCTAGCTTTCCATTCACATCGTGCTAGTCGTTTATAAGAGTAGGTACTGTGTTCGCATGTCGGCTCTTAGGGTGATGGAAAACATCGTGAGGAAACCGTACAAGAACCATCAAGTTTGTAGAGAACTGGTGGCCTACCATCACATAATTAGACGCCACTCATTTCCGATGCAGTTCAGTGTAGAGTCCTAAACTGGATCGCTCAATTTGGTACCATGACGTCTATACAACGGTTAGCGTTTGAATCGTTGAATAAACTACATTTTGTCTCTCGGCTGTTCACGTTTTTGAAGTAGCCGGCGTAGCACTGCTACGGCGGCTAAACTAAGTGCTACGCGGACGACATGACATGACATCATCAACATCATCAGAGGTGAAGAACATGTAGTCTACTAATCGAAACTCTTGTATAAATGTACCACTCTATAAATGAACGCCCCCTCCTACACATGAAAATGATTTGTCATTGGTTTTCAGTTACCGGCCGAAAGGCTGGATGGTCTTGTCAATGGTTGTAAGTCACCATTCGTGAATGAACTTACGTATACCTTTACATGCAAGCGTGGAGTTAAAACGCTGTGGAGGGGTGTTCATTTTTAGACTGGTCAGAAAGTCACTGTCAGTGTTTTAAATGTTTTTATTTAATTTGGATAAAGTTCTGAGCCTTAGTGATTGGAAGAAATTTACAGTGCGAATATTCTTTGCAGCCCTGTTGGGTATAGGTATGATAATTAAATTAAGGGCTTATCATCGCTTATGCTAACGAATAGTTTGTAAGAAAGTTGTTTTATTTGTGTATGCTTAATAAAGGAATTGACCTTACAACAGTTATTTTATTTATATTGAAACAATCAAGACCTTGACATTTTCATCGTATAAGTAAAACCTTAGTGATAAAGTACGACATGATCAAATGTTATAAATTGCCTTTGAATTTACTAAACTCTTTAATGACCTAACCAAAGGGTAAGGAGGTGGAAGGCTATGGGGTGTCCACCAACTAGTGACTACCCAACTAACTACCCTACCACCTAAACTACCCAACTAGTGTGGTGAAGACCCCACTAGTTGGTTATAGATTTGATATTGCCCATAAAATTCACCATCAACCCGTAGACAAATGACAAAACGCTTATTAACTTACGATACCTACTCTACTAACTTTTCAATGGATCATCTAACAACAACAACAAACGAGAGAGGTTCTTGTTTTTCGCCTTGTGTGCGGTCGCGATTCAAATTGCGGGTAGATTTGACAATTCAAAAAGATTATAAAAATCTTGATGATAAAAAATAAATCTAAGTTCACTTATCAGGTTATAGAATATTTTATTCTCATAAAGACATTTAACATTTCACTTACATGAGAAAACATCTTAATTAAGTAATTCTAAGTGCTTCGACAGAGATAGTAAGTAAATAAGACTAAGATTCATAATTAAGTAGGTAGTATGAGTTAACAAATACAGGAACAATATTAAAAATAAAAGCAAGTAAGTAGGTAACTAAGGATATAAATGTATCTTATGCTAAGAATATTGAAAACATTTCTTTAGGTCTGAGCTCACTCAGCGTTAGGGGTTGATAAATAGTTACATCAAAATGCAGTCGATTTTGGTGCAAGTCGCGTTTTACATTCACACGATTCAGGGCATGAGGTGTGTTAGGGTTTAGCACAAAGCTAGCGATTGGTCTGCTGGCATCTGGCAAAATTTCAAACAGCCATATATTTAGAATCTGCATTTATAACCTTTCATTTGAATTGACACCCATATTGTTATAGTGAAACATTTTATTGAAACATTTTTTTATTTTAGTCGTTGATTACAATTATAATTATAATCTATAACACCCCCACAATTTAAAGCAACCAAACGACACTTCACTTGTCAAAATACACCAAGTCAAGGCTACAGTGCGTCACAATGACGTAGAAATACAAAAAAATCGACAAGCCAATGCTAATTGATTCCCTATGCATCTCGAATAACCGTCACGCCACGACCTTTGTCTGCGATCGCAATTTGTATACTTACCTATGTGTAAGTATAGGTATGATAACATTTTCTATAATACCTACGTGTTTTTTGGGTAAATCGTTTTGTTAATATTTCTTGTACTTTCTTATTTATTTATTTAATTTGACACTATGCTGTCTATCCTTACTTTGTTAATTCTTCCTGTATTTTTCTTGACATTATCAAATAAATATTTCTATTAAAATTCTAGCGAAAATAATCTTAAAATTATACGGAAACTTGACAGTAACCCATAAGACAGACAAAAAGTCTTTCTAATAAGTTTTTTTTAATAATTAGGTATCTATGTGAATTTTCAAAGCATAAACATGTCAAAAACTGGTTCATATCAGTTAACTTTTTTTCACCTACAAAATTAACGGTAGTTCATATAATTTATGAACCCCTAGACTGTCAAACACGGGCAACGAAATCGCTTGCTTGTTCGTGGTCTTACTTAGACCACTAGAAAGCGTTGAAAAATATGCAATTATGGCATTATGCAGAGGGTGCCTAGTTACGGAACTTTGATTCATATTTACTAACAGTTTTTTATTTAACAAAATAAAATTATAAAATAAACATTGTTGAAAACATAACTTTAAAAAACCAAATTGGTTTGTCCTAAAACTAGCTTATTTACAAAAATTGCTGCTAACATCATCATCACATAGCTAACACTATCTTAGCATACTTAATTCTGTTTTTGATAATAATAATAATATAAGTTTATTTCAGGTAACTTAAGAATAGTACAGGATGTTTAAATACTAATTCTGAGACCCATATTAATATATACCTTAAAACTATAACGACCCTTGAATCGCCGGAGCTTCACCCCTTTCGGCCAGAAAATAGGGCTTAGGAAAGTCGAGAGGCGATCCGTAGGAACTCTCACTATAAATGAGCTGAAACTCACATTATGACGATACACGAACTCAGCACGCAGCCCAGAGATGGTATCATCCGAAGCCTCCAACCTTGCCTGAACTTCGGCCAAGCTCGTCTTCAGGAACATGATGTCCTTCAAGAGCCTGGTAACGTTTAACGTTTTTTTAACGTTTTTGAAACAATATCCTTAGTAGGTAATATAATAGGTATATCTAGGTACTTACATATCTACTTATATCTACATAAAAACTACATTCGTTATCAAAAGTATAAAATGATAAATGGCTCTTTTACCACTGCTTCTTGAAGAGCATCTTATATTTTTGAAAGTTGAAAATTGTCTTTAATGATGTCTGGTTAAACAACCGTTATTTTTACCTCACCTAGCAATCAATTTTCAACATGAAACCCATTAGCGACAATTTTCTCTTTGACTTCTTTCAACATGAGGTGGACTAGGCCTTCTAAATCTACCTCAGGTTGCCAGCTCCAATCACGACGAGCTTCGCTGTCATCGAACACTTGAGGCCAGGAATCCGCTGGAAAGGAATTTAATATTTTTAACTCAAGCGACTTCAACATGGGGTCTTACAGGTTGGTAGGTATTTACAGTGGTTTAGATACGTAAACGTAGGTACTGGAGATATTAAGAGCAATTTTTTTCTGGTATAGTTTATCGGAATAGCCATCATCATAATCACAGCCCATAAAAGTACCACTGCAAGACATGAACCTCGTTTGGCAAGCGATTCGGTAATAGCAGTGCTGGCATTTTGTACTTTTTTATATTTTTATTTATTAGTGATAGTCAAGCGTTTGACCAGCTTACATGTAAAACAAGTAAAGATAATGGCCTAAGATGGAGCACGCTTGCCTAAAAGTAACCTATTTACTCTGGACTTGAAGCCTCTAAGATTGTAGGTACTCGCGCGGAAAAACAGACGAAGTCAAGGAACCAGTACTAATGATAAAGGTAGAGGCGAAACGATGTGTTCCGAAAAATGGAAAATTTACAAAGTACGGGTTGTAGCCTGCCGTACGCACTCGCCGAAGTGGAATTTATAGAACACAGACAGCCTGGCAACCCGCCGTCTATAGGCTCTGCAAATTGGCCTTAACAAGCTAATCATCACCTATGAGCCTAGCACCACGACGCTCAATCGAGTCCAAGGCTTCGGGCTGATACTTAGCTGAGCCAACCCAGAGATGGCAGCAGTACTCCATACAAGATCGGACCCGAGCTTTGTACAAACTTAAAGCTGTCCCAGTGTGAAGTACCGCCGAACCATAGCAAGAATACCCAGCTTCATAGCAACGAATTTGGCCTTTTAGGCTTTCAAAATTTGGCGAAATTTTGGTACCTACTGAAGTAAATGTTGCTGCTTAACCATATACCCAACAAGAGTAATGAGGGATTTGGCATAGCCACTATGCTTGGCAGGTGAGTGTTAGGTAGGTACCTACTAAGATAGAAGTAAGCTGCTGCCCATAACCTGGAGAAATTCATCAGTCGAACCTGATAACATCCACGGACGGTTAGCGGAGAGACATTTTTGCATTCTTTCTTAGATTTAAAAACTGATCTAGAAATTAGTCAGTGGTGTAAAATCACACAGCAGGTTTAAAATTCAAAAATCAATCCGTATGATTCACAATGAGTACTTATGTAATTATAGGTACTAACCTATATTAAAGAATTTATCAGCAAAGCGCGCTTATATCGGGGTTTAGCAGGAGATTGCCGTTTCCTGTCCCAAATTAGACTCATTCACTGACATATTTTTTTAATGATGACACATAACTAAAAGTTTATTTATTGTCCTATTTTATGTGATAATGCACTGGTAGGTATACAGCTATTTTCTGGTTATATAACTTATATTGGATAAAAGCCTCCATCCTCCTTTTATTTCATGCATTTAGATGTGTAGGACGTGGCCACTGCGTTTAAGTTCTAAATGTACTTAGTTGAACATGAAAACTATTTTTCTGGATAAAAGAATCTAAGATAATGATGATGTTTCATTTGAATTTGATCTTAGACAAGGCCACGCGTAGCAAGTGAGTCTGCTATTGTGGTGTTGGTATTTCTATGACAAACGTGCGAGACAGATTTTTTTTAAATGTGCGTGCTTTTGATCTCTAGAATTGCACAGAAAAAGATAAGCTCTACGATGGAGTGAACCTGCCCACATCATGTCACAATGCGTGTGACTATAGGGAATTTGACAAAATCACCACGCTAGGCAGACGAGTTGATGATAACCAGTGTTGGAGCCTCGTAAAATCCCTTAATCGAATCTCACGACATACACAGGCGGGTCAATATACCTACTTCGCCACGCTGCCGGCCGTCTTAGATAATAATTATTGAATGTAAGTGATGTAAAATCACACTTCGTTTATCTGTGAGGTAGGCAGGAGAGATCAAAGTTATTTTATATGGTACGACGGGTTATTATTGTCATAAATGTTTATTAATTTTAATTTATTCATTCTGTATTTTTTTCTGTTTTAAAGACATTTAGATATATTTAGAATTTAAGACCTAAATTTTGCATGCCAATGTGGTCAAAATATGTGAAACATCATCAACTATGAACAAGAACCTGTATCAACCATATTTCTAGCAAATAAATAAACTTTGACTTTGACTTTGACTTTGACTTTGACGGGGCAGCGCTTAGCCTTCATCTCACTTGGTTTCAACTTATAGATAAGGCCGAAGGTGGAAGCGCGCTTCACCCGGAATCCTTAACAGTGAGGAACTGGCTATTTTACCTCTAAATGCAACAATAAATAACACAACAATTTAGAATTGTTTAGGCGACAGACTTAGGTAAGATGTCCCACCAACCAAACCAAGCACAATATTGTACTCTCCGGTAGTATAAATGGAAACCATGATTTTCGGCGTCCTATGTTATGTGCACTGGTAGATACAGCTAGTAAAACAATTGTAACCTTACCAGCCTTTATGTGTGGTGCTGTAAGGTTACGCTCGAATGAGAATGGCAATCTTTTACGAGTAACTTAACCGATAAGCGATAATTACTTTACTTGACCGTATTTCGTTTAGTTTCTCGCTACAAAGCGTGCATGTCGATCCACGCACAATGTGGGGTTCCGTTATCTTCTTGAGTATCCTAACATGGTAATTTTGTAAACAATTTGTATCCCCATGGATAGGGATCAATATCCAGGAATTTCTACAAGCAAAACTTGATGCACTGTACAGTAGAGTTCCTTGTGAAAGGGCAGCATTGCTGTGTTTTGGTTTGAAGTGTTTAATTCCCGGTGTAATTGTCTATGGGCCAACTTTGGTATGTCTGCGTAGGTGATGTTATTTGTGGACATGACCTACGCAGTAAGGCTTTGTTATAGGCAAGAGTTGCACTTAACATCAGCTGGGCAGCTTGCTTGTTCCATTTCCATGTCGAAAGTATATATTTTTTTTATATTATACGACGGCGAAACGTCTTCCTTTCACTTCGCCGGATATCATGTAATGATAAGATTGGGTGGCAAGGTTAAAAAAAATAAGGTGGAATTTTCATCTTAATGCCGTAACACAACAGTTTAGAATCTTTGTTAATTAGGTAAGATGGTGCTATCTACCAACAACGACAAACTTGTACCCCCCCTTGGGATCAAACCCGGGACCTCTGGGTCTGTTACCGGTAGGCGAACTACTAGTTAGACCAGAGGCTGTAAAATCAAAGGTGATCGTAGTAATGCCTCCATCAAAATTTTATAATGTTTACTTCGGTACCTAGGTATCTGGCGCTAATAAAATCTGAGGTATCATAGGTACCTTACCTGTAGATGAATTATCTTCTTATTTTATCTAATTTCAAATCAAACTTACCGATTTCCTGTCTGCTATCAGGTTGGTAAGAGATCCTCAACTCCGGCAGATGCTTAGACATCGCATCAGCCAACTCCTCCGGGGTAAAGCTCATTGCGGTGACATTGTACACTCTTCTGTTCAGCCTGTCGTTAGGAACTTCCAGGAAATCGGAAAGAGCTCTGAGTGCGTCTTTCACATGCATCATAGGGAGACGGGTGTCTGGCTTGAGGTAGCATTGGTAGTTACCCTTTCGCAACACATCGTGGAAGATTGCTATCGCGTAATCTAGAAAAAATCCTTACATTTTTAATTTATAGTACACGTGGATGTGCTTGGCACTCATCTCATCAAATTTTTCAAGTTTAAATAAGGCCGAAGGTGGAAGCGCACTTCACCCGGAATCCTCAATAATCTAAGGAACTGGCTATCTTACCTCTAAATGCCGGAACACAACAATTTTAAGAATTGTTGATACGGCGACATAATTAGGTAAGATGGTGTAGTTAGCCGGGCGGACTTAAAGTCCTACCACCAACCAAACCAAGCACAATATTATACCCCCTGGGGCCCCAATCGACCCCCGGGACCTCTTGATCTGACACCGGTGGACGAACCACTAGACCAAAGATCAATATCAATAACGCTGGCGTAATATTTTGGGTTCTGTTTTCGTTTCCTCATGCGTCATAATCACAAGGCACGCACACCTCTTGAGCGACGTTGTCTCATTCAAAACATCTCCGTAAACATAATAGCTATCTACGTCATATTATGTTTACGGAGATGTTTGATATCATGTATCAAGCAAAATAAGTCGTACTAAACTATTAAAAAGGTCGAAAGACAGAAAATTGTGGTTTTGGCACAGGATAAAAAAAAAACAGGAGGTGGAAACAAACTTGACAACTAACTAGCTTACCTATATGTTGGAGCAGAACTTTAATTGAAACAGTAGAAAATAGAAGAGGGAAGATGATATGATGATAGAATTAGATTAGAGAGGGAAATTCAATTTAGAGAAACAAAGGCAAGAGAAAAGCCTAAACATAATTAGTTGCATTTGCATGAGACTCGAATCCGTGATCGCCGTAGCCCACAGACCTGTTTATCATACAACCTTAACCATATAGAGGTGGTTAAGAAAATCTAGCATAAATCCATTGATACTTAAATCATATAAAAATAATTATGCTAATTTACTTGAATACTGTCTGCATGTTCCTAATGTTATAATGTGAATTGAATGAGCCAAATAAATTAAAAACCGCATGACGTTTGAGAAAGTACAATTGTGGAGGGACTCTATCAGTTTCCTTGACAAAGGAGTGTAAGGTTGAAGTAGCAAATATTGTTACCTGTAGTGCCCCCACCGGGCGGATCACTGGATATCACTCCAGGGAATCTCAAACAGCGAAAGTCCAGCCCGAACTTATGGTAATAGTACTCCCCTAGCAGCTCCGCGTGCACTTTCGACACACCATAGATAGTCCTCGGCCTTTGTATAGTGACGTTCGGTGTAGGATTCCTAGGAGAATCCGGCCCGAATGCTCCGATTGTGCTGGGAACGAAAATCCGAAGTCTATACTGCTTAGCCAGTTCCATCACATTGTGCATTCCTTCTATGTTCACTCTTACAGCTAGCGGCACATTCTGCTCCCCTATAGCACTAAGAAGAGCCGAGAAGTGAATTAGCCAGTCGACTTTGTGGTTGACAACGATTTTTTGCAGGCCTTTAAAGTCCAGAATATCAACGAAGAGGTAAGGGCCGTCATTGACGATCTCTTCTGATGGCTTGATAATGTCGGAGAGGATGACTTGGTCCTTGCCGTATTTCATTCGAAGGTACTTAGCACACTCGACGCCGAGTTGGCCTAGACCTCCTGCAAGACAAACAACCTAGATCAGACAAGATACCTTGGTTTACCTAGGTAAACCAACCTGTTATTTACCGAAGGTCTTCTAATCACAGTTATTTGCTATAGCTATAGCTACTCTATTTATTAAATATTAGGTATGAAACCATTTTTTCTTTCTTTCTTTATGATACTTAGGTAGGTACCTACCTAAGGATAATGTTCACAACCGCAGTCGCAGCATAATATCAAGTTTAACGGAAAGTTTCAGATGTCCCGGGTTCGATCCCCATGGGGAGTAAATACAATAATTGTGCTCGGTTTGGTTGTAGGACTTTGTTTAAGCATGTTAGTCTGGCTAGCTACCACCATCTTACCTAAGATGTGTTCCGGCATTTAGAGGTAAGATAGCCAGCTCCTCAGTTTGTTGAGGATTCCGGGTAAAGTGCGCCTTCGGCCTAAATAAATAAAATATATTAAAAATTATCTAATAAATCTAAAATAAAATCCAAATTCGGCCTAAATCTAAACCAAATTGGACTCCTATGTCATCTATACATCATCTGTATAGCATTTAGTATATATAGTAGGTACCTAAGGCATGTAGGTACCTAAGTTCTAATTATCTCGTCGTTTTATCTAGCTTATTTAGATACAATTACCAAAACAGGTGACGTTGACAACTTATATGGTATAAATATTAGCATGATATTTTCTAGGTATACCCAGCTAGGTACCTTACATAAACGTTCGTAAGTCACGCTTCACGGCCAGTCTTTGGTAGGCCAGTAGGTTAGTACCTATTATACAAGTAGGTAGGTAGGTACCTAACTATTGAAACTACGTAGGGTATATAAGCACATCATTTATTTTTATTTTCATTGTACGACGGGGAAGCGCTTGGCTTTTCACCCGGAATCCTCAAGTCTGACAAGCTGGCTGTCTTACCTCTAAATGCCGGAACACAGAAATTTAGAATTGTTGTTATGGCGAAAACCAAAACCACTCAAGTTTTTAATAGGTAGGTAATCTAAGTCCAAAACATAGGTAGAGTTCTACTCTAGTTTTACTTGTTACAACTATCAAATTATCTATTTGTTATAAATACTGAACATAAATAGATGGTCAAGGGTGTGCACTACTCGGGTTCACACCTATACCTACTCTGGGTAATCTAATACTAGGTACTCTGGGTAATACTTAATCGATCGTAAAATGCCTGCCTTATATCCCGTGATCGCCTTCTTTCCATTGGTACGAGTAGGTACGATCTAAATTCTAAAATTACATATGATATCAAATATGTTCGAATACCTATAGGCATAGGTATCTCGAATATAATTGAGGTAAAGGTAAGGTTAGGTACAACATTGCCTCGAAGTAACTGAAATGTATGGAAAACTCACCGGTAATCAAAATTTTCGGCGGTTTTTTCTTAATCGCTTCTACTGAATACGCTCTGAGGCTGAACTGAAAACTCAACTTCACTGAAGTCCTAAGAAAATTACTCAACATTCTAAGCAAGCACGATAAATCACTAGCTGGCACAAACGTAAACTGGAGCCTACAGAGCCTACAGGTGTGTGGATTAGGTGATAGTTCTTCGGGGGCTTGCGTTGCGACTGAAACTGGTTTTACCACACAGATCATATATAATGAAACATGTAAACATGAGGTTTTTCATTCAAGCATCGTGGCTTTGTATTATGATCCTTATTTTCACAGGTGAGGATGTTATTATACCTCGCTAGTGCAGTAGTGGGTGTGTTGTGCAGACAAGATGTAGGTAGGTAGATACTAGGTTGAAAACAGGTATAGATACCTACTTATAATTACTTATAACACATCTTACCTAACATTATTATGTTGCTATGAGGATGTGGCGCTTGTTTGCATAAAGTAATCAGGTACCTACCTACCTATGTTCCATGGTAACTAGTTTACTGTAGAGGCTGTGCGCTTGTGGAACAAAACAATCCACATTTTTTTAAACGATATTAACACCTACGCTGCCATTACTTTTCCTAGACCAACTTGTAATCATCTCGTTACATACTGCTGTTTAGTTTCTCTTGTATTTTTTTTAGGATTAGATACCGTGAAACCGTTCAATTTTGCCCACTTTTTACAATTATGTAGATTTACTGAATAAAAAAATATATTTTAAGGTAAGTATAAGTTCTTTGTCTCCTAAGATTGCCTAGCTGATCATGTGATTGCGATATTTTGATAAATTGACGACTGGCAGTTTTACCTTCATTTTCGTCCATGTTTGCCCACACTTCATTTGTGAAACAATAGCTCCTAGGACATTTTTGTCAAAGTATGAATAAAAGTTAATGGGCAAAAATGACGTTCTATCATGGTACCAATTGCTAATGAGCAATAGGTTTTAGCCTGCAATATCCATGTTATTTCATATAAGTAATTACTTAGTCTGTGTTAGGGTTGCCACCATCTGGTTGGCTCAGTTTTGAAAATGAATAAAATGTTCAACAAAAGTAATATTTATTAATGTTGTACTCTTTAATAACAACATATTAATATATTATGTATTCAAACGGTTATCAAATCTTAACTCATTTTTTTTTTAAGTAAGATAATTACGAAACTTAATTCATCGTTTTCTGGAAAAAGCTTTTAAACTACTTTAATTTAAAAGCAAAATACTTAAATAGATTGCAAATGTCTATTTTGCAAACTATTCCTAGGGAATTTTGACAACCCAGAAAAGTATTTCTGGATGGGCAAAATTGACAACCAGGAGACGCAACATATGCGGCTTATTTTGCCAATCGTCAACATTCTCGATTTAAGCTACTTACAGCATAGAATGCAGATGAAAGAGATTCTTAAATCTCATTTCTAGACCATGTAACGAGAAAAATTCCCCTTTGTTTTCGCTATTGACCAGTATACCAGAAACATTGAAGGTAAATTGACCCACAACAAAAAACATGTGCATTTTGACAGGCTCTGACAAGCAACCGAGTGAAAACCATTCCTAGTCTCGCCAGAAATATAATAAACATTCGCTTAAAAAATATCAAATCAACGTAATAGAAATGTATAATTTGGCGATCAAGCATAAAATTGTCTTATCGGACAAGATATACAACATTGGCAAAATTGGACGGTTTGACGGTATTTTGTTTTGAAAAACATACACATATAAAAATACATTTTGTTGTTATAAACATAGGTATATCTTAATTATTTAGTACACCGCTTTGCAGCCATCCTTTCCATCCAAAGGTTGCCTGGAAGAGATCGCTTTTAGTGATAAAGTCGCCCATCGTACTTACCAAGGTTAAGTGTTTTTCTTTGCTTGTTTGTTTATTTTTGTTTCTTGGTGTACAATAAAGAGTTTATCTATCTATCTAGGTAGGTACCTATTTATGTAAGTAGGTAGGTATTTTAAAAACTAAGTAGGTAGATACCTACCTTAAAAACGAAGCCTGGGTAAGTATACCTAGGTTATGTAGGGTAGGAATAAGTTTAGGCATTGCGGAATTTTGTAGAAATTGTGGCTGACCTTTGCCGTTTTTTGCATAAAAAAGTATATGACATATACGAGTAGGTATATATATTGTATAGGTACTTTTTTATGCAAAAAAACTGCTGTTCGAACGACACCAACGTACTTACGTACATAGTAGGTACGTAAAGTAGGTAAGCACCTACTTACCTCTACGTCAGTATTCTGATATCTCTGCCTCTACCTATCCTTGTCAAGGTCAACAAGATTTGAGCCGGATTTTAAATTCGCGGGTCAAACATTACACAAGTCTGCAGACGAAAACATGTCGGGCTAGTAGGGCTGCTACCTAAATCATTCCTATTTTTTATTAAAAAAAATCTAACTAGGGTACGTCTGGGATTTTATCCCCTTATTAGTACATAATAATATTAGCCATTTTAGATGATTTTAGATCGATCGAAAATAGCTAACTTAGCTTTTGATTTGTAATTTGGCATGGTCTAAGGTCCTTTGTGTGCGTGATCATATTATATTTCATTATTAAAATGAATTATTTCTAGTTTTAAGGGGGATGAAGAGATGAAAAAAATTTTTTTTGAACTATTCTATTTCAACCTGAAATTGGAAGAAAAGTTTGAATTCCAATGATTTTTTTACATCTGCCTGTCCTCATGAAAATAAACATAAAGCGGTTATTATTTTACTTTACGTTTAACTTTACGAAAACTCTGATCATGTAATCATGTTAATTTTAGTATTTTATTATCTGTGGTCAAAGTAAATTACCGATAGAATTCCTATACAACAAGGCGATGGCAAGCAAGCAACAAGAAGCCCACCTGATGCTGTCTCATATACCTATCAAAGCCTTACCTACTCTGTAAGTTACATCCACGAAGAACATGACCTGCGCCATGACTGTCAACTTGAGGCTTAAAGGTGTAAAACCACGCGTGCACATTATTTCACCGACAAAAGCAATGCTGCTTGTCGGCCGAGAAATCATAGCTAAGGTAGGTAGTTCTCAAGCCAGTATATAGCACCCAAAGAGTACAGTAAATATACTATAATATTATTCATATACATATTCATTGTTGGATTCTGTGTAGACACGTGACTTTGTCTCGTGCATATATACTGGTTGCCAACCAAAAGGTCATCTTAGAAAACTATGCTTAACGTAGGTACCTATTATGTCCGTGGCTGTCTGCCACATATAAAAATAGTAGGTATGGACATACTTTGTTACGTCTGGGAAGCGCTTGGCCTTCATCACACCTGGTTAATAAGTTTAAAGTACTCACCAGGAATCCTCAACGGTCTGAGAACTGGCTATCTTACCTCTAAATGCCGGAACACAATTTTTTTTAGAATTGTTGTTATGGCGCGGCGGTTTAAATGGTATATGTAAGAAAAACATTTAAGCTAGGTACAATGGGCGGCCTTGTCGCTAATAGCGTTTGCATTCTCTTCCAGACAACCTTTGGATGGAAAGAATAGCTAAGAGCAGACAAAGCTGTGTAGAGACTATAGGTACTAAAGTAAACCAAATATTAAAATCAAAATCCTTTTTTAAATTTGTTTCTATCTCTGTTCCGACTAGCCTCCGAAACGGCCGGACGGGGCTTTTGATTGAGGCGACACGTGATCGTAAGGCTGGCTCTTATTTAGGCCAGTGAATTAAGCTATTCACCGCGGCATTGCAGCCAGTGTTTTGAGCACGGTTCCGTCTGGTACTGGTCTGGAACAGTTGAGTTACCTATAGACCGTTTTTAACGGTACCTTCTTAGGTACCTACCTGACTGCATCTCTTACATTATACTTAGTTGTTCAATTGTACTAACATATTTTATTCAATAAAAAGTACAATTAAACTAAATATGTACAAAGGAATCAGTCAGATTACCTAAGGACCGTTACAAACGGCCTATAGGTAACTCAACTGTTCCAGACCAGTACCAGACGGTAGCGTGCCCAAGACACTGGCTGCATTGCCACGCTGAATAGCTATGCTAATTCTCTGGCCTAAATAAGAGCCAGCCCTTGGGTCACGTGTCGCCTCAATCAAAAGCCCCGCAAGATTTTTGAAAACCCGGAGGGCACCGGCTCACCACGGACATTATAACATTTATTATTTTGTGAATACAATTTTCTTTATAGGTTCAAAGTTTTAAATAAACAAACATTTCAGGACATCAATTTTACACAGCGCCATCTAGCCCTAAGCTAAGCAAAGTTTTACGAAGATTACGAATATAATAGGTACTTACCTACCTACTTGTATACTTTATTGTAAAAAATAGTTGAAACAATCGCGATTTGAATTGAAACGACAATTGACAATACACAACAATTGGGCAATTAAAACGACAAGTCGATTTTATTGTCCCGAGCACCCTTCCTTGTTACCACATCGCGCGATTTAATCGAGATAACGCGCCTTAGCATTCTTTATTTTGCAATTTGTGTCCAAAGAGTATATAATGTGCCCCAATCAACACGACCAAAATTAACCTTTATTGTGATATAAAATCTCTAGCCGAAAAGTCTATATCTATGAAGTCTACGCAGCATAAAATACGCTTACCAGCAGTACCAGTATCTACCATAATAATAATATATAATATCATAAACATGCATATATAACTATGATCCAAGACCACTAGATAGACCAGTGCTGGGGTGGATACGAATTACGAACAAACCAATATATTATAGGAAATTTTACAACTAAATAGGTTCTATCAAATAAATTGTTGTAGCCTGATTGCAGGTTTTTGATTCGGTTTCCACACAGGACAAACAATTGTATGAATATTGATATTAACTCTGCTTTTGGGTGTTGTATTGTATGATAAGTATACGAATACAAAAAAGTATAAGTACACTTATTATTTCCTATATTACAAGCAATGCTTAGTTTCTCGTGTTGGGTTTAGAAGGCGCTGTGTGAAATTAATGTCCTGTAATATTTATTTATTTAATCATAGCCGCCGTAATTTATCTTTCACGAATCCATGATATGTTTTGAATCTACAATTTTACCAAAAACCATGCCGCGCGTAGTATTTTATTTTATCATCAATCTTTTGCTTGCTTTGCAACCTTGCTGGCAGTTAATTTTCAGGCGCCATTTTTTTTATTGTACGACCGAGATGCGTTTGCCCGTCATCTCACCTCACCTGATTTACAAGTTATTTACGATAAGGCCGAAGGTGGAACCGCACTTCACCCGGAATCCTCAACAAACCGAGGAACTGGCTATCTTACCTTCGGCCTTTTCTTAACATGAAACCTTGAGATGAAAGCCAAGAGCTTCCCCGTCATCGTATGAAAAAAAAGTAGTAGGTAGTAATGCTTTGATTGTCCTTTCTGTGCTTACAAGTTGCTGTCTCTGGCACGAGCCACAATGGTGAAAGATAAGTTACTTGGTGCGCATCGAACTGTGAACCGAAAGTCTGTTTACACGCGAAATAGACTCAGCATGCAGTGCGCGTTTGTCTACCATAGCGCTAGTGCCTAGTGGAGTGTTCTGGGACTGTGGTGGTTTTGTAAAGGAATTAAAAGGTTTGTTTTCTCCATATTTTAACCGCATTTATCCACCTCTGTGGTCTAGTGGTTCAACGAACCGATTTCAGACCCAGACGCCCCGGGTTCAATCCCCATGGGGAGTACAATATATTGTGCTTGGTTTGGTTGGTGGTAGGACTTTGTTTAAGTCCGCCTGGCTAACTACCACCATCTTACCAAATTCTGTCGCCATAATAACAATTTTATAATTGTTGTGTTCCGGCATTTAGAGGTAAGATAGTCAGATCCTCAGTTTGTTGAGGATTTCGGGTGAAGTGCGCCTCCACCTTCGGCCTTATCTCATCTTGTAACCAGGTGAGATGAAGGCCAAGTGCATAACCGTCGTACAATCTAGATTACTCTGATGATACTAGATTACTCTGATCTTTTATGGCAAGACCTATATATATATATATATTTAGGAATATATATTATTTTATTATTATTATTATTGTAATCTAGATGTTATAAATTTTAATACGTACTTTAGACATAACAAGATAGACTACCAAAGTCTAAACTACAGATGCACAGCTCTGGGCCAAATTTAATGACATCAAAACATTATACTTACCTAGGTAAGTACCTGATAAATTAACTAAACAGATACATATTTCTTAAGAAATGATTTTATAATATGAACGACTTTCTAAGTGATACCTAATACCTATCACACTTCTTGAATGAAATAACCTTTTTTTTTCTGTTGCTTTCCTAAACATCAATATCTCGATTGTACCTACCTAAGTACTTAGGTACATACTTGCTCAAAGTGTAGTCGGTCCGCTTTCACTCTATTGCTATGCCCTAATAGGGTTATTATTATTATGTATCAGTTTTTCAATCAAGACCATTGTACCGCTTCATAATTAATGCAATAAACGACTATGACTACGTAAGTAGGTACGGGTTAGTGATTTGAATGATAACGGTGTTTGTTATAAATAGAAATAATAGAATAATCCCCTGATAGCAGAAGTACCTAGGCCAAGGATATATTTAGGTACCTACTAGGCAAGTAATTATTTACTAACAGCGGTAAAATTCTACCTATGCCCTACCTAACGATCTCGACTTTCCAATTTCCACCATATCTTTAAATCTTCAATAAGGTACCTACCTACTCATAGCGTAACGAGCACGATTATGGAAGTACCTAGTTCATATCATGTTTATTTTTCTACGTCGGGGAAACGCTTGGATTTCATCTCACCCAAGTTATGATAATACTGAAAATGGAAGTGCCCTTTACCCGGAATCCTCAACATACTGAGGAACTGACTATCTTGGAACACAACAATTATAATTGTTATTCCAACGTCATCTACCTATAAGTAGGGAAGATGGTGGTAGCTAGCCAGGCAACTTATGCAAGCCTAATAGGTATGATATTATTACGCGTCACCACTTAGAACAGATATTTTCCAAAATATACGTACCTATATTACCTACCTATACCTATCTTGCCATGGCGGTCGCGGCTTAAGAATCTATCCATCCAAATCAGCCTATGGATGTCGTAAAAGCAGACTCGGTTATCTCACCATAGAAAGAGCAGCAGCTTCCTTCTGTGTATTATCTACAACTTTACTGCGATCACCAATCCCACTGCCAAGTGTGGTGATTATGACGAAACCGTTTTTTTGGAGGAGGCTCTGTCCAGCAGTGGACTGTGTGGACACTAATGGGCTGTTGATATGATACCTACCTATTATCTCCTCTATAAATAAGCTATTCCAATTTTAGTTTCAAGTCAGTCAGATATACGATTTAAATTTATTTTGGCTTCTAACATGCTTGTTTGACACAGCGAAGATGAATAGAGAAATCTCTGTTAGACATGGATATACCATACCAAGTACATACAAGATCAAATTTGTTATCAATCTAACCAATCTAGCTATATGAATAAAGTTTGTCTTTGAAGAGGGTCTGGTTTTAGAACACCACACTTCAAGTTCTTCATCAAAACTAAACTATTCGAAGATGACATACGAAACGGTACAGCTACCTCCCTGACCTGCGGGATGTCTGCGACAGTTAAGATAAACACAATAACTGTACTGCAATCATTGCCCGTGCAAGCGCTTGATGGTTCGTTGATTTATGAACCCACATTGTATTGTAATGCAATGCTTTGCCCACATAATTCTCGAAATGTTAAAAATACGAGCAAGATCTATGCTTGAACTAGGTTATGGATGGGTGTTTCATTGTGTCTATTTGTGAAAACGTTGGAATATTTATTTTGATACAGAATCCTCTCATTATCTTGGTCAAACACATGTTGCTTTCTCGGTGTCGGCGATGAGTTCCAAATTCAGGATTTTTCCACATTATCAATTTTTTTTTGTAATCCGTAATCTTATAAAATATTAATACATAACTTCTTCTGAATCGTGAAATTTTCAAAATTTATCAATTTTTTTTTGTAATCCGTAATCTTATAAAATATTAATACATAACTTCTTCTGAATCGTGAAATTTTCAAAATTTTTCAATTTCTTAATTATTGATTGTACCTACAAACTCTTAAATTTTGATACAGTTTGATACAAAATAAAGCAGAGTAAAAAGAGCTGATAATAGAACTTAAGCATTTATCCCTACTGGCAATTCAAAAAGACCTTGAATTGGCCGCTAATTATCTCATTCTTTCAGATACCTTACGCAACGATGATCTCGCATCGTTATAAAACTCACTACACCGTATCCTAGTTTTGACCTACATCAATACTTTACCTTCAAATGTGTATTGTGCAATGGTGACGCAGACATGGATCGCCAATAGTACAATGGGGTAGTGAAAGTGCATCTTAACCACCGAACCGTTTTGTCGGCTATTGTTTCCCATTTTCATTGTTTTCATTAGTGTCGGTCCTTGACGCTACTGGGTTACGTTATCTACAATTCGCCAACCATTGCCTAATCGATCACTTGCCTTAGACGTGTATGGCGATTTATCTAGTGATTTATTAATTCCAGCCAGTATAAGTAAAATAAAACTCGTTTTAAAATTTTCAGATAGCCCATTGAGGAGTGGACCATAGAACAGTTGAAATGCTACAATGATCTTCACAGAAGATTTGGGAGAATGGCTTCCAAGACAGAAGAGGTAGCCTTATGGCTGTTACTCGTTATCTTTGGAGTGTCACATGGACAAACGATATGTCCAAACCCGGAATTGATACTGCCTTGTATTTGCACGAATAGAAATGAAGATATGCAAATATGGTAGGTTTTATAGATGACTCTGTTTCTATTGAACAGTTTTCGACAATTTTCATATGACTTTTAACGTTTCAGGTGTACACATAGTGATTTACTGCAAGTTTCAAAGGGAATCCAGAAAATCGGAGAGTTTGTAAAGAAGCCAATCGATGAGCTGATAATAGAAAACAACTACCTACCCTCTTTACCTGGGAAACTGTTCCAGAATGTAAAAATACTTAGGCTCATGCTCCGGCATAATGGCCTGGAACGATTATCTGCAGCTTGGTTGGAGACCCAAGAAAATAATTTGGTAGAAATATTCATTGTAGAAAATGATCTAAGAAACATACCATCGGAGAGTCTACTGAAATTGCAAAACCTTCAAGCGATAACAATACAATCGCACAATCTCAAAAGAATACCAGCCTTTACAAAAATGGAGAAACTACGTTACATAAATATTCAATCTGGCAGTTTGAGCGTAATAAACGAAAGAACATTTGAGAATCTACCTGGTTTAGAAAGACTATTCGTACATGGTAGTCCAAACCTCAAAGTGCTCAAAGAAAATTCTTTATACAATATTCCGCGACTACGAAAATTAGATATAACCAATTGTGGTTTGAACCAAATACACATGCGAGCTCTGTCTGTGATACCTTCTTTGAGTGAACTGTCTCTGAGTAGCAATATGATATCTGACGCGACGATGGTAGGACGAGCAACCAAAGACTTGCCAATGCTGTCTGTTTTAAATCTCAGTAATAATCGAATTGACAAACTCAATGAAGGAGCTTTTGTTGACCAACCTATGCTGGAGAAGCTATACTTATCAAATAATAATATCCACGTTATACACCATGGCGCATTCCATCGCGTACCTAAATTAAAAGTAGTAGTGCTTAATAACAATAAGATAAACCAAATACACCCAGAGTCTTTCATGCAGCAATCAGGAAGTGGAGTAGAAGAACTTTATTTGATTGGTAATCAGATTATGTTCATTTCCGAATTCAGAGCACTATTAGATGCTTTACCAAGACTGAAGTTTTTAGACTTAAGTGATAATTTACTACAGGAAATACCAAGAGGTGCTCTTAGAGGTCACCCCAGCTTAGAAAGACTGCACCTAAATAAAAATAGTATTAAGTATATTCAAGCCGATGCATTTGTGGCAATGCCTGCGCTGAGGGAGCTACATTTAAGCAACAACTCATTGACTGATGTAAACGAAGGCCCTTACTGGCATCTACCCGCTCTCAAAGGATTGGATTTATCATTGAACTACTTTAAAAGACTGCAACCAAAACTACTGTACAACCTACCAGCTCTAAGGAGAATCAATTTAAGCAACAACCAGCTAACATTAGTAGACCCTATTACATTTATGGAGACACCACTTCTCGAATATGTAAATATGTCGGGAAATGCACTAGTGTCGTTACATCCAGCTACTTTTAGGAACCTAGCAAACCTATATGAATTGGATACAAGTTCTAATAAGCTTATAGAATTCGTGCCTGGATTACCACGTGGTTTAGAGAAACTATATTTGCAAAGGAATCAAATAACGAGTCTTCCAGTGCCACCATCGCCAGATTTAGATTTACCTTCTCTAAGGACATTAGATATATCGAGCAATGGTATTCAGAAGATACCGCATGGCAGCATGAAAACTTTACACTACTTGCATAGATTGTACATGAGCCGTAACGGACTACGGCAAATAGACACATCGTCTTTCGGGGACTTAGAAAGATTGGAAATATTAGATCTCAGTGACAATCAAATACTCTCTGTTCACCCAAAGAGCTTTAACAAACTTGCTCACCTCAAACAAGTTAACTTGCATGGAAACACTATAGATAATTTCGACTTTATGGCTATCCAAGAAAATGCTGCTCTACATGCATTAGATTTTAGTAAGAATAAACTAAAATCTATCAGCCCTAACATTGTGAATAGAGCATTAGACTTGGAGACGTTAAACATATCATCGAACAGTCTGAACGAACTACCAGTATCTCTTAACATGCTGTCTAAATTAAAAGTTTTAGACGCAAGCTACAACCACATCAAGCGTTTCGATGGAAACACTATTAACAATATTAACACGTTAAAGAGTATAAAAATGCCTCATAATAGAATCACAGAACTGCGCACCGGAAGCTTCAAAGATCTTAGGGATCTGGACACCATTGATTTAGACAGCAACCACGTGGAGATTATACACCCAAACGCGATATCGAACCTTCCAAACCTAGTTTCGGTGTATCTGGGTAGAAATCACATAATTGATATACCAGACCGCGCTTTTTCAAATCTTCCTAAATTGAGGATAATAGAGTTGCAAGGGAATCGTCTGCAATACATATCAGCAAGAGCTTTCGAAAATTTACCGCTGGTCCAATACATGAATGTGAGCAACAATCAGATTAGCAACGTTGACAACTCAGGACTGAGACAATTGACCACCCTTGAGGTATTAGATGTGAGTTTCAACAGGCTAACTAAAATAACAAAGGCATCTTTTCAATACATGGAATGGATTGTCGAACTGAACCTCGATAACAACCAGATTTGCTACATCAGTGGTCAGCCTTTCGATTCCATGACCAGATTGAAAGTCCTCTCCCTGAGGCAGAATAAGTTGGCCTCGATAACAGAGGGTACCTTTGCAAAGTTGCGGAATAATATTGCAATTTTGGATATTGATGGTAAGATTTTTTTAACTGGTAGGTCACCGAGTAGATTTGCGATTTGATAGGGAGAATGGGGGATAGGTGAATTTAGATAATCATTATAATTGCAGAACGAAAAATTGGAAAATATCACAAAGGGTGATTTGGAGGATTCGCCATAATCACCACACTTGGCAGGCTGGTGTTAATTGTGTAGGTGGATACTCAGATATATAGGAGGGGCTATGATAGTTTTTGCTGCCGTGTTGCTACTACCAAAAATATATCAGATAGGTTATGGCTACCTAATGAAAGGTAGGTTTCTGAACAGGATAGCGAATGATTAGGCCTTCATTTTCATCAAAATTCTCCACAGGAGAATTTTCTCAACGTCATAACGTTTAGATGGAGTCTATATCCTCTAAGGCTAAGGCGATGCGTTTTTCATGGAGCACATAAGAAAATATAGTACTTTTAGATATAGGTTAGGTAAGTATATACCGATACTTAATAGGTAGTAAATATAGCATAACTATAGGTACTTAGGTATATTTACTAGTTATATTTTTTCGCTTCAGGGAACCCACTGGTATGCAATTGCGCTATCATATGGCTGAAATCCTGGTTATCAGAATCTTCGTCAATCGGCCCCAAATGCATCGACGGAACTTACGTAAAACGGATGCCTTTCTCAAGGAATGATTGTCCGAACGTTTCCACTATAGACGACGATTACAGATCATGTATGACACACGAGAACGAAGCCCTACGTCCCAATCTCGCAACATCTCAGGTTTACTCCTCAATAGATAAGATAAAGGACTATGCAGCGCAAATAAAGAACACATACCACAATAACAAGATTAACGGGAGACCGTCTCCTGAAGAGTCTGATTACTTTTACGACGATTACGTAGACTACCCGCTCAATGAGACTGCTATCGAAGGCATCAAACACGAAATTAATATGATGAACAACAGATCTCACGACAACATAGAGGGCCTTCCAGTCCTTTATGCTGGAACAAAGAACATGACATATAAGAAACCACCTTCATCCAAACCCTCCGGCGGTGGGTTTACGTTCTTTGGTATGCCTATACCCGCTATCGACGTCGGCAAATTCCTAAACACAGGGCGCAAGATCGATTGGCCAGTCAAAGATGCTGAAGGTAGCAAAATATATCAAGTGACAGAGGCACCAAAATTCGAAACTGGAGGTTTTTCTCCAATGCTGCCAACTACATCAGGAGGTTTTATACCAATTCCTGATCCAACTGTGAAGATGACAGAGGTAACAGTAAGTCAAGAGGGGGAAGTTAGGTACAGCAGTAAAGGAAGCACAGAAACTACTATGATGGAAGCTTCTACAAAACCAACTATTAACAAGTTAGAGAGTAACACAACCAAACATAAAATAAAAAGCGAAATCCATGAGCTTGAAGCATTTGTTGATGATGACAACAGCACTCATGTTGCATACAATAGAACCAAGAATATAGAAGAGCAAAAAATAGATCCAAACAATCTCAGTAAGTACAACTTGATGGAATCAAATGTTACTATCACTCATTCCACTGAAAAGGAAGGGTTACTAATAACAACTGATACAACAAATGATATATCACTCCAAGCTTGGATGGAGTCCAGTACCATGTCTTATACAACTTCTATGACTTCAAAACCTATAAAGAAACATGTTGAAAGCCAACCTACTGCTCTGTCTGCAGTTTTACCCAGAAATCCGGAAGCTGCCGCTTCAAACTATGGCAAAAGACCAGCCACTATTACCAAAGTGAACATGCCACATGTGGAACAAAATGACATCAAAGACAACTTCTCACCTGTTTCAAACAGAGAAGCAAAAACTAGATTTTCTGATAGCATGAGTTTAGGTAATACACGGACTAGACAGGTTGATGGCAAGGAATGGTATTACAAGAACTACAATAGTTCTAATTTAGAGCCTTATGTTGCACCTGGAGTGCATGCAAGTGGTGTTGTGTTATCATTACCCAAGTTAAACTTAGTTTTGGCTGGATTATACTGTCATTACTTAATAGTTTAAATAGTATTAGCACAAGATTATTATATTAGGGCATCAGTTTCCCATAGCTGGACAAAGGCCCATTTAAAAGCCTCAGTAAAATTATAGAATACTGAAATAAATTTATTCCCCTAGAATTGTGTTTATTGTCAGGTACATACCTCATCCTCATCCTTATCTATGGTGGCATTTCAATCAAAGAACAACTTACTAGTAACTATTTTAATTTGTACCTAGAGCAAGATCTACAAACAAGTCCTGCTATGTAATATCAATTCTTACACATTTTTATCAAAATATTTTTTCATCTCTTCAAGAGCTTTGTACCTGTGAGATATGGCATTCTTTTGCTCTTTATTTAGTTCTGCATAAGTCATCTCAAAGCCATCTGGTTGGAAAACACAGTCCCATCCAAAATCTCTTTTACCTCTAGGTTCTACAATGGTTCCTTTAGTTTTACCTTGGAATAATACAACATCCAGATCTTCGCAATTCCCTGTACAGTAGGCGAATGTGCAAACTGCCTCAGCAGATTTATCTTGCCAGCTTGCTAGCAGCCGAGGTAACCCTTCAGGCTCTAGTTTCTCTAAGAACCACTTGATATATGGACCAGGGAGACCACCCAAGGCATTAAAGCATAACGAAGTATCCTCTACTAATACGGGTTTCTTCAATCGTCTAGCTGCCTCTTGACATTTTTTTATCGACACCTCCTCAATCTCGCCCTGCAGCTCCGGCAGGTCCAACTTGTGGCTGATGATTTCAAAAGGGAAGTTGCTGCCTAAAATTGCTCGGAGTTCTTCCAATTTCTTTGCGTTACCTGTTACGAATGTAAGGGAACGGCTCGACATGTTAGGTTAGTTGACTCGACTGAATTGCTAACTTATGGTACCTAACCTATAGATATTGCTTTCAATTCTATTGAACGGGGCAAGATTGAAAGAATGCACACCTTTTCGAGGGTTTTATGACCTGTAAACGTTCCTTTTTTTTATGTCAATCTCAATAACGTAATGTCCTAATTTGTGCGTACGTAAAATTCTGTACATAACCCGTGTCGTGTAGTGTTCTTTGGTAAAGAAAGATAGATTAGTAGGATTATTATTGTTATTGTCACCTATTTTGTAGTAGAATACATACATGCATAGGTAGTGATCTGTGTTTTGTAGAAGCAAACAAACAAAACAAAGCCATCATCATCATCATCATCATCGCTGGATTACAACACCTCTGCCGTTTCAGAGAAGTGCGGGTAAGAAACGAGCCTTTGGCTCTTATTTCTGGCATCAACTTCAGCAGCGACGACTGAGTCGCTTGGTTTTGCTTCGAAAGACTTTAGATATGCTGGCCTTTCAGTGGCTTTACGTTGGCTGGCCTTGGTCACTTTCGTACGTCGGTTTCTTCGTGGTTTGGAGTGTGTGCCTCGTCTTATTTGTAAACAAAGCCGCATAGATACAGACAGCTTCACTGTCACTGTCAATATATATTAGTATATAGTTATATATTTATAATAGAACGACTTAAGTAGCCATTAAGCAACTCTGAGTGTGGCTGTAAATCACTTTTGTCTGAAAATCACTTTCCCACACAGATGTCTCATGATCATCACTGCTGTAATATTTAATTTTGATAATAAAATATTATTAATTTTAAATGAGATTCTAATAAATTTAGTTTTTTGTAATACTTACTATTTTTCCCGAATGATCTTCAGCTATAATTAGCAATACATAATCTCGGAATTTAAATATTACTCCTATATCCTATTGATGATAAAACATAATACATGGTATTCGGAGAGATAAATTTAACAAACAACCAAATAGAAAAAGGTTTTAACCGCCTCTGTGGTCTAGTGGTTCAAGCCACCGATTTCAGATCCAGAGGTCCCGGGTTCGATTCCCATGGGGAGTACAATATATTGTGCTTGGTTTGGTTGGTGGTAGGACTTTGTTTAAGTCCGCCTGGCTAGCTAACACCATCTTACCTAATTCTGTCGCCATAATAACAATTCTAAAATTGTTGTGTTCCGGCATTCAGAGGTAAGATAGCCAGTTACTCAGTTTGTTGAGGATTCCGGGTGAAGTGCGCCTCCACCTTCGGCCTTATCTCAACTTGTTACCAGGTGAGATGAAGGCCAAGTGCTTACCCGTCGTACAATAAAAAAAAAAAAAACCTGTTCGGAATATACGAAATACATTTTAGGGCAGAAGATTTTCAAAATTTATTTTGCGTGCTCATCAGGATTATTTGATACACTATTTATAGTAATTGATCAATGACCTTAGTCGAAAGTGTGATAGTGGTTCGTTCAAAACAAATGAAAATACCGACACGGGCAACCCCGACCCGACAACGGTCTTGTGCGTGACATTGGGGTGTGTTGTGTATATAAAAAAGGCGGGAGATTGTCCCAGGAAACATGCTTGCTTGCATTTTGCTATGAGATTTCTCAAATCTCAGCAAAAACATTTTATTAGTGAATTCGAACATTCAAGCCGTAAGTCAAAGTAAAAGTATTTTTATTCATTAAGATTTTTTAAACGCAACTCCCTCTTTTTTATTCGTATGAGACGGACCCTGCACTGCTTCTGTAGAAACCATGGAATGTACAACATACAACGTAGAAAACCACCTGCGTACATAGGTAGTTTAGCAGTACGGCAAGCCCGCGTTACTTGTAGATACCGTGTTGTACCAGTTTACCTGTAAAATTAACACAACGAGCGCACCAGGACATCACTACCACCCACAGAGCTACAATCTGTAAAATGAATGAGCTACTGAACAGGAATGATCGAATCAAACGAAACAAACAAAACAGAACAAACGAAACGAAACGAAATTAAATGACTTGTCAAATTCTAATTTGCCTTTGCGGTCGATCTGGTTGCTGATCCGAATTGTAATATTTCATTGTTGCTGTGCTATTATCTTTTTAGTTTAACTTATTTTACAACCGCTTTTGTCGGTGGACAATTACACAGCGTTCAGTATGCCGGGCCAAGAATTAGTTACCACGAAAGTGGTTGTTCATCCACTGGTGCTTCTTAGCGTCGTGGACCATTTCAACCGAATGGGCAAAATCGGGAACCAGAAACGGGTTGTTGGTGTTCTACTGGGTTGCTGGAGAGCTAAAGGAGTCTTGGATGTGTCAAATAGCTTTGCAGGTTAGTTCGCGATGACTATGCAATACTTTTTGTTTAGGTTTTCAATGACCCTTTTGCTAGATGAACCAAGTAGGTAAGTATAAGTGTAAGCCTATGTTTTCAGTGCTCAGTAGTCGTTATATTTATGCCTCACAGAATGAGCTGATTCACAGCACAGAACAATCACAAACATTTGATTGGACATATTTAACACAGTGCCATCTAGTCCCAAACTAAGTGAAGGTTGTAATATGGGAACTAGATTACGGATATAATACTTGCATACATTTTTTTTTGTAAGTATATCTTATCAATAATACAACACCCAAACACAGAACAAACATCAATATTCATCACACAAATGTTTGTCCTGGGTGGGAATCGAACCCACAACCTATAGTGCATATGGCAGAGTTACTACCAACTGAGCTGTGAGGCTTGTTAAATTGTTTTCTGTTTTCTTTCAGTGCCATTTGATGAAGATGACAAGGATAAATCTGTTTGGTTCCTTGACCATGACTACCTGGAGAATATGTATGGTATGTTCAAGAAAGTAAATGCCAGAGAAAAGGTTGTTGGCTGGTATCACACTGGCCCAAAACTCCACCAAAACGATGTAGCTATAAATGAGCTTGTCAGGCGTTACTCCCCTAACTCTGTCCTAGTCATAATAGATGCTAAGCCTAAGGACTTGGGGCTTCCTACTGAAGCTTACAGGGCAGTTGAGGAAGTCCATGATGATGGAACCCCAACTTCAAGGACCTTTGAGCATGTACCAAGCGAGATTGGAGCAGAAGAAGCTGAGGAAGTAGGGGTAGAACATCTGCTGAGAGATATTAAAGATACCACTGTTGGCTCACTCTCTCAAAGAATAACAAACCAACTTCTTGGTTTGCGAGGTCTTCACTCTCAACTGAGTGAGATCAGAGATTACCTCACTCAAGTTGGTCAAGGTTCCCTACCAATGAACCATCAAATAATTTATCAGCTCCAAGATATCTTTAACCTACTTCCCGATATTGCGAATGATAATTTCATTGACAATTTGTACATCAAAACAAATGACCAGTCACTGGTTGTGTATCTTGCAGCACTCGTGAGATCCATTATAGCATTGCATAATCTCATTAACAATAAGATTACAAACCGAGATGCTGAAGAAGGGAAGAAGGAAGAGAAGGATAAAAAAACAAAGGATGATAAAAAAGATAAGGATGAAAAGGATGACAAAAAAACTGAGGATAAAATAAAAGCAGAAAAGAAGGAGAAAGATGAAAAGAAGAAGTGAATAGAATAACATAGAAATAAGTTCTGTAATGTAAATTTTTTCAATAAATTGTATTATCTAATGCAGTTTCAGTTTTTATATTGATATAGCTATACTTGGCACATCAAATTGTTTGTGACACTCATTATTTGTTTACATTACTTGATCTCCGGCACTAAGTAATTTCAAATTCCTTTTGAAAAAGATATAGTCTACTATGTGACATGTGGTACTTATGATGACACCTATAATTTTTTGGTGGAGTGTTTCAGGAGTGTGTACCGGGGCACACCAATAATAGAGGACAGCTGATGATGATGAACACCTGGGAATAGCCAACCATATCAAGGTGTATTAGTAGAGGAGCAGGCCTCTGCCGCCGATTTTGCATTCTATAGTTTGGCATTCATGGTGCTCAAGGGTGAATGAGTGATTGTTTGTGAAACCTATGGGTTTGACATACTCAATCTCCATCTAAAGTCCCTGACTAAAAAAAGAAAATCAAAAAAGATCTTTGGCCAGCATGTTACACCACTGACTTTGCAGTTACACTGACACTGATGCTTTAGGTACAGACTCCACAGATCCCATCATAGATAGTTGTTTTCGTGCCTCGCCCTACGTTTACCGCCCATAGATATAAAGTAGGTACAATTTCCACTTTAAATCTTTCATGATATTTTTATGAACCAGCTGTGTGTTATACAAACTACTTACTACCTACACGTATCTCCTAATCTCTTGGAATTACATACTTAACTGAATAGGCAACTTTTCAAAATCATGAATTCAAATGATAGATATGCGTTTATCTTTGAAAATATGTATCTGATAAGTTCACATTATCCATTGATAACATAATCGGAATTCTGATAAGTTCAACAGTATTGTGAAGGATTTGACACGATACATATGGATCTTGTGTAAATAATTTAAAGTTTTGTGAGCACCCCATAGGGGTTTTCAAAATGGTTGACCGCGCACGGTTGGCGGTAAGTACGTGTGTAATATTGTATTTGCTGTTATCACTTATCAACATGAAAATGCTCTTATCAGGAATTATGGAAGGAAGGGTGTTATGTACAAATAGACTGACTAATCGGGGGCTGTTATGCTAGGTCATTACTTGTTAAAGGGGTTTCAATGAATAAACCTTACTGTACCTAATACTTATACCGTCTGCTATATATAATATATGCCGTGGCGGTCGCGGCTTAAGAATTGACCCCTCCAGACCATGTATGTCGTTGAAGCCGACTAAGGTGTCTCACCAGAAGAGCAGCAGCTTCCTTCTGTGTATTATCTATACCTACCAGCTTTGGAGGAGGCTCTGTCCAGCAGCGGACACTAATGGGCTGTTGAGCATGTGTGTACCTATACCTACTTTTCGGGTCTATCTACCTTTCTGGTACCTACCATAGTTGGTTAGGTACAAGTACCTACATCAATATTTGAATAAACCTATCCACTATTTAGTTTAATACAATGATGTGAATCAATCATCTATGACTTCCACTGGAAAAACTTGGGATCCATACCCCCATTTTACGAAACTACCGCTGCAACGAACGTAAGTAGGTACAAACCTACCTCTTTGTATATAGTTCAGTGGTCATCATTCACAGGATCAAGTGTGGCTGAAGCCACAGGGCAACACAGAATTCGATATCCCCGTCGCAGTAAAACTACTCAACACATCTGGCGATAAAATCGAAGTCGAAGACGATGACGGGAATAAGATCATAGCGAATAAAAACGATGTGATAAAACCACTACACGCAACTTCACGGTTCGGCGTTGAAGACATGATCACGTTGGGAGAGCTCCAAGAGTATACAATCATGCGGAACTTGCATTTGCGATATAACCAGCAGTTGATTTACGTACGTATTTTACTCCATGTACCTACCTAATTCCTTCATAATCGAATGATTCATAATCTACATATAATAGGACTACAATTGTTTATTAATCGTATGATTAGTAATCTATAAAGTATAGGACTCAAAGGCATACATGTGATAACCCTTTTCAGTTTTACATGCAAAAATTAAACGAGTGCGCCCAATGCCAAAATTACGCAGCAGGAGCATTTTCAAACACACTCTTTGATAGTAACGAAAGTAGTTATTCCAATAAAAAAAATACTGAAAGCTGGGAAAAATCTTGTTGAAGTACAATGATCGAATAGAATTAAAAAAAAAGATCTGAGTTGTTTTAAAAAAAATAAATAGATACTACTCTAAAAAAACACTTTTAATTCAAATGCTCGAAATTATCAGCGACAACCCCAATTTTTTATTCATGAATAAAATAGCTAGACTAGTGTTTTAGTCGAATAATCGGCTAGTTTTTTAATTTCACTTTTACATTTTGAATAATTAAATAAAACTAACAAAAATTATAGCCTGGACCTAAAAGCCATTTCATTATCAACTGAACCATGCAATTTTCGACTTTAAACTATTCCATTTGGATACAAAATAGATCATGGCTTCTTGGTCAGTTGTCTTGTCGGGCAACGCTCCATGTGGAAGGTTGTTCCCGGCCGCTTTGTTTCGTAATCCAGCGCGTAATTTGAATTATGTTTTGAATATCTACTGGTACTTACCTATTTTTATTAATAAGGTACCTACCTATCTTCTCTAAATATATATAACTCAAAGGTGACTGACTGACATAGTGATCTATCAACGCACAGCCCAAACCACTGGACGGATCGGGCTGAAATTTGGCATGCATGTAGATGTTATGACGTAGGCTTCCGCTAAGAAAGGATTTTGATTAATTCTACCCCCAAGGGGATAAAATAGGGGATGGAAGTGTATATGAAACTTTGTCAATTTTAAACCGATCGGGCTGAGACTTTGCATGCATAAAGCTACTATGACTTTGATTTAGTAGTTTTGGTTATAGACTCTGCTTTTTTGTTGGCATTTGTTTTGTTTTAGTTTGGTTTAAGTATAGGTTTTGTCGGTTAAACTTTTTTAAAATGGCTAAAGAAAATCTGAACGTTAATGGAGAAGTTGAAGAATGTAGGTACTGTCGTTTTTTAAGTTTGTAGGCCCAAATTTTTTACACACGCTAAACAAAAGTAAAGCCGCAAAAACTATACCTTATTAATAATAATACTTCTTAACGCGAGCGAAGCCGCGAGCAAAAGCTAGTGCATAATAAAATTAATTGGCGCTGTGTGAAATTAATGTCCTGTAATATTTATATTTGTATACTCGGCATACTTTTACTTATAAATTAATTTTGATCATTACAATTAGTAATTATGTAGCCAAGTCCAGTACTTATGTAAAAAATTCTTCAGGCGGGTTGAGCACGAACGAAAATCATGGAACTCGCGTCATCGTCACCGAACGCTTTCCATGAGCTATATGTATACTGTATATGTACATATATGTACTTTTTGGGTGAACAAAAGCGAGAAACTCGCGTCATCGTCACCGCACGCTCTTGTGAATTGTATCGTCGAGCTATTAGATTATTATGCGCGACACTGTTACGCTTACCGACACCAATTTTGACTTTAAACACATTGGAATTCAAGTACCAACAATCTCAGCTGTTTTATTATTCGATGATAAAAAAACTCAGTTTCACTTCTGTCGGCACTCCCAGAGTGCCACTGTTTTTGTTATAAAAAAATTTGTTCAGCTACAGTTGCCTCAAAAAATTCGTTGTCCTGGCGAAAAAGTGTCGAATTTCATGATTTGTCTTTCTAGAATAATTAGATTATGATACCGTGTAGATGTGGTGCTTTTAAATGAGATTATTCACCTATCGAATAAAAAAATACCCACAGAAAAAAATGCCGGCCAGCAAAAACACATGTTTCTTGCGGCAAACCACGTCTCGTACATTTTTATAATATGGTGGCAAACTTGTACGATCAACTTTTGGTGTGCCCCAGCAAAATGTTGTGCTCTGAGATAACGATATAAAATTAAAGTATTCTGAGTTGTAATTATGTGCCAAAAATAGGATTTGTGCGTCTTATACTTTCGGAGATATTTTATAATAAACAGATTTTGCGGGGTATGGGGTATATCTGAAACATTACTCCAGCAAAATATTGTGTCCGATACGGGAACCAAATACATCAATAGATAGCTTGGTCTTTACGCGGGTCAATCGCGCCCGCAATTTTGAAATATGTGTGCCAGAAGGTTTCAGAGAAATTTAAGATTTTTTTCTGGTAGCGTTTCGCAGATTTCCATATCTCGAAAACCGCTGGATGCTCCAATTTGAAAATAATACCACGAATAGACCTTGATTTGTGTGTATTTGTGTGTTGCTTAGTATTTCAAACTGATTGACGAACACATTCATTAGTTTTTAAAATTATTAAAAATCGGATTTACAAGGATCGTAACAATGTGTTTAAAGTAAAATTAGTCAAAAGTGGTGTTGGTAAGGTGTCGCTAGTTCAATGTTTTTTTTCCCATGAGCAAGAGATTTTTTTTTTACTGGCCTGCACTTCAATTTTTTGGTACGATTAGAATAATTTCCTATGTACACATAGCCGTTTTTATTTTTTTAGATATTTGGAATAACATTTTCCGCCAGAAGAACGTCCTACCAGCGGAATTTCTTAAATGAACTTGTAAAAAAAAACACCAATAATTTGAGTATGACGCTGTGTAAATGTTTGTGATAAAATTAAATTCGTGTATGGTTCTGGAGATATTGCAATAATTAATAAAATATAACTACCGAATACTAACTTTCTTGGGTTATGTAGGTATAGCTAGTAGGTACATACTTCAAGCACCTATTGACTATCCACTGACGGCTGTCGTATAAATCTTCATTCCAAATTACATTAAAATCTGTTCGCAGTAACATTTTTCTAATAAATAATCTTGAACCCAATCGTAAAGTAATAGTACCTATATGATTTATCTGAGTGTAAAGCATTTACTGTGCTCAACGTCACAGCCTCGAGCGATCGTGGCGCGCTGTGGTAGTTTAATGCACTAGAGCGGGCGGTGCAAGACGTGCGGGTGAAATATGATTTTTCCTGGCAACGATTTACCTACTCAGAGCGTAGGTAAATCGTTTGAGCATCAGGATCAGAATACTAGAGGGTAGTCAGAGGGATGGATAAAGTCCAAGGTTAGTTTTCTGATTTATTTATTTAAGAGTCTACCTGAAATGGCTTAGCTACAGCTATCATATCTTCCACAATACTACTGAAGCATTTACTTTAAAATTATTATAGTTCTGTAGGTATTGATGCTAGAACGCTAGTGTTGTGATAACACAATTACCTATATAAAATTTTCTCTGTAGAAAAAAAAACCAAAGTTGACTGCAATATATTTTAAATCATCAATTTTTTGTACTGTGGGTACACCACACCAGAAATACAGAAAAGTTTTCTGATATATGTGTCCAAAAACTCGATGCACTTCTCGCTCTCTATGTAAAACACACCGTGAGTGTTTTACAGCACCCATCGAGCTAACGTTCAGTAGGTTTTGCGGTTTGCAATTAGGTACTTATTATACAATTAACAACATACTATGAGTAGGGAAGTGTTAACCGCCTCTGTTTCGCCCACCAGTGTCAAATCCAGAGGTCCCGGGTTCGATCCCCAGTGGCCCAGTACCTACTGGTCTAGCTATAGCTATTGTAAGTCGGGAAAGCACTTGGCCTTCATCCCAACTGGTTTCAACTTTGAAGTTATGATAAGGCCGAAGGTGGAAGCTTACTTCAACCTGAATCCTCAACAAACTGAGGAACTGGATTTACCTCTAAATGCTGGAACACAACAATATTGAGCTGTTTATGACTATTTAAGTTTTACTCGGGTGGTTTTATGTTTCAGACCTACACCGGGTCGATGTTGATAGCCATAAACCCGTACGAAATCCTACCAATTTACACAATGGACCAGATTCACTTCTATCAAGAACGAGGCATTGGAGATATACCTCCTCACATCTTTGCCATTGGAGATAATTCGTACAGAGCTCTCTTGGACACATCATCTAACCAGTGTATAGTAATAAGGTGCGTCATACTATTGCTTATTTTGCTGCTTTAGGTATACAGGGCGTCCCACGGACATGACACATGGAAAGGAAAGGGAGGGAAATTACTTTAAGATAGAACATTTTAATGAAAGAATACTTCATTTTGATTTTAAACAGTTAAAACGGCATTCAAAGATTTTTGATAAATTGCCGGAAACCGGGAATTGAACCCGTTAAATAAAAAAAAAATCACCCGTAATTTTACGATACCGATCAAAAGGCTTAAACGTAAGTTTTTTTTTCCCAAGTAACACATAGCATCTTAAATAAAAGGAAGACCATGAAATTTTACTTTTATAATTTCAGGAAAATTAATACTTAGCCCTTTTAAGTACAAGGACTTTGCCGTGTTCATAACAACAGTTGTTATGAGCACAGTTACTGTTTTTATTATTTTATTTTTAACGTATTACTTACACGCCATTTTTCTATTAAAATTGCATCTTTTAAAAATAATGTGATTAGTAATAAATTAAATACCTACCTAAATTTTGTTATGCGTGCAACTCTTTAGTGAGCTCACAATCACAATGCGGTTGACTGATTAAAAAAAAATTATATTAAAATGTGTTCCAATTTCAAACGCAATACCTGGGCGTTTTGGCGGCTTTTGTTTTTAGTGAGTTTCATGTGTTTTTGCAATTGCAACAATTGTTGAGTGAAAATTTAGTCGTAGGTACTTTTTGAACCAGAAAAACATATCATTCTTTCGCGATAGAGAAACACCTTCTCGATTCGTTTTGAAAAGGTTGGTGGATAATTTGAAAAATTTCGGTTATATTATTTTGAAGATCAAAATATTCTGAATAACATTATTTGGTCAAACGAGTCAAACTTCAGTAACAACGGTATGTACAACCGGCGTAATAACCGTTTTTGGGCCAGACAAAAAAAACAGGGTTCTCTTAATACATTTTTATGAAGGGCATCTGAACACCGAAATATATTTGCAGATACTTAACATTTAAAGAAGCTAAATTAATAATCCTTCCGTACGATCAGTACGACGAGATATTTTCCTTTCTCGATCGGTACACATGCACCATATAGATGGTCGCCGAGATCTTTGAATGCAGTTTAAATTGTTTTTAAAATCAAAATGAAGTCTTCTTTCAGTAAAATGCTTTATCTACAATATTTAAGGTACTTGCCCTCCATGTGGCATGGCCATGGGACACCCTGTATACTATTGAAACGCTTTATTAATTTAAATGGGTAAGCTCTTGATCTCAAAACTGTCCTTGTTATAACCCAGATGTCTACGATGGAGCGAGCTTTCCCGAAAGCTCCCTCAAAAAGTCCAAAGTCAAGTTAGGACCCACCAGCAATAGGATTATTCAACTGATACCTACCGTTGACTAAAAGTCAAATATACCGTTGGGTTGACCTCTAGGAGACGAAGGCAAGTTTGAAGTGGGTTATCTGACCCACTTCAAACTTGCCATCGTCTACTACCCATCACACAGTTTTTAGTTTTATGATGTAGGTAACACTTGTAATGTTTTTAAATTATTATAAACACTATACCTAAATGTTAAATGGATCATCAAAAAATTTACCAGCCCGAGGTTCTTGCCTTTCTCCTTGTGTGCTGTTCGCGATTCTGAACAGGCGGTAGATTTGACGTTTCAAAATGATCCTAAAAATATTAATGAATAAAAATATTTGACTTTGACTTTGACTTTGACATCTACCTCAAACATGCCTTGGACTTTACCGGCATCCCATGGTAATTGCCTAAAATCCTTAGTATCTACCTACACCCCTAAACTAAAAGCTTTCCAAAGAAATTAAGTCTCCAGGTCCAGGTTTGGGCTGCACATTGTTTTGTCAGTCTATAAATCAGCTACATGATAATTTTAGAAATTTAAAATTAATAGGTTACTGCACCGTACCGTACCTGTATTAGGTGACTATGTGATAAACTACCTAAGGTACCACTTGGCGTTCTTATCTATTATAGTCTAGGACAGGATAGGAGTATTTGATTATGATAAGCAATCAATATACTATTCATAAGGATAAAAGTTTACAGCGGAGAAAGTGGAGCTGGAAAAACGGAGAGCACAAAACTTTTATTGCAATACCTCGCAGCAGCTAGTGGCAAGCATTCGTGGATAGAGCAACAGATCCAAGAAACTAACCCAATATTAGAAGCATTTGGCAATGCGAAAACCGTGAAAAACGACAACTCTTCGAGATTCGGAAAGTACGTCAACATCTACTTCAGCAGAAAAGGAATAATCGAAGGGGGGAACATCGACCAATATTTATTGGAAAAATCACGCATAGTCTCGCAAAACAAGGGAGAAAGAAACTACCACATCTTTTATTCAGTGGTCACCGGCTTGTCGGCAGAAGAAAAGAAAAAACTTGAACTTGGACGCTCAGAAGACTACAACTACTTGAATTCAGGCAACATGTTGACATGTGACGGCCGTAACGATGGATTGGAGTTCGCTGACATCAGATCTGCATTCAAAGTACTCAACTTCTCTGATAATGATGTTTGGGGTGTTTTTAGTCTACTCGCAGCGATCTTACACATCGGAAATTTAAAGTTTAAGGCTTATAACTTTAACAATATCGAATCGTCTGAAGTGGCTGATGCTGTTAATGCAAACAGAATATCCACTCTTCTCGGAGTTAATAAGAGCACCCTTTGTGATGCATTGACGAGGAAAACCTTTGTTGCACACGGAGATAAAGTGGTTTCCACTTTGACAACATCTGCTGCTACTGACGGTAGAGACGCTCTGGTTAAAGCAATTTATGGACACATTTTTGAGTATATCGTTGAAATGGTTAACAAAACTCTTTTCAAAGATCAGCAGCTCTCCAGTGGATCTGTCGGAATTTTAGACATATTTGGTTTCGAAAAGTTTGAAATAAACAGTTTTGAGCAGCTCTGCATCAATTACGCCAATGAGAATTTGCAACAGTTTTTTGTAAGACATATTTTTAAGATTGAGCAAGAACAGTATGAGAAAGAAGGTATAACATGGAATGACATCAACTATACGGACAATCAGGAGAATCTTGACATGATAGGATTAAAACCAATGAATTTGCTGTCGCTGATTGATGAAGAGTCCAGGTTTCCTAAAGGAACTGATATAACGCTACTGACTAAACTAAGCAGCAACCACAGTGGAAAGACATGTTACATTACTCCTAAATCATCTCGTGAACATCGTTTTGGAGTCAGACATTTTGCCGGTGATGTTTTGTATGACGTTAAAGGTAAGAAAATTGAAATAACGCACATTTTCTATGTTGAAACTACAGAACTACTTTGTGAGGTTATATTATTAACTGCTTTTCAGGTTTCTTGGATAAAAACAGAGACATGTTAACAGCGGACATGAAAGACATGATACACGATTCCAGCAACCAGTTTCTGAAAAGTTTGTTTGTAAATGACGTTTCCAGTTCTCAAAGTGGTAGTCGCAAAGTTATGTCTTTGAGCCACCAGTTCAAAACTTCGTTAGAAGCATTGATGAAGACATTGAACGCTTGCCACCCATTCTTTGTGCGGTGCATCAAGCCTAATGAGTTCAAGAAACCTCGGGTAATTTTAAAATATTACATTCAGTCTCTCATAAGAACTTACCATTGTTTTCTATGATGTTTCAAATTATTTTGATTTATTTCTTTTTAGCTCTTTGATCGGCCATTGTGCGTCCGACAACTTCGATATGCAGGATTAATGGAAACGGCTAAAATCAGACAGGCTGGTTTTCCTATCCGGCATTCTTACGCCGAATTCGTACACAGGTACCGTCTCATAGTCCCTGGTATCCCACCAGCAGAAAAAACCGACTGCAAAAGCGCGTCAAAGAAAATCTGTACCACAGTCTTGAAAGATCAGGAATTCAGACTAGGTCATACGAAAGTTTTTCTCAAAGATAATCATGATGCTATTCTTGAAGAGTTGAGACACAATGTTCTGATAACAGCTGTTATTAGAGTACAGGCGAATGCAAGAAGGTTTATCTATCGCAGAAGGTTCTTAAAGATGCAAGCAGCTGCATTGACTATCCAGAAACACTTCCGCTCCCGAGGATATAGGAAGAGGTACCTGGCTATGCGAAGAGGCTACCTTCGACTGCAAGCTGTAATCAAATCTCGAGAATTGAGAAAGACTTTCAAGAATTTGAGGATATTCTTCAAGAAACTACAAGCAAACTCACGGGGGTACCTAATTCGAAAATTAGTTAAAGAGAAAGGTGCAATTCTAAAAGCGCAATTAGCCCAGATTGCTACAGAAAAAGCTAAACTGCAGAAATCTGGCGATGTCAACATGGCAGAAGATGATTATGAGAAAAAATATAACGAGATCATGCGATCGATTTGGATAGCCAAAGACTTGCCTGTCGACAACCACGCGCAGAATGTGACAGCAATAGATGATAGATACGTAGACGACGTGTTTGGTTTCTTGAAAGACAGCGCGACACCGGCGGGGACGGTGCGTGGCACTGGATTTGGCGTGGTAAATATTATTCTAAAAACATCGTTTGACTTCATAAATTGTTTCTTTTTAATACTCCATTATTTTAGCATTCCACAGCAAAACCTACCGTCTCAAGTGTGATTCCCATACCAAAGCAAGAAGACGAGGAACAGTTCGATGAATTCAACTTCCGAAAATTCGCAGCAACTTACTTCATCGGAAACACAAGCCACCAATACAATAGAAAACCTCTCAAACATTCGCTGCTCGAACTACCCTCGCCTATGGACAAAGTTGCCGCTCAAGCGTTATGGATCACAATATTGAGGTTTATGGGTGATTTAGCTGAACCTAAGTATACTGATGAAAAGACGGATAATACACCTGTTATGACAAAGCTTACTGATACCGTTGGAAGGGCTTTCCAGAAAAGTAAAGAATTCGAGGTAAAATACGGAAAAAAAATCTGCAACTATACTATTTTAATAAGGTTACCTAGGTAAAGTTAGTAAGTACCTAAGCAAAAAGATTATGATTCAGTTTTTTTTCAGGATATGTTAGCAAAAGACTCATATGAAAGCAGCAAAAATAAAATGATGTCGAAAACGTTGAAAAGGCAAACTAAACTGAACCAAGAATTCATGATGAATCTCATGAATGATGATACTACAAATGAAATGTACAGCACCTGGCTGAACTCTCGACGTAGCACCAACTTGGAAAAGCTCCATTTTATCATTGGTCACGGAATTATTAGAAAAGAGCTGCGGTACGTGGAAATGCAAATACTAAAGTTGTAGTCGTGGTGTATATCTGAATGTAGCCTTACATATAAACATAGATTCTTAGATAATTCTGTTTTGCTCACCATATAATAGATACATATAAAAATACAGGTAAATGAAACTTAATCTAAGCTACACTGGTAAACAAAGCCGCTTAATCTAGGCTTATTCAGCAAACTACTGCAAAAATAAGTTCTTTGCGTCGCGGTTTTTAACAATATGGTGTCTGTAGACCGATAAGAAAAGGCTTCAATTCAACAATATAAAATTAGTTAAAATGTCATCATCATTCGAATTTTATTTTATTTCAGTGAAGAAATCCTCTGCCAGCTCTGCAAACAACTCACCAACAACCCATCTAAGGCATCGCACGCGAGAGGCTGGATTCTACTCTCTCTATGCATTGGCTGTTTCTCGCCTTCAGAACGATTTGTGAAATACTTGCGTAATTTCATTCGTTCAGGGCCTCCTGGCTACGCTCCTTACTGCGAAGGAAGACTAATGAGAACTTTTAAAAACGGCTCTAGAACACAACCGCCTAGCTGGTTGGAACTACAAGCAACTAAAACGAAGAAACCTATCCTTCTGACGGTCACTCTAATGGACGAATCCATGAAGACTATTCAGTCAGATTCAGCGACCACTGCCGAAGAGATCTGCCAACAAATTGCTGACAACATTGGACTGAATGATACTTTCGGTTTCTCATTGTACATAACATTGTACGATAAGGTTCTTTCATTGGGTAGCGAAGGCGAACATATTATGGACGCAGTATCTCAATGCGAACAGTTTGCCAAAGAACAAAGCACGCCAGAGAAGAACGCTCCGTGGAGACTTTTCTACAGGAAAGAAGTGTTCACACCCTGGCATAACCCTCTGGACGACCCAGTCGCTACTAATCTTATTTACTACCAAGTGGCAAAGGGTGTTAAGTTTGGAGAATATCGATGTGATTCAGAGAAAGATCTGGCTATGATTGCGGCTCAACAACATTACGTCGAATATGGAGCCAAAATTGATCCAAATGTGCTTCGAAAACTCATCGTAAACTACATTCCCAATCAGTTTATACAATCAAATGATGCGTCCTTGACCAAATGGGAACATCTAGTGACAAAAGCGTTCGAGTCTTCACAGAGCATCCAGTCGCAGGTCGACCCCCTGAAATGTAAAGAAGACATCGTAATATTTGCGAAATTGAAATGGCCCATGCTGTTTTCTAGATTCTTTGAAGCTGTAAAGCTAAAAGGCGAGTCGATTAATAAAGAGCTGGTGATAATTGCCATTAATTGGACTGGAATCTATATCGTAGATCAACTAGAGCACATACTGCTTGAAATGTCTTACGCGGAAGTAACTTATGTCGCTTACAATGAAGACGAAGATTTTGAAAATTTGGGAAGGATTACGATCAGAACAATACAACAGGAAGAGTTTGTGTTCCAAAGTGTTGACGCTACCGAGATAAGCTCTCTGATAATATATCTCATCGACGGACTAAAGCGAAGATCTTTGTACGTCGTAGCACAAACTGAATCAGAAAGCTACAATGACGCGTCTTCGTTCCTCCAGTACAAAAAAGGTGACTTGATAACGTTACTACAAGACTGTACTGGTGAGACGCTCACGCATTCCACGTGGGGTCACGGCGAATGTAATGGACAAGAAGGACTATTCCCAACTGAACAAGTCTATATTCTACCAACATTGACTTTACCGTCGAACACTATACTAGAAGTATTTAAGAAAGGAAGTGTGAATTTGGTTAAAAAATCCCATTCCAAATACAACACCATTCAAAGAAAGAGGATGTACACACTTGAAAATTACTCAAAGGAGCATTTTAGACTAAACGACGACATAAATGCAACCATTTCTAGGCAGGCTACATTGACGACCGCAAAGAAATCAGTGGCGGGAGACCTATGGGCACGCACAAGAGATCCAATACGAAAGCCGCTACTAAAGAAACTGCTGGACAATGAAACGCTATCTAAATCCGCTATTTCAGCTTTCTATGGAATTCTCAAATACATGGGAGACCTTCCAACTCCAAAAGCCAGGTCTGCAACAGAGTACACAGATGAAATATTCAGAATAGCCCTAACAGAGCCCTTGCTACGAGATGAGGTGTACTGTCAGGTTATGAAGCAGCTCACTAACAATAGAATACAGCTGAGTGAAGAACGTGGATGGGAGCTGATGTGGTTAGCTACTGGCGTGTTTGCTTGCAGTCCGACGCTTCTAAAAGAGCTGGTGGAGTTCTTGAAAACCCGACCTCATCCCATAGCGAAGGAGTGCTTAAAACGCGTGTTTCGAACTCAAAAGAACGGACCGAGAATTTACGCGCCATACGTTGTTGAAGTGGAAGCGATCCAACACAGGAGTATGCAAATATACCACAAAGTTTACTTCCCTGATGATACAGACGAAGCTTTTGAAGTGGATTCGTCGACTAAAGCGAGGGACTTGTGCGAACAGATAACGGGGCGGTTGAATTTGAAGAATAGCGATGGTTTTAGCTTGTTTGTGAAGATTGCGGATAAAGTGTTCTCGGTGCCTGATAATTATTACTTCTTCGATTTCGTTCATGAGCTGGTGGAGTGGATGAAGCAGACGCGACCTGTTCGAGGAGGTAAGAATAAGATCACAGGTATTCATATATATACTAATTCATATTTATTTATTCCTTTACACAAAGTACTTTGTGTGCGGACAACTCATGAAGTTGACTGACAATCAACGCACAGTCCAAATCAGAGGTCCAAGAGCTAGAGACTTGGCTTTTTCAGGTTAGCTTCAATTCGTAGTGTAGGGGCGCACTAAGAACAGATTTTATGAAATACCCAAGGGATGTCGGGGATGTTGGGAACGGAGTCCGAGCGTTTCACTAGTGGTAGATAAAATAAACCATTTGTGATTGGTAGCGTGATCTATAAATTGTCTGGTGATGTGGTGCACCATTTTATTTACTACTGGACTTTTGTGGGCTCGAAAACAGTTGGACCGATTTTGACGGGACTTTTACTGGCAGATAGCTAATGTTATAAGCAAAGGAGTAACTCAGGATAATCTTATACTGGAGTTCCACACAAAAATAATCATTTTTAGACTAGCCTTTCGTTAGGGGTGCAATAATAAAATATTTTTGGAAATTCCTAGGTGATGGGAACGAATTTACACTACAAGGTATTCCACTAGCTTTAAATAAATAAATACAATCTACCCTCTTAAAAGATTAAAGATTAAATCAATGAAACAAATTGATCGTTGGACCCTGCACTAAGCGTTTACCTTCGCTTTATTCAAACCATGGCAGGAATTTATTTAAAACTAGCTTTTACCCGCTGCCGCTTCAACCGGTGAAAAGTAGCCTATGTTCTTCCCCAGGGCATGCAATACATCCTTGCCAAATTTCATTGAAATCCGTTCAGTTAATTTGTGAAAAGGTAACAAACAACAAAATGTAGCTACTTTTAATTTTATAATGAGGTATGAATATGGATATCCAATATTAGAGTCTGCAGGCAAAGCAGAAAAACAGAATTCGTAATGTAAAAATTAAAATGAAAATTCGAATTTTCACATTAAAAGCACTTTATGAGTAGCCCTTACTAAAAATATAATTTGCTTTTGCATTTGATTACGGCAATGAGCTATGATTAGACTGTGCTTTGGTAATAAATAAATTAATTATAATTAAAAAATAAATAAATATTACAGGGTATGAATTTCATAAAGCGTCACCTAGTCCCAAACTAAGCAAAGCTTGTAATATAGGAACTAAATTTTTACCTTTTTTTTTAAAATACATAGGTACATTCTTAGCATACAATACAACACCCAAACACAGAAGAAACCGATATTCATCACACAAATGTTTGTCCCGGGTGGAAATCGAACCACAACTTACAGCGCAGAAGGCAGAGCTATTACCAACTGAACTGAGAGGCTTGTTCATGATTGCTTTCCCTTAATTTTATAGTCCTTCGCTATTCTATTTGCGTCCTTATCTTCAAAGCCTTTAAGGATATTTTAGTAACAAAAGTGGCGACAAACTGGCGACATTATTCTAACAAAGTTCTAATTTAGAACTTATACACTCAAAAGTAAAGTCTGCTTTAATTTGGCTAAAATTTCTCTTAGTCTTTAGGCACACTCGATGTGTTTGGATAAAAGCTTCCCTCCACCCACGTTCTTCAATCCGAAGAGTTCGTGCTCTATTACACAAATTTATTTTAAATCAAAATATCGTTCTCACACCCCAAATGACCGAAACAAGCAAAAAGTATTTATTTTAGTTTTGTAGTTCAAGTGAATTGGCTAATGTTTACTCCATAGACATCTTTAATTGTGACTCGTTACAATAGGTAGGTATCTACCTACTTACTTTATTTTAATATAATTTCATTTTAGCATGTGATCTTATGTGTATCTCTCCATCTTATTGTAATGATTATACCTAATTGTGTCTTTTTCAGCTGGTTCCCAATTGCAAATGAACTACCAAATATTCTTCATGAAGAAACTCTGGATTAACACCGTTCCCGGCAGAGATAAATACGCCGACGAAATATTCTACTACCCTCAGGAGCTACCCAAATACCTTCGTGGCTACCACAAAACATCCAAACAAGATCTGGTAGAGTTAGCAGCTCTTGTCTACAGAGCAAGGTTTGGAGGCGACCAGACACTTCTGTCTCAAATACCCCAAATGCTTGAAGATTTCATTCCTCCTGACATGGTCCGCGTGCAGTCTAACTCAAATTGGAAGTCGCAAATAACGTCTTCATATCTCCAGCAAGGCACGATGAAGGAGAATGAAGCTAAAGAACAATTCTTGAAGAAGATTTACCAACTGCCCACGTTTGGGACGGCATTCTTTGAAGTGAAGCAGACGTCAGACCCCTCATACCCTGAGTTGGTGGTCATAGGAATTAATAGGAATGGTGTCAGCGTTATCCATCCACAAAGTCGGGTAAGTTGCCGTCATCTTGTGGGATTTTAACCGCCTCTGTAGTCTAGTGGTTCAACCCACTGTTTTTTGATCCAGAGGTCCCGGGTTCGATCCCCAGGGGGAGTACAATGCTCGGTTTGGGTGGTGGTAAGACTTTGTTTAAGTCCGCCTGGCTAGGTACCATCATATCACCTAATTCTGTCGGCCTAGCAACAATTCTAAAAATTGTTGTGTTCCGGCATTTAGAGGTAAGATAGCCAGTTTCTCAGTTTGTTGAGGATTCCGGGTGAAGTGCGCCTCCACCTTCGGCCTTATCTCAACTTGTTACCAGGTGAGATGAAGGCTAAGCGTATCCCCGTCGTGCAATAATAAAAAAAAAAGTTTCCCAAAATCTTTGCTTATTGCACCCCTTTACAACGAAAGGAAGCCACTCTACAAAATACTAGGAAATACATTGGATTTCATGCGGCTTATTTTTTTGCGATCCCTAATTCTTTTACTCCATATTACATCCGCTATCTACCAGTGAAAGTCCCGTCAAAATTGGTCAGACAGACAGACGAACAAACACTTTTAAATTGTTGATTTAGTTGTTTTTTGTTGTATACTTTTCCTAGTTTTCCTAGTAGTATCTTATATACTTTCTTATGCATTTAGTAAAAAGCTTTTGACATTACAAACAGACACTTCGATCAAAATATTTGTAACGGGTAGGTTTCTATTGATATATTTAACAAGCCTCTTAGCTCATTTGGTATTAGCTCTGCCTTCTGCGCTGTAGTTGGTGAGTTCGATTCCCACCCAGGACAAATATTTATGTGATGAATATTGATATTTGTTCTGTGTTGAACCCTATACGATAAGTACCTACCAGTGTATTTACAATAAAAATATAGATAAGTAGAAGAAAGAAAGAAAGAAAGTACAAAAAAAGTATACTTACACATTTATATACATAGTTTTTTTGTATAGTTTTTCTGGAAAAGAGTTTTTGAAAAAATATTTTTTTTGCATGTTTGAGTTCTATGTTTGGTAATAAAAAAATAATGTATGATGACTATGTGCCCAAAGTTGTTGGAAAACTTTCAAATTTGAAAATTTATAAATTCAACTTGATGAATTTAGTGAAGGTTGTACATATAGTCTGATATGCGTAAGCGAAGCTATTGAATCCGTAATCTATAGTATAGTTGAACCATATAAGATAAGTACCTGTATGTACAAAAAAATGTATACAAGTATTATATCCGTAATCTATATTATATCTCTAGTTCATAGTTCATGCAAGCTGTAGGTAGGAGGCAGCTACTACTTTTACAATGTAGTATAAAGGTACCTACCTATAATTGATCATTTTACCTCTGACTGAATACATAACTCTAAATAACCTTATAGAAAACTTGAGGTAGGTAGGTACTAGGTTTTTTTTTTATACTACTAGGAGACGGGACAAGCAAGTAGCGCATCTGTTCTGTGTACTCTTGCCTATGACAAAGCCTTACTGCATAGGTCATATCCACAAAGAACATAGCCTACACGGCAACCATACTCTTCAAACCGAAACACAGCAATGCTGCTTGGCGGCTGAAATAAGTATGGTAGTAGATTACTACCACCATACTTATTTAATTCCTTTATATCATCCCTAGTGAACCAGATATATTACCTACTTACCCTACTGACTGGCATTTTAATTTTCTTTTCAGGATGTGCTCATTACCCATCCATTCTCACAGCTCTCAAACTGGTCTTCTGGCAATACCTTCTTCCATATGACAATGGGTAATTTTCTCCGAGGCACCAAAATCCTTTGCGAGACATCTCTAGGATACAAGATGGACGATCTAATTTCATCGTACATTGCAGTGTTGAGACAATCTTTGAACCAAAACTCTAAATCACACCGTCGATTATGATACTTGGTTAATTAAAATGTTTGTTATTCAAGCAGGTATATACCATATAAAAATAATACCCTAACCTCCCAATATAGGTAGGGACCTACCTAACAAAAATATGTAAATAATAAACCCAAATGAAACAACGATTTTGGTTTATGTATGTTTATATGGGTATGTTTCATACCCATTGCGCTCTCGCCGACTCAACCACCGCGACCGTGGTCGCTACAGGCAGGTCTTGTACCTTATTATTCAAATAGGTAGGTATTCCTTATTTTTCAGACACGAGATCCATAGACTAGACGTACAGTAAAAATATACAAAAAGGTAGGCAGGTAAAAACGGGTAGATACCTAAGTCAACAAAACAAAATACAAATAGAATAATAATCTAGGTGGCAATAGCTTAGGGCATGTAAAAACCGGGTCGTTAAAAAAAAACGGTTAAACACAACGGTTTCCATAACCGGTTAAATCGGTTTTTTCGGTTATTTTTCGAGTTTTTTTATATGAGTGTCTCAGGACAAAATAAAACCATAAAATATGAATTAAAATGATTTTTTTATTATAATAAGTAAGCAATAATCAAATTAAATTACTTAAGTTTCAAACATTTGTTTATATTCAACTCGCTCTTACTCAAATAAAGTTATAAAAATCAACAATATAGGTTGTTATCCTCAAACATACATATAAAAAAAACCTAAATCAGTCCTAAAAGTTACGTGTAATTCTCTTTTTTCATTTGGTAGTATGAAAACTCTAATAAAGTTACAGAATCAACGATCGTTATTTAAACATAGATTACGATAAATTAGTCTTTAAAATTGGTAAGTGTAATCTACTTTTTGATTTGGTAGTATTCGACACTCACTAAAGTTGAAAACAACACATTGCTAACATTATCGCAGATAATGAGTCCAGCTTTTTGTTGTGATAATAAGACCGAAGTGACAAACGTTGGTACAGAAAGTCGTCACGCAATGAACTGCGGTCTTTGTTGCAAATTAGGCCTGCCGGTGAAAATGTTCTCTTTGATTCTACAGAAGTGGAAAGAATCGACTTTAAAGCTTGGTACACCTTTGAGTTTTGAGTTTCCCATGTTCATCATTCAGGTCCATTTCTACCCTTACGTTTCTAAACCGAGTCCACTCGATCAGCTTTTTTAAGGTTGGCTGTAGGGCCTTTCTTATTTCTAAAATAATTAGGTAGATATTATCATGGTTGTTTTAACATACCCACTTTATAAACTCTACATGGCGTAGTTTTAAATACATTTGTCATTTATTACGAAAAATTCATTAATAAAAAACCGAAAACCCGGCTATTTTGTAAAAAAAAAAACCGATGAAAGACCGACGTAAAATCAGTCGGTTAATCGGTTTCCATGCCCTAATAGCTACCCACCGTTTGTACGTCTCTGTCATTATCAAACGATCTGCAAGCTGAGTGCGAACCGTTTTTGACAATCGCGTTAACGTGACGATCAAGTATATTGAGTTACGCCAAACGCATCGTCAACGTAAAATGTGCGAGTGTAAACGTCATTATCCTCTACTATTTTAGTTACGTTTAGGGACGATCGAGGTACCACGACGTTAGGGACGAGATTGGCCCGATTGCAGCGAGGGACAATCGAGGCACCACGACTATAGGGACGAGATTGGCCCGAGTGCAGTGAGGGACAATCGAGGTATAGTACTTTGTACTTTGTTGGTGATCACAGTAAAGGTGTTATGTAAAATACAGCTGGAAGCTGCCGCTTCCTCTGGTGAGATCCCTTAAATCGGCTTTTACGACATCCGCGGGCTGAGTTGGAGGGGGCCAATTCTTAAGCCGCGACTGCTACGGCCGGGTAAATTTAATAAAAAATAATTTGTTGTTGAATGCCTACTACCGATTTCAAAAAGTATGAGCACGACTATTCAGAAAACAGGCGTAGACCGGAGTCTTCCTGTCGGTATAGTATCGGGCAGTGTGCTTGAAGCATAATATCGCTGTTTCAGTAGAGAGTCCAGAACGGAGCCTAAACTGGGCGTCACTTAGCTTAAGATGGCTGTTTAATATGCGGTCAAGCAGACTGTCCAATACCTTTGCTATTGTGGTAGCTAGCGTAATGGGCCTATAGTTGTTCTTGTCAGATGAGTCCCCAGTCCTGTTTTTGACTATTGGTATAACCACCGTCCTCATGCAGTCAGCCGGCATGTGTGCGTGTCGCACACAAAAAGTGTACAGCATCGCTAGTACTCTCGGCAAGTGAGAACCCGCCTGCTGTAGATGCTCGATGCTGACACCGTCGTGCCCAGGGGACTTTCCTTTGGTCATGTATTTGAAAGCGAAATATACCTCTTTTGCGCTAAAACCAGTCGGTAGCTTTGAGGGCATTTGGTTCTCAGCACCAAGTGTCGACACCGGTACGCTTGCTTTAAGAGGCTGAACAAGGAAGTGAGTCTTAAACATATTTGCTATTTCAGATGGTTCACTCACGCCATGTACACTGGAAGGGGCATTAGACCGGGGACTGAGCTTTTTTGTTTGATGGCAAAAAAAAATAAAGTCCTTTTTGGCGTGATGAGAGGCCAGAATATCCATCTTGATTTGCTCAGCTTTTCTAAGGCACCACTTTAATTTGCTTTTAAAAATACGTCTAGATCCTGCCATTTCATCATAGATAGCACCCTTATTAGGTCTACCTTGAATCATCCAAATTTTAAGCTTTTGCCGGGCAAACACATGTGCAGCACGAACGTGTTTGTTCCAGCCTATCAACACGCGTTTTCTTTTTGTTGCTCCATTTGTTTTATCACTATCAAAGTCAGAACTAGCGATCGCAGTCTCACACAGAATATTCAAAACTTTAGCGTACATTTTATCTATAAAAAATTTGTGCTCTGCATAATGGCAAACCCTATCACAGCAATCCCTTAATTCTGGAGGGAAGTCAACATCTTTAAGTTCTTCATTACATAATTTTTGATATTGTGCAATTTGATCACTATCTCTTTCTCCCCACAGTACTCCATTACGTGTGATATTTGAAAATTATTGTGAAAGCTGAGGCTTGAAATTAGACAGTGTACATATTAATTCTAGGGGGAAATTATCGGATACGTTACAGTCATAATGCACCTTGACATCTTCGACCGATGGCCACGCAGACTCTGTAACTACGACGTGTCCAGCCAACTGGTCGTGCCGTGGGCATCGCTTACAAAGGTGAAAGTGTCAGATGTTGTACCTAAGACTTCAATGTCTGCACAAATCCACTTCTGGTCAGAACAAAACTTGACCAGTTCCCTGCCAAACAATTTGTTTGGATTAGCATTAAAGTTTAACACTGTTATGCAAGAGCAAGGCTCTCTAGCACAAGCATACTTAATACTTAAAAGAGGGCCTTAAAGCCCGTTACTGTAAAAAGTGGTTTGGTTATGTAAATAAAAAACATTTTTTATTTTATTTAAAGTCACTTAATATGTATACTGCGGCCACCACTGAACTTTCGATAATTGTGCTAACTTCACTTAAAACATCCGTAGGAGGTTATTTACTGTAAACCAATCAAGAACTAGCCTAGAGAAGCATTTACACAATCATAGTTATCTTTAGCCCTATCGTCTCTAAATATTAATGAAGTATCGTCAGAAAAAAATACAATGTCATATAGGTCCCCTACAAAGGATGGTAGATCATTGACGTAGACTAGAAACAGAAAAGGCCCTAAGATCGATCCTTGTGGTACACCTATGTTAGTGGAGGTTCCCAAAGATCTACTACCGCTAATATCCACTTTTTGAATGCGATTCTATAGGTTCCATGAGGTTTATTGCCTGATTCTGGATGCCGTAGCTTTGAGATCAGGGTGTCATGATCTACGCACTCAAAAGCCTTAGATAGATCACAGAATACTCCAATGGCATCCTGTTTTCCCTCCCAGGCTTCAAAGACGTACTTCCACAGCACAGCACTAGCGTCGGTCGTTGAACGGCCTTTAATAATATAAAGAAACGTACAAAACATGAAAAGAACGGTATTTAATTTGTAAACCCAAATTGTTTTTCATGCAATAGCCTGTTGCAGTCAAAATGTGACTGTAACTGATAAAGAATCAGTTTTTCAAATATTTTACTACACGCAGGCAGAATCGATATTGGTCGATAGTTTGCTGGATCCTTTTCATTTCCAGACTTGAATAAAGGGATCAGTTTGCTATGTTTCATAAGATCAGGAAAGATTCCTTCGTCGGTGCTTCTATTGAACATGTATGTCAGACATGGCGCAATATCAATTAAAATCGTACTTAATATCTTTACGGAAATCTCCCAAAGGTTTTTGTTTTTTTTTTATATTTATTGACTTAAATGCTTTTACAATACAGTCAGCGTTGACGTGTCTAAAACTAAAGGATACATGACACTTTTCAACACTCGTTTCAAGTAGAGCCAACGCACAATCAACAGATGAGTTTAGTGGCCGAGTAACAATATTAGGTATGCTACAGAAAAAACAGTTAAATTCATTAGCAACTTTTAAATTATCAATCACAATTGTATCATCTACTTTTAAAGCTATTGTTTTTTTTAGAGGTTTGTTTTACCGGTTTCATTATTAATCATTTTCCAAGTAGCCTTTATTTAATTGGTTGAGTTCTCTATTTTCCTTTTTATTTGCAAAGTTTTTGCTGTATGACATACCTCTTTAAAGATTTTAGAGTATTTTTTGACGAAACTAATAAATGGTAGATCATGTAGCCTTAACTCTACATAGAGTTCATATAGTCTATTCCTACTCTTATAGATACCGGCTGTAGCCCAGTCTGCAAAAACAAAGCCTGATTTACCTTTACACGTTTGTAGTGGGAAAATATAATCGTGTTCTGTATGTATTATGTTAGACAATATGTTATAAAGTTCGTTCGGATCATTTAAGCATGGAATAAGGGGAATCATTTCACCAATGTTGGTTTGAAATTTCATGATGCGAAATTCGGTGATTGGCCTGTAAGTGATTTTCGGAAGCTCCTGTTTCGAATTGCAATCAAAAATAACACTCTGACAATAATGGTCTGAGTTAAATTTTTTAAACATATCTTTTTGAAGGGGAGTATCACTACAATTTATATTATCAATGCAAGTGGCAGTTGTAAGAGTTTTGAACCTCAAAAATAGTTATCAAAAAATTGGTAATGCATTAACATTTTTGAAACAAGTTTCCATTAAATAATATCAGCTGATAGTATTCGTTGAATGTAATTGAATAACCTCTAGAAATTTTAAAACCCTAAAATTACATTGTGCATTAAAGGGGTATAATTTAATCAATACTAAAAATAGCGTGGGATCAACTCTTCCCAGTCTCCCCTATGTAAGTAAACACTTGGAGACTGTTTAACTAAACTGAGCTGAAATCACCAATATTTTAACGATATTATCATATTTTAACGAAAAATTACTAAAGATAATAAAGTATGCGACTTGCATGACACAATATGGTCTTTTACCTCATGGTTTATGTGTCTTAGACCCTATTTACCGGCTGAACCGGCAAACTTTGTGAAAGCGACTTTGCTGATAGTTTGCATTGGTTAAATTCCGCCGATCTGTGTGTGATATATACATACTGCAACTGTACCTACAGTATGGCACCTACCTGCCGTATCTCTCAAACCAAGAACAGCTGATTTTGTTTACATTTGATGTGGCGCATATGTCTTCAAAACAGTCTCGACGGCTAGGTATTTCAAGATTTTCAACTTAGCTCAATCAGACCAGCAGTGCGATTTCGTAACTCTGTCTCATTGAGACATCATTTAGCTACATCAATGGAACAGAAAAGTACTTCAATGAAAAATTTGCGATTACGTAAAACCGTTTCTACCGATTCGCCTGTGATCACATTGACTGAATGAATGACGAGTGATTGCCAACCCGACCAATTCACATATTACTTATTAGGGTGGTGACCGCGCGTAAACTCAATATCCTTTATTTGGTCGTATTATACGACTCTCGGTCTATAGGTTCTGTTATTGAAATCCAATTTTAATGTTTTTTTGAGGTTGTTTTTGCCGGGAAGCAAGTGCATCGTTTCTTTTTGTGAAAAGAAAGTTGGATAGATTAATTATTTTAGTTTCGACTGTTACAATTATAACAGCCAGAGCTGTATTCATTTGAAGTAAGTAAATGTATGTGCAGTGATTTGAAAAGCTAGTGAGTGCATCTACATTGCTGAATGGAATTTAATTGGTATTTTCATATCCAAATGGTACTAAACTAGGTTATATTTATCTATAGATTTGGCACCCTTGCGACAACTGACGCACAGACTGAGGGAAAAAAAGGACAGTATTATTTTGATTTTAAAATGTAACTAGCTTCTAGCTTCAATATTGTATTATAATTACATTGTAACCAGGATCATACAAAAGAACAGTAGGAACCAAGCCGTAAGTTTCTTGCCTGTTCTTATAGGCTTTGGTTGCGTGGAACTGGCACCTTGATTCACCTAGTTTTAAGGCGTTTCAAAGTGATCCTTGTAATTTTATTAAATAAATACCTTTAGACGTTGACTTTGACTTTATTAATCATACCTATTACCGCTACCTACTTGTAGTTAAGAATGAGGATCCGTAACGTTTTTAGTTGAGAATGCAGATTTATAGAGCTAAGTAATCCTTAACATACAGTGCAAAAATTTTATGTCATAAAGAATAACATGGATATAGTTCTATTGAATTTGTTATAACTTTACTGATCCTCATTGCTTTTATCATAATCTTAATTAAAAGTAGTTTCATATTTATAGTATGTATTGTTAAACAACAAGTTCCTATTCTAGGTACCTACTTTGTCGTAGGTAGGTAGTAGTAGTACATTTTGGTTTGGAAGGTAGGTGACTACTCACCGACTACCTAGGTATGTATGAGGTACCTACTTACTCAAATTACTTATTGCAACTTATGCGTGGCTACCTACCTAGTCAACTTCGTTTTTAAATCCTTTTTCTACATTTTTACAGCCTGTTTTAGTATGTTTATAATATTATAATATAATTTTCCTGCACTTAATGAGCACTTGGGTATGTAAATACACTTAGACTAAAGGAAAAACATCGGTTTTTGATCCGGAGCTCTTCAAATATTAAAAAAGGTTTCAAATAAATACAACCAAATTAAAATAATTTGTAGTAGAAAATAACATTTATTCATTGAAACAACGAAGCTCTACATTTTAGGTAACTGTGTGTACCTAGTGTCCATTCATCCATTTTGCATAAGGAATGTCTGGCTAGTAGGTATAGCCATGGATTATCTGCAACCAAAATAAAAAGATGAAGTACCACTCAGAGCAATATAGGTTACCTACATTTAAAAATCAAAATTATACTGTCCTTTTTTCTGTCAGTTTTTCAAGCTCATGAGTTAGCTGGTTTCATTGGAATGACTATCTGCAACAAAAATAAAAATAATAAGTACCACTCAGAGCAGTATTTATGTAGTAGCCTACATTTAATAATCAAAATTATACTGTCCTTTTTTTCTTCAGTTTCTCATGAGTTAGCTGCTTTCATTTGAATTGATTATCTGCAACAAAAATAAAAATATTAAGTACCATGCCCCCCACTCAGAGCAATATAGGTAGCCCAAACAAAACTGTTGTGGGCTGCTCCCCCAAATGATGCATCCAAATATTGAATATTAAGATGTGAGTCGCATATCTTCAACAAAAAAAAAGTGGTAAGTAGGTAATTTAAAGCAATAATAATATTAGTAGATATACCTAAATAAAGAAGGAAATTCCTACTTACAGTTAATACATTAAGGGAATGGTACCCTTTGCGGTTGTAAAAAGCCTCCTCATGCTCTGTTGGCCGAATTATGGAGACATCTATGCAGCCAATCACTCCGGGCATCCCATGTTTACTCATGAAACTGGAATAGAAGGTTAACTAAGTAAACGGGTTTGATATAGGTAACTTGTTGGGTGCTAATAAACTCAATTCAGCTGGTACTCAACAAGACAGCATTTTAGATAAAAACAACATAGCATAGGTAAGTAGTTTGTAGATGACTTACTCTGACATAATTGCTTCCCTTCTTTGACGCTGGTTTGTAAATTTAATATATTTAAGTAAAGCTGTTGGCGAATTGAGGGCATTTGTCACCTCCTCTAAGCTGATGGACATGGCTGTCTGAGACAGGTTATGAAGGTAGGAGGCACCTACTCCTCGCTGGTAAGAACCTTGGCTGTAGAAAGTCAAGGCTGCAAGAACCTAAAAAAAATAGCCAAGTAATTAGATAATAGGTAGGTATCAACACAAATCTATGATTGATATGAATCAATGAGTAATAGGTAGCCTATTTTTTGGGTTATTATTATTCCCCAGAGATCCTTGTTCCTCTCTAAATAGGTACCTAGGCCTACTTATAACCTCTCAAAAAACTTTACTACTACAATAGATAACTTACTTTGAGGTCGTCTCGAATGGCTGTTGAGCGGGTTTTTTGGGGAAGAAGTGGCACAACTTCCTGGCAAAGAGTAGCAAACACCTCCTTAGTGAGCCGGAATTGTGCTACAAACTCTCTGTTCGGGAGCATTAGTGGGTCGCTGGCGTCTCGCATCAGTCTCCTAGAGCTGACCAACGCATTTTTCCGACGCTGCTCCTCCGCCAAATACAATAAATATTGACGCGACATCTCAAACTACAATGAAAAAATGATTATCGCGTGGCTTGTAAAATTGATTTGTATTGCAATTCCAAGTAGTATATAGGTAATATAATGTGAATAGAAATGATAAGGTAAATGGTAGGTACATACATTTTTATCTAATTCTGAACTAAGCCACGAAAACACATGAAAATACTTATATTTTGTTGGACAGATACAACACCCAAGCTGTTTCTTATTTTGAATAGATGTAAGTAAACGATAGCTGTCAGTACTCTGTGGTTTCATTCAAACCGAGCATCGGTAATCGCAAAATTAACGAATCGATAGATATGTTTCTTTCAAATGTGGTTTCTCCCTCAATGATGCTTTGATAGAGGGAGAAGGTGGTTACGTAATCGCAAAACTGTCATTTTCTTGGATTTAATTATGAAATCCATTGAGACACATTTCAATTCGAGTTACGAAATCGCACTGCAGAACAAGCAAAGCAAGTTATAATAATAATTGATATACCTCTAAATACCTAAGACACTCTAAAGGAGATAATGGAGTAAAATAAGTGAACGTAACGTAGTCACAGAATAACTAGTGTAGTGACTTGTATTATATTTTTATTATTGTGTTGAACTTGACTGGTAATAGTAACGCGTAGAGTTATTAAACATGGAAACGGGACCAAACATTACCCTGGACGAAGGTTTGGACATAAGGTTGGTTGCTGCCCGATTTTTTTTTCTTGTGGATACCGCAATGGTTCGCATGGCTCACATCGTCTGTAAAGTGTAATTAGATTCCTTGTACCATAATACAAAGTAGTACATTACAAAGAGTAGTAACTCTTTGTAGGTACCTACCTACACCTACCAAACCCAGTGATTGAACAAGCCACCAAGTAAATAAACAATTCATTGTGCTGCGTTCCAGTGTGCAAATCATATTTTTATTGGAACTGTTGTGCTTGTAGGTCCCTACCGTAGTAAATTTTAATATATATTTGTTTAGGCAGGTGCAAACTACTGGATCTGTGTTAAGTTTGCACTTATGTGAAGTAGAAGACAATCCAGATGCCACAGAACCTGGTGAATTACCATCTTCCATTTTGGACACAATGGGTGAGCCCATTAAAGATTTCAAATCATTATCAATGAAGATGGCCAATGTTGATCCCAACGGGTTTGTAAAGAAGATGTTACTTGAAGATGGAGGAGGATTACCTCTCGGCGATGATTGCACAGTTTTCGTGGCATTGTCAGCATACTGGGAGAATGACATTGAGCCTTTTGATGTATTCACAATGAATAAACCATTGGTGAGTATACAATTGGGTGTTATACTGTATCATAAATATCAGTAGGTATGTACAAAATAAAGGTTTGAAAATATTCATAATCTCTGTAATCGAGTTCCCATATTACAAACTAAGTAATAGTTTTGTATAATATACTTACTCAAGTAATATTTATTTACAATGGGTGGTCATATCACTTAAATCATATATTTTGTTAAGACATATCTGCTATATCACCTGTTTACAGTTCCAGTCATAGACCATATAGACCCTAATACTTTCAAGAAGTTTGCAGACCTTGTGTGCATATACTTCTTCAAAGATTGTTTATTTGAATATAATTTTAGGTAAAATTCAACCTTACATGAAATATCTAAAATTTTATCTAAAGTTGTAACTTTCATATTTTCAGGAAGTGAACCTCAAAGACAACAGCATCCTTCTTGGGCTGGAGATGGCTATAAAAACAATGCTGGTTGGTGAAATGTCCCTCTTTCTTTTTTCTCATGAATTAATGTATGGGGAGATGGGGGTTCCACCGAGAATAAAACCTGCAGCTAAATCTATCTTCTATATCAAACTTATCAAGAGTATATTGACTCCACTAAAAGGGTTAGTATAATTTATTAAGCAAATACACTTTACCTGGAAATACTTGTATTGCATATGAACAGTATATCTTTTAAGTCTCATACTAATTAAATTCATAGCTTACTAAAAGATGCTTTACCTCTTCTGGTGACTCATGCTGGCAGAATATCAAGGCTGGTGGCATACACTTGCGGTCAAACCCTGCTACCTGTGTAAGAGCTAGGAGCCCTTATAATTTTGGTTGACATTTCAGGAAGTTAAACCTATCGGAAGCCAATATGTTTCAAAGAGTACAAAAAGAAGTAAAATTGCTGTACAGCTCCGGCTCAGTGCTATACAACGCAATGAACCTCCCTCTAGCAATCAATCTGTTTAAAAAGGCAGTTAACATGCTCCACAAATGCCGACTGGCTGATGAAAATGAGGAAAAAGAGCAAGAAAAACTTCTAATTAAGTTGTATATGAATTTAATGGTTTGCTTCATTAAAACAAAACAGCCACTCAAAGCCTGTTCAGCTTGCAATGAACTTAGAAGACTGCAAAATATTTGGAACAATAGCAAAATTCTGTACCTAAGTGGGAAGGCACTTAGAATGATTGGACAGTACAATATAGCAGAAAAAAGGCTCAGGAGAGCAATAAAACTGTCACCAGATAGTGAGCACATAAAAGATGAACTAAACCTATTGAAAAGTACTCAAGCTGAATGCAACCAGAGTAAACTGTTGAATATGAAGATGATAGATTCCAGCATCGAATTAGTCGGCCAAAACTTCAAAAAAACAGTGAATAGCTTGATTAAAAACTTCAAAGAGAATAACAATTTGTGTAAGCTCACACTTCCTCACGCCTTGAATTCTGATGAAATGGATTATGTGAAACAGGCTTGTATAAGGGAAAATCTATTCTTCCATAAGATTCCTCAAAATGCTATGGTAAGTAGCATTGGTGATGAGGAAGCTAGCGCAGCATCTGAAGAGGACTTGGAGAATTTCGTTCTGGCTAAAGAAGATGAGCAAAATTCTTGTGATCTGGGGAATGAAGAGCCTTCGATGAGTTTGGACGATGAAATATTCCGCCAACTTAATTTGTTTACTTCAAAACCACACACTTTTTCAATGCAGTAAGAGTCAAAATGGTTGGTTACTTTTATCTTTATTATACATCAGTTCACAGCAGGACATATATGCCACCCTCAGAGCTTCCATTATGTGTGTGATTGACTTCTAAACCTTAGGAGACCTCCAAATAATAGTGGGGACACTGACAGGCCTACTGCCCATTGATCAATCTCAATCATGAATTGTAAAAACAAACTTTTCACCATGGGAGCAACAGACAGCCCCCTCAGAATGTGTCTAACCAAAGAAGAATCGGCTGCCCAGATAGTCCTGGAATATGTGGGAGGCAGCAAGGTATCTATCAAGAACCCGAGGTTACACCGTGAACCCTGTGAAGACCCCAGGAAAATTCTGTGCTTCTGGTCGGAGTTAGGCTGGCTATACTACATTCCTCACGCACAATGGACCACTTAAGAGTCTTAGCTCAGAAACGGGAGTAAAAATTTTATGTAGAAGCATTAAATTTTTACCATTATGTGCAACCGCCTCAGTTGCCTTGTGGTTCGCCTACCAATGTCAGATCCAGAGGTCCCGAGTTTGATCTACAGGACGAGTACAATATTGTGCTTTTTGGCTGGTGGTAGGACTTTGTTTCGGACTTAAACATGGTAATTACCACTTACTTCTGTCGCCATAACAACAATTCTTAAATTGTTGTGTTCCCGCATTAAGAGGTAAGATAGCCAGTTCCTCAGTTTGTTGAGGTATCCGGGTGAAGTGCGCTTTCATCTTCGGCCTTACTATAACTTGAAACCAGGTGAGATGAAGGCCAAGCGCGTCCCCGACGTACAACGTTTATTTTTTTCAAAGTATGTAATGTAAAGGTATCTAATAGTATAAATGGTCAGTAATTTATTTATAGATACTATTATAAACAAATATGCTTAGTAGGAGATACTCATAAGCTCTGAGTATTGATCAGAGGTGAATCTTCGAAGGGGAAAAAGTCGTGAGTCTATTTATTTTATTGTTTTAAAGAGAAAATATTTGTATTAAAGTATGTTTGTTTGTAAAATAAACTATAGTATCACTGAGTAAGATAGGTTTTATCAGGGATCCTTGCAACTAGTAATGTAACCAAAGGTGAAGGAAAGTTACCGATAAAGTTCCTTACATCGCGTGCGCTGCGAAAACTATTGATGAAAGAACAGTCATTCTCTACAGTTTAGAAAAACAATACCTACCAGTGTTCACAACCGTACGATAATTATCGTACAAGTACGATAATTTCGGGTCAACGTGCGATGTACGATGGTACACTACTATCGTACGCAGATTATACGATAATTTCCATAAAATTACATACGTTTAATGCTATGGCTCTTGATCTCAAAGACATTACATAATTTTCATGTTACAGACAAGACTGTCCTTATTTTCAAGATGATAAAGTTCAAAATTGATTGTAACTGTGGCCTGCACTAGGCGGCAACGTAACGCGTGGACGGGTTTCTTAAGTATATTTGAATTTTTTGGCGGGAAAAAAAATATTGGTTATTTCTCTGAAACCACTGGGTCTAAAGGTACCAAAATGTTGATGCTTAGTGAACCAATTCCGGACTCAAATTTAAGCTATAAGTCATAATCCAGTATTCAGCCGTTTTGCTAATCCAGATGTGTAAGCTGGGCACATGGGTCTACAGCATACACGTTGTTTTTACCTTGTATCTCTGAAAGTATTATAGCTACAGGCTTGAAATATTTGGTTCTTAGTGAACCCGTTCTGCACAGAATTATAGGCTATCAATCACAATCCAGTATTCAGCCATTTCGCTAATCCAGATGTGTAAGCTGGGGACATGGGTCTACAGCATACACGTTGTCTTTACCTTGTACCTCTGAAAGTAAAATAGCTACAGGCCTTAAATCTGTGATGCTTAGTGAACCCATTTTGCACTGAATTATAGCCCAGTCTTGACCAGGGACGCTACCGCCGACGGCGAAGCCGATCTCCATTAGCTTAAAATTGGCTTCATGAGAACTAGAAACGATTTTTACTACCGGGTATGTGTCATATCCAAAATGGCGTTTCCCATCTCAAAAGTGTACACATGTTATGAAACCTATCCGTTCAGTACATTTGACCGGAAAAATCGTTTCTAGTTCTCATGAAGCTAATTTTAAGCCAATGGAGATCGGCTTCGCCGTCGGCGGTAGCGTCCCAGTTTGGCGTTACCAGCATGTGTAAGCTGTAGACCCTGTCCCTGGCTTACACACCTACTCAGGCTTGTATCTACGAAGTTTGATTGGATCCTAAAATTTAAACTAGATTTTCAGAGTGAACCAAATATTGACATATTTAGAAATTACAGATTCGTTCTGTGCAAGCTGGAGACATGCACATAATATGTAAGAGATCTCATAAAATATTTCAATTAATCAGACGGCAGTTAAGCAGCTAGCGAATGTGTTTGAGGGTCTCAAAGTCACCCTTAAGCACGCTCGAGGGAGAGATCTTTTAGTTAGAAATAGTTGAAGCAGAAAGTACCTACCTAACCTAGGTACTTTTTGATGATTCCTACAGATCTACATAATTATATTTTTTTGAAATACTTACATGAATAAAACTACTTCAAACTGATTTGCTGTTTTTAATTCTTAAAAAACTATCTGGATGCTAAGAACAATTAAGGTATCTGAACTTTCCGGATGAATAAACATTGGTTGGGCTGTTTTTTATGGGGTATTGTGTTTTATGGAAAGTGAAATAGAATGGAGTAGTTAGTGAAACACAATAAAACTTATTTCAACAAATTATACTTTAAATGTTTAATTACAATTTCTCATAAAACTAAATCTTGACTACACTAGTGGCGGCATACCATAGTCTCTCCAAATGCAACATACTTAAACAATAAATTTGTGTAAAATGCATAAAGTACCCACCCCGATTTCACAGTAGAGTCCTAAAACTAAAATTAGCCCTGAGTAGGTAGGTTGAGGAGTACATTTTGTCCGGCGGGGAGATAAGTGACGTTGCGGGATTTGGCCAGTTGGTACGCAATGTCTTCGGCGGCTTCGATACGTCTGAGCTCCACGAGGCCCTCACCCGCGATTCCAAAAGATTTGGCTAGGAGCACAGCGGCTTGAGCATCACCTTCGGCCGCGATAACAGCAGCCTTCTTCTGCTGCTCCGCCTTTTCGACGAGGAATCTAGCCTTCTCAGCATCTTGCTGGGCGACCTGTTTCAATTCTACAGCTTGGGTGAACTCCTTGCCGAAGGTCAGGTGGGTAATGGAAATGTCGTCGAGGATAAGGCCGAACTGTGAAGCTCTCTCGGTCAATAGTTCACTGACTTTCTGTGATACAACCTGGAAAAATAATGAAGAAAATAATCAGTTTTGTATAGCGATGTTTGAAGTCGCATTTCGCCCATTTATGGGGTAAAAAGCTCATGTCTCTTTCCCGGTCTAGAACAATATATGTGCCAAGTTTCAGCTCAATCCATTCAGTAGTTATGGCGTGAAGGGGTAACAAAGTTACAAGAAAACTTTAGCATTATTAATTTAAATATTACTGTGATTGTAGCTCTATCCGCAGCGGCGGTGTCATTGGTTCTTTAGTTTATATTTAATACGGGCAATTTACATAAATATTACATACATTAGCAGATATATTTTGACCACCTTTGGTGGATCCGCCGTTGTCAGGACCCCAGAGAAATAGAATATTATGGTTGCTTTGGTTGGTGAATGGACTTCGTTCAAGTCCACTTGGACTACCACAATCTTACCTAAGTCTGTCGCCATAACAATTCTAAATTGTCGTGTACCGGCATTTAGAGGTAAGACAGCCAATTCAGGCTGTTGAGGATTCCGGGTGAAGTGCGCTTCTAGCTTGAGCCTTACCATAATTTGATATCAATTGAGATGAAGGCCAACCGCCTCTGTGGTCTAGTGGTTTAACCCACCGATTTCAGATCCATAGGTCCCGGGTTCGATCCCCAAGAGGAGTACAATCTATTGTGCTTGGTTTGGTTGGTGGTAGGATTTTGTTTAAGTCTGCCTAGCTAGCTACCACCATCTTACATAATCCTGTCGCCATAATAACAATTCTTAAAAAAAATTGTTGTATTCCGTCATTCAGAGGTAAGATAGGCAGTTCCTCAGTTTGTTGAGGATTCTGGGTGAAGTGCGCCTACATCTTCGGCCTTATCTCAACTTGTCACCAGGTGAGATGAAGGCCAAGTGCTTCCTCGTCGTACAATAAAAAAAAAAGCGCTTCACTTGATCTTTTATAAAATTTTGTGTTGCACTGAAAATGGTCACGTTTCGATTATATATATATATATTCCTGTAAAAATAAGCTTGTTGCCTCACCTCTCTCTGTGTAATAAGCTCTCCAGCATCAAATTGTGCGACAACCGCCTTGAGGACCTCGGCCGTGATGGAGGGAAGGACTCTCTCATCGTAGTCCACTCCGAGTATTGTGTAGATCTTTGGGAGCTGGTCTGGGACTGGTCTGAACAGGATACGGAGGGTGATGTTTACATTTTGGAGATCTGTAATGAAAAGATTGTATTTTTTAGTCCCAATATACAAAATATAATTATTATAATAGGAAACTAAAAAAAAAAGTTAAACTTAGCTTGTAACCTAGTGCGCATTCTATTCAGGCAGTAGGTAGTAAAGCCACACCAAGGTTCTTGCCTTCCTCCTTGCTTGTCGCAAAAATATAGTAGATTTGAAAACTGCATGGTCCTATCACTAGAGGTAGAACACCACACCACACTAACCCAGAAAATTTATAGCAGTTTTTCATTTGAGTATTTTTGACATTAGTATGAAGGTTATTTTATTTAGATAGGTCACATATTTAAATTCTACAAGTTATTGAGATTACACATGCCACAGAATAAATGAAATTAACTGTTTTGCAATGACATGGTTATAAAATATATCAATTTTACATCTCTTTTTAGCAAAAGGAAAATATTTTTAATTACTATACTAACATCACATGAACTGATCATAACCTAGTTGTATGACATTCACTTCTTCATATGGAAAGCAAAATGAGAGAGCAGTGCCAGCATGATTGATTATGACACAAATGAATAAAACAACTTTGTTACCTTTACTTCCTGTGACAGTAGGCACATTTCTAGGGCGCGATCTGATGTCAAAGATGATGGGTCTCTGCACCCATGGAACAAAGAAATGGGTGCCTTCACCAACAACTAAGTTCTTCACCCCCTGGAATCTGTCGAAGATTACTGCTCTGTTGCCTCCATCAACTGAAATGCAGATATAAATCTTGCTCATTAAAATTTTCCAAACTGAAGCTCACTCTAGAAGCATCTGAAAGTTTGGTGCCTGTACCTGTTCTTGGTAGCACCAAACTTCCAGGCGCTTCTCTCTGGAAAGCTATATAAGTATATATTATCTCTGATAGAGTAATGGAAGATAATAGTTCATCATTGGCGAATTTTCTCATTAGGTATCCATGGTCACATCAGTTTGTTAGATTGATCCAACTACGGACACTTTTTCGTGTCCTTGGTCAGACTGATTAAATTACAGTCTGTAGTTAGACTCTTCTGAATTTTCTCACACCAGATTGGATTGGAAATGTTATTGTCACATTTAATTTAGATCTTGTCAGCCATATCATACATTTCATTTTTTATTTTATTCAGGAAACATACCAATACCAATATACAACATATAAAAAGGTAATACATTAAAAATAATTGCTAATCCAATAGATGTGAATATTAACAATTTTTTTCTTGGCCTTCCTCTCACCTGATTTTCAAGTTATAATAAGGCCAAAGGTGGAAGCGCACTTCAACCGGAATCTTCAACTGAGGAACTGGCTATCTTACTTCCAAATTAACGGAACACAACAATGTTAAAGCGACAGAATTAGGTAAGATGGTCGTAGCCAGCCACCTTTTTTTTTATTGTATGACGGTTAAGCCTTCATCTCACCTGGTAACAAGTTGAGATAAGGCCGAAGGTGGAAGCGCACTTCACCCGGATCTCAACAAATTGAGGAACTGGCTATCTTACCTCTAAATGCCGGAACACAACAATTTTAGAATTGTTATTATGGCGACAGAATTAGGTAAGATGGTGGTAGCTAGCCAGTCGGACTTAAACAAAGTCCTACCACCAACCAAACCAAGCACAATATATTGTACTCGTCTGGGGATCGAACCCGGGACCTCTGGATCTGAAATCGGTGGGTTGAACCACTAGACCACTGATGCAGTTAAAACGTGGACTTAAACAAAGTCCTAACACAAACCAAAACCTAAATATATAACCAATTGTATTTCTAATTCAAAAAGCCTACCATGAAATTAGTGATATATACAATAAGAATGTGAAGCCCAATGTTGCTATACCAGTTGGCAGTTAAATGCTGATTTCGCAATATGATCAAAATTAAGTAGTTAAGACAGTAATAACTATGGAAAGAAAATCAAGCAATCCTTGTGTGGTTGGGATTTTGAACAAGAAAACCATTTATTTCACATATCTATTTGAACAAGTGGTAGATTTGAGATTCTAAAAAGAGCCTAAAAAAGTTTTTTGTTCTGCGTTTGGGTGCTGTATTGTATTATAAGTATGTATTTACAAATACAATAGTATTTAGGTATTCTATCCGTAATCTAGTTCCCATATCACAAGCTATGCTTAGTTTGGGGTTAGATGGGGCTGTGTTAAAATAATGTCCTGTAATATTTATATTAGTTCTTATTCTTTCATTTTGTTGTTTATCTAGCTCTTTTATAAATAAAAAAGGGAGTAGTAGTACCATTGTAAAGAGCTGAGTTCACAACTCCTCCAACAACGGCCACTCCCAAGCCCAGTTGACCGATTCTGTTGAAAAGCTGTGCTGCCATTTCTGAAATTTATATAACACACATTAATCTCCAAATCCTGATCCGTTCCTTCGTGAACAGAGTCACGATTATCCGGTTCAATAAGATTCCGCTATTGCAAGATCAATGGGACAATTGAGTCAGTTTCTTGGGGTCGAAGCTAGTGTTCAAATGAATACCTATGCTATATCAACACATTCAAATCCAAGAAGTAGTCAATTAACAAAGGAACTATAACAAAAGTTGCCGTTTTATACCAAATAAACCAGCCGATACCATGAAAATTACCTAATGCACGGTCTATGTTATCTAACCTCAAAACTGTATCTTCTGCCGCTTAGCTTTAGAACTACCCAATTCTCAAATACATATATACACGTTTTGAACGCTTCTCACCTTAATCAAATAAATCAGTATGTTTTTTGGCGATTTCCCCCAATTTTAAGGTAATATTTGTAAAACAATTCACAATACTTCAATGAAACAACTTCACGTCACAGGCATAGACTGAATATTCTATACTCTTTCTTTTCTTTGGCATAGACATAGAGTTAAAGACCATACAGTTAGTATAGTTAGGTCTTTGTATAGAATAAAAAAACAAAGCGAATACCATACTGTCCTATGATACTCTTTGGAGAATACAATTTAGCAAACAAGAGCAAACAAACCAAACCAAACTAGTCGTCCATGAGTCGTCCACACTCCACACCACAAAACACACAACAGCTTTAGTGCGTTAAAGTGCTCTGTGACCATAGCACATCACAGACTACTGGGCTTTGACCATGAATCTACACTAAAACTGGATTGCATACTTAAAAATTAGATACATACACTCCATTCACTAAGTATAAGTTTCAAAATTTTATGTCTTAATCTTATGTCAAAGTAGAAAAACGAGCCAGGTGAGATAGCTCAGTTATAGTAACGCTTCCTTGTCTAACATGTTGCCATTACATATTGAATTCCCCTTTGGTAATTCTTGGGAGCTTTCTTTGATTTTCTTTAAATTTGTATCGTGTTACTTGATTGTCCTCTACCACAAAGTGACTTAAGAAATACAGAATTATGTTTCAAATTATCGCGATTATTATACATAATTATTGACAAAAACGGTTATTCATCGCGTACCTTTTTATATTCCCGACAGTTTCGACCATGTTACAACGGCCGGGGTCAAGGTTAGACTGAAGTACTCGCTGCTGCTACGTCGTTGTGAGGTAGTTTCTCCAACTACCCTCACTTGTTTATTGGAAACAGATGAGTCAGTGTTCACACTGCGGCATACAACACTCACTACATCCTCGTACTACGATGTATCGTCATGGCGAAAACACGTATTAATGATCGGGTTCCAAGAAGCTGAGAGTCTATAGCCGTCTTCGCGATTGAAATTTGGGTACTTTCTAATCTCAATCGTCTCACGAACCATTCTCCTATGATAACAGCGTTCATTGGACAGAATCTTGGGTTTGTGCAGTTCGATCCAATGGTTTGGCCTTGAGTCCACTAGGTATTCCGCTGCCGCAAACTTATTCACCTGGCGGTTCTTGATAGCTGCAATGTGTTCTTTTACGCGTTTATAGTGCGTTTGGTTTGTCCAATGTACGAACGGTTCTCATATGTTTCAAACAAACAAGTGAGGGTAGTTGGAGAAACTACCTCACAACGACGACGACCGTAGCAGCGAGTACTTTAGCAGTCTACCCGTGACAACGGCCGTTGTAACACGCTCGAAACTGTCGGGAATATAAAAAGGTACGCGATGAAGACCCGTTTTTGTTATTAATTATATACAGAACTTTGGCGTGTAAAAGTGATAATGGTAGTATTTTATCATCCATATGACTGTGTCCACATTGTTCAGAAAACTACGAAATCAATAATGGTTTCTTTTCCTAACGGCTAAGCTAACCTTCAATTGCATTTAACAATAAACAATTTTGGTAAAAACCGTATATGCATATATTTAAGACCTGATAATCCTCCTTTGTAGGAATCCCACCACACGACTTTTACAGAGTAGGTACTCGGTATAAAAAAAACTTGATCTGCTGGCTGGGTGTTCTACAACTTCTTGGTGGCTCAATTATCTGACAATTGGACAAATAACGAATCATTTCATTACGTCGAAAAATAGATCTTGGTCTTGCACAAGGAAATTGAATCAAGCTTTGTACATACCTACCGAATTAGTACGTATGGCTTTTGTACCTATTTATTGATGACCTACAAACCTACCAGTAAGTGTCGATTATTTGTTTATTTTAGTAGTTAGGTAGGTTGGTATTGGTACAGATAGGTGGGGGTACTGGGTCGGATAACCTCCTCGTGGTGTACCCTGGGTGCCGTCGATCACTTCCCACTTGTGGGAAGTGATCGACGGCAGCGAATAATCCGACACGAGGGTGTCCTCCGCGTGTCCCTATGATATATGCATAGGGCACAGTGGATGGACAGGCGGTCGTCCGCGTGGCGGAGTCCCAGTGAGGGACTCAGCGGACCTCCGGGTCGTGGGATGGCCGGCCTTCAAGGCTGGCGGCGCGGCAGGGAGGGTCAACTCGGCCACCCTGTCGGGCAGTGGGATCAGATGAGGGTCTGGGGGCTGGGAACGTAGGGGCGTTCAACCGGCCTCCATTGCACAGACCCTCATCCCCGCCGAACGGCGGGAACAGCCTGGCGACCCAGCTGTTCCCGCCATCCCCCCCCAGTCACACTGGGGGGGCCTGTGGGGCCCCTGTAAAGGGGCAATCGCTGGTGGTGTTGTGGCGGTAAAGGCTTTAGCCAGATTCCCACGACACCACCACTCGGCGATAGCGGGTCACTGCGGAGTTTAGTGGGTATTGCCTATCGCTAGGACGGGTTGAGTCCCACACACGGCCTCGTCCCCAACGAGGCTATGGTGCCTAAACGCATTCTCCGCATTAAAAAAAAAAAAAAAAAAAAATGGTACAGATAGGTAGGTAGGTAAATAATAGGTTTACTAAGTAGGAACCGACTTACCCACGTAGGTAGACCTACCTACTGTCAATGAACGAATTTGCATTGACATTGATTTCACGATTTAGCTACATGGAATAAGTAGGTAGGTATACCTATTTACAATAATGATAAGGTAATGATCGAGATGTTTATGTTTACAGTTGTCAGACGTTCACTAGTCATTGCTTGTCAAATGTATAATTTTTAATTACAAATATATGATATAACAAAGGATTTTGTTTGATTTGTAACAAGGTTGGGTTCTGGTGAACAGGAAAATAATAAGAGCAGTGCTAAATCCGTGATAATGGTCAAAGTTCCAGAAGTGAAAAGGTGTTGCTTTGTTTGCCCTCTTCGGCCAGGAATTATGCTTTTTGGGATAATAAACATTGTAAGTACGAAACTACTAAGGCCCTAGTATGTAGGGACAAAGATACCTACCTATTACCAGCTTACTAGATGCCTGATCAGCTTCGCAATAGACCAGGCTTAGAGTAAGTAGGTAGGTACATAAGTACTGGCTCCTGTTCCTTAGTTATATGGTGACCTGGTAAGCTGAGTGGGTCAGGTCACCACACCACATTGTGAAGAGCATTGATTGTTGACAGGCTGTTTATCATAAAAAAACAGTACTTTACTTACTTTTTTTTAAGGTACTTTTCTAACGAATGTCCAAGATTTTTTTGGGTAAGGTACCTACTGAAATGGATTTGGATTCTATGGGATCAAATAGAATCTGCCTGTAGACTTATAAATTATAGATTACATATATTTTTCCCAGATATTTTCTCTAGCAGCAGTATCTTGGTTGGTGTTTACGACAGAACTGAAGAAAGCCAACTTCATCAATGGATCGCTGGAGGAGGTGACCTCCACGGTCCTCTTCAGCATCTTCGGAATGAGCGTCATTCTGAACATATTGCTGCTTGTAGCTGGGTGCCAGGTACCTGTTCCGATTATTGAGTGAACATAGAATTCGTGGAATAGACTGTCTAGTATTAAAAGTCAAATTATCAAGTCCGATATCTTGTACTTAGTAATTATTGGATGTGGGTTTCCAACCTATAATATTATGTGTGGATTTTTGAGACGGGGCCGTAATGGCATCACAGGGAAATCGTTCCTAGGAGACCATCTAAAAGATTTTGAGATATTCTGAATTGCATTAACAGATTTTGAAAAACAGTCAGCAAGAAAATTGTAATTTTACATAAAAACTTTTTCTCATATAGATCAAAAGTCTTTACGTACCGACTGATTTTTGAGTAGGGTATAACTGACAGAAATCGCAACCAACAATCCATACATTTCGGTTTACTGCCTATGTAGAAGTTGGACCACTTTTTATTGGCAAAACTTTTTGTATGTGGTAGGAACCTTCTAATAACGTTTTCCTGTAATTAAAACGGTTGCAGAAGATGGAAAGAAAGACTCATTTACTTATCGCGCACAAAATTTTGACACTATACAAATAGTAATTTAAGTTTAAGGTCCCTGCCATTACTGACCTGTCTCAAAAATCCACCTGTATAAACTACGCCTATCCTAATGAGACTTTCGCCTCCACTGGTGGCTACGCTACGAATTCATTGTCTGACCACCACCGTGCTCTTGCAACCACCGCGACAATTCTCATAATATGTCGTATAGTGTGTCTGAGTTTAGCTTCCGTAGCAGTGCTACGCCACGAAAGCACAATCGAGAAAACTCGCGATGTACCTAATTACGTCGTAAGCCCCTCAGTTTTCTGCTGTCTCAACTCGGAATACTTGAAAGAAGAAAGAAAGGAGGAAAAACATTTATTTGGCTCAATAAAAGGTACATTAATAATTGGTATAGGTAGTAGGTAAACGCGTACCTATGCCAAATACAGATCCATCTCCGGAATGTGCTGATCCACCTAAATAAAACAGCGCTGGTTTACAGGTGAATCCTTGCGTCATCGACTACCGGTGTTACAAATCACAATCTACATTGAAAGTAGGTAGAATGTAGTTTTTTTTCCCCTTTTAGAAGGATATCACCATGCTACGGCTGTTCAACTTCTACGCAATGGCAACTGTCTTAGCAGCCCTGGTGCCTACCATCATGCTTCTGTCGCGGGCCATGTATTACGACTCAGGAGTCGCTCTTTTCGCTATAGGTAAGAGAGGAATGGCGTTATGGTATATGGAGTGGTGGTATGGTAGGTTAAATTCTGGTTAAATACATCTATCTAAAGTGTTTTTTATTATACGACGAGAAAGCGCTTAGTCTTCATCTCACTTTCAAGTTATGATAAGGCCGAAGGTGGAAGCGCACCTGGAATCCTTAAAAATCTGAGGAACTGGCTATCTTACCTCCAAATGCCGGAACAGAACAATTTTAGAATAATAAATGTTGTTATGATATTTAGTCCCGAATAATTACCAAGATATTACCCATTCTGTCTTCCTACTCTGGTCTAGTCGTGAAGGTTTTGTTTGGTCTTGCTTATGACCCCCTATTTCCCAGCCATGCAGTGCTACGTGGTTCTCCTGGTGAGGAGTGAGGTGATGAAACTGGAAGTGCAGCTGGTGAAGACTCGCGGTGAACGAAACCGGTGTGATGATGAAGCCATTGATGTTGATGATGTCGTCACTTTGTTGTAGATTATAGTGTCATCATATACAACCACTAAATTGTACATTGTTAGTCATTATTTTTGTAGTCCTACCTATATTTACCTAGTGATATAACTAGTGGTTCTGTAAGAACCAGTAGACCTCGCGAGACCTAAATATGCAACTTTTTTTGAAAGCGGTATCTTGACAAAGCAAAATGATCAAAATAAATTATTTAATCAACTCATCCCGATCAGCTGACTAACGAGGCCAATAATCGATGCTTTCCTCTTTCACTTTTCCTTTAAGACTTTTGAGCAAATAGAGGTAAGCTTTAGCGACTACTCGCGTTCCCTTGGTCTGAGGGGATCGAACCTGGTGTCTACAGATTTGTCTTGCAAAGGCAGAGAGGACTGCGTAGCCTGAAATATCTTGTGTGGAATTAAATTCTTAGTGTGTCTTTCAAATTTAATTGAAATCCGTTGATAAGTATCGCTACAGAAAACATCCCCCCTTTTCCCCCAGATCTAAAATCACGATAGACTAAAAAAAAAAAAATACAAGGAACATGTGTGCTAATTTTCAGATAGACATATAGCCGACAGACAGCGGACAAAAGTTTTTTGGCTAATCTCGAAACTGAGACACTTCGCTCGCTCGGTCAATAACGGTACTTTTTTCTATAATGATGGACGCATCTTCAGATGACAGGCTAGACTGTTAGTAGGTGGTTCAGATGACAGATTAGATGATAGACTAGAGTAGGGTTCGTTTTATTACTTTTAATTTGTGCATGTATGTGCAGGATTTGTGCTATAGGGTCCTGAGTACCTATAGGTACCCTATGATTAATATGTGTTATATTCGTTTGATTAATTTGTAACTTATGACTTAAGTAATTATAAATTAATAATTGTAAATAAGTAGTCTTTGTTTATCTGGGTGGGTACCTTTCTTGGTCTGCATGAATCTATCAATAAAATATAGTTAAATTTCCCGAAGAATGTTCAAATATTTTAAATAAGATAATGATGTATTTCGATACAACTGGCTCGTAGCAAAACAAAGTTAATCGTTTGGTATCGTTCCAAGCGCACTGTTTCTGTTAAACTTTGACCTGTTCCGCAAACTGAAACAGTAAACAGGTCAGGCGAAGTTAGCCACGTTTTAAAACGAGCTGAATAGTTTCATTCCGGCCCTTTTTGTTACGAGATTCAGGGCACTGCATTTCGGCACGACCGTAAAATTTTGAAAATGGAATTCGTTTTTTTTAAATGAATTCGAGCACAGGTGGGCGCCTGAGGTTGTCCGTCGTGACTTACTCCTTGGTCTCTTTGTCAGGGATTCATTGAGTCGAGGAATGGTAAAAGGCTGCTATACATTGTATGCCAAATTGGCAATTAGGTGCACCGAATCACGGCATTTGGCGAGGGTAAAGGATTGCCGCAACCACAAGCGCGCCGACTTGAAATCAGGCGATCAGTTTCACTGTTAAAAAATATGTTCTTGGAAGATATAATAAAAGAAGAATGTGATCATCTCAATAAAAACCTATTTAAAACAATTGATTGCTTGTTTTAAAAGTAAACAATGCCCAAGCAATGTCTTGAAAATACTAGGCTGATGCTGAAGCTGAAAGAAAAATACAAGCATGAAATTATATACGGTCTTTAGGTAACTCAACTGACCTAGACCATAACCCAACGGAAGCGTGGCTGAAGACTCTAGCTGAATAGCCACGCTGAATAGCAAGCAATGCTTATCTCAATAAATATATCTTGATAAATAGGTACCTACTCAGCTGAACTTTAGGATGTAGGTAGTTTTGACAAAAGTCAAGAAAAAAATATAATTAAAAAAATATTTAATTGATAAGGTTTCCATCTAGTCACTATACAGTTACCTCGTACTTCACTCGCACTACACACAACTGAGATAGAATTAGAATATATTAGCCAATCTCCCTTCTTTGCTTGACTATATAATAGTCAGTTAGTTCTGAAATAATAGATCGCGTAATTGTCTCTTGACTATTTATTCTAGTCTTTAATGAGTTACCAGTTACCTAAGTATTTTTTTATCACAATTAATTTTAAATAACTCAATAATTCTTACTTAATATACATTGCAGGTAGCCTATGTACCTATCAACCCTATTGATTTTTATGATTATCAATTTATAATAATAATACTTACCTAGCTGAATTGTAATTTGGTGTTACCAATAAATGTATTGTAATATAATGTAATGATATATTTATCTCAGAAGCTACTAAAATATACTTATGAACTATGGGGTACAGACATATTTAGATAGGTACTTGCATTGTGAGACACTGGTGCCTGAAGTAGGTTCTTATGAACCTATATAACAGGTCACCATCAGCTCAAACGCAGACAAATAATGACCAGAGTCGGTCCAGCCGTTTAGGGAAGTTCAGTACATACACTACACACGTACAGAATAATTCATATGGAAAAAGCTGACTGCTTAGTTTTGGTAAAATGTACCAGGTAAGTACCTACTATTATACATTCTGTACGTTAGATCGTAGACACGCTACGTCGTAGACTCGGCAACGACGTTGTCGTAGCAACTCTGCACTACACACTGCCGATAAGGTTACATCTTGAACATAAAGGCTATATTAGTAGTATATTAGTTGGAACGATTATAGGAGCTATAATCGTTCCAACGTATGGTTTCAACCGTTTCATCCATTTATTTGACTTTTGACAGCTCGAGTACCTACTACCTAATCAATAAGTGATCTATAGTCCATCAAATCTAAGAAGTACACTTTGACAGCTGTCAGATCAACTTGTCTAGGGATGTGAAACAAATAATCGCCATCGAAAATATCCGATATTAATGACAAATTGAAAAATCGATATTGATACTTTATAGGTAGGAAACAATCGCTTACTTTTTTGATAAAACTATAAACTCAGATAGAAGTTAAATAAATATGTAGCGCTTAATTAATACCAAATAAATTAATTATTTCTGCTTATTTTTTTTTAAGATGACCACCCACAGATAGACGACAGACTAAATTGGAGGTTGTATTGTACCTACTTGTGCCTACGGAGTGAACTTCAACTTCAGCTTCTTTATTTTGGCTTGCAACCATTTCACCGATTCTGCCAGTAACAAGTGACGTATTGAAAGTGTCGAGCTAATGAGACAAAAAAAATATCGAGAGAGAATCGGTAAAAGCGATTGATTTCGAAAGACAAATGCCATGCCATGACAAAGATAATTGGGAAATCCGGCAATGTATGTATGTGGCAATGTTTGTGACGGCATAGCTCTCGAACAGATTATCAGATTTTCATGAAATTTAAATTGAATAGAGAAAACGTAATATATTTTGATTGTGGCGGGGGATTTTTGCAAAGTGGGGTAGTTTTTGAGATATAAAATAAAAAGAGATACAATTTTTCCCTTTTCAAAACGACATCAACCTTCGTTTTATGTTAGAAAGAATATTAATTAGGTACATTACGTTAGCAACAAGAGAACCTCGAATACTCATTTTCATAAAGAGAGTTAGAGAATAAGTGATTAAGTAAAGTGAGAAAGGTATATTGAAAGCACACTTTTATCGTTTGTTAATTACGTTCTATTTGAGAATTAATCTCCGTTACAAACCAGACATCATGAGATCTCAGTTCGGGGCGAACTACTTACTAGAATATAAATATATTTTTTATTTATTTAGGTAAGTACCTATATTTATTCAAGACAAGTAATTCGAAGAACTACTGAACTAAATTTTGGTTTGGTCACTCGCGCACTACACAAAACTATCTCACTGAATTTCCGCCAAAAAGTCGGTTCGATTAATTAAATTATTTCAATATTTTTACCGATTATTTGGAAACTCAAGAATTTTAAACTGTCGCAGCACTACTGTAAACAACATAATGACATAACTTTGTATAAACGTGAACCTCATTTACAATTTTACTGATTGTTTATGTTTTAAACTAGTTTTACGAGATTCAAGTATAGATACAGTAACAGTTAAGTAGATAAGTACAGGAATGTTTAATAAATGTAATTATTTATATGAGTAAATAATTTTTCGACATTAGGTATAAGAATTACTGTTTGTAATATTTTGTGTCTACGTTTGAACAAAGTTTTAGCGTAATAAGAAATGCGAAACGTCAAAATGTACTTCTTAGATTTGAAGGACTGTAGTGTTACCGATTTTATTTCTTACAACAATTGATTTTTGAACAATATTTATATAGTATAGGTAATATAAGTTGAATTAAAACAGTTTTGCTTAACATTTTGTGAAGTTTTAGGAGCATACCCAGGCAATTGAACGACTACTAAACATAATGTATATCAAAACGTATAACGTCGAGTTCACATAAGAATAGACGTCAGCATACTTCTGCAAATAAAATGAATATATTGAATTTGCTCTGCCATATTTTGAATTATAAGAAAATCAACTTGATAATCTTCGTAACATAATCTGTGGGCCCAATATTTCTTTTGATGATAAGTACTGAATAGTTCACATCGCTTCAATATTGTCAGAAAAAGCAGCGTCCATGAAGTATGGCATTATTTTGTCTCTCGTGTCAGATTCAGAGGTTTCCGGGAATTAGGGATCCGGGTTTGCTTGGTTTGGTTAATGGTTTAAGTAAAGTAAAAAATATGTTTTCCTTATTTCTCGTCTCCAGTTAATATCAGGACTTGAAATATGAAATAACTCAGTTATTATGGCGGCCGAGAGGCATAGCTGTTTAAAAAACCGCCTGCCTATGTCACATGTGTGTGTAGAATATAGTAGTAAATAGGTATCTACATGGACAATGGGGATAATTACTATAATTGGCAATGTACCACTGCCTGCACGTAATATTTACCGGCAGCTGGTAGCCGATGAGAAAAGGTTGAAAACCGCAGACAAGGCGGTGCAGCCTCGAACGCAATGACTTTTGCAACTACGTATAACAAGTACCTATTCCATATTGTAATGTTCTCAAGTACCTACTAACTCAATAGCAAAATAAGTAGCTAGGCATTACATTAGTAAAATATAGATACATGTTTATATATATTCTGCAATGAAGTTCGAGGGGCGGTAACGCCGAATGGTAGACAGGTGAGTTTTTTTCCAGGGCCACTGAGGCCAATTCTGAAACTGTGAGAGTTATCGAAAAGTCATGTTAGGAGTTACGTGCTCGATTAAAAACAAAATAGGTTCTGCATTTAAGAAAAATATTTTTTTTTATAGTTTTTCTGGAATAGTGAGTTTTAGAAAAAAAAAAAAAAATTGCATAGGTATTTGAGTTCTTTGTTTGATAATAAAATAAATAATGTAAAATGACTATTTGCCCAAAGTTGTTGGAACACTTTAAAATGAAAAATTTATAAATTAAACTTTATGCATTTAGTATTTTTTTAATATTAACTCCTAGCATGACTTTTCGATAACTCTCACGGTTTCAGACTTGACCTTAGTGGCCCTGGAAAAAAACTCGCCCTGTATATAAATATTGCAGGACATTACTTTCACACAGCGCCATCTAGCCCCAAACTAAGCATAGTTTGTAATATGGGAACTACGGAGGAGACTACAGAGAGATTACCGATAGAATATTAAATCCCTTTTTTTTTGAGACTACATACATACCATATGACACCCAAACACAGAACAAATATCTATGTTATTCATCACAAAAAAGTTTGTTCTGTGTGGGAATCAAAACGAAAACCTACAGCGTATAAGGCAGAGCTGCTACCAAGTGAGCTATGAGGCCTACCTATACCTAATATCTTATAGTACCCGAAGAATGGTACTTTTATTTATTTTGCCTGTACAATTTCTGGATGAACGATATTTAACCGAATCCATACCTAAATAAATTAAAATAAAATTTAATCACTATTTTTTATTTTGTTGAAAAAGGACTTAGTCACTCAGCGACCGTCTATCTCCATTAAATATAATTACCTATTTTATTTATTATATTTATTAATACATTTGCATCAACAAACTGAGGAACTGGCTATCTTACCTCTAAATGCCGGAACACAATAATTTAAGAATGGTTGTTATGGTTACAAAATTAGGTTTAACCACCTCTGTGGTCTAGTGGTTCAAGCCACCGATTTCAGATACAGAGGTCCCGGGTTCGATCCTCATGGGGAGTACAATATATTGAGCTTGGTTTGGTTGGTGGTAGGACTTTGTTTAAGTCCGCCTGGCTAGCTACCACCATCTTACCTAATTCTGTCGCCATAATAACAATTCTAAAATTGTTGTGTTCCGGTATTCTTAGGAAAGATAGCCAGTTCTTCAGTTTGTTGAGGATTCCGGGTGAAGTGCGTCTCCACCTTCGGCCTTATCTCAACTTGTTACCAGGTGAGATGAAGGCCAAATGCTTACCCGTCGTACAAAAAAAAAAAGGTGAGATACCACCATCTCAAAAGCTAGCCGACTTAAACAAAGTCCTACCAACAATTAAACCAAGCGCACTGTTGTACCCCCCTTGGGGATCGAACCCGGGACCTCTGGATGTGACACCAGTGGGCGAACCACTAGACCACAGAGGCGGTTAAAATAATAAAAACTGACAGTAACAAAGGTATAGATCAAAGATATTACGGTAGGTAATAAGTATGTCACCTATGTACAAGGGAAGATTGTCCAGCAGTGTGATGAGGCAGGCCTTTGATAATGATGATGATGTCCTATCTAGAATGGCAAAACACTAAAAAGACACGCACCTCCCTATTATGAATTTTCGATATAATTACAACACTTATTGTATTAAATTGTACCGTACAGACATTTAAACCACGCCTATGCAGAGTGATCGCACGTTAGCTGGCGCGAATCTAGTGCTTGATTAATTAACTAAATAACATAATAACGTCGATTAACCAACAATGGTCACTTCAGTCGCCATTTTTGAGCCAGAAGCCTTTAAATGCTACTAAAGAGTTAACATCTGGCCAGAACTAAGCATCCAGTATGCTGGAGAGAGTGAGTCACGCTTGTACCGTAAGCATAATTAAGTAATTTAACTTCAAAGATGATGAACTTGCTATTTCATCCTATAATTAACCCCCTATAACCAGGGGGTTAATTTTCAAAATTATTTCATAGTGCTTACATTCACAACATTGTTAGAAATAAAATGTTTCTATTCTATAACAACCAGCTCAGACTGTGCGCTGTCAGTCAGCCAGTAAAATGTCCTGTAAAGATTTACATAAAATTGTATTAAGTAGATATTTTATTTTATTGGGTTAATCGTTCAATTCGTCTGTTCTCCAGAATAGGATCATCAGAAAATTAACTAGCCCGAGGTTCTTGCCTTTCTCCTTATGTGCTGGTCGAGAATACAAACAGGCGGTAGATTGACGTTTCAAAATGATCCTAGAAATTCTAATGAATGTAAAAATTAGGTTCAAAAACTAAAATCCCGTCAATTGAATAATCAAGCTCTAAAAAGTATCAAACAAGAAAATTTGACATCTGAAATTGTTAAGTACAAACAATTCAAGATCTATTGTCGTGTATTAAATAAACAACCTCATGTAATATTTTCAATGTATTAAATACTTATTCATAGTGATGTTAAGAAGATAGCCGTGGTCATAATGCCACTTTACCCTAAAGCTTATGATCGCTTACTCAAAGCTGCTGTTGGAATTTAGGTATTGTATTGTTTCTAGATGGCATACGACCACGGCTATCTTCTTAACATCGCTATACAACATCACACCATCATTGTTGACTTGATCATAAGACAAGGTGAAACTGTTGTCACATCTGATTTTACAGGCATTTTCCCCATTTATAGGGTGCATGCAAGCAAAACCGCGTGCAACATCTAAAAATATATTTATTTTTGAAAAGTGCTAATTAAGTTCATTCAATTGATACCCAACACGGCATTAAACATAGTTTGTTTTTTAGTTCATGCCTTTATGTCGTCTAGAGGGCACCGTATTAATTATTTTATGTGACATCATTATAGCCAGCGAATGATTAAAACGCTTCCAACGATACCTGAATGATGAAAACATACATACTTACATACATACCAAACAAACACATAACCCTACTTGTTGCTTTGTCATATTTGTGTAAAATAATTTTGACTTACTTTGAGGAGTAAGTAGGTTAGGCTAGAAAAAGTCTCACACTTTCCTTAGAGACGTGCACAATCATGATCATCGAGCGACCCTCGCCTCCGCTCCCGCTCGCTCAGTACCCGTCCCGCGTGTCGGTCAATCAAGTAGATCCGTGCCTTAAATATGGCACTGAGGAGTAAAGCGAAATGCACTTATTAGCTAAGAGGGCGCTTGGAGTGCAGCGCCTAATGGTTGGCATTCACCGGTTGAATGGAAATGTGAAATTGCCAACAATTATATACTCTGGCAATGATAACTGGTAGACTCGGCAAACTCGGTGAATTTGGAGCTGTCTCGTGGGGGAATCCCGCGCTTATGCGATAGTGTGCAGGTATTCAGCGAAGGGTTCAACATCATTATATGCGCTTCACTCCATAGAGTTTCCTTTACCCAGTGCTTTTGGTGAATCAACCGCAAGAGCTTAGCCTACTTTTTTATTTGAAATAGGTAAGATCTTGACCTTGTGGCTGTGTGGCCGAATTGGATATGGGCCTGCCTTCCAATCCGGTTGTTGGTGCAAATCTAGTCATGTACCAATGGACTTTTCGGTTTTTCGGAAGTTTATGTGCGCTCTATCGCGCACATGCTCTTAGGTAAGTACTGCGTGACACCGGCATGTGTGTTGTGGTTGGTGGTAGGACCTTGTTTATGTCGACCTGGCTAGCTACCACCATGTCTTAAGTCTGTCGCCAGAACAACAATTCTGAAAAGTTGTGTTCCGGCATTTTAGAGGTAAGATAGCCAATTCCTCGGTCTCGGAAATGATGGGAATGCGCTTCCACCTTAAGCCTAATCATATGTAACTTAAAACCAGGTCAGATGAAGGCCTAGCGATACCCGTCGTACAAAAAGAAATGTCCCTAGGGCCGAAAATCCAAATAGCAAAGTATGACTGGCTAGTATTCCGGCGGCGGTGATGGGTTTGCAACTTGTCATGTATTGAATACAAAAGCTTGCAAACCGTAAGTTATCTGTGAATTATGTTCAAACATTCATAAAATACGTCAAGCTCGACGCAATGTTTTCCACTTCCAAACTCCAACGTGTCCAAGATAGCACACAGCCTCACAACGTAATGCCACAGTACATACATGAGTGAAGCTCCAATTGTGCGGCCACAAACGAATTCATTTTCACAAAACTCATCTTGCAGACTGTGGTGACGTGCCGCGGATATTGGGAACAAACTTGCTTGATTTGGAAGAGACAGTCTTTCTAATATTTTTAGAAGATACGATATCTTTTTATTAAAATAACTATCGTGGATCAACGAATTCATTTTTGGACATATGGGAATTTCCACGAACCTGATACGATATCCTAAGCTTGATATAGTTGAGCTAAAATTGTATGAATAAAACTCATATGGTTTGTCCAATAAAATCCAATCAAAACCAGGCTCAAGTCCACACCAATTACAAACCAATAGCTACTAAATAATAGTAATATTTTTTTCTAATATTATTCAAAAGGTAATATCAAAAACTCGATTATTATGTGGAAGATTTTAGCAACAATCAGTATGGATTCGTACAAGGTCGATAAAAAAATTAAGCGATTTATGATTTCCTCAATCTGGTAGTGTCAAAATGAGATAAAAATAAAATTGTAATGGCAATGTAAGAACATGGAAATGACCAAAGCATTTGATCATGTAAATAATAAAATCCTACAGTATCAGCTAGACGTCTACGGTGTCAGAGGTATGGCGAATAAACTTATACGATCTTACCTGAGCGTCAGAAGTCAACTGACAATACCCAATCAAATTTTTTATGAAAAAGCACGTAGATACTTCGTACGAATCGTATTCTAGGTTTGTCTCATGGTGTTTCACAAGGAAGCGTTTTGGGGCTACTCCTTTTCTAAGTATACATAAGTGACTTGCCTCAAGTGACACATCATTCCATCACCCTATACGCTGACGTCAGTATTCAATTATTAATTCATGAAAAATCACATAACTTTGATCTTGACATAAATAATACTTAATATCAAATATAATTTATTGGCTATCATCTAATAATATGATCACTAATATAGTAAAAACTTATTTAATTAATTTCAAACGGCGTAGTAACACTTATACTGATATTGATATAAACTGCCTTAGCACTAAAGTTAAAGAAGTGGACTATACAAAATTTCTGGGGCTTATCATTTTGACTATAATCTAGATTGGAAACAACTTATTGACAACATAATGTAAACTGATGAAACCATTTTCATAGATATGCTCTTTAAATTAAAGAATGTGTAAAATCGACTTTATGAACTGCATATTATAGTTACGTGTCATCGATCTTGCGCTATCGAACCATATTTTGGGGGAACTCGACCGAAAACCTTAATTTATTCAAGGCTCAAAAACGCTGCCTAAGAGCAATATGTGGTCTTAGAGGCGTGATACATGTAGGGATCATTTAATTGGCCCAGATGTACTAATGCTGCCGTCAATTTATAAAAACGAAGTGGCCGTATTCTCTCATTTCATGTTTCTTGGAAAAGTGTATTTTGCATGGCTCCGACAATTTATACCAAAATCCCTAAATCTGTTCGTGCACTGCCAATGAGTGAATTCAAGAATAGTCTGAATTATGTTCTAGTTAAATAGGCCAATTATAATTTAAATTAATTTCTTACCGAATTTAATGTTATTGACCAACTTAATTGATTTTACTAAGTTTTGTTTATTCAAAATGCATTTAAATCAACAAAACTTACATAGTTGATTATCATTTCTAATGACTTTTATTATTGAAATCTAATTTGACATTATTAATTTATTAACTGTATGGACTTTTGATGTACCTATCACATTTTATGATGACATTATTTAATTTAATCTTACTTTATTGTGTACCAAATGTAGTCTAATCAATAAGATAAATGGGTAATCTCTTAACCTCGAGGCTCACTTGGTGTTGGAAAAGCTCGCTGCATCGTAGACCTCAACCTTGGTCTGGCCTAGAGCTAAACATGAATGAATGAATGAATGAATGAATGAATGAATGAATGAAAATTATTTTTGTACACCAAAAACATATAGAACAATTGACAATTTTAAAACTAAAGGTAACAGTACAATGGGCTGTCTTATCGCTTAAAGCTTATCTCTTCCAGACAACCTTAAGCTGATCATTTATAATAGAACTTGCTTTGGCAGGGTGGTCTATATGTTGGTTTGAGATAATATAGGTAGATACATGCCTTCAATTGTTGAATGCCTCGGTCGTAGCATCGGCACATAGCGCCACCTAGTCCCAAACTAAGCAAAGCTTGTTATATATAAGTACTAGATTTCGGAAAAAATACTTTAAAAATAACCAACTCCCCACTTTTTTTCAACTTCGAGGATTCACCTCTACTCAGAGCGTGGATCTTATGAAGATCACCTACAAGAGGCACGGTTTGCAAGTAGCATTCAATAATGTTAAACTTATTAGCATTTTTTTTGTGAATACCTACATTTATCATACTAAACAACACCCAAACACAGAACAAACATTTATCACAAAAATGTTTGTTCTGTGTGGGAGTCGAACCCACAACCTACAGCGAAGGCAGAGCGTACCAACTACGCTGTAAGGCTTGTTATGTTACGGTTATCAGATCCAGCAGCATTAGATCTACGGCAGGCACGGCGGCGGCGACGCGTGCCCGGAAGCGTCACGGCCGCGTGAAGACCGGAAATGGGCAGGATGACCGGATCCTATCTCCGGCCGGCTCCTGCCTACCTGCCGCCATGTTGTGACGTCACGCCCGACACGGTCCGACAACATCACACTGATTCACGCTATGTCAGTGATGGCATTCAATTGTCGTAGCGTTGTTTACGTTGTTTCGCAATTCGTTAATACTTTATTGCACACACCCAGAAATAACTTCAAATTAAAAAGTATAGCAAAGAGTTTACTAATCAGAGTTTTCTTCCAGCAAACCTAGGTAAGGAGGGAAACAAGATTTTAAGCATTATGGGAAAAGTGTACAAAATTACTTATAGTTGGCCCCGAACTGAAATCTCATGATGTCTGGTTTGTGACGGAGATTATTTCTCAAATAGAACGTAATTGACAAACGATAAAAGTGTGCTTCCATCACAACTTTCTCACCTTACTTAAGCACTTTTTTCTCGTACTCTCTTTATTCGCCTGAGTGTTCGAGGCTCTGTCTTGTTGCTAACGTAATGTAACCTTACTTACATGAAACAAAGGTTGATGTCGTTTTGAAAAGTGCTTTCAAAATGTAGCATTAGTAGTTGTGGTTTAAAAATCTACCCCTCCAGCCCACGTAGGTATGGCGTAAAGTCAACCAAAAAGGCAGCATCTTTTTTCTTTGTGTAAACAAAACTTTAACTTTAACAACAATCTGTCTGCTTAGCGTGGCGATAATGACCGTACCGTACCGTATTGAGTTAATAACAATATAGATATAATAAGCCAGTTTTAATGAAATTTCGAATACCCTCTCTTATCGTAGAGGACCTGATGATCATCCTTTGCTCCCTTTATCTTAAAAACCATCCCTGATAAGGGCAAAATAAACTTATTTTGAAATCTGCCGTCTCAAACCCTATTTCATATGATATTTCATATTTTTACACATTTTCAAGACTTTTTATTTGCTACTTTTGCAACCCTTAATGTAAATGGGTGGTAAATAAATTAATAAATACATAATAAATAAATATTTAACAAATACAATAATAAATAAAAACAGGACATTACTTTTTTACACAGCGCCATCTAGCTCCACACTAAGCATAGCTTGTAATATGGGAACTAGATTACGGATAAAATACTATATATGATACAACACCCTAACACAAACAAACATCTATATTCATCACACAAATGTTTGTCCTGGGTGGGAATCGAACCCACAGCCTAAAGCGAAGAAAACAGAGTTACTACCAACTGAGCTATGAAGCTTGTTAAATTTATTTTATTATTAATGAATTCAATAATTTCTTTAAATTGAATAATTTCTAAATAAAGAAACATGTATATAATATAATATAGAATCTAGGCAGTTTCTTTCCTTCAATAAGACGTCTCCCAAGCACGTCAGTTGACAGGTGCCCTCGGGCCGCCCCCAGACCACCTGACAGTGGTCATGTCCATCTGTCGTGGCAAGAAGCAACATGCGATACGCGCTCATTAGCTTCTTTTTGCTATCCAATTTACATCCCATAGATCATTTTTGTATTGCTTATCAAAAAGGGGCCTGGTGAAACATACATATATATATTACAGGCCATTAATTCCACACAGCGCCATCTAGCCCCAAACTAAGCACGTAATTTTATTTTTGTAATCTGGGAATAAAATTACGGATAGAATACTTATATACTTTTTTTTGTATTAACGTACGTACTATATGATACAATACCCAAATAAGAATACTTAATTCAATAAAAAGTCCAATTAAACTAACTATGTACAAAGGAATCAGTCAGATTACCTAAGGACCGTTACAAACGGCCTATAGGTAACTCAACTGTTCCAGACCAGTACCAGACGGAAGCGTACCCAAATACAGAACAAACATCTATATTCATCACAAAAACGTTTGTCCTGGGAGGGAATCGAACCCACAGCCTACAGCGCCGAAGGCAGAGTTACTACCAACTGAGCTATGAGGCTTGTTGAACATGTAGAACAATATTTGGACCGATCATAATAGTTAGTTTTTCTCGAAAAGTTGAAAGGAGTTTTCAGGTTTGCTTTATGGGTATGAATCAAAATGAATGAAAAGTCTAATTAATCTAGTTCCCATTTTCCAAGCTTAGCTTGCGGGTAGATGACGTAGTGTAAAATGTGTAGATATATTTCTTTTTTAAATCTTTGAATAGGATGAAACACTGTTTGCGGTTACATCGATTTCCTAGATGGTCGATATTTTGACAGATGCAAAAGGTATTTAATAGTTTTAAAAAACACTTCTAGTATGTACTTACATTTCTTTTGATATAGAGAAATAATTGGGTAAGAAAATTAAAACAGTCCCCTGCATGGTTGCGTGTAATTAAGTGGTGTTTCCAACGCCCTCTCAATTTGTTCCCCACGCCATGTGCCAAGTGGTTTGTGCTTTTACCATTTAATCAGCTTCAAAACATGTCATTTGCCATTTTATTGACGTATTAAGAATGGGAATGATAATTATAAACCATCAATCTTAACTCCAAGCTACTAATAAATAAGTATTGCAGGACATTCATTTACAGATCTAGAGGCCCCAGGTTCGAGTAGGTACAATACGAGTAGTACACGGCGCAATTATGCGCTCCTAGATAAAGGTATATTTTTGAATAGAAACGGCAATTTTTTTTATTGCACGACGGGTAAGCACTCGGCCTTCATCTCACCTGGTTACAAGTTGAGATAAGGCTGTAGGTGGAGGCGCACTTCACGCAGAACCCTCAACAAACTGAGGAACTTACCTCTAAATGCCGGAACACAACAATTTTAGAATCGTTATTATGTCGACATAATTAGGTAAGATGGTGGTAGCTAGCCAGGCGGACTTAAACAAAGACCAACCAAACCAAGCACAATATATTGTACTCCCCATGGGGATCGAACCCGGGATCTCTGGATCTGAAATCGGTGGGTTGAACCACGGGATTTGGCCGAGAGGCTAAAATAGTGTACTCGGGGCCAGAATGCTGGCCAGTTGTTTGCTCAGCGGGTGAGTATTGCCATCCATCGTGGCAATGCCGCCAGTATTCTGGCCACGGTACCACCTGGTGGTGACAACGAGCGATTGGGTTAAGTATCCATTTTTTTTAATACAACTTGGAGACGGAACAAATAAGGAAGCCCATCTGATGTTAAGTGCATCTCTTGCCTATACACAGCCTTACTGCGTAGGTCACGTAGGGCGCATTACGCCCGTCGACTTGAGGCATAAAGGTGTTAAACCTCGCATGCCTGTAATTTCACCGGCAACCATACCCTTCAAACTAGAGCACAGCAATGCTGCTTGGCGGTTGAAATAGGTATGGTGGTAGAACCAACTTGCCGGGACAATTCCTTTGACAAGGGGCTCTACTACCCTTACTTTTAATATTTTTTATTTATAGATAATCAATTTCATATTTTTCTGAAGAAGAGGAGGCTCCCTAAATGTTTAATGATTTGCCGTGTTACGGTAAGTCAACCAAATATTCAATGAATGTAAAACTAAAGGCATGTTATTTTTCAGACTTTTATCTGTCCAGCACTGAGATCGTTACACAATTGAAAGATTTTTTTCTGGAAACATTTTCTTTTTTAAATCATGCTCTTTTTACCTCTTTTTTTTTTTGCAATTTTCTATGAAGAAACTCGTGTTAGAAGACTAAAATAAATACTTACAGGTAGAAAATTTGTTTTCATTTCCAGTACTCAGACAAAATTTCTGATTTTCTGAGATTTGGTACTTACGTCTTTTCCTTCCGAGCAGGAATAAGGTATTTTTAATTGATAATCAAGTCAAGCGTTTGACCACTAGCTTATATGTAAAACAAGTAAAGAGCCTAAGATGGAGCACGCTTGCCTAAAAGGAACCTATTTACTCTGGACTTGAAGACGCTAAGATTGTACTCGTGCGGAAAAACAGACGAAGGCAAGGAATTCCATTCTTTACCAGTATTAATGATAAAGGTAGAGGCGAAACGATGTGTTCGGCACAATGGAACATTTACAAGGTACGGGCTTTAGTCAGCCGTACGTCTGCTAGTCCGGTGGTGGAAAGGGGATGGAAGGTTTAGGTCAAAGATATCGTGCGCACACTCGCCGATGTGGAATTTATAGAACACAGACAGCCTGGCAACCCGTCGTTTATGTTCTAGGCTCTGCAAATTAGCCTTAAAAAGTGAATCATCACCTATGAGCCCAGCAGCACGACGCTCAATCGAATCCAGGGCTTCGAGCTGATACTTGGCTGAGCCATCCCAGAGATGACAGCAATACTCCATGCAAGATCAAACCTGAGCTTTGTACAAACTTAAAAGCTGTCCCAGTGTGAAGTACCGCCGAACCCTAGCAATAATACCCAGCTTCATAGCAGCGAATTTTGCCTTAGACTCGATATGGGACCCAAAGTTCAAGTTCGATGAAAGTTCAACGCCTCAAAGGGTCAAACTATCATTGAACTGGAGAAAGTGCCGTTAAAAATAGGTACGGGATGAAATCGGCTTTTTTTAGCAGAGTACACATACGCCTGAAATTTGGAAGCGTTAAACCGTACAAGATTTGGGTCCCCCCCATTCAGACACAAAGTTAAGCTTGAGGTTCAAACGCTCCACCATCTCCCTACGGAGGCTGATAATTTCTTCCGCACTAGCACGTAGACTGGAAAAATATCTATCAACAACTGTGCTGTCATCTGCGTATCCATAGATACCGGGTATTAGCAGAGCATTGATATGAAGCAGGAATAGAGTTCCTGATAGAACAGACCCTTGAGGTACCCCGGCATTGATAGCCAATAGATCAGACGAACAGCCACTAATGACTACTCGAATCGATCGTTCCCTCAGGAAGTCTGTGATCTACAGTAAAAGGTTGGACGGTAATCCGTAGGAGGAAAGCTTGCTAATAATACCCTTGTGCCAAACCCTATCTAAAGCCTTCGAAATGTTTAGGGAAACTGCCATAGCTTCCCCGTATCTTTCGATGGCTTCACTCTAAATGTGCGTGGCATACGCTAGAAGATTCCCTATGGATCGTTTTCGGCGAAAGCCGTACTGGCAATCGCTAAGGAGATCGTTACACTCTAGGTATGCCAGGAGTTTACTGTTTAGAACACGTTCCATTGACTTGCAGAGAATGGAAGTGATAGAGATTGGCCGGTAGTTAGCGGGGTCTGCTCGGCTACCTTTTTTTGGGACAGGTTGAACATTAGCGAGCTTCCAAGATGATGGTACCTTACCGGTATCCAAAGACAGGTAGAATAGGCGAGTGAGAATGAGATGGATAAAGAAGCCCAAGCGATATTCAACCTAATAGCGCTCCGATTTATGTTTTAAAAGCAATGCGTGCAAGAGATTGCTCAGTACAGCGCGAGTCGCCGACGAAAGCGGACTTTACGCTATTATTATATATATTTTTAGCTCGCGTGCACGCGCGAAAATGACAGAAAGAAGTTTTGATTTATTCATCCAAAACAGGGATATCCAGTGGAGTCGCTTCCTCAACTATTTAATGTTGTTTCTGTTCCAGTGGTTGATTATGATGAGTTAGTAGGTAACTCTATTTATATTTTATAATGGTTTTATCGAATCATTTCTTGAGGTTTTTTGTTCCAATTAGGTATTTAGTTTTGTTTAATGTAAATACATAGGTACATCTCGAGATTTCAGCATGGTGAGTTTCACCCCAAACTGAGATCTACTGAAAAAATATATCATGAGTATGCCTGCACACCTACATAAAAAAATACCTTTTACCACATGTAATGGGTGCTTTTTTAATCGATGAATCTTGAACCCAGTACAAGACGTACTAGCTAACTCGGTATGTTATTTTATGAATTTTACTGTAAATTTTACTATACGTGTTCACGGATTATCAATTTGTGTCTTTGATAATGGTCAAACTAGATTTTTTCTTTCAGAATGAATTCCAGCATACATTTGTGACCCAACGAGGGAGAAAGTTATAGTGAAATTGTATGTTCCGGCTTTACTGACTTCTAAACAATATTAAAATGTAATACGAAATATTGTTTACAATAACATTGTTTTATTGATCGAGTGAGTGAAGCGAACGAGATCTCCGTGTAATGTTGGGAAATTCGGCACTATATGTATGTAGGTATGTGGCAATGTTTGTGACGGCATAATCTAATAATAAATAATAATAAACTCTTGAATGGCCTATTCGATTTTGATGAAATTGAAAATGCATAGAGATATCATAAATATAAATTGAGACTTTTGATAAATGGGGTAGTTTTTTGAGATATTGGGATGTTTTTTTTATTATTATTATACGACAGGGAAGCGCTTGGCCTTCATCTCACCTTAGTGTCTAGTGCGAGTTTAATACTTGCTCAATACCTGCTCAAACGCGTTTCACTGTATAATAAATAATATTAGGTCCTTACATATGAAATTGGCGTTTTGTATGGGAGAAACATAAAGGCAATTTTTTCATATTAAAATATATTTTATTAATCAAAGTATGTACCATTGCTATCTATACACTTTTGCCATCTTATAGGTACTTCATTGATCCCTTTACTAAAAAAACCATTCGGACGGGAATCAATGAAATCTTTGAAAGCGGTTTGGACTGCCTCATCGGAATTGATTTTTTTTCCTTGCAAGAAGTTATCCAAATTTCGAAAAAAATGGTAATCTGTTGGAGCAAGGTCCGGAGAGTACGGTGGATGTCTTAGACATTCCAATTGAAGTTCCTCTAATTTGGTAGTCGTCTGTTGGGCCGTGTGTGGTCTAGCGTTGTCTTGAAGCAGCAGTGGCGTAGAGCGATTGAATAGTCTCGGTTGTTTAACAGCGAGCTTTTCCATCATAGTTTGCAGTTGCTGACAATAGACATCAGCCGTAATCGTCTGACCAGATTTAAGAAAGCTATAGTGTACGACACCGGCACTAGTCCACCAAACGCTTACAAGTAACTTTTTTTGAGTCAATTTTCGCTTGGGGCAAGATTTTGCTGGTTCACCAGGGTTCAGCCATTGCGATGAGCGTTTACGATTATCGTACAGGATCCACTTTTCATCACATGTAATGATCGATTTAAAATTCCTTCATTATTGTGCCGGTTGAGTAATGTAACGCAGCAGTCGACGCGCGTTTGTCGGTTTGCTTCACTCAATTCATGAGGTACCCACCTTTCAAGCTTTTTCACCTTCCCAATTTGCTTCAAGTGGATTAAAACGGTTTTGTCACTAACACCGCAGCCTGCAGCTAACTGTGATGTGGTTTGCGATGGATCTGCTTCCACAATAGCCTTCAATTCATCATTATCGACCTTGGTCTCCGGCCGTCCACGGGGCTTGTTCTGCAGGTCGAAATTTCCAGAACGAAAGCGTTGAAACCAAAAACGCACCGTGTTTTCTTTTGCGACACCACCACCATACACATCATTAATCCTTCGAGCCGTTTCTGCAGCACTGGTGCCACGGTGGAACTCGTACTCGTTAATAATGCGATATTTTAAGTTTTCCATTTTGTGAAATGAGTGACGCAGAAAAAAAAAGCAAAAGAGAAAAAAACAAATGAATTACGGTTTTCGAAAGACAAATGCATGAGTAAATAGCTGTTTAAATTTGAATTCGGAATTCCTAACCAAAGAGGAGATATTTAAGATCAAAGTGGCCAGTACGACAAAACGCCAATTTCATATGTAAGGACCTAATACCTGGTCACCATTTTTAGATTGCAACTCGCACTAGGTACTCAGGTTACAAGTTAATAGCCTAAACAACCTCAGATTAGCAACTAAACGCAACTTTACTCTAGTTTCGAACTAGATATCGATAAAGTTATAATATAGATATAGTTATAATAAAGGTGACATTGCTGTGCGCTCAAACACGACGCTTACGACCACCAGATTACAACAATACGCGCGAAATTCTACGTTTTATTTTTTTACGGTAAAACAAATATTAACTTTGAAAATCTTAAAACACAGAGCGTCTGCTGTATACTGTGTTTATTTACTGTACAAAGTGTTGAGGCCTAATTTAGCGTACTTATTGAATGGCGAACATTTTAGGGACAAATTAGAGTCAACTTTGGATTTTTTTTCTATAGAGAAAATTTTATGAAATCGTGTTTTCGAAACACAAGCGTTCTAGCATCAATCCTGAACTATAACATATATTAATTTCAAAGTAAATGCTACAGTATTGTGGAAGATATGATCGCTGAAGCTTAGCTATTTCACATATCATAGACTCTTCAGATAAGGCCGAAGGTGGAGGCGCACTTCACCCGAAATCTTCAACAAACTGAGGAACTGGCTATCTTACCTCTAAATGTCGGAACACAACAATTTTATAATTGCTTGGTACACAAGCGTACAAAATTAGTTTTATTTTTTGTACGCCTTTAAGTTTTCTTATCAACCTATTAATTAAAAAATAACACAACTATTCTGAAATAGTTTTGTTCTGGAATTTGGATAGCAAGCTCCTCAGTTTATTGAGGATTCCGGGTCAAGTGCCCTTTTACCTTTGGCCTTTATCATAACTTGAAAATCAGATGAGATGAAGGCTAAGTAGTACGATAAAAAAAACTGCTTGTAAATAAGTATAAACACAATAATATAAAGCAGACTCCAAATATACTATTTATCCAAGGAGCGATACTTACTCAAAAATATATGCAAGTTTAGTTTTTTCACCTCAATAACAATAACAAATGGTAGGTAAGTTACTAATGTTGCTGGTGCGGCGGCTGATTCGGCCGAGGATCACAAAAGGCGCAAATATAGTGGTCTCGACAGAGCTTACCTATTTGAGCCTTTTGGGGTGGAGACCTTGGGTCCGTGGGGAGCCGGTGCCCTCCGGGTTTTCAAAAATATTGCGGGGCTTTTGATTGAGGCGACACGTGACCCAAGGGCTGGCTCTTATTTAGGCCAGCGAATTAGCATAGCTATTCAGCGTGGCAATGCAGCCAGTGTCTTGGGCACGCTTCCGTCTGGTACTGGTCTGGAACAGTTGAGTTACCTATAGGCCGTTTGTAACGGTCCTTAGGTAATCTGACTGATTCCTTTGTACTTAGTTAGTTTAATTTATTGAATAAATGTAATAAATATTAGGATAAATATATATATTAGACATTATAAAAAAAAAAAAAGTTACTAATAAAATATTAATCAAATTATTTTTGTGTAAACAAAAAAATACTCGCGCGCGAAGCGGTTTTCTTCCTCATTTATAATGCGCACCGCGAATGGAACGCTTTGCCTGAGTCTGTGTTTCCCGAACACTACAACATGGGAGTCTTCAAGTCAAGAGTGAATAGGTACCTTCTGGGCAAGCGTGCTCCATCGTAGGCGTACCATCATTGCTTAACATCAGGCGAAATAGCAGTCAAACGCAAGCCTATCACATAAAAAAAAAGAGACAAAATGTCAGGAAATAACATTTTTATAGTCCTTCTGATTTAATTTTAAATGAATACGTCTATGAATTCCACTCAGTTTCTTCAAACAAGAAGTATTTCAAACCATTACGAAGGCTCCTAAACAATATCCGTCGCAAAAAAACTGGTGATGAAATTTTAGTTTTTTAACTTCTCACGTGGAGTCAGAAACTAATTTATTAGTCCACAGAATAAATAGCCTGGCGCGGACAGGCGTGTCGAAATATTTTGTTTTAAATTATCTACGTGATATTCGGAAAACGGTGACCATGGGCCCGTTTCGTAAAACGATTGCAAGTCTGTTATATGATATGATTAGTGAAACGCCAGGGACATTTTAGAAGTGAAAACTTCTTTAGTCGCATTGAGAGATTTTTGGAGGCAATACTTATGGGTTCGCATTACCGACATATGTATTTGTTTAGATCCTCGATCATAAATACAAAAATGGAAAACAGAAATGAGTATTCTTCTATAGTTTCACTTCAGTCATATGTGATCATAGCGCCACCTACCGGGTTCAGTTGTGAATCATAGAATCCACTCGAAATTGGTCCAGTACTTAGGAGTTAAGTGACAAACACACGTTAAGAAGAAATTTATATGTATGGAAATATAACTATCTATAGCTGTAGACATCGCTTTTCGTAAACTGTAGTTATAGGTCAATCACCAATCTATCTACCAAGTATGGTGATTATGGCAAAACCCTCCAATTTTGGAGGTGGCTCCGTCCAGCAGTGGATATTAATGTCCGTTGATGTGATGTGTAGTTATAGGTAGATTTAGAGATTATGAACAAGCCGCACAGCTCAGTTTTTATTCGTTCTGCCTTCTGTGCTGTAAGACGTGGGTTCGATTCCCACCCAGGGCAAGCATTTATGTGATGAATATAAGTTTATCCTGTGTGTATTGTATGATATAAATATCTATTTACAAAAATAGCAAATAAACATTCCATTTGTAATCTACATAGCTCCCATTTTACAAACTTTGCTTAACTTGGGGCTTAATGGCATTTTATGAAATGAATGTCCTGTGATATATCTAATTTATATAAAATAAAACATGTAATTAAATAATAATCATATCTAACAACTTATATATATATAGCACAAATCAAAGACACATGGGTTAACTTAATGCTATGAAGCATTTTATTTCTGATATAGTATGGAGTAGATCAATGAAAATAACACTTACAAAGGTCATAAGCATAACTCTATTCAGTATGTTTCTAGTATCATATTTTTTATATCATAAAAAGATATATTTATTGAATCCTTCTCACAACTATTGCCGGTTCGAGTTTAGACCATCACAAGGAGAATGGCAAGAATCGCGGGCTTTTTTGCTTTTTTTTCAGCAATAAATAAGTTTAATACGGTATCTTTTTCAATTTTATCATCCTTACGATGAAATGCAGCCCAAAAACCACTTACTTTTCAACTAACTATTGGCCTATCTAGACACACTCCATCATTGACCCCGCCAGTTTAAACTTTTGAGGTCAAGGTCAAAACTATTAGAATAAACTTACTTTATAAATTAAAAAAGCGACCTAGATAAATAAATCTTTTGAAAACGCTAGATTAAGTTAGGTTAGATTTAAAAATGATATTATGTCATATGATGAGTTTACGTAGTAGAGGAAAAAGCTAAAGACTTTCTTCGAATAGACCCGTTTTGCTAGCTGAGACAAAAGGTTGGGGCGTTACTAATTTAGAAGGTTGGTAAGACATGAGTTCATTAATATCCGGCTAAGTCATCTGTGGTATTTCCCATCTGGGATTTGTTATGAATTACCAATACTTAGTAATAATAATAATAATAAATCGTATATTTGACATAGTAAATAATTTTACAGATGTATTTTATGAATCCATAGGCTCCCGTACTAGTGGAACTGTGTTTCAGGAGCCATTGGCTTCTCCCAATTGTATTTATGTGGTACCTTTTATATGTATATATTGTATATGTCTGCCTCAATCATTATACAAAACTACAATTCAAGTTTATTAATTTGACTCAATCAGTGGACGGATAGGAAATATACGTTTTTTTTAATAAACTGAGGAGAGCATTGACTCAATGCTCTCATAATCAAGAGTTTTGAGTCAAGATATAATTATATTTTTAATTACATATCTCATACCCTATCATTTAGTATCACCTATAGAGATAGACTGAGAGACATGTATGTGGGTTTTTCAACATTTTAACCACATGTTCTTAGTAATTATGATGGAATCAATTAAATTAAATACAGAAAAATGTTACATCTCATTTACTACAGAAAAATAATTAAGCTATTTTATTCCGAAACATTATACTTTTCTATTCACCGAATGTCTCTTGTCTGGGTGTGTACAGGAAAACTTAAGTAAGTACCATTTATACTAAATACTAAACATACTTACGAGTATATAACGACATAGAGTATATTACAAATTCCAGTGATTTCCTAAGCCTCTTCCGTAGAACTCTGTTTGAATGTTGCTCGATTTACGAATATCGAATGAGAATCTATTATTGAAAAGAAGGAAATAATATATGTAGATGTAATGTAAGTAGAAACACGGTATTAATGTTTGTTATTTTATTGAGGTGAGGTTATTTCGACACTCAAGAGCAGTATAGCTCCTTGTGAAAGGGCTCGTCCGGGGAAGTACTACCACCATACCTATTTCAGCCACCAAGCAGCATTGCTGTGTGCCGGTTTGAAGGGTGTGGTTGCCGGTGAAATTACGGGCACGCGGGTCTTAACACGCCCTCAAGTTGACGGGAGCAATGCAGTGCCGTGTAGGCTGTGGATGTGACATACGCAGTAAGGAATTGTTGTAGGCAAAAGATGCACTTAACATTAGGTGGACTACTTGCTTATTCCGTCATCTAGTTGTATAAAAAAACAAAGTCTTCCTGTCTTCCTTGATACAATTCCTTAGGTGTTAAGCGTATCTAGTAAAAAGTTCAGTAATGCATTACGCATACTGAACTTTTTACAATACTAATACCTGCGTGCGAATACTTTATACGAAAAGACATAAACTTCTGTAGACTTCTATGCATTAAATAAGTATATTATAAATAGTGTGTATATTTGTAGCATAGCTGTACATAATGTATAAATAGTCAATTAAGCTAGACCCCTATTGATATGCGCACCACAAACCACCTCCTTAGCCATATAATCGGCTTGTTCCTCACGGCCAAACTATTTCGCCTAACTGATTTGGCTACTAATCTACTAACAACTAACATAATCCTCATGGCCGAACTCGTGTCAAAATAGGCAAAGCAAGTACAGCTAGCTACTTGGTCAAATGAAAATACCTCTGCAATACTTATGATGTCCTGGTACTTCAAATATTAATTTACATCTATTGGTCATGAAGGATGAATTAATTAGGTCTTCTAAATAATTTTGCAAAACCATTTTCTCATGGTTAAGAGTTGAAAAAACCTTTCAAGCGATTTTCGAACTTATGAACATTTTTAAAATTTTAAGTTTTTTGTAATTTTTTTCTAAGGTGCTTTTGATTTGGAAAATAATCGAAACCTTAAATATCAATAAGGTCGAAAATCGCTTGAACGGTTTTTTTAACATGTGTAACCATGGGAAATTTGTTTTGCAACATTATTTCGAAAACATGATTTGTCCTTCATGACGACAACGGATAAAATGTTTTGAAGTAGGTACCAGGACATACAAAGTATCGCAGAAGTATTTTGATTTAAGCATGTAGAAACACCTGCAACTCTGCAACGTTTCTGATGTCCTGGTCTTTTAAGTTAAATCCAAAACACAATTCACACATAGTGCATAATTGCTATTGGCTAAAAGATATAGGTAATACGTACTATACTATAATACGTACGATAGTACGTACAAAATAAAAAAAAATAGGTGAAAAATAAAATCTAGCTTTTTCCAAGAAATGTCCAATGCTGATTTCACATGAGAGGCATTGTCAAAGAACTACAAGAATTTATTCATAAGTAGGTAGTAGGTATCCTCTAAGTATCCTCTCTGCGGTGTCGAGTGTACTTTGCCTACTCGTATTTTGACACGAGTTCGGCCATGAGGATATGTTAGTCCGCGTAGTCAAATCAGATAGGCGAAATAGTTTGGCCATGAGGAACAAGCCATAAAATCTTCTCCATCCAAAGGTTTTCTGGAAGAAATCGATTCTAAGCGATAAGACCGCCCATTGTATATTCCATTTTATAAGTAATCCAGTTTTATTTTTAAGGTGTGCAATAAAGTATTTGCATTCATTCTTTCATTATATGTATACAGCGAAGTCTAAATGTCAAGCAAGCTGACATTATACCATCTACATAATAATATTTATAGAGCTTTCTTTCTTTGTTCTTCTTAAGCTGAGCCACGGATGTGTTCGAAGGGTAATTGACTGATTGGTATCGACAACGACATATGTTCGGCTGGTACAACGTGATTTCCGTCGAAATATAACTAATTTGACGTGTCTAAAGACCCCTTTGGAGTTAATGAGTTTGTGGTTCCCAGTTTTTTGTTTTCCAAATCTATAATTTGACGAAAATATACTTTAATAAGGCTCCCACTGTTTTGATTGATGGTTTCGTCAGAAATTACGGTTTTCTGTTAGCTTTTTAACTCGATGAATGCTGGGGGCGCGGTTCTACGTTACACATCGACAACTGAAAATCCGACTTTGGCTTTTGTGTTCCCTAATAAAATACGATGCGACAGAATTAGTTAAGATGGTGGTAGCTAGCAAGGCGGACTTAAACAAAGTCCTACCACCAACCAAACCAAGCACAATATATTGTGCTCCCCATGGGGATCGAATCCGGGACCTGTGTGGGGTGGGTTGAACCACTAGACCACAGAGGCGGTTAAAAGGTGTTTTCCGGCATTTCGAGCTAAGATAGCCAGTTCCTCCGTTTGTTGAGGATTCCGGGTGAAGTGCGCTTACCTTTGGCCTTCATCGGCGTGGCCCAGTGTTGATATATCAGTTGACAGCTAAATGGTGATTTCTCAATGTTATCAAACTGCCTATTTGATAGCTAGGTAATAATAAATGTTTTAAGATAGCACTGAGTATTTAGTTTTATGATGTACCTACTCGTTACGTTATTCAAATTATTATAAACTCTGTATACCTTAATATCATTAGACTAACTATGTACAAAGGAATCAGTCAGATTACCTAAGGACCGTTACAAACGGCCTATAGGTAACTCAACTGTTCCAGACCAGTACCAGACGGAAGCGTGCCCAAGACACTGGCTGCATTGCCACGCTGAATAGCTATGCTAATTCACTGGCCTAAATAAGAGCCAGCCCTTGGGTCACGTGTCACCTCAATCAAAAGCCCCGCAATATTTTTGAAAACCCGGAGGGCACCGGCTCCCCACGGACCCAAGGTCTCCACCCTAAATATTAAATGGATCATCAAAAATTAACTAGCGCGAGTTTCTTGCTTTTTTCTCCTAGCGTGCTGGTCGCGATTCCAAAGAGGCAGTAGATTTGACGTTCCAAAATTATCCTAAAAAATCTTAATGAATATTTTTTTTTGACTTTGACTTTGACTCCATAACTAGCTATCTTTGAAAATCAGATGAGCAGACCAAGTAGGTGGTTGGCCTTGGATGGAGAGGTCTCCGTCGTAAAATAAATAAATTTGCTATATGTATGATTGACGACGGGCTTTGGAATGCTGCTTTCACATGCCGCATACGCAACTGAATGTCGATTTCTTTAAATAATTTTCGGTCGTGTGTCGTCCCGCTTTGGGAACTATTAGCGTCTGTAATGGCACGTAATGACAATAATATAATCGACGCAATAACTGCCCGTTTTGGCTGCAGTCGGCAGTGCCACCGCCATGTCGCACGCCGCAGCTTCTACTACGAGTATGTTTGGAAATAACTCGATTCGAGTAGTTTTTTTTTATTGTACTACGGGGACGCGCTCCTCAACAAACCCTCGACAAACTGAGGAACTGGCTATTTTACCTCTAAATGCCCGAACACAACAATTTCAGAATGGTTATTATAGCGACAGATTTAGGTAAGATGGTGGTAGCTAGCCAGGCGGACTTAACAAAATCCTACCACCAACCAAACCAGGCACAATATTGCTCCCCCTGGGGATCGAACCCGGGACCTCTGGATCTGAAATCGGTGGGTTGAACCACCAGACCACAGACGCGGTGCGAGTTTTCTATACCTCAGGTCTAAAAACAAAGGATTTTGAATTATCCGCTCGAATGCGTATTACTCGTACCTTAAACTCCACCATAAAGCAGCATCTTGCATTCAGCGACTCGTTGTCTGTCATGATCGTAACGAACAGAGCTGCTATTAGTTTGAATAGCTAACGTATGATCCAGAGATATGTGTGAAAATAGAAGTTTAGCAAGGCGTGAAATATATTTTCTTTTAGTTATATTCTTTTGGCACGTTTGAGAAAAAAAATGAATCCTATTCACTATTCATTTAGTCTACAAAACTCGATCGCAACTCATTTTGAACAAATCTTAGTACGCAAAGCATAATCGCGTGTTTGCGTCAATTCAGGTCCCAGGCCGTGTCGCCTTAAGGTTACGCTTAGGGTGACTGCGGTACATACCAGCGTATCGTGATTTGCGCTGAAGAAATACTTAAACGTCATTTGCGTTGACGCACCTTTTAATTTAACGGGCCCTCAAGGGCAGAGGGCAGGCCGTATCACGATCGCCAGAACGCGAGTGAATTTGACAAAATTCTTGCATTTATCGTTTAACTGTTATTTGCGACACAATCGGGTAAAGATCGTAAAATATTCGCGCGTGCCGCTATTAATTCGTTATGTATTTTATGCGAGGGAAGTTATTTTATAATTTCTGAGCATGATTTAATAATACGCTGTCCCTGTTTCCTCTGTGTAGGATCGTGATTGTGTGCTTTCTGTCATTCTTGTCAATTTTTTTTTGTTGCTGATAGTGAAAAAAACGACGAGAGCCAGGAGTTCCAAGTCTAATAGTGCTACGTTAGTATTTTATTATCTGTGCCAGTACTAATGATATGGGTGGCTTCGAATCGATGTGTTTTGTTAATGTTATTCATTTTCTTTATGTATAAAAAAGTAGCTGCTTTATCTGTGAGGTATAGTATACAGTTTTATGCTATGAACCTAAACGTAAGACTTTGTATTCCCTCTGGTTTTGGACCTCTGGGTCTATCCATTAGTGTGCGGATATCGGTAAATGGTTCATCTGCTACTCTTCTCTCTTTTGATGCAAGATCCTGACTGACTTCAGATTTTTGGTTACTTTGGCTTAGTATTTTATTTTCTGTGCTTTGGCTTTCCTACAGATTTTACTACGCAGTGAAGCTCCAAGCATAGTTATATAAAGCCCGCTGTGCATCGTTGATCTTATGATTTTTTTATTGATGATGGGCTAGTTCTTGCCTTCGAGGCTTGCCTGGGCAAGGATGAGGTCTACGATCGAGAGCGTTCCCAGAAAATGCCGATAATCTCACATTTTAATGGTATTTTTGGTGTTGTTTGAAAGTTAGCGAGTTACTTCATTTTGGTTTCATTATTTCATCACAAAGCACCATCTTCGCCAATTTGTGGCATCTAACTTGCAACAGGTAATGAAAGACACCCACCAATTTGTTACTAGGTATACCACTAGGTCTATTTGGTAAAGTTGTTTTATAACTGGTTGATGGTTTTGTACTTATGTTGTTCAGGTTACTTACTCACTTATTAATATTATTATTATTTATAGATGCTACAAATAAAGATTTTTTCTATTTTTATTTCTATTTCTAGTCCCTAAAGCAAGCTTGTAATAATGGGCACTGGATTATGGATATCACAATACGTTTTTTTTTAATTGTACGACGGGAAGCTCTTGGCCTCCATCTCACCTGGTAACAAGTTGAGATAAGGCCGAAGGTGGAGGCGCACTTCACCCGGAATCTGCAACTAACTGAGGAACTGGCTATCTTACCTCTAAATGTCGTTCACTTTTGTCCAGATGTGCCAAAAAGAGAGGTAGAAGTGGTATTTGAAATGGCTATTACTATGATCTCACCTGCGCCTGCTTCGGCACCGGCAGTATCTAATGAGCCCTTGGAATGCGACGCCATGCGTTGTAACAAGCGCGCCGGCGCGTCTCGCTCGCTTCTCGATAAACTCTTTATATTTATTGGATTTTTACTGATATGGTACTTAACTTAAATTAAGAGAGTTGTAAGAGAATTTCATACAAAATGTTAAATGCCTACCAGCTTGTGGGAAATTCTTACGGGATACGGGAACAAAGTTTTCTGAAACATGTGGGTCGTTTGCACGTTTATTTTCATTTGAGTGTCAACAATCGTTTAATTGACATATTCACCATTTACAGAATATTACCGAACGTCATCATTGTAAAATTCAAAGGGGTTTTTATTGTACGACGGGGCAGCGCTTGATCTTCATCACCCGGAATCCTCAACAAACTGAGGAACTGGCTATCCTACCTCTAAATGTACTGCCCCTGGGAATTTATCCAGGGACCTCTGTATCTGAAATCGGTGGGTTCAACCACCAGACCACAGGGTGAGGTGATGTTCGATTTGCGATTGATGTATTCCAATTTGGAATGTCACGATAGGTAGGTACAATATTTCAACAGATGATCACAAACCAAATTATCCCTACATGGCGACTACATCCATTTATTTTGCTAAAACATCAGATTATACCAAACATACCGAGTAACATTAATATTGGACAGAAACAATAAAAAGTTGAATAATAACTGGGCAACTGAGTCACAGTACAACTGCACTGCCACAACTACCTGAGCAACCTTAAAACCTTAACCTTTTTAACCGCCTTTGTGGTCTAGTGGTTCAACCCACCGATTTTAGATCCAGAGGTCCCGGGTTCGATCCCAAGAGGGAGTTACAATATTGTGCTCGGTTTGGTTGGTGGTAGGACTTTGTTTAAGTCCGCCTGGCTAGCTACCACCATCTTACCTAATTCTGTCGCCATAACAACAATTCTAAAAATTGTTGTGTTCCGGCATACAGAGGTTAAAGCCAGTTCCTCAGTTGTTAAGGACTCCGGGTGAAGTGCGCCTCCAACTTCGGTTCGGCCTTATCTCAACTTGTAACCAGGTGAGATGAAGGCCAAGCACTTCCCCCTCGTACAATAAAAAAACCTCATCTTAGTATGGGGCGGGGCTATGCTTTGATTGTCAGGTGGTTTACATGATATTTTCACAACATTGTTATACCTATACCTGAAATATTACGCTTTGTTGGTTCACATTTGAGGCGTGATTTTAGAAAATATTCCCAAATTTTGGGTGCATGCAAGCTAACCTGTTGGTTTTCTCTCGCTTCTCGGCAGCATTGTTTAGTTCATGACTTTGTCTCTTAGAGGGCGCTATATATATAATTTTAACGTGACGTTGCATGCCTGTAACCAGCGGACTATTCAAACGCTTTCAGAGACACTTACCTAGTGTATAAGCTATGAGGGAACAGATGTACATTCATACATAGATACAATTTCTTCGCCGTAATCAGGTAATAATTAACACATGGTACATACTGAATAAATAATATTACTTCGGAGAGGCCATAAGTAACTGAGCAACGATGATGTAAAATAATGGGCAGGCATCGTGTTGGTCAGCTACTTGTAGTAACAGAGCCCGATACCCGCGTATCTGACAAAAACATCGCGTAACCTGCAGCCGTATCGCATTACACATAAAATATTTGTTATTTATTGTCTGTAATTAATTTAAACACACGGGAGTCTCAAAAACAAGTAGCCTACAAGCATAACAGGAAGATGTATATAACTCAATCGCTTTGCCCACCTCTCGCGATTTGTTACAGTCCAGATTGGATCGGAGTCACAGGGACGAATCTAGGGGAAAATATCTGGAACCATATTTTGGGGGAACTTGACGGAAAACCTTAAAATATTCAAGGCACAAAAACGCTGCCTAAGACATGTGGATCATTTTATTGTACATAAGGAACTTACACCGCTTCTCATCTATTTAAATTCACAGTGGCTTGTAAAACGCATGCACTGTCAGTGAGTGAACTCAATAATCGTCTAAAATATATTTTAGTCAAAAAGATATTTTGGAATTGTTACATGAATTTCTTGCCGACATTAATGATGTTGACATACTCAATTGATTTCATTAAGATTTGTATATGGATTGTATTTTAATAATATATTTATTCACAAACATTTAAAATAATAATGTACAATTTGACTAACTATGTACAAAATAAACAGTCGGAACTAAGGACCGTTGCAAACGGCCAATAGATATTTCAACATTTGCAGGTCAGTCAAACTTATTAAAATAAAAAAAAAACATTATTCGGGTACCAGATGGCAGCGTGCCCAAGACACTGGCTGCATTGCCACGTTGAATAGCTATGCTTATTCGTTATATAATTGGTAATTAAACATTCTTAACGACATTAATATTTGAATCTAATTAGACATTTATTTTTACATTGAAAATAGTTAAAAGTCCCATATTAAAAAGTTAAAATATGGTTGTATGGTTGACGGTACGTCTGTTCATAGGTCGCTATGAAACAGGAAGTTCCATATTTCCACTTTTGCATCAGTTCTATGATGTTTTCAAAATAATTATACCCCCCCCTTCTTGCGCTTACCTACTAGATCCAGCCCTGGATGTGCTTGCGCACAATATCATCCAGTGTTCCACTCACAGTAGCTAATGTCTTAACACGATACGGTATCAGTAGCTGGAAGCTGCATGGAAAATGTCCTCCCATTATGTTCTCCATTACCTGATGAAAAGATACTCATTCAAATGATTTTTTCTTATTTTTTTTATTTTAATAGTATTAGTAAAAATGTTGACTATGGATGAGAGTGAGCAAAGGCGTTCAAAGTAAAAAGTTCTTATTACAGCAAAATAAAGCCTTACAGCACAGCTCAGTAAGTAGTAGTAGGCTGTGTGTTCGATTCCCACATAGGACCAACATTTATGCCATTAAATTAGATGTTTGTTCTGTGTTTGGGTGTGACATTGTTTAACATGTCTGCATCTAATACAAATGTAAGTAAGTTTTCGTTATAAAAGTTGAAAAGAAGAACCTAATCTAAATAAATACTAAACAATATAAATTAGTATTTTGCCTTAAATTCCAAGGTTTGGCTGGCGCGTTTATTTGAGTATACATTGTACTTGACACTTATTAACTATATGACTTATTGAGAATCCAACACGTTTTCTGGGGATCGAGCCCGGGACCTCTGGATCTGAATTCGGTGGGTTGAACCACTAGACCACAGAGGCGGTTATTTTACCTGGTTTTAGAGAACTCAGACAGCCTGGCAACTCGCCGTTCATATTCTTGGCTCTGATAATTGCGTCAACAAGTTAATCATCACCAATGAGTCTAGCAGCATGACGCTCAATCGATTTCAAGGCTCTGAGCTGACTTGGATGAGCTATCCCAGACATGGAAGCAGTACTCCATAAAAGATCGGATCTGAGCTTTCTACAAACTTAAAAGCTGTCCTTTAGCCGTACAGCAAGAATACCCTCTTGATGGCTGCGAATTTAGCCTTAGTCTCGATGAGAGTTCAACGCCTGAAAGGGTCAAGCTATCATTTAACTGGAGTAAAGTGCCGTTAAAATATGCGGGACGAAATTAGCTCTTTTGCAGAAATCACAAACGGTGGAGTGAACTTTACCAGCAGACAGCAGCGGACCTGGCTCTCCCGGTGGTTGCTAGCCAGTTGAACCTTTACAGGTCTTACCAGAAGTGGTTATTGTCATTAAGCCAGAACCGCAAAGAAAAGCCAGCGATTCCGTTGCTCAGGGCCACTTGGAGGCAGATCAAACGTACCCTAAATTTTACAATTTTTAGATAATTTCCAAGGTTTGACGGAAACGAGCATTGTAAAATCCTGGTCGTTTCGTCTAGTAAGGTACGCACAAGGCAAAAACGCTGTGTGTGAGAAAGTAAATTGAAAATAACCGATGTACGAACCTCATCAGACCTCGTTAGAGTAATAAGCAATCATTTAGAAATTGAATCATCATTGCTGTTGATTTGCATTGCTGGGAACAGTTTAAAGTAGTCTCTTTAAGAGGCACGTAGAGACGCGACAGACATACTGCTACTGCATCAGCCTCTATCATCTATCAAAGCTGACTGCTAACTTGCTTACCAAGTGGTTGAGGAATCCTCGAAACAGTTGAATCAATTGTTGCTGAGTTACACATATTGTGTGCTGAAGCACGACGTTTACACTCGGTATGCGATAGTCTGATGAGTCTTTTACTTATGCGAACTGTGGATATCGTGATAGAGGATAAAGGATCTCACGAGAAGTAGAGCAGTATCTTGCTTTTGTATGCTGTTTTACTCCTTATCGCAATCATCAGATAAGAATCATCTAGGTAGTGGTGCCCAGCATGGCGATTATGGAAAAACTTTTCAGCTTTGGACCTCCTTGTGGTCTACTCCGGGCAACGGAATCGTTGGCTTTTGCTAGGAATTACGACTGAATGATCCCAAGTCTGGTGGACCTGCAAAGGACCGTCTGGCTAGCGACCACCCTCCTCCCGAGGTCCAGTGCTAAATAGTTCCTTGTGTTTCGATGCGCAGGAGAGCACTCTGGGTAAACTCGATCCATTGTACACCTCATTGCCTGTGCAAGATTTGGAGTCAAAAATTCACCCATTTTCATTTAGAAAAGGAAGCCCTGTCCAGCTGTGAGTTGTTGACACATTGTTAGAAATATTCAAAAGCTAGGCGTACCCATATACATTTATTTTCTGAGACGCAATAGAGATGTGGATATCTGTAAAAGAACCAAACTCACTGCTATAGCCCTCAGAGTTAGGAGGCTGCATAGGCCGTGGGCAGGCCACATAGCTTGCAGAATCAATAATTGCTGGGGTTGTAAAGGTTCTTCAAAATGGTGTGTGGGAAGACCCCCCAACTCGATGAATCGACGATATTGTGGTGGTCGCGGGGAATCGAAGGTTGAAGGAGGCTCAGAATCGCTATTTTTGGCTTCGATTAGGGGAGGCATATGTTCAGCAGTGGAAGCGTGTGGGATATGATGTACATTAGGTACAAAGGACAACGACTCGAGTTAATTAGTAGCAAGTAACCGCTTAAATTGAGTACAAAAGCAACGTTATCCGAATCTCGGCACTATTAGAACGATTACGATGTAATTGGCATCAAACAGTTCCCATCATGATTGGTATAATGAGATCCAAATTGATAGATTCGAATGATAGCGATACCTACATTCAATTTATCTGAGCTAGAGTTGGGGTCAACAGTGCGGCTCTCTTTTCACTTTCTGACTTACCCACTTACGTCAGTAATGTAAGACTAAGAATAGGAATAGTTTATTTGGCACAGAATGTGAAAAGAGAGCTCATGTGATCTTGAATGAGGGAGAGCTCACATGAGCTATCATGCCGGTATGTCACCCACAGAATCTGTCAACATTCGCTCAGATAGAACCCCGTGTGGTTTTAGACAGTCAGCCTGGAGTAAGCTCCATTCCTCTCAGATCGAGAGGAACCTCATCATCACGAGTATCCTCAAAGTTTTCCACAGGTAAGACAAAAAAATGAGTGGGCTTAACTCTAGCACAGATAATGGTATTCCTTTCATGGTGTCGAAATAACAGCATTTGCAATTGCTAACATTTTTTTTAAAGAACAACTAAATGAGAATTTAGTTTGATTTGTAACCCCCTCTATGGTCTAGTGGATCACCCATCGGTGTTAGATCCAGAGGTCCCGGGTTTGATCCCCATAGGAGTACAATATTGTGCCTGGTTTGTTTGATGGTAGGATTTTGTCTGACTAACTACCACCATCTCACTATAACAACAATAATTCTAAATGGTTGTGTTCCGGCATTTTAGATAAGATTCCAGTTCCTCAAACTCATCAAACCGGAACACAGCAATGCTGCTTGAATAGGTATGGTGGTAGTACTTCCCCGGGCGAGTCCTTTCACAAGGGGCTCTACTACTCCTAATGATCTATCCGGTTTAAAACAGATGTAGTTGAATAAGACTCGTCCCATCTCTAGTTAGTAAGTAACCTACTTAAAATGTAGGTACTTAATGGTACGTGATAACTACTTACAAGCTTATTAGATTATGCAATGTACTTGTTTGATAGTTCATAATTGGTTTTCTTATAGTTTATTTTTAAGAGTTTTTACTATCTACAAAAATTAACTTGGCGAATGACACGAAGACAAGAAAACAAATACCAAGTAATTACCTACCGAAAATGCTCTTAAAATAAATTGTAATTATAATTAATGTAGGTATGCCTGACTAATAATTCAATAAATTATGGCAATTTTATAATAATTTTATAACTCGAAATCCCAATAGGAAGCTATACGTTCTACAGCAAAACCTTTCTATCCAAGGGTTGCCAGGAAGAGATCTCTTTTAAAAGGTGTCGTAATACCTGAGTGTTCAGAATACCCATCTCGCCCTTAAAAACCCAAGCCTAACTTCATTGTCTTTAACAAGCCTCATAGCTCAGTTGGTAGTAACTCTGCCTTCTGCGCTGTAGGCTGTGGGTTCGATTCCCACCCAGGACAAACATTTGTGTTATGAATATAGATGTTTGTTCTGTGTTTGGGTGTTGTATCATATAGTACGTATGTATTTACAAAGTATTTAAGTATCCTATCCGTAATCTGGTTTCCATATTACAAGCTATGCTTAGTTTAGGGCTAGATGGCGCTGTGTAAATAGATGTCCTGTAATATTTACTTATTATTTATTTATTGTCACCCAAAAATAAGCATACTGAATCAAAGTTAATACCTAGTGGTTATTTATAAGATACCAAAGAATAAAAAAGTCATAATAACATTTCAGGTTAAAATTTCAGAGAATTTTGAGATGTCGTGAGGTTTTGGGATCACACGCGCTATATTTCATCGACAAAACCAAATGACTATAAAGTATTTAAGAAAACAACTATTCAGATTTGGGCGAGGTAATTTCGTGTTTCTTCCCGGAATGTTTGCCTGAGTGTGATCTTTATTTTTACAAATACCAGTTTTTTTTTACCTGGGACCCTACCGCCGACGGCGAAGCCGATCTCCATTGGCTTAAAATTAGCTTCATGAGAACTAGAAACGATTTTTACCGTCAAATGTACTGAACGGATAGGTTTCATAACATGTGTACACTTTTAAGATGGGAAATGCCATTTTGGATATGACACATACCCGGTAGTAAAAATCGTTTCTAGTTCTCATGAAGCAAATTTTAAGCTAATGGAGATCGGCTTCGCCGTCGGCGGTAGGGTCCCTGTTGACACTGGTGGGCAACTACTAGACCACAGATGCGGTTGAAAATTATTTCGGTTGTGCATTGACTGCCAGTTAAAATCAATCCGTAGTCATCTGCACAACGATATTCTTTAGTTATAAATGTATCATATAACGAACCTAATAGTTCAAGAAATGGTAGCCAGAAAACAGACCCCATTAAATAATACACGCTCAGAACCACGGGAGTAACAAGAAATTATTTTTATACCCATATAAATTTCACTTAAAGTGGACACGATTCCCTGCATAAATAGGCACAGTAGCTGTTCGATAAATCTTTACATTCGACGCCCCCGCAGACTGGCTGTAGTAGCTCAGGAGCACGTGGCGACTTTATTTCGCCATTCTTCGATTGGCTCGGGCTTTTTCAGAATTTGATTATGAATATTGCAGTGGCGATAAGATATTTTCTCAACTAGTAGCCAATACACTACCATAGTCACCCTTTTTTACACAGTTTTGTATGTATGAATCAAGAAAATATTCTCATCTCAATTTTTATGTAAACTACTTAACTTTTACTACGCGTCAGGCATTTTTTGAGATGGGGAAATACCATTGAACTACACCTTACCACCTTACCGACACCAATTTTGACACATTTGACTTTAAACAACGTGTCGTAAGAGGTACGGGTAAGAACCTTTCGAAAACGCCTCTACCTATAGACAGACGGTTGACAGCCGTAACTTCTAAGACGTCGCGGTGTCAGTTGTGTTGTATAAACAACCCTTATTCATAAATATCGCGACCAACGCGACAACATTGAGATTCAAGTACCAACAATTTCAGCTGTTCTCTTCGGCAAAGATCGACAAACTTCCAATTTTCATTTCTGTCGTCACTCTTGGAGTGCCACTGTTTTTTTTATCAAATAAACAACGTACACATTATAGATTTATTGCATTTATTACATATTCATAGTGATATACGGAAGATAGCAGTCATATGCCACTTTGCCCAACAGCATAATATCGCTTACTACTGTTAGCTTACCGTGGCAAAGTTATAATTCAAATATTTTAATCATGACATTGACATCATTATATGAAACTCATTCTTTGGTTTAAAATTTTGGTTCACCGTTGTTTTAGTTAACTGTGAAACTCAAATGGCTCTCGCTCTATTCAAACGATATCCTAGGTCAGGGCTGGCATTGTATGGAAGCTGTTGCCAGGTTATAGAATTGTCTGTATTCATTCACTTTGGTTCAACATTGGCGTCCGGTACATGTTTGGTAATAATTCTTAGCAGTATACCTACAGTATGAGACTTATATTTCAAATCTGTTAGTTTTGAGTCTAATATCTGAGGTTATTTACTTTGTTTGTAAAGTTTGATGCCTATGAATTCCTTAGCTCAACTGTCTAGAATTCAGATCTGAGATTCTAAGATAGTTGGTCCTTATGTTTTTGAAACTTTCCGTTTTTAGCCGCACCAGGAAGTGCAGGAGATTTGTTTGCCAGCCCTAAATGTGGAATGGAAAAGGCTATTTATATGAAGAGCTTGTTTTAATGCCACATAAGCAGTACAGGTAATAAGTCTGAATTCTTTGATTTCTTATCAAAATTATATAGATTAACTTGTCTACTTGTCTCGGTTTAAGCATATGAGAAATTTGCTACAGATGACTCAATAAGAAATAGGTATATATGTACGGTTATTACAAAGTAAACGAACAGAATTACAACCAAAAATTCACCATTTTAAAGATCTTTACGGCTGCTTTAAGATCAAAGTGGCATGAAGGCATTCAGCCCACCTAATGGAAAGCAGTTATAGTCATAGTCAAAGTATTTTAGCATCGCTTAGCCCGCAGCACCAGAATCATCACTTGCACGTTGATGATTCTTGAAACATTTCAAATCATTCTTTTTGAAAAGCCCTATACTGCAGCTTGTAGGGAAAACCTCGGCAGAGGATCACATTTTTATGGTTCGCAGGAGGAAGTTCCTTTTCAACCTTACGGTGCACGAAGGTATAATCTCCAAAGTGTGAGGATGGAATCTCTGTCCATGAGGAGCAGTGCGATGATACAACGCCACACACCAGATGATTGTACTTTAAGCTTTAGTTTTTAATAAATTCTTCGTGTTTTATTGTTTAACGCGTCATAATCATTGACCCTGACAACAGTGTAAATTAATTACCTTCACAGTAACGCTTTCTTAGTTGCCCTACTTATTTGTCACACGCATGTTGCCGCATAAAAATCGATTTTATAACCTGGAAATTGATTTGACTGATTGCATTGGATTGGATTGATATCAAATCCACAAGGTAGGTTGTAACCTGCCGTACGTCTTCGATGATGCTGTTATTGTACTTGTACAAGAATCGTGGTATTCAAGTCCACAGCACCACAGCTCCAAGTTCACGGTCTTGTACTGGCACCTTCGTGAGTCGAGGACTAAGCCGGGTTATTTATCGCCGCCCTACTACCCACAAGATTTATAATGGACAGCGGAAATCGCGACAATGCGACGCTTGATATCGCCTACTGTGTTTCATCTGGAGATACTCGCATGCACGGAACGTTGCAAATTGACCTGTCTTGTTATCGCAGTTTCGCAGTATCCTACCGTGATAGAAATTTGTAGTTTTTGAAGTGAAAACTTCTTTAGGCACGTTAGGCGTTTTTTGATATGGGAAAAAAACATTAAAGCTATTTCAATGGTGACGCTTACCGATACCACTTCTGAGACATTTGACTTTAAGCACATTGTCACGTTATCTTTACGATAATCAGAGGTACGGGTAAGGACCGTTCGAAGACTGCCTTTATCTATAGACAGACGGTTGACAGCCGTGACAGGTACAGAAAATAAACTAAAAACATCTGATTTACTAGAATTTGACCGGATGATCAGTTTGGTATATTGAAGCGATTTCAACGCAATGTTTTATTTGAGCAGTGAATTTGATTAAGCAGTGAAGGTACCGATATCGATAGATCTTCCGTGGAGACGCTATAAGTACGTTATCGCAGGTACCAACCGATGTCTGCCTGCTAGCCAAAAATCTAAGTTGATGTGACCAGTGTTTAATTACTTAAACTGCTACGAGGTCATTGCTTTACACTGCAAGAGCGAGTCATTGGGTCTAATGTCCTTCGCGGAGCCAAATCAGAGTGTCCACTGTTTATTGCCTTCATCCTGTCTCAGAGTATGAATCATCACTGCGCATGCGCAAGAAACACCTTGCGAAAATGTCATTGGTCCTTACAAGATGTCATTTTGACCAGGTGAATAGTCTGCGCATGCACATTGAGCTTTGGAAATATCAATAGACAAGCAGAACCTGTGTTTTTGGTAAAATCAAAACCAAAGGAGAGACATTTTTTTTAATTGTACACATTTTTTTCAGAATTGTCGTTAAGGCAACATAATTAGGTAAAATGGTGGTAGCTAGCCAGGCGGACCCAAACAAAGTCCTACCACCAACCAAACCAAGCACAATATATTGTACTCCCCATGGGGATCGAACCCGGGACCTTTGGATCTGAAATCGGTCGGTTGAACCACTAGACCATAGAGGCGGTTAAAAACATCGTGTAACAGTGATTACGTCGATGTATGGGTGTCATTTCGACCAGGTGAATAGTTTGCGCATGCACATTATACTTTGGGAACATCAATGGACAAATGGAACCTGTGTTTTTGGTGAAATCAAAAACAAAGGAGAGACAGCGTGTCTAGCAGTCGAAGCATCGATATGTCGGGTGTCGCCCAGGTAGCATGAATGGTGCGCAGGCGCCCCGCTGGCCGTGAGTTATGTGCACCCCCGCCGCGCCGCCGCTGCCTTCACACCTCCGCCCGCGTGTGGTCTGCGCTTTACGAGCCAGCCCTGGCTGCTGTACTTTCTGGATGATGCCATGCAGCAACTGTCAATTCAGCTGGTTTTACTTGGCCAGACATTAAAAGCTGTGGTTCTTATGTTCAGTAAGTAAAAGTCTCATGATTTGCCTTGCCTGGGCATTTGAGAGAGCTTTCATAGAAGTTACTTATTGGCATTAATGGTTTTATTAACTTCAAGTTCTTTAGGCTCAGGAAAATATATAAATAGACGAGTTTTTTTATAGGCTAGTTTTTAGGGTTGTAACCGAAAGTTACATAAGTACAACTACTAAACGAATCGAATTACTTACTAAGTCTCCGCTATCCTTCCGTCCATCAGTCTGTCTATTAGTAGTCTCTATCTGAAGGACCGTTATAAGTTTAAAAAAAATATTGAGTGTATATTTCTAGCCGTTATAACAACAAATGATAATTAAAGCTAACGTGAACCGCTTGAATATCGTTGAATAATACAAGTAAATAAAAAATATCGATCTCCAATGGGTCAGAACTCTCGTATCCGCACTTGACCGGTTTCTTTGTAGTTAAATAAAATTCACCGCCTCTGTGGTCTTGTGGTACACTCACCGGTGTGAGATCCAAGGGTCCCGGGTTCGATCCCCAGGGGAGTACAATATTGTGCTTAGTTTGGTTGGTGGTAGGATTTTGTTTAAGTCCACTGGCTAGCTTCCACCACCTTATCTAATCCTGTCGCCTTAACAACAATTCTAAAATTGTTGTGTTCCGGCATTTAGAGGTAAGATAGCCAGTTCCTCAGTTTGTTGAGGATTCTGAGTGAAGTGCGCCACCACCTTCGGCCTTATCTCAACTTGCTACCAGGTGAGATAAATGCCAAGAACTTCCCCGTCGTACAGTATAAATATCTCTCCTTTGTTTTTGGTGCTGAGATGCTTCCACCATCCTACCTAAGTCTGTCGACATAATAACAATTCAAAAAATATTTTGTTTTCGAATGCTTTAATGCTATGCTCTAAACGTTTGTGGAACTGGCTAGTTCCTCAAACAGTTGAGGATTCCGGGTGAATGGCGCTTCTACTTTCAGCCTTATCATGACTTAAAACCAGGTGAGATGAATGAAATGTGAGATGAAAACAAACACTTCCCCGTCGAATATTAACATTAGCACTGAGGGCCCAACATACAGTCCATGACTCGCTTATTAGACTTTCACAATTCTTTGGGAATGTTCACTAAATCCAAAGCACATTTGTTTTGAAAACTCTTTGAAAATGTCAAAGAGTTTTCAAAACAAAGTGGCTCTCACACCACATACCTGTTCGATATCCCCAAAATAACTAAATAACTGTCTAATACCTCTTGCACGTGCGGTCCCCGTGACACTTAAATCTTCCGCCGTTACTAGACATCCTTACCGTAAGATATTATAATATTAGTCACATTAGTGTGTAGGTATATTTTACTCGGGAATTATTTTATTTGTTAGACTTATTACGAGGTGCCCGGTTTCCTGCGGGACGCGATTGCCGATGCGATTTTATTGGACAGGAAGGAAATTCTATCGTAATATATTCAAAGTTAAACGATATTATTTATTCCTCGGCCCGTTTGTGAGGTCACAAGTACCTGAGCAGGTTGGTCGTATGGGTCGTTCTGGCAAGTAAAATATATTTCATATTATCAACGATTACGGCTGAATGACCAAACTCAAACTTGTTTATAAATATTTTTTACAATAAGGTATTTTGCTAATTGATATTGGTGTTAATCGATCTATTATCCTGAAAACTTAGTGATGAAAACAGTTCCTACTTATAAAAACCTTTACTAGCTTATTTAGCGGATTTCTTGATTATTATTATTATGTTTTCAGGTTAATAATGAATAAAGTAAGTAGCAGTAGGTAATACGTTAATTCGTTCAACACCAGGGTCCGTACTTTTAGTTACACAACAGTTTTAACATAGGTATATACAATTGACTGTATGTTACGCCGACATTACCTGCTTATCTCTGGTGGTAGAATCTGTAAAAGTCCGCCTGGCTTGCCATCCTGTCAAAGTCCGGCGCAAAGCAGGTCACCAAGGTTCTTCTTCGTTCTTCAAGCGCCAAGCTTCTGGGAAAGCTCCAACGTAGACCTAATCCTTGCTTTGGTAATGCCCAGGCAAGCTTCAAATTCCATAGCTTACTGATAAACAAAGAATCCTTTCTCCCGAACCCTGTCTCATCCACTCTCTGCTCGCCACAGTACGCAGATCGTCGCTCTGTTTAACATGCCTCTAGCTCAGTTGGTAGTAGCTCTGCCTTCTGTTTCAGGTTGTGGGTTCGATTCCCACCCAGGACAAACGTTTGTATGATGAATATTAATAACAAAAAAAAATATTTCAAAAATATCCGTAATCTAGCTCCGATATTACAAGCTTTGCTTAGTTTGGGACTAGATGGCGCTGTGTAAAATTACTTTCTTGTAATTTTTTTTTTATTATATAGCCAGAGGACGTCCTTCACTACACTTGTCTTATTTCCTAAAACGATTACATAGCATGCTGTCCTAGCACTACCTACTTCTTGTCGTATTAACCGTAATATAATGTGGGTATTAAACAGAAAATTCCAAAAGCAATACCAATAGCTCCTGGCAAGAGCCAATGCAATGAGCTATGCTATTGTTAGCAGGTTTATGATAGACATTCAAAAAATACCGGCACAGATAAAGTAGTAGGTATTAGCACCTAACGTTGTCTAAGAACCAGGGCTAGAAGCAAAATAGGCTAAAAGAAAAACGTTTTATCTGATCTTATCTTAAAATGTAAATAGAAAATTACGATTTGCTTCCGACATAAAAATATGTGGGATGACATTTTTTCAACTTCTGAAAATCACGTGACCTTCCAAGAGTAAACATTTCATCTCTTACACCTTTTGCTTTTTCAAACTATTTGAATGAAAGAAAGAAAGAATAATCATTTATTTGATACTTACACAAGTAGGCAGCACATAATAAATAATAATAAAAAAGAAAATGTACAACAGGTATGTGAGAAAACACAAACAATAGGAAAAAACATATAAAAATACAATAAAAACTCACACACAAAAAACATTTTACAAAAAAAACTACCTACTGTTAAGTGTCAAACTGGCGTCCAACTCTGCAAGTTGTTGTGTTACATAAAATGCAACACAACGCTGATCTTCCGTTGGAACCAAGAAGGTGCGCCGCGACACGTCAAATAGCAGGCACCTTAAGCGTCTGCGCCAAATAAAGTGGTCAAAAAGGACCACTAACAAACATACATAAAAATTTATGACTACAGATTTATAGTCAAACACAAAATACATATTATAGGCTAATATAAACACTATGTCAGATTATTTTGTTGTGTATTTGGAAGTTTACGTTTTTTTTTATATAAAAACAAAGGATTTCGCACCATCATGACTTACCAAAATGCACCTGATACTGTGTGCGCAATAAGGCGTGCGACGACCTTTGTTTTTTGATCTAAGAGCTGTCTAGCTCTCCCTGGTATAGCCGCTCCAACAAAATACTTAGATTAACAACCGGCAAAAGCACTTCACAAGGAGCTACAAGACAAATGTTGTATAGGTATTTCCGACAGTCCGTGGCTGGGTTAGTTTGTTCCGATCCGGTTGCCGGGTCCGGTTTGTGGGTAAGGTAGACCATAACATAAATATTACGTACGGAAGCTACGTCCATCTCTTCTGTCAAATGTAATTTTAGTGCTGTGGTATTATGTTACAGGTGTTTGATTGAGATTCAAAAATCAAATGTTATTGGATAGATGGACAAGAATTCTTCTAAACCGATCGCTTCACAATGACAATGGTATAATCGCAGAATACCAAAACGCACCTATAGTGGCAATTCTGCGTCGTTACCATTGTCAGTTAAGTAGAATCGGGGCCCTGGTTGGAGGGAGCTTGATCAATAAACAGAATCGTCACAAGCAGTCTTAGAGTTATAACGTCAATATATCAAGTTTACGTTTTACGTTTCTTGCAGAGTTATGTAGAATATAGAATATGGTGCTACTTCTTCAATAACAGGCCCTTAATTTGCACTGCTGGAAGCTTCTCCGAAAATGGAGGGTTTTGCCATGATACCTCGCTTGCCAGGTGGATTGGTAATCGCATTATGGGTGGTAGATAATACGCAGAAGTAAGCTGCTGCAATTCTTCTGGTGTGATCTCTTAGAATATATGATTATTATGTTTTGACACGACACGAGTTGGAACAATACAGAGAGAAGAGAATGAAAGTAAAAATATCACTTAGATACAGATTACATGACAAAACGAAATAAGATAATTACGTTTTAAAAATTAAAAACGTTTACCTGGGTGACGTTTTTTCCAACTATTTTGATGACAGATGTACGGACAGATAGACAGACGCGTGATCCTATATGGGGTCCGTGTTTTGTTTACTTTCGAGGTAATACACCTAAATAACTTCAAGTTTGCTTAAAATATTTGAAGAGTTCCCTCGATTTCTCCAGGGTTACATCATCAGATCTTGACCTGATGACAATGGGACCACCTGTGAAGTATACCCTTTCAAACAAAAAAACAATTTTCGAAATCGGTCCAGACTTCTTTGAGTATTCGGGGAACATACATAAAAAAAAAGAAAGAAGGAATCTCCTCCTTTTTTTTAAGTCGGTTAAAAATATCGATACCATAGTTACATAAATGAAGTAATAGGTGACAAAACTACAATTTGGTATTATGGAGTTGATCTGACGATGGAGTAAATCTCCTACTTCTAATGTTTTTGCGTATTTTTCCAGTTGATAAACCTCCATATTTAACTTAACTACCTACCAGCTGACCGAACAAAAAGTAAAAGATCGAGTCACCTACTTATTACTAAACCACGACAACGAATACCTACTTCCCTTTTCTGAGTTCTAATACCTATAATCAGAGGTTAAACTTAACCAAATAATTCGGCTTGCTATAATGACAGATCAAATGCGCGCGTGGCATCCTACAATTTAGTTCTTATAAATTAGACGTAACCCGTTATTTTAGTATCGGTTACCGTGAGCCTGTGCCATTGTATAGATTATCATGAATTCTGAAGGTATTTTAGGTTTTAATACATTTATTTTTCATAAAAACTACATGGTTCATTTCCAACGGGATATAAATAAAATTATAAAAAAAATACATAACACATAAAAGAGACCCTGGTATGTAATAAATATAGATGACATAGGCATCTTTCACAGGTTTTGTAGTGAAATTTACTGCAATAAACTTTCGATTAATCTGCGGTATCAGTAGCGTTGGCGTGCATCGTTACTGTAATTTGATTTGGTTCACGAATACCCTCGCCATTTGGCCGCTAATAGGCACCGGCTCATCGCTCAAATAAAACGCGAGTAATTTGACTTAAAACCCCCAAAAAACCTTGTATTTACCACATTTAAGCTGATTTGACGTGAGCTTCGTGCAATTGGTTATTGCTCATTATGATAATTCCAATAATTCGTTTTCGAGTGTGAGAGCCGCAGTGGCATAGCGTATTGAGATAACGAGATATGCGCATTAACTGGCGAAATTATAGAGCTCGATACTATGTTCGAATTAGTTGAAAGAAACGGGTTTGTGTGAGTTTTCGTGATGGATGCGCGCGTTGGTGTACCTCGAGGCCTGGTAATTATTGTACTAGCTTTGCCTGCGGCTATGCTCGTGCTGACTGACAGTGACATTCAAACATGTTATTGGTACAGACGTGCATTAATATGTATACACTTCTTTATTTTCAAAATGAAGCCATTTCTTTTATATCGTCAGGTAAATTCTGTCATTTCTTTTGTATTCAAGTCTGATAGTTAGGTATGTCTAACTTGATAACTCACTCGTAATTTTATTTTATTTATTTATCGAGCTAGGATTTGTAAAGTTAAAAGTAACCGATTAATACATAAATAAGGATAGGTTTATTCATCAACAGACACATCACTCTATTACACAGTTAAACAGCACTTAGTTACACTTCCGAATTATTATATAAATATATATAATATTTTTTAAACATAATCAGTGATATAGTGCTGTATTAGCATTTGAATATCACTAGATGTTAACTCACTGTGTCGTAATTCAATACTGTCTCTTTCCGAGTCACGCGGCACGCTCCCATATCACAAGCTATTCTTAGTTTGGGGCTAGATGGCGCTGTGTTAAATTGATGTCCTGTAAGATTTATTTATTTATTATTATTATTTATATGCAACTCAACGGATTATTCTAGTTTGTTTGAGACGGATCGCGACGCTAACTATCGTAACATGTAATATTGTAAACAAATTATTTTCGCGGAACGATGTGTCGAATGATGCTCTAGAAGAGCGATCAAAGATCAATATGACGTTGTCCCTGCTAAGACAGTAGCCAGAAGCCTTTCTTTCCGTAAGAGACTGGTTGGATAAAGTCTACCTCACACACCCTGACGATAAAGCCTTCAATCCTGGTGGTTCTTGCAGGCCGCTTTCTTTACGACATTCGCCAAAAGACAGTTACATTTGTGCGCGTCTCAAAACATACACCAACAGAGAGGGCTTGTCCAGATCTAGGCCAATGATAAAAAATAAGACACTAATTTCACACAGCGCCATCTAGTCCCAAACTAAGCATAGCTTGTAATATGGGAACTAGATTACGGATAGAATACATAGATACTTTTTTTTTTTTTTTTTGTAAATACATACTTATCATACAATACAACACCCAAACACAGAACAAACATCTATATTCATCACATAAATGTTTGTCCTGGGTGGGAATCGAACCCACAACCTACAGCGCAGAAGGCAGAGCTACTACCAACTGAGCTGTGAGGCTTGTTAATAAATGATAAAATAAATAATGATAAAGTCTACCATTAGAGCGAGATTTTCCAAAAAGCTCTGACTCCCGCACAGCAACGGAACAAGGAAAACCTTTTGGTATTAGACTTCGGCAGCAGAGTGGTTCTAGCCTTAGGAACAGTTATAAAAGCCAGTATGTGGTCATCAGTTACCGCTAGCAAAAGACAGTTCCGTTGCCTGTGGTAGACTGTGAGGTATATATATCGCACCTAACTCATTATATAAGTATATTCAGACCAACTTGTGCATATATTACTGATATAGAAATAGAGACAATGGGCTGATAATCACTGCCCACTGTCTCTTTTTCTATATCAGAAGAAATAAAACGGTCAGCGAGCGTAGGAGGGCTAGCTCAAGGTGACATAGTAACGAGATACGATCTACCTAAGGGACCCTCAATATGTTATGGCTTGTAATACCAACCTTCCAACTGCCGTTAAATTTAATTTCATGTTTCGGAAACCAACGAAACTTTATGACGACCCTATGAATGAGTAATGCTCTTTAAAAATAAGATAAAAACTTGAATCCTCTATTCGATTATTCATACATATTTTGTCAAGCTGATGAGTAGATATGTTTTTTTCACGGTATAATACCGTAAAAGTAATACTTACCGGATAATCTGATGTTTTATTTGTAATGTATAAAAGGGCTATCATTAAAATGGTCAGCTAATTAGAGGTTTTGGTCAGTTCCAAAATGTATTTTGTCAGAAAACAAAGTGAATGAAAAAGCAAGGTGTTTTGGAGTAAAAAAAAACTAATCTAACAGTCTACTGACGTACACCGCCACAAGTTCAATTTATAAGTATTTGTATTAAATCGTAGGTATGTCAAAGTGAATTTTTTTGCATATTTATTTTGCTTTACCAGAAAAATAAGCATAATCTAGCTCAATCGTTTCTATACCTTTCCGTGGCATCATGGACTACTTAATTTGAATTATATTTAATTGATCCATGGTAGCATGCTCTCATTATTCAAGATCTAGCAAACGACAATTCGCTTACAGTCTCTTTTGATTTATTAATCACGAAAAAAAATTAATTTTTTTTTTTTCTTTCACAAACAAACAAAAAAAGTAGGTATTCTAATGCTAAAGTAGACATAATAATATGTGAGAGAACTGGTGCCTACAAGGTTGTATAACCCCAAATGGAAGGTCACCAGGCTTTTTGCCCTGCTTGTAAGTATATAGGGTAGGTTCTATTTTCCGCTAGACTACAATTAGGCAGGAAAGAACTCTCCAGCATTTAAGACATATATAGAGCCTAATCCCGCAAAAGTGAGCTCCACCATATCGAAACTAAGCCAAATCTTACTCTAAATTTGTATACTCGTCGTAAAATAAAAAAAACAAGAGATACTTTAGAAGACCAATCTTGACCTTTTAATTTGGATAAATTGTCATCTTCATCGTCAATAACCGACGCTAGACAGCAGAAATGCAGCTAAAGGCTCGTCTTATATGCAGTAATAATCAAATCACATCAACAAACATTGTCCACTTCTGTACAGAACCTTCTCCTGGAGGGTTTTGCCATAATCACCACTCTTGGCAGGCGTATTGGTGATCGCAGTAAAGATGTAAGTAATAAAGATAATACACAGAAGGAAGCTGCTGCCCTTCTAGTGAGATCCTTTAGTCGGCTTTTACGACATCCAATGGCTGAGTTGGAGGGATTGATTAAGCCGTGACCGTGACAAAATTAATTGAATGATTTACCTCAATGACTGCAAATAAGGCTCTTCTTTATTTAAATTAACTGTCTACATAAAGTCAATGGTGTAACTCCACAATCTGTTCCAGTAATCAGCGATTACCGGGGTCTGGCCGGATATGACGTCAGATGCGCAGATCAGCAGCGCGTGCGCAAGGGAGCAGCTTCCGTTTCCGATACACACTTGCCCGACTGTGTATCTACCGTAGGTACATTACCTGCATCACAAGTAATCAGAGACTTAAATATTTTTTATTCAATAAAAAGTACAATTAAACTAACTATGTACAAAGGAATCAGTCAGATTACCTAAGGACCGTTACAAACGGCCTATAGGTAACTCAACTGTACCAGACGGAAGCGTGCCCAAGACACTGGCTGCATTGCCACGCTGAATAGCTATGCTGATTCGCTGGCCTAAATAAGAGCCAGCCCGGGTCACATGTCGCCTCAATCAAAAGAGACTTAAATTAGACTTACAACCTTATTTAAAAAAAAATGTCAAGCGTTTTACCACCAGCTTACTTGAAAAATAAGTATAGATGTCGCATAAGATGGAGCATGCTTGTCTAGGAACCTATTCACTCTGGACTTGAAGACTAAGATTGTTCTCGTGTGGAAAAACAGACGAGGGTCAGGAGTTCTATTCCATAACAGTATTAATGATAAATGTAGAGGCGAAACGATGTGTTCGGCACAATGGAACATTTAAAAGGTACGGGTTGTAGTACTTCTGCTAGTCCGGTGGTGGAAAAGGGATGGAGGGATTAGGTCAAAGATATCGTGCGCACACTAGTACGTCATTAGGCTGTTGGTTTTTTTGCATCCAGAAACACCTTGCTTTATGACTTCGAGTTATCGGCAACAAACATAATCATAATTAAAATACATTTCGGAGGTTACTTTTTTGCACCCAAGGTGGGTTTCTCTTTTTAGCTACGAATTATCAGATCGTATAGTTTGTTTGTTTGCTGAAATAACACCTCGTTAAATAGCTGACAAGCTTCAAAGAAGATTTCAAACACATCAAGGCATACCAATAGGTCAATTCAATATCTATTTGTTACCTAAAAAAAGTTCACTTGTGCGAGTCGCCTAATTCTCTTAATTAATTCGCAAATAGTCTCGCAAAAAGAGAGCTAATAAAATTATGAAGTTTACAGGTTAAAACTGTATTCACCGAAAAAGAACATTTAGAAATTATGGGAAAGCAGTCAAGGCTGCAAAAACATAAAACAAATGATGCCTATATAAGATAGACAGGAAGATAATAAATACCTTGTTAAAATGAGATGTGAATATCTACGCACGAAGGTTAGCATTGCCACAGGACATTGTGAACCAACATCTTGTCAAGATCGGTGCCACAGACAGCTTATGTCGCGGATGTTTTTAACCGCCTCTGTGGTCTAGTGGTTCAAGCCTCCGATTTCAGATCCAGAGGTCCCGGGTTCGATCCCCATGGGGAGTACAATATATTGTGCTTGGTTTGGTTGGTGGTAGGACTTTGTTTAAGTCCTGGCTAGCTACCACCATCTTACCTAATTCTGTCGCCATAATAACAATTCCAAAATTGTTGTGTTCCGGCATTCAGAGGTAAGATAGCCAGTTCCTCAGTTTATTGAGGATTCCGGGTGAAGTGCACCTCCACCGCCGGCCTTATCTCAACTTGTTACCAGGTGAGATGAAGGCCAAGTGCTTACCCGTCGTACAAAAAAAAAAAAAGAAAGGGTGGAGCACGTGGTAATTGCACTGCGCCGCCACAAGGGAAGAGAGAGTGAAATCTGGTCTACTAAACCCACCTGCTGAGGAACAAGCGGCATTAACATCAAGACTATGGAGCAATGCTGTCATCCCAGGGTTCTCCAGGTTTTTTAAGGAGTTGGGCTGGCTGGGTTCAGGATAGCAGTGGAGCAATGCACTGTTCACAATTCACCCTAGTACGGGACGTCAGTGCAGAACATTTCAATTACAAATTAGTATTATATCTACTTCAGTTCACCACCGCTTGTCCTTTAGCATTTCCACTAACCCCAAGTCCACCACAGCTCAATCAGCGGGTCACTCCTTTTTTAACCTCTGGTTATTAAATGTTTGGCGTCACGGTGGACGTCACGCAGAGCATTGAACCCACGTAATTGTTCCGGATATGCGACAGGTCTACATATCACACGGTGGCCGTGGGCCGCCGCTGGCGCGACCACCGGAACGGATTTCGTTGTTCTGGCGTACTTCGATTTTTGTCGATCATTTTATCTGACATCGTGAGATTGCATATAACAGCATATACTAATAGAAAATACAAATAGAAATAGAAATATATTTAATCCCAAAAAAGTTACATTTTTAGTTCTTACATTTCAGTAAGATTACTATAATTGAACCAGCACTAGGACTCGCCCGTTTCGCGAGTCAGATACAATATTCTTTACAAGTCATAAGTACTACGTTTTACTACGTTTTACTACGTTTAAGTATAAGTTTACAGGGCATCATTTAGTATACAAATAAAAAAATAAAAAATAAATATGTACTTTAACATTTTAAATGAGCAAGTGAAACGAAAATACATTTAAATAGGTAAATTCTACAGACCAAGTCGAAAACGGATCGAGTGTGTGTGTGATGGTGTGTGTGTGAGTGTGTGTGAGAGAGTGTGTTGTAACGGAACGGATGGGTGATAGGATGAGAGAAAGAAGTAGATTATATACTATATATGCAAATGTTAGGATGGATGTATGGTGTAACATTGTTTTTTTTTTATACGACATGGAAACGGACCAAGCAAGCATCCTGATGTTAAATGCTCTTGCCTTGACAAAGCCTTACTTCGTAGGTCATATGGTACCTTAAAGTAGGTACCGCAGTGGGTAGGCTCTCTTATAGGTTTAGGTTTATTGTACTTTAATAACAACAAACAATAACAAAAGGAAATAGGTATTAGACGTCGCCTTCAATAAACATAAAACATAAAAGTCACAAGTATGTAAATACGTAACGGATTAGGCGTATTTATTTTTATTCTTTATTGTGCGACGGGGAGAAGCTTGGTCTTCATGTTACCTGATTGTCAAGTTACGATAAGGCCGAAGGTGGAAGCGCACTTCACCCGGAATCCTCAACAAACTGAGGATCTGGGTTTCTTACTTCTAATGCCGGAACACAACAATTAAGAATTGTTGTTATGGCGACAGAATTAGGTAAGATGGTGGTAGCTAGTCAGCTGGACTTAAATACAGTCCTACCACCAACCAAGCCAAGCACATTTTTGTACTCTCCTTGGGGATCGAACCGGGGACCTCTGGTTATGACACCGTAGGGGGACCACTAGACCACAGAGGCGGTTAAAATTGTATAATTATTTAAATCTAGAACATTCCTTGCAACAGCAAGGTCAAATTTAAAGATAAACGCATCCAATCTCGCATCGAATCGGTTAAGGCGGGTACACACCGAGACAATCGTCATAAAAAGTCGTAAAAAGTATTAACATCCATCCGATAATCAATCTAACACGTCATAACTTTGACATCCAGTCTGTCTGGACCTAAGTTGTGTATTGTCTCAACACATACGAAACTGGACTTTATGTCTATAGACATACAGTTGAAGATCTATTGAAGTGAGGGTTCGTAAAATACTATCGGTAAAGAAGACACCAAATGAGTCTTTATATAAACATGTTAATTCCTAATAAAAATGTGGTTTTCGATGCATCTGAGATATGTTTGCGTACAAATTGGTAGGCTCAGGCTAAACCTATTAACGTCTGTTTTGTTGATAAGGAGAAACACAAATATTTTGGTAAGGATGCAGTGTATAAAGTTTTTTTTTCGCTGTAAGACGAGTAAGCGTTTGGCCATCCTCACACCTGGTTTCAAGCTATGATAAGGCCGAAGGTGGAAGCGCACTTTACCAGGAATCCTTTACAGTCTGATAAAATGGATATCTTACCTCTAAATGCCGGATCACTCCAATATAAAAATGTTGTTACGACTTATGACGTCAGTCTCAGGTAAGATGGTGGTAGCTAGCCGGCGGATTTGAACAAAGTCCTACCACCAACCAAACCAAGCACACATTGTATTCTCCTGATGGGGATCGAACCTGGGACCGCATATGAAAAAAAAAATCGAGAAAACCAGTATAGGTACGTTCGCCCCGAACTGAGATCTGGTGATATCTGGTTTGTGTTATATATTTAATTGTTGTATAATTGTTAATTTTGTAATTGTTATTCTTCAAATGAAAGATAACCACATTACGATAAAAGCGTGCTTTCATTTCACCCTAATCTAAGCACACTTATCATCAATCTTTCTTGATTCACCTGAGTGTTCAAGGCTCTCTCTCGTTGCTAACTCTCATCGAAAGCCAGAGAGTAAAGTACCTTATACATAATAACACCGACCGTAAGTCATGGTAGGACTTTTTTGGATGGTGGTAAGTCTGGCTAGCTACCATCATATTACCTAAGCCTCGCCATAATAACAATTATAAATTATTGTGTTCCGGTATTTAGAGGTAAGATAGCCAGTTCTTTAAAGATTCCGGTTGAAGTGCTTTTCTACCTTCGGCGTCATCACAACTTGAAACCAAGTGAGATGAAAATAAAGTAGTAAATGTATGAGATAATACATAGAAGTAAACTGCTGTCCTGCTTCCAGAGAAAGTAGTATGATTTTATGACATCCACAGATAGAGATTCCTTAGACGCGATTGCCACGGGAGAAGACAGGTGATTGGGACCACTGCGAAAAGGGACCGCGGTCCCAAATGCCTGTCTTCTCGCCACGGCAAGCGAAGTTGCACTGACAGTGTCAGTGTTTTGAGGATTCAAGATAGAAAGCAAGGGAAAAATCGTGCTACCAAATTTCATACGGTTAATCCACCACCGCATATTAACTTAATTACTTTCTAAGCCTTTCAATATAACTTCGTAATGTGCGGCCGACCACAGATTGGAGAACAGTCGCTATGCAGGAACCACACAGCGTGATGATGTAGCAATATGTAAGATCTCATTTATCAACTCTTGGCCTATATCATAAAAACGTTTTTATGATACATTCCTGTGATGTATTGGTCGCATTCAAGCTAATTTTGATGATTGTGTTATCCTTTTTTTTATGTATCCAAACATATTATAAGAGGGCTATAACTTGGAAATGGAAATCGAAAAGCATGAGCCTGTGCTTTCTTATGTCTTTAAAAATTAATTTCATAGACATACTCTAGGAAAACTAGCTCTAACGTGGACCTAAAAGCCAGTGGCAAGGTCAAAAGTTGATCCATTTATTGTTCGTTAAGTTTAAAGATAAAGAAAACTAAAGCACGACTACGAAATATTAACATACACGCATGTTGTACATATATTTAGCATCAGCATTTGTTACCCATAATGTTTTGATAAAACTTATATTGTATCCCCTTGTAGTTTTTTATTTGCCCCCAACATTTTAAAATTACATAACCTATTTATCGATCACAATTTGAAAGATAAAAACGACACCCTGCAAAAATCTAATCAAACCGTTCATGCTTAGAGCGTTACAATTACATACACATACCTACATACATTCTCATTCATGCATACATTTTGTCTAAAACATTGCCCGCCTTCTGAGGGAGTTGGGTAAAAAGGGGGTTTTGAAATTTTCCCAGAATTGTAAAACATGATAGTTGCAAAGCTGTCTAAGACTACGCACTATACCTTAGCTGGCTTCATTGAACGATTGTCAAAACAAGTTAAATCAAACAATCTAATGCTAAATCGATTGTGGTTAACAACTGACTACAATCGATTTATGCATTGCAAATACCCACTCACACACTTACTATAGTAATAACATTTTCTTATTAAGCCAAATCGATGCTGCCAGCAAAATTACTTTATTTCCAATCATTGATCAAGCCAAAACGTACGGCTAGGCTTAAATATCAGATCTGTAAGACTTGAAAGGTACGCCAATGAGATGGACCTGCGCTTGCGCACAATAAATCATAACACTCACGATTGTGATTAATCAAACATATCGAGACGAAACGTGTCAGTAATGTAATAGGTAATATACGACTTGAAAATCAGCCACAGCACCTTATATTTTATCAAACAATTTTGTAGGTTGCCGAGGAATCGGGACCTTACAAATCAGCCTGTGAATTTCATGAAAGATGACGTAAGAATCCGCATAATCTTCCTAGTAAGCGAGTCGATTATGGGAAAGCCCATTAGATTTCAATGAGGCTCAGACCAACAGTGAATGTAATCTGTAGATACCTACTTTTTTACATAAACCTTCACATTTCTACCGGAACGGTACCCAAAACCCGGTCAGTTGCAGGCAGATAGAGGATGCAAAAGGCCAAAGATTGGGTTCAGAGGCGTACCATACGAGAGACCTAAGACCAGCAGTGGACTGCAATAGATAGGTAGTGATGATGATGAGGTAAAACCCCTTAGTTATGAATTAAAGGAGATCAGAAATCTCACACATTAAACTTACTTGCATTCAAACCGACGTTGCACCTAATCCTGCCATAATGTGCTGAGCACAATTTAATGTCCTATTTCTCGGAAGTCCTATGCATCTGAGGCATACAACTGTGCAATAACTGGATGTCGGGTGCAGGACAGTAGCCATTGCGTCGGCTGTAAATTTTGCCGAGCGGCCCGCTCAAAGGAGGCAATCAATGTTAAATCATAGTGAAGTGACACATATCGATTGCATTTCGAATAAAAAAACATAGCTGATGCCAAGGTTCCGATAGATCGCCCGCCTTAACCCTTGACTCTGACGTTAGCTGAGTCATTTATCAATAAGAAGGGTGACCACTAATTCTCAAAAGCTGCCTTTTACGAACATTGAGTTTCTATTAATGATTGACATGAAAATCAGGGCGTTTTGGCTTGCAATGATTGAGCTGTCGAAATGTATGTTATAATCTGTCCAGACCCAAAATGATGGTGACACTAGCATTAATAAATATAAATCTCTTCATTCGTATAGTGATGGCTGAGTGATGGCGCGGCGCATTTGTATGAGGAATCAGGTGCGCGCGCGCATCGTAGCCGAGTCTTCCAGTCTTCTCGCATTTGTCACTGTTGCCGGTGATTATTCATCTCATTGAAACATTAAGAGAACTAATCATGCTGACTAATGGAGCCCCCCGTCGACACTTCCTAAGTTTCACACTTGCTCATTGCACGGGGCAACGTGAAATGATCTAGGTTTGGAAATTGGAGCCGTCGTGGATATGCATTTTAATATTAAAAACCCCTCGTGAAAGGTCTCGTCCGGAGAATTACTACCACACCTATTTCCACCGCCAAGCAGCATTGCTGTGTTCCGGTTTGAAGGATATGGTTGCCGGTGAACTTACGTGCACTCGAGGCTTAACACCTTTATGCCTCAAGTTGACGGACGGAATGCAGTGCCGTGTAGGCTAATGTTCTTTGTGGGTGTGACCTATGAAGTAAGGCATTGTTATAGGCAAGAGATGCACTTAACACCAGGTGGGCTACTTTCTTGTCCCGTCTCCTAGTTAGAAAAAAAAATATGTCAGGACACACTTTGAATTTTTTTTTGGTCTGGTTAGTCCTGACGTTAACGAAATAAATTTAAGGAAACGTGGAAAATGTACTTTATCGGCACTGCCATCCGAATAAGTTTTATGCAGGACATTGCAAAGAGAGCAGTAGAGCAATGTCAAGACAGAATCTCCTTTCAGGCAGGTTGGTGACCGTGGGTGTTGCTGCCCATCTCCTGATTTACATCAGAGCTAATAGTTGTCTTCTATAATATTTGGGTCAATATTGTTTTCCTGGGAAACTACATTGATAAAAATGGAGGTACAACATGTCTGATCTTCGCTTGTGGAGAAACCGCTCTGTGGATATGTAGGTACGGAGTCAATCACTCCATCTTCGCTGCGCAGGACATGTTCAATTACAGCAATGATAAAGCAAAAGTTTATTTACCGACTTGCACCTCTCGGGCCCAGCAAAAAAGTACCTACACCATAAACAGAACGTTTATGACGGCAAATAAACCTGGCCATCTCCCATCTTCCCCGTAGTGAATTATTGCTTTATTGCTTCAGAAATATCCCACAAACAGAAAATATTTTATGATTCTCCAGTTAAGAGCGGCCATATATCATTTTAAGCCATAGATAATAAAATTTAAGTCGCTGAGTGCAAAACAAAAGTGCACTGCGAATGTTTGACACACTTGGATTTAAGTTTCAACAAATCAGAATTTACGAAACGGTAGCTGCAAAGTGTACCTACACTAATAATCAGGTACGATACTTACTTGATTTTATGGATTAATTTTATGTGAGTCTTTTGTAACTTTGTTTTTTTCAAACTAGGTAAAAGGTTTACCTATCTAATCATTGCCACAAAAGTAAACTGTAAAGCCGAACCGTAGTCGACCAAAAATCGTTTAATTTTGTTTTTATTCTTATTTATGCTATTATAACACATTTATATACTCTTCGCATGTTTGACCAAGATGCCCGAAGTTCCTTCATATATCACTTATACTTAGTAAACCTTGTACTGAGTGCCTTAAAACAGGACATTCATTTTACACAGCGCCATCTAGCCCCAAACTAAGCATAGCTTGTAATATGGGAACTAGATTACGGATAAAATACTTAAATACTTTTTGTGAATACATACGTACTAGGTATATGATACAACACCCAAACACAGAACAAACATCTATATTCATCACACAAATGTTTGTCCTGGGTGGGAATCGAACCCACAGCCTACAGCGCCGAAGGCAGAGTTACTACCAACTGAGCTATGAGGCTTGTCAAAAAACATATCGTACATTTAAAAAATAAAACCTATGTATATTACATAATCTACAAATTGTAACAAAAATGCAATCATTTTCGAGACTCGCAAAAGATAGATAGGTAGGTTCTAATTTGAAGAACATGATAAAAATTTAAGCAATATATTGAATTTACTCTTCGAATCTGTCTTATCCGTCTTCAACGAGCCTAAGATCTTCATATAAAGATTCACAGCTAAGCTGATGAACCGTAGATAAGAGATCGATGTATTGCGTAAAACAAGACATGCGTGTGAACTGTGAGGATGATGAGCTGACGGCTGAAAGAAGTGAATGGAAGAGAAGAACATGTTGTATTAACACGGTCTACAGCGGGATAAGTACAAGAAGATGGTGAGCTAAGCTGATGAATCACGGAAACATAAAAGTTGCTAAATCAATACTTAATCGGATTCCGAAACTTCTATTCCAAACTTTCAATCAATCAAAGCAGAGAGTTTTCAACAAAGAAAAGGTTTTTGCTTGCAATATTTCAATAACATAAATAAACGATACAAACAAAACGCCGAAGGAATTTTGCGTTTCGTCAGTGAACATAAAATTGGAATAGTTAATGCTCGTCGAAATCGTTAAGCATTGAACACTATAATTGGGAGACATTAAAAATACCAATGTTATAGCTGACTGTAAATTTTACGTGGGCATTAGTCCTCAGTATTTACATGTGTTACAATGTACGATAATACAATATCAACTATCTGTGATATTATTGAGTAAATTGTAACAGGTCTAAATAGTGGGAAATGTAGTTTACATTTCTTAAATTAATATTAAAAAAACTTAAAATTTATTTTTCTTTTTAAATATATAATAGAAGCTTTAGGCCAGAGAAAGCATGGGGTCTACGATGAAGCGAGCATTCCCAGAAGGCACTGGCTCCTCTCGAACCGACGGAGCTCGGCAAACCAGTCTGGAGAGTGGTCATCCACCAGTTGGACCCTTAAAGGTCCTACCAGTGTTGTGATCATTCAATCTAGCAAAAACCAGCGATTCCGTTGCCCAGTACAGACCGCATTTACCTTCTACTCAGGTGTTGAAATCTGCCATAGTAGTCGCGGCTTACGAATCGACCCCACAGATATCGTAAAAGCCGACTTAAGGATCTCAACTGAAGTCAGTGGCTTACTTTTGCGATAACCAATCTGTCTGCCAAGAGATTTTGCCAAACCCTCCAATTTCGGAGGATATTTATTATGCGCTGTGAAGTGAAGTTGTAGCACTTAGGTATTTATAGACTAAAAGTTCAAAGAGGGAGAGGGAGCCATAAAAAAGCGTTTTTATTAATCGACGGAAACTTTATTGTAAATATTATTGCAAAAAGTATGGGAAATATCAAATGAAGGCTTAAAGCAATAATAAAGCGAGTGAAGTCAATGTAAAAAGATACAAATGGCGTGTCAAAAACAACTCCAATCTGCCTACTCATTACAGAATCGTTGAACCATTGTCTTCTGGCTGACCTTTGGTTTGTGTAAACTCGTAACTTGCAAACATTGTAATGTTACCGCGATTTATGACGCAGTAAAATAAACAACGCTCAAAAAATTATGTCAAAACATCTCGTTATGCCTTCAGAGACCCAAGATTTGATGCGCACTGGGATGGGTCTTAGGGTCTACTCTTATCTGAACACGTTCTTAACTGGACACGAGAAATATAGACAAATTAAAATATTACGTGTTTTCTGCTCGTGTGTGTACTTACCTCTTAAAGTTGTTAGTCGGCAGTCAGCTTTACCTATATCATCTACCTACATCATAAAAATAAATAAATATTACAGGACATTAATTTCACACAGCGCCATTTAGCCCCAAACTAAGCATAGCTTGTAATATGGGAACTAGATTACGGATAGAATCCTTTTTTTTTTAATACATACTTATCATACAATATAACACCAAAAACACAGAACAAACATCTATATACATCACACAAATGTTTGTCCTGGGTGGGAATCGAACCCACAACCGGCAGAAGGTAGAATTACTACCAACTGAGCTGAGGCTTGATCATCTACCTACATCAGCGCTTACCAGTGCTCCAAGATTAATTTTGAGCTAGGTATTTACTATATAAAATAGGTATTATTGTTTACGAAATGTACACAAATACACCCTAACACAGTTTTCAGAGTTTTTTTGTGACGCCTCACTTGTAATTTGTAGAGAGGACCGTTTTCCGCAACTAGACTTCTTATCCATCATCTTAGGACCCTTTTTGCGTAACGGCTGGGTTATTGATAGTCAAGCCACCCGATGTACTCCAAGATAACACCAGCTCGCTGATGCCGTCGCAGGTCTGCCTGGGTGTTCCCGGTATCTCAAAGTATTGTAGCCGTTAATACGCAGTGGCGTGGAGTCTTAGCGGCTCTACTCTAAGGCTCTTGGCTCTCACTATAAGAGTAGGTGCGCGGCTGTTGCAATTCATCCTCTGCATCTCTATGAGAGGATGATGAATCAACAGAGGATGAAAGCAACAGAGGAGACAGTCTCTCATACCCAATGTATAAAAATGCTTTTTAAGTGAGCAGTGTCCTGTGACAATACCGATAATTGGTTGGAGGTAAAGATGGCAATAATGGTTTAAATTAAATATTAGTTAACTGTGAATTGATAAAAAATATATCGATATTTGATTGGTTGAAAGTATTAGTTAATATTATTTGTTGGTTATTGTTTATTGGTTGATGTTAATGCAGTTGAATATTTTATTCTATTGATCAAATAAAAGTAAACGTTAATTCGTCGCTATCATAGTAGCACTATGGGTATTTGTTTAAAATATCACATCACTTTGTATTGAATAAAAATATCATATACAGCAAATCAGAAATTTTATCTCTATAGTAAGGAGTCGAAAGCATAAAATTGAATGAAGTCAACCCAATACATAGTTGAAAACTCTGCGACCAGCAACATACGAAAATGTTTCTTATTTATAGAAACTTAAAGTTAAAATTTCAATGCATTCAATTATGTTAGTTCTAACTCAGGCTGAAGTTGATATGATATTTTTATTCGATAATGTTAATTCTGATTATTGAATATAATGGTTGATTTTAAATATTAGTTAATTTTATTGATTGATAGTTATATTCGTCATCTTTAGTTGGAGTTAGTTACGCTTCAGCCTGAGCAGCTTTCGCGAGATTCTCGAGTATAAAGTCGGTTATGTCTCTTCGGCTGCCTGCAGTCCTGCATACTGGCCCAGTAATTTTGGTATAGTTTTGCATTTCGATCGCGGTTCCAGGAGCGGGCTTGCCCAAAAATGATTGCTTGATCAAGCTGGTTGTATCTCCGAACCTATCCTAGCCAGTATGTCATCCTACTTCTTAATTAGTGTGGCGTGTTCATCGGTCAGCTGGTTGTTGTCGATCGTTATTACCACTACGCAGTGATCGTTTTGCGTAATTTGGCGTACCTGGCGGCAACTTTCTGCATTTTGTGCTTTCGGGCCTTTTGTCGGCACGTTCCGAGCTGAACCTGAGCTCATCTTGCGATCGCTATAGCCACTGACTTCTGTCAATTGTGTCGGTTGTTGTGCCATGGTCTTTCCAATAAACCTCTGCTACCAACAGACCCGGCAGTCACTTCGGGCAAGCCCATAGATCCCACTAGCGGGTCATGCGGCACCGAGATGGACACCTCTGTGCGTTTATCGTGTAGCCTTTTCTTGTATAAGGCGCCAGGGGCTTTCGGAGCAGGTGTGCCAGAATTTGGTACCACCAGTTGCTTTAATTCAGTTTTTTGTTGCATTTCAGTTGCATAATTTAACAAATAAAATAGAAAAAAAATGTGAGTTTAACCCTAAAGGTTAACGGTTGCTTTTCAGAGCTTTTTCGCGTTCTTAACCTCCGGAACGTTAGCCATCTTGGAGCTCAAACGTTGGTACTAGAGGGTTGCATTTGGCTCCAAATCCCTTTCTTCAGCTATGTTGTTTTTGTTTGCACCCTTCGGTTCAACAACAAAGAGAGATAATGAATTCCCTAATGGAGGACCAACCCCTCGAAAGAGGGGAAAACTATATCTTGAAACCTGTAGTTCGCAGCTATTAATATCATCACACTATTATTAAAAAATATTGCAATGGCTCTGATATACATTTCGACCTAAGCATTGTAATGCTTAATCTTTATAGCTTACGAGCACCTGGATTATGGAATAGGGGCATAATGCGGGTGTTTGCAAGCTCGGGTGCTCGTGATACTACCAGATTTGATGCGTCCAGTACGCTGTACCGAAACAAAAGAAAGTCAAGACACTATACGAAAGATGTTCCACATTTTGGGAGTTTTGGTGACGACAAAGTATTATAAACTATACAGATGTTGAGTCATAAAGTTCCAAGAAGTGAAAAAAAAAAAGGTTTTGCGGTAGTAATGTTCGTGGTCATTAGTGTTTCTCTGGCTGTTAACCGGTTTTAATGCACAATATTATGTCGTTTTGAATTATTGCAACTCCTTTTTTGTTATCATCATTATTTAGTTCTGACACTTTTAGTTTGATTTAACGAGGTAGGTATAAATAAAAAGGTGCTTCGAAATAATCGAGGTTTTCGTCAGTCAGAAGGGAAGATGCAGTGGTTTTTATCACTAATATGTGGCATACAGTCAAAACTTATTTATCATAATTTAATGTTGGAACCAGTTTCATCAAAGGTAAAAGGTTAATTTTAGCGATAGGTTAGTCACCGGTGCCAAAACAGATTATTGAAAAATGTAGCTAAGTTTATATACAACTCCATTGCCACTTGGTATTTTTCTATAAGGCACTAGCCGACCCCACGCATTTACACTTGCGCCAAGGTTCTAAAAGTTCATTACTATAATTTCAGGCCATATAGGTACGTAAGCTCACTGCTGAAGGCTCGCTCCATTACAGACCTTATTCTTGCCCAGGCAAGATCCAGGGCTGACTATGAATATAAAAAACCAGGCCTCGCCACTGATCATGAACCGCCTCTTTATTTTTTATAAATTACCACGTGGAGATGCTTGGCCTTCATCTCTCCTGATTCTTCAAGTTATGTTAAGGCCGAATCTCTCCAGATAGACTTAAAGAAAGTCCTACCACCAACCAAACCAAGCACAATATTGTCCTCCCTGGGTATCGAACCGGGACCTCTGGATCGGACACCGGTGGGCGGACCACAGAGGCGGTTAAAATGTATATAACTCCACATGACCGCCGGTCACAACACAACGCTCGGTGATTCAATAAAAACTAAACTACAAATCTTTTCTTTATTAATAATATTAGTGTAGAAGGGTCACCCCTTGATCTCCAAACTTGCATAGGCAGGGATGGGTGGATAGAGCTTTTCCAGAAATCGAATGAACGGTATTCTGTATCTCTTCCTGTTGTATGCCAACCGAAATACAAACGCTGACATATAACAATGGCTAGCTTATGTCCTCGGCTTCACCCGCATGGTACTAAGATAAGACCTAATGTTACTCTACTCGTATATTTTCCTGCATAGCGATTTTCAAACACACGGAAAGAACATCCACATACCCGAACATTCAATTATTCAAATAGACAAAAACAGCTTAGATAAGTGTTAGATATGTGCTTAATGTTTCGTCCCTTTTTTTATTTCGTAATTTTTGATCATAGCTATTTTCAAACATTCGGAAAGCTTTATCGGATCGAATTCGGATGCTTCCGATGGAGATTCCAAGAACGCTATTCATAACTCCGAAATCTAAATATTTTGACATTAGAATTCGATGTTTCCCACAGAATGTTTTCATAAATGGTTGGAGAATAGCGCTGAAATCTATCGGATTTTATGTCGGATCCGAAAAAAAGTTATGTGTCTGATCCAAAAACTTTCCGTGTATTTGAAAATTACTATTCTGGTATTGACATATCCTGGTTATTTCAAATTCAATTCTGTTTTGTATCGTGTTGACTAGGTACTTATATGCAGTTAATATTGTCATAATAAATCAATAAATAAATAAATATTACAGGACATTAATTTCAAACAGCCCTAAGCTATACAAGCCTTCATCTAGCCCCAAACTAAGCATAGCTTGTAATATGAGAACTAAATTACGGATACGATACTTAAATACTTATTTTTATGTAAATAAATATACCTATCGTGCAATACAATACACAAACACAGAACCAACATCTAAATTCATCACACAAATGTTTGTCCTTGATGGGAATGGAACCCACAACCTACAGCACAGAAGGCATATTTACTACTAACTAATAGCTATGAAGCTTGTTAACGCTCATTCACTTCCTTCTCATCACTTTTTAGGATAACCTAATCCATTATATACTTGTTAATTTTAATTAGTTAATATACTTTGAACGCAAATATAAATATAAGGAATCTGAATTAAATTTAATACTAATCACAATCAAAGACTTTCTTAATTTTGCTCTCGTACGTAATAACAGTTGCACCAGTTTCTCTGACTAGAAATGTCCAGTCTGAAAATAAACGACACTTTTACCCCGAACAATAAATCCGACTCTCAAATTGAACTGAATGCAACCCGTAATATATTAACTCGTTCGTTACAGGGTTCCGAGTAATTTTTCAGGCGGACCCGGTGCGCGTTCACATTATAAGAACTATTCGTTTCTGAAATTGGGGAAATAAATCGGCTTTATGACATGAGAAAGGGCTGCAGAGATTTTGATTTTCAACAGCATAAAATTAACGGCCAATTTTATACTCAATCGTTGCTTAGATTGGGGCTAGATGGCGCTGTGAAATTAATGTCCTGTAAAATTTACTTATTTGATACGTAGCCAGATTTTGTTTTTATAGTGCGATGAGAAAGCGCCTGGCCCTCATTTTACCTGGCGTCAAGCTATTTTAAAGCTAAGATTTTATAGCCAAGCGTCAAACGCTCTTTAAATCGAAACACAAAATGCTGTCTGGCGGCTCGGAAAGGTATAGTAGTGCTTCCCGGACGAGCCCTCTTACGAGGAACTCTACTACTCTTATATCTTATAGGCTTTCTCAAACTTTCCATTCCACGAATCTCTTTCTTGTCTAGAATAAAATAAAAAACTTTATTTTATTTATTTGAACACACTAAAATTAGGTAACCTTATCACAAACAAATACTTTACCAACTTAATGTAATGGTAACTACGTGCTAGTATAATATTATGAATACGATATCTTTGGCGGTGGAAACCCTTCCAAAAGCTTCCAATCATATATGGATTTCGCTATCCGCGGCCATTTGTGTCTTGTTGTGACTCTGATGTTGTCGCTACACCTCTTTGGTGTAGCTTGTTGTGACGTCTTTGTCTTCTTTTTTTTATTCTCGTCATGTCTACTTTACCGAATTCATTAATTGTTCTTGTCTACTGTACTTGTCTACTATACCGGTGAAAGCAACTTCCAAGAGCTTCCAATCATTTATCTATTTCGCTATCCGCGGCCATTTGTGTCTTGCTGTGACTCTGATATCGTCGCTACATCTCTTTGGTGGACATCTTCGTCTTCGTTTTTTATTCTTGCCTTGTCTACTATACCGTATTTTTTTTCTTGTCTTCTATACTGGACTCTCAATGGTGAAGCGGTTAGACGTAGAGTACCTAGGTATATACGAGCACTGTAGTGCAATCGGAAGTGCTGGACGTCGGGGGGCGCGATTGCCTTTTTGTTTCTGTCGCGAACCGTGATGGGACTCGGAAGTCAGGTCGCCATTCGGGTATCGACCGCACTACGTTTTTATTGGTGACTTATTCGCTAGAAACATTGCTGGAAAACAGAATGTTCTTTGAAAGGAAAGAAAGTACCTAATTTGAAACAAAATGATGCGCCTACTGCTGACCCAGAGGACGGGTTCGATCTCCCGAGGGGTACAATTGTGCTTTTGGTTGGTAATAGGACTTTTACCAGGCTATTAACCACCAGCCGTGGTCGTGGGCAGACTCAAAAAGTCTGAGTCTAGTGGCTTTGTGGTCTAGTGGTTCAACCCACCGATTTCAGATCCAGAGGTCCCGGGTTCGATCCCCATGGGGAGTACAATATATTGTGCTTGGTTTGGTTGGCCGTAGGACTTTGTTTAAGTCCGCCTGGCTACCAGAACTCTGTTCTATAAGAGAAAAAAAATCTACAAAGAGAAAATCAGCGCTCTGATTACTTGATCGAGATATAATTGGCAATAATGAAGACTCTATTACCCCATCATTCTCGAGGTGAAACTCAGAAGGTCTCATTCAATGTCGCAATGCAATTACAAATGTCACATGTCGCATACGAGATTACATATCACGAACAATCCGTTCTCACGGGTTAATGAACGTGAATTTTGGATGCAAGTAATAATTTAATGTTCTGTTTCATTGTAGAATACCAAGCTATTCCCACAGTGAATATTATTTTGTGATATGGAAAGCGGGTCCGAAATAAAATGTACATCACTAATGTCAACAAAGTTTTGGTCAGGTGGGACGCCCGCTTTCTGATCCGTAGGAATGAATGAATGAATGAATCAATGACAGAATGAACATTTTATACCCAGAAATTACATCAACAATCGTTGTAATTTATGTGTCGTGTTCCTCTCATTAATATATATCTGGTACTGGAATAGAATATATTATATACTTATACTAAGTTATACGTTATACTAAGGCAAGATGGTGGTAACTAGTCTTTTTTAAACTTTTGCAATTAAAACACAATATTTTGATTTGAAAAACGGATATTTATCACATTTTACCTATATTTATCCCGACGTTTCAGCGGGGTTGCACCAGCCGTGGTCTATTTTTTTTTTGTGAAGTTGAGATAAGGCCGAAGGTGGATGCGCACTTCACCCGGAATCCTCAACAAACGGAGGAACTGGCTATATTACCTCTAAATGCCGGAACACAGCAATTTTATAATTGTTATTATGGCGACAGAATTAGGTAAGATGATGGTAGTCAGGCGGACTTAAACAAAGTCCTACCACCAACGAAACCAAGCACAATGTATTGTACTACCATGGGGATCGAACCCAGACCTCTGGATCTGAAATCGGTGGGTTGAGCCACTAGACCACAGAGGCGGTTAACAATGACGTCACCTGGAGAGCTTATTTACCCGCTGCAACTTGGGCCGGTTCCAGTTTGGTATAAACGCTGACGGTTCCTTTTGCAGTAATAAATTTTACTACCGACTTTACACCGCCGCACAAACAAATGATAACCGAGAGGTCCGTCTACGTGACGGTCTACATCAGACTGCCAGAAGATCCGGAATGCAGCTTCTGCATCGTACTTCAAGAAGGCTGGTTATGAAAAGGCTGGTCTATGGCAAGGTGTTGGTTGGTGGAACATGCTTTTTTTAATCTCCAAGATTTTTTTCAAATTTCCACTTTTATAATATTGACTGAATTATACATATTACTGACTTGTATCAATGGTGTTATAAATAAATCTCTGTATTCTAAGTATGACAATAAGTTATTTATGACCAACTTAGTTCATAATTTTAAATTGATAAGTGGAATTACAATATTTTACCGTAATTTTCAAACAAAACACATAATTAAGGAAATATTTATTACTTGTCCTATAATGTAACCTATTTTATACTCATGATTTGTCTAATATCGCGGAGGACTAAAATAGGTAGTAAAATAAGGTACAGTAGGTGATTAACGCCCGCCTAACTTTACATTGAAGTAGTTTTGGTACTAACATGCAAATTAAAAAAACAAGGTTTTAAACAAGGATATCATTATATTATGAATCAAACAATAACACTTCAAAATTAAGTAGACTAATAATTCTCATGTTTATCTAGCTTTTAAAAAAACTCTCAATTGGGCGCTATTAAAAATTAGGTTTATAATAACGCCCGTTTCGAAAACTTGGTTTTTAATTATAAAATAGACTTAATGGAAAAAAAGTTACCCGCACAACCAAAATATCACCTTACGTTATCTTCATTACTCTAAAAATAAACAAATAAAATCGTCATTAAAGATAAATTTTGTCCAAGTAAACAAAATACCCAACATCACATGGTTTAATGGTTTTTCGTCACAATTATGGAAATTTTTGAGTATTTCCATATAACATATTATGAGTACTTTGCGTATTAACTGTTTTTAAGGCTGAATTAAGATAATCGTTAAATGTTCAATGGGCACTATTAAACGAACATTGGGTAATAGCGCCCGAAGATGGGAAGTTATAATATGAAAAAGTAATTTCGAGTCCTTACCATTTGTTCTATGGAACATTTCTACTAACACAAAGTGGTTTGACAATTGCTATGAAAAAAAAATACAATTGTTATAGGAATTGTCAAATTCTCTTAAATTTCTGTCACTTCTATACAAGTGTTTAAAACGGGTTCAATTGATAAACATAATGGTTTTTGTTCTAAAGTGTAGCATAGATACAAAACACTTGGGTACATATCCAATCATAATGATAACGCACTCATTTACAAGCAACTATTTTAGATTTTTATTCTCACTACCTACAATATTTTTGGTTTTATTATTATTTTTAGGTACTTACATCATTAATTCAGTCTCACGCAAATTGAGCAATAGCAACCTACAATACTTTTGTTTATTATTATTAAAGACTTACATTATTTATTCAGTCTCAAGCAAATTGAGCAATACCAATGCTCCAATTATTCGCAATCTGGGCAAATAAACTCTATATCACACAGTCCTCATGGTACCATCTTTTACATATTAAGCATATGCGCATATCCAACTGTTTTATATCGTAACAAGCATAACAGTACCAGTCTTCTTTTTCGTCCGTGTTAATTTTTTCTTCCTCTTTCCTCTCCTGGCATTTTTCGTTTCTTTTTCATTTTTCTGTGGGTTTTTATTTCTCTGACCACTTTTCTGATTTTTAATTGTTTTTATTTTCGTATCCTGTTTTTTTTCTCTTCTTTCTTTTTCGTCCTTGTTATTTTTTTCTTCCACTTTCTTCTTCTAGCATTTTTTCGTTTCTTTTTAATTTTTCTGTTTATTTTTATGACCACTTTTCTGATCTTTAGCAGTTGTATTCATGTTTTTGTCATTACTTTTCCTTCTTCTTTCATTTTCAGTTTTGTCATTGAATAAGTCTTTAGTGTTTTTTTGTCCTTTGTAGTTCATCGCTTTCTTGCGCGGCTTTTTAGATTTAGTCAATGCATAGTTAGGGGTTGGTAAGAACTGTTGAAATTGTGTCTTATTCTTTTGTTGTAGACTGGCCAATAGAATGTCATCATCTGAATAGCGAGATTCATTTTGAATAGGATAGACCATTTGTTTCTTCGGTGTTGATTCTACTTTGTTGATAGGATACTGAATTTCATCCCTTGACGATTCATCTGATGAGTAACTATATATTTTTTCAGCGAAACATTTGGATTTTTTTAAAACAGGCCTAGTTACGAACGAATCCAAGTCTGAAATAGTTGAATCAGAACCGGTATCGTCGCGTAAAGGTCTTTGTAATCCGGAACAACTTGGAACGGATTGTTGATCTGTTTCGGTCAAACAAGTTATGTTACTATCTGGTATTAAGGACGGCGACGCACAGTCCTCTTCTATCGTAACTTGAGATGTAGGATTTTGAAAAACTGATTCCATATCAGAAACATCGGATGACGAGCTATCGATCCACGAGGTGGGGCTTGATGCCTGGATTAATATTTTCATGAAATGATTTATCTAGAGCTGTTTGTCCCTGTGGAGTCAGTATAATTGGATTTCTGGGTAATTGATCACTATTAGTATCAGAAGTGTCATCAGTGTCATTGTCTAATGAGTTAGTTTGGGGGCATGGACTCTCCTCTCTTTTTACGAGGAGACATTTTTTTAATACCTTAAAATAAGTAAAATTGTGTGAACAAATAAATTTATTTAAGAAATGAATATACTAAGTAGTTTTTTAAGTATTTTTCTTCTAAGTATTTTTTCTTAAAAAGTTTTTTAGTAAAAAAAGATTATTATAAAAATGCCCTGTGTCATTAACGCCCATGCAGGCTATTAGCGCCCAACCGTCATTTTACTGGACGTTATTACCCAGATGGGCGTTATTATCATAAATGACACATTTTTGGAAAATAATAATAGAAATCGACACAAAATATTCAAACAATAGTATAATAGGTTAATCTTGACCCAAATATGACAAAAATATCAAATAAAACGCAATAAAAACCAGTTAAAACTTACGATTTGGTCGCAGCACTTCTTATAACAGCGTGGTACGAGACCGATCCTGCCGGAACGCGGCGTCTCACTGCCACAATTGTTGCGCGAGCGAGCCGCCGCTCGCCATGCGCGTTCTTATTGGCTTATTCTATGTGTGCGTGGAGTTTACACTAAATCACACCATATCTAGTGTGTTTTCTGTAACCTGGGCGTTTCTAAACAGCGGGCGTTAATCACCCACCCTACCTTATATGCCAGTTAATAGCCGTAACAGTACCCATAACTCAATTAAATCAAGAGCCCGGTCTAAATTACAATGTTAATAACACGCATGGCGCGGCGCTACCTGAGTTCTGTGAACCAGAACCTTCAGGTACTGGATGCGACTCACATTCCTCCTTCTCCTCCTTCTCCTCCTTCTTCTCTATTCTTTTTTTTATTATACGACGGCTGAGCACTTGGCCTTCATCTCACCTGGTTACAAGTTGAGATAAGGCTGACGGTGGAGGCGCACAGTATTATACTCCCCCTGGGGATCGAACCCGGGGCCTCTGCATCTTAAAAGTGGTGGGTTGAACCACTAGGCCTGTCTTGTGGGTTCGATTCCCACCCAGGACAAACGTTTTTGTGATGGATTTCGATGTTTGTTCTGTGTTTGGGTGTTGTTTTGTATGATAAGCATTAATATACAAAAAAAATATCATTAGTATATTATCCGTAATCTAGTTCCCATATTAAAAACTTTGCTTTGTTTGGGACTAGATGGCGCTGTGTAAAATTTATGTCCTGTCATATGAAAAAAAAAATAGTTGTCGTATCCACTGAATTGAATTCCACGTTTGAAAATTATAGTTTCGTATAATGAGAACAGTAAGTTGCCGGAATAAATGATGGAAAAATGTAAGTAATGTGTTTTGGTGTCGACGCGACTACTTCACCAATTAACTTTGTAATCCATCATTCTGTCACTGCTGGATACTTTTGACTGAGTATGAAATCAACGTAATGCTTAAAATAGAGCCTTAAAAATATTCTAAAAGCTAAGTAACAGTTCCGAGACTTTTTTCACTAAGGATTCACCTCTGACTAATCAGAGCGTGGATCTTATGAGAGTCACCTACTGGGGGTAGTCAGAAGCACGTCCAAACTTGCCTACTCAGCCGAGAATCTTATGAGAATCACTGACTAGGGGGTATTCAGAGGCACGTCCAAACGTATGTTCGGACGTTCACATACTCACGGTTTGCAAAACACATTACATATTGAAATTGTACTCTAGTAGAGCAACAATGTAAAGAAACAATTCTTTACACTACCATAAATATTACAAGTTATATATACAGATGAGATAAGGCTTTCCTATAAGATGATTGCGTGACCTAATCACCTTATAGAAAAGCTTGACTTCATTGTCTCACTATAACTACCTACTACCTAGTAGTTATACGTTCTTTGATTTTTATTTTTCTACGGGAAAGCGCTTGGTCTTCGTCTAGCCTGATTTTCAATTCATAATAATATAGACCGAGGGTGGAACCGCACTTTTACTCGGACTCCTCTACAGACTGAGCAAATGGCTATCCTACCTCTAAATGGCAGAGCACAACAATCTTAGAATTGTTGTTTGGCGACAGTATCAAGTAAATTGGTGGTAGCTAGCCAGGCGGACTTCAGTCCTGCCACCAACCAAACCAAGCACAATAATATACTCCCACTGCAGATTGAGTATAACACCTCTTGATCTGACACTGATAGGCGAATCACTAAACCGCAGAGTAGATTAAAATGTTGAAATGCCGTTGCTTACCTGCACTCAGTGAGTTACTAGGCACTAGGAGTAGGTAGTCGGTCTAAATCTTACCCACGTTCAATCGAAGCAAAACATATACTTAGTGTATGGTAGGTACGAAGAGAGTTGGTAAAGGCGCCAGTAAGGCTGTTGGATGATGCAACAATAAAAAGTAAAAACTAATTAAATCGACCCACGTAGTGGCGCAAGCGCATAGACACGCCTCCAGTCACTCGCATAGATTGTTTTAATTACACTATAATACGGTATCGGTGTCCTACGATGATACGATCTGTGATGCGATGCAATTTAGTTTTTGTGAACCTATGACTCGTCAGTGTAAACTATTTGAAGCAGAGAAAAAACTTGCCGTTTCCACTATTAGACGGCAGCGCAACGAGGCACCGCGATACTGTAATTATTCATGGTACACACATAAAATAATGATATCAAGGGCATTACTTACTACTACCAAACACTCTGCTCGTAAATTCAAACTGTATATAAAGAATAATTTAATTAAAAGTGCCTAGTTAATAGTTGACAGATAAATGGTGATTTCCTAATGTTAACAAACTGCCCATTAGGTAGATAGGTAATACACAAACATTTTAAGATAGTATTAAGTATTTAGGTTTATGATGTATCTACTTAGAATATGATTATAAATAAAAAAAAACTGTGTATCTGAATGTTGAATGGATCATCAAAAAATTAACCAGCCTGAGTTTCTTGCCTTTCTGCTCGTGTGCTGGTCGCGATTCCGAACAGGCGGTAGATTTGTGGTTTCAAAATGATCTAAAAAATCTTAATGAATAAAGAAATTTTGACTTTGACTTTACTTAAGAAATGTATGTAAGGACAGGGAAACAGTTTTCTTTCAGAAAACCTTTGATATGAGGACGGTAACCGGTAAATAAATAAATAAATATTACAGGACGTTAACTTCACACAGCGCCATTTAATATAAAATAATCAATAAAGTGTACAAAAAGAAAAAATCTAAATATATCTAAACATCAAGCCAACAAAGTAAAATATACAAACAAGTAAGCCTACATACATTATTTATAAATACCTATTTATAAAATCATAATAATAAACACATCCCTGCAAACACAGATATTATATCAACAAGCCTCACAGTACAGTTGGTAGTAGCTCTGCCTTCTGCGCTGTAGGCTGTGGGTTCGATTCCCACCCAGGACAAACATTTATGTGATGAATATAGATGTTTGTTCTGTGTTTGGGTGTTGTATTGTATGATAAGTATGTATTTACAAAAAAAGTATTTATGTATTCTATCCGTAATCTAGTTCCCATATTACAAGCTATGCTTAGTTTGGGACTAGATGGCGCTGTGTGAAATTAATGTCCTGTAATATTTATTTATTTATATGTATTACTACATATACTTTAACTTGAATGTTTAAGATTTTTGTATAACTTTGTGTATCAATATGATGTGTCTTGCTTTGTTGTAATTTATTTTACTGTACAGTAAGTACATCTAATAAGTAACTACATTGTCTGTCAAAAGTATTTTTGTCACTTAGGGAGTTGAAGCTTTACCCTGCCGTAACACAGTGTTAAAACAAGCACGGCGGGTATAGTTTTGTTATTCGCTGAATAGATCTGCATAAATTACAAACGTATAACTATTTTTAGTAATTAGCTATTACATAGTTTATTGTGCCATTTATTTCTGAGAATATCTTTATCTTTATACATAGATATGAAATGCTCTTTCGGCTTCAACTTAAATATCTTTATACATTTTGTCACGATTCTTGTGGAATAAAATGTGTGGAGTAAAGGTCCACGGCCTACCAAGAGTCTTGTACCAAATCACCATACAATTTGAAACACTGGTCTGAATCAGCTTCTCTTGCTTCTTGATCACCTTTACTCTGGTACAGTCAAGATCGTACTCTCGTGTTTTGACATGATTGGTGATCAATGTTGTACTTAATATGGCCGCTGCCTTCTTCAGGTCCCTAAGTCGAGGTGACTTAGGAACCTGAAGAAGGCAGCGGCCTTACATTCACGAGAGAATAGGAAAAGGCCCAAATAGACGATATCTTTCACATAATACCTCCATACCCTTTCCACCACCGGACTAGCAGACGTACGGCTGGCTACAACCAAGGTTAATACTGGTAAGGAATGGAATTCCTTGCCTTCGTCTGTTTTTCCGCACGAGTACAATCTTGGAGACTTCAAGTCCAGATTAAATAGGTTCTTTTTCGACAAGCGTGCTCTATCTTAGGCGTCATCTTTACTTGTTTTACATGTAAGCTAGTGGTCAAGCGCTTGACTATATAATATATATACTTATATATATATATATATATGTTTTTATAACCAATTAAAAACAAAAAAAGTTATACCAGAGCCTCCACCGTCGCCAATTAACGTAAAAACAATGAACACAACAAAGATTATTCTCAGATTATTGTTTTGTGTATCATAGATTCTTCTCAGATTATTGGTTGATTAAAGTTGTAGGATTGAAGTGTGAAGATAGACACCTAGTAAAGATATTGCGATTTCCACGCGTGGAAAACGCGTTGGTGCGTGCGCGTAACGAGCGCTCGTCGACACCTACCGATAGCATCGCTATGACTGGCGGGAAATTATTCCGAATCGTAATTACGGCGATTATTCACGGCCGGCCAGGGGCGGCAGCCATTTTTCAACAGTCACCATTCTTAATTATGAGTCGAGGTGGACGGCTGTCGAAGCTTTGAGCCGCGCCGTCACCTCGGGCCGGCTAGAGACTGAGACGGGACCGTATTCTGATCGCGCACGATAATGCTTGTCGAGAAATGTCGAACGAGAACAATGTGTACTCGTACCTGTGTTTTCCTGCAGTAGACTTTTTCTGTTGTGATGATGAAGTCGTTTCATATATTTTTATTATTAACGATTCTCAGCTTTATTTAAAATGAAATAATATCATGTTTACACTAAATGTATAATTAGTTTAAATCTAATACAAAGGTGTGTTCATAGTTTTTTCTGAATCACAATCAAGGACACTTTGAAACAAAATTAATGGTAAATAATAGAAATGTTATTTGAATGGAATATTATTTTCTGTAGTACAAGAGTAACATATCTAAATGTTTTTATTGAAACATTGATTATAGACATATGTAGCTACTACGGTACGGACACGTACAGCATTAAATATTCGTTTACCTACCAAACGAATATTTAATGCTGTAAGATCGACTGTAGTTTCTAGTTCAGAAAGTTTTTCAGGCTACTGTAAAATATATTTGAATAAACTGTTATCACTCATTGAGCGACAACAAAGCCGTATTGCAGCATAATAGGACCCGCAGAAACGTTACTACGAGAGTTCGGCTAGAGTGTTTATTTATCGTTTTGGAAGGCTTAGAGAAGACAGATGGAATGTTATGTTTTTTACAGGACGAGGTGTAAACTAGGAATCCGCTTTTTATTTTTAGCAGTGTGTAAACAAAATGAGTGGTCTGTTAATTTAGGAATACGAGTGTTAAGAAACTGCTTACTGATCCCGTGTGAATTTTAAGGGAATTTTTCTTCGAAAACCATATTCTTATGAAAAAGTTGGATAAGATTGATTAGATTTAGCTACAGTGCGAGAGAAACGACTTCTAGATAATAATTGAAATCGACGTCTGGTCACGACTGTAGACGGTACAGTCGTAAACACTCTTCAATTTCCTACAATAATAAACATTAGCTAAATTTGTAGAACCATCAAATTTACCTCTGAATTGGCCTTAACGTTTCAGACTGTTTCAACGCGTAAACTCGATCGCGTCTTTTCCGCTGAATCAATTGCAGCAATTTAGCCTCGGAAAAGTATCGGCAAGCTGTTTTAAAAGGCTTCGTTTTGTTCACGAGTGTACACAGCGGAGTCGGGGCGTGCTGACGCCAGCGAGTCTAATCGGCGTTTATTGGAGAAAACCGATTACTGCGCCATGGCCGGACTCGGAACCATTTCGACATGTCACCGGGAGGAACAACAAGAAAACACTACAGTTAAAGTTCTTTTTGTATTGTACTACGGGGAGATGCTTGGCCTTCATCTCACCTGATTTTCAAACTATGATCAGGCCGAAGGTGGAAGCGCACTTCACCCGGAATCCTCAACAGTTACCTCACCAACACCAACCTAACCAAGCACAATATATTCCTCCCCTGGGGAACCCCTGTCGAACCCGGGACCTCTGGATCTGACACCAGTGGGCGACCCACTAGACCACAGAGGCGGTTCTATCGTTTTTCAATTAAAACTATGGCTGAAAGATGTTGTGTTAAGAAAATGTCACTGACGATTACCTACATAACACAACACAAGTGAGTCATGATAATTTACGTGCCAATAAATAGTCAAAGTAGGTATGCTAATTTTTACAAAAACATTTTTTTATTGACAATGAAAGCTGATACCAAGTACTTGCATTTCACGTGATAGTCTTAAAAAAACAATAGTGACACTCCGGGACTCCCGACAGAAGCAAAAATTGAAGTTTGTCGACCTTAAAAAAAAACAGTGCCACTGCCGACATAAGTGAAAACTTTAAGTTTGTCATTTTTTTCCGAAGAGCGCAACTGAGATTGTTGGATACTTGAATCGCAATGTTGTCGCGTTGGTCGCGATATTTATTCATGAAGGAAGTTTTTGCAACACAACTGACACAATTACTTCTTAGTCTGACGTTGATAGATACCTGTCACGGCTGTCAACCGTGTATAGGTACAGGCAGTCTTCGAACGGTCCTTACCCATACTTCTTAGGATCGTAAAGATAACGTGACAATGACAACATGTTTAAAGTCAAATGTGTCAAAAGTGGTGTCGGTTAGGTGTACAGTATCGCGATTTTAATGTTTTTATCCCATCTAAAAAACAGCCAAACGCGCCTAAAGAAGTTTTCACTTCAAAGACAATATCTACGTAGTATTAAATATTTAACTTCAAGTAAGTACTCTTGGTAGTGATTTGTTCGCTTTCCTTTATTTAAGTTAGCTTGTGGTCAAGCGGTTGTACACCAATAAAAAAACGGGTAAAAACGTGAGGTAAAAACTCCGACAATGAATGGCTCATATCACTTGATTCACATGACACCTAATTCAAATACCCATCAGCCGGTTAAATATCAGCGTTTCAATCAATTTGCAATCAATTACACCTATGGACGGTTTATTTAACAAGTGATTGGATGGCCGTACCTGGCGGGGTAAGCCGGCAACTTGCGAGTCACCTTGGAGGGCTTTCCAGTAAAAACTACTAAAGGTAAATTATATTGATGGAATCGAGCCCGCTTGATTGATGATGAGTGAGCATTTTTTAATTTATTTCGAGAATTCCAAGCCGAGGTCGCAAAGGTGTTTACGAAAGAGAATCTAATCGAAGTGAAGTTCTAACGTGGTTTTGTTTTAATGTCAGAATGACATTGGCATTTTGAAATATGAATGCGCAACGATCACGCTTGTCTAATAGTTGCAAAGCTTGGCTTAATAGTATATTTAGGTAATAGGTAAGTTTTTTTTAATTCTGAAATTATGTACCTACCTTAATACACAAAATACAATACTTAATACTCTGTGTTTTTTTTCTATAAACAATTTCACAATTGATTATTAAACTCCATTCCAGGTTTTATAATAAATATTAACTCTACTATTTCTTTCATAAGTAATTAGTGAAGAAAATAATTTTATTTAATTTCAAGTTCAGGTTATATAAGTTTAGCGTGTATAAAAAATTAGGGCCTACAAAACTTAAAAACGACAGTACATTCTTCAACTTCTCCATTAACGTTCAGATTTTCTTTAGCCATTTTAAAAAAGTCTAACCGAAAATCTCAAAATCCTGTCTTAGGGGATGCCTGCGTCATAGTAGCTTTATGCATGAAAAGTCTCAGCCCGATCGGTTTAAAATTGACAAAGTTTCATCCCCTATTTTATCCCCTTGGGGGTAGAATTAATCAAAATCCTTTCTCAGTGGATGACTACGTCATAACATCTACCTGCATGCCAAATTTCAGCCCGATCGTCCAGTGGTTTGGGCTGTGCGTTGATAGATCACTATGTCAGTCAGTCAAGGAATTGCGTAGTTGGTTTCTCAGCGATAGATAGACTCGTGTTTTATTGTTCGTTGCAAATTGTAGCTTAAAACACATTGTAGATTAAAAAACTGGAAATTCACTACAATACAGGCTACATGAAGTCTATTAGTGTCAACTGCTGGACCGAGATTCCTCCAAAGCTGGAGTGTATAGCCATAATCACCGCGCGTGGCAAGCGGATTGGTGACTACAGTAAATGAGATAATACAAAGAAGCTGTTGCCCTACTTTTGGTGAGATCTTAGTTTTTACGACATCCATAGGCTGAGTTAGAGGGGTCGATTCTAAAGCCGAGACCGCCACTATGCTAGTGCAAGTATGCATTGCGCACTATGTGTTTAGATTTTAAACATTGTTTCCAACGATTCAGAAATCTTAACGACATAATATTTCTCAGATTTTAACATGAATTATAGCTCAGTTGGTAGTACTCTACCTTCTGAGTAGTTGTGGGTTCAATTCTCCCAGGATGAACATTTGTGTGATGAATAAAGATGATTGTTCTGTGCTCGGGTGTTTTATCATATGGTTAGTATGTATTTACATAAAAAAAAAAGTATCTTGGTATTCTATCCTGAATCTAGTTCCCATATAACAAGGTACACTTAGTTTGATAGAAGGCGCTGTGTGAAATTAAATGTCTTGTCTCTATTTATTTATTATTTTTTAACCGCCTCTGTGGTCTAGTGGTTCAACCCACCGATTTCAGATCCAGAGGTCCCGGGTTCGATTCTCATGGGAAGTACAATATATTGTGCTTGGTTTGGTTGGTGGTAGGACTTTGTTTAAGTACGCCTGGCTAGCTACCACCATCTTACCTAATTCTGTCGCCATAATAACAATTCATAAAAAAATTGTTGTGTTCCGGCATTCAGAGGTTATATAGCCAGTGCCTCAGTTTGTTGAGGATTCCGGGTGGAGTGCGCCTCCACCTTCGGCCTTATCTCAACTTGTTACCAGGTGAGATGAAGGCCAAGCGCTTCCCCGTTGTAATAATATATATATATATATATATATTTATAGATAAACTAACAATGTACAAAGGAAGCAGTCGGATTAAGGACCGTTACAAACGGCCTATAGGTAACCCAACTGTTCCAGACCAGTTATTTACAGCAATGGTAACAAAGTCTGGGGCGGTCATGAGTCTGTCTATGTCTGACAGGTACAGGTGAAATCTGAACCGCCGTCCCATCCGTCCAATTAGAGAGACCGAATACAAATTTCATTATAAACACTGCACCGTCATTGTTCCTCGTATGGGATCATAATTTCACAACGTCAATTAATATTGATAGACACACACCTGAGCCAAAATCTCGCGGAAAAAACGCGGGTTCAAGTCGGTTTTATGATATGTAGGGTTTCGTATTCAGATAGTGTTAGCGGATCCTATTTTAATAATAATAATATATTTTATTTCAGGCAACAACAGGAAAATTACAGATTTTATACTACTATTACTACTAAATTTAACCTTAGTCTACGGGTAGCATTTACTTAAAATACTAACATACATAATTAACTCTCCGTAGTCCAAAGAGTGAGATATGGTACGCCAGACGGACCATAGTCCGTCTGGCGGGCTATATCTCATAAACCGTAATAGGTAGACTGTTGAAATTTTCACAGAGTATGTATTTATATTGCTATAACAACAAATAATAAAAGTTAAAAGGCTCCCTTTCCAAGAACCGCGTTTTTAGCCTTAAAATGTTACCCGTGGTAAGCGTCCCAACGAAAAGTCCGAGCGACATGTTTTTTTTTTTATAATATAATGTATGTATATTGTGTGCCTCTGGCTAGTATTCCGCAAAGCGGCGATGGGTTTGCAACCAGTCACGTATTGAATACTAGCTCTTGCAAACAACGCGGGCATGTGCCGAACGTAAGTTTGGACGTGGCTTTAACTACACCCTAGTAGGTGATCGTCCTAAGATCAACGTTATGAATCTTTGTAATCTATTTATATATATTTTCAAGAGATTCAACAAGCCTCATAGCTCAGTTAGTATTGGTAGAAACTCCGCCTTCTGCGCTGTAGGTTGTGGGTAAGATTCCCACCAAGGACCAATATCTGTGTGATGAATACAGATGTTTGTTTTGTGTTTGGGTGTTGTATCATATAGTACGTATGTATTTACAAGAAAATTAAGCATATAAATATTCAATCCGTAATCTCATATTATAAGCTATGCTTAGTTTGGGGCTAGATGGCTAGATTATTTATATATTTATATATAGTCTGTCTATCCCCATCTACACCTATTTGTCTGATGAATTGGAATTTAAAAATATTATTTAACAGGATATTTTGTAAGACCGCCCATTTTTAGTTATGTTTAGTAAGACTGGAATAAAGTATTTTTATTTATTCGTAAACAAGTCTCTACAGATACTAATGCATACCTAGTTCAACATACAAGGTGGTGAGTTCCATACGCTGGCATAGCTAGGCAAACACTTATGTGGGACGCAGCTGAACCAACCGACGTCATTTGGAGGACGGTTTGCACATACCTACGTACTACATATACTGTACATATCTACTTACTAGGTTGTGAAGAAAAAAACCAAAAAGCAACTAACGAAGCAAAAACGCAAAGGAAATATAATTACCTACTTATTAGGGAGCGTACGTGCAAATAAGTTGACGTTGAATATCCTTATATACAACCACTGTGGTCTAGGTGGTTCGCCGACAAGTATCATAGCCAGGGGTCCCGGGTTCGATTACTAGGCGGGTACATAGTAAAAAGTTTAAGTTGGTTGTAGGACTTATTTTCAGTCCACCTGACGAGCTACCAACATCTTACCTAAGTCTGTCGCCATAATAACAATGATTACTGTTGTGTTCCGGAGTTTAGAGGTAAGACAGCCAGTTCCTCAGTTTATTGAGGATTCGTGAGAAGTGCGTCTACAATAAAAAAAAAACCACTTCTTAATTTTCGAAATGGGTTTGTATCCACATATGCAGATATGTAAATATTTTAATTTTCAAGAGATTTTATCTATCAGGCTTGAATACAAAAGTCGTGACAGAATTTACAAGACGTTAATGTAAAGTTAATGGCTTCATTATGAAAATTATGACGTGCATACATACCTATTATTGTAGGCAGTTGTAATAACCACATAAGGTAAAAATCGGGAGTCGATTGCAGGCAGCAGCTAAACATAAGGCGTACAAATTTAATGCATAGGAGAATTTGTTATATACAAATACTATTAATTGTCGCTGAGGAAAGGTAGCTGGTTGCTTAGTTTGTTGAGGATTCCGGGTGAAGTGCGCCTTCACCTTCAGTCTTATCTTAACTTTTAACCAGGTGAGATGAAGGTCAATTGCTTCCCCGTACCTACCTGTACTTTAAAAAGAAAAAAAAACCATTTCGCCTTCTTCTTCTGCTCTTATACTACCTTTAGGTATGTACTTCAGAAATGAGATATTGAAAACATTTATTAATCTTAAATAACATTCAATGTTACAGTCATTTTAACAAATTTAAGGGTATAGTAATATTATGTATAGTAATAGTAACATCGTGAAGCTTAAATTACATAAATATAAATAAAAAATATTTATTAAACCAAGGAATAATTAGGACAGTGATGTGAGTCCAAAGTCCGTCTTTTTGTTTTTTCTACAATAATGAGGATTTCGTGAACTCCATTGACATATGGAGTTGGTATAATTATAACAAGCCTCATAGCTCAGTTGTTAGTAGCTCTGCCTTCTGCGCTGTAGCTTGTGGGTTCAATTCACACTCAGGACAAACATTTGTGTGATGAATATCGATGTGTGTTCTGTGTTTGGATGTTGTATGATAAGTTTGTATTTAATAAAAAAAACTAAGCATTAAATCCGTAATCTAGTTCCCACATTACAAGCTTTACTTAGCTTAGTTTAGGACTAGATGGCGAAATTTATATCTATAATATTTTTTAATATAATAGATATGTGAAATTAATATCCTGTAATATTGATTTATCTATTCGCTTAATTTGTAGAAAGGGTTGTTTTCAAATAAATTCTTTATCGTCAGCTTAAATTTGATATAATTCAAATCAGCTATACAAGGAGGTTATTCATTGATAATTAATATTTTGGCGAGGTTACATGTTATACCTGATATCAAAACAAATACAACAACTTTAACACAAATACAAAGGTATTTGTGTTAAATATAATATGTATTAGAAACTCTGGCAGCAACCATTTTACAAGCACCGTTTTATGTTATTTCATCAAACATAACGTGACTCATTCATTCTGGTCATATTCCATTGCTTAGCCTTTTTATTAGAATATATAAGAAAATTAATAAATTTGCTTTCCTATAATCAAGTTTCTGTAAGTTATGATGACTTGTAACTAAATCCATGATCTAAGCTTTTTTTTATTTTACGTCGGGAAACCGTTTGGCCTTCCTCAGCAAACTGAGGAACTGGCTATCTTACCTCTAAATGCCGGTACACAACAAATTTAGAATTGTTCTTCTGGCGACAGAACTAGGTAAGATGGTGGTAGCTAGCCAGGCGGACTTAAACAAAGTCCACCAACCAACGAAACACCAACGAAACCAAGTACAATATTTCAAACCCGGGACCTCTCGATCTGAAATCAATGGGTTGAACCACTAGAGCACACATGCTGTTAAAGGAGTACCATTCCTAATACCCCGCTTCCATTCAAATCTTATAAATAAGTTTCAATATAATAAAAAAAGTATAGTTTAAATATATCTAACTTAAATGTCTAATTTGCAGTAGTCATAACGCAAATTACTCCCCAAGGAAAGCAATTTCTTTAGTCTATAGAATTTTCCTTTTCTTTGAACTCGATCGTCTCTTTCAAATTACCGTCATCATCATATAAGTCCACACCTCCACAGCTAAAAATAGGCCTCCCAATCGACGCCACAAAAGGCGATCTTGAGCCTCCTTCATCCATATTTCCGCGACCGCCACAATGTCGTCGGTCCATCGCGTCTTCCCACACTCCGTTTCGCGTTTAATCGCAGTCGAAAAGCGATAACCTTTATTCGTCAGCGGTCAAAAAAATCGGAAAATACCATCACTTATTCTATATATAGTCTTGTATAATAAATAAATATTACAGGACATTAATTTTACACAACGCCATCTAGCCCCAAACTAAGCATAGCTTGTAATATGGGAACTAGATTACGGATAGAATACTTAAATACATTTTTTTTTTGTAAATACATACTTATCATACAATACAACACCCAAACACAGAACAAACATCTATAATTCATCACACAAATGTTTGTCCTGGGTGGGAATCGAACCCACAACCTACAGCGCAGAAGGCAGAGTTACTACCAACTGAGCTATGAGGCTTGTTAAATATATACAATAGTCTTCACCCAACCGATTTGACTTATTCGAAAAGGGTCAAGCTCAACCTCGATTCGCACTCATCAGCGGAATATTTAACTCGATACATTGGACATAACATCGTCTACAATAGCGATTAAACATCGTATGCCGTGTCTCGGCGTACCTTGTCCGGTTTTATTGAATTATTGAATTCAAGTATTATCTATGCACCGCTGTCTGTCTGTCTTGGGGTACGGAACTGGTTGTTTTGTGTGAACAACAGACAAACGTTTTACGATTTGTTGAACAAGCATTCTCGATTTAAGACTTGTAAACTCGTTTGTTCACGAACTTATAATTTACAGCCTAAATGAAATTCATATTAAATTTACGGCGAAATGTTTAGTGTGGGTATTCTAAGGCTAGTGCACTGAATCATACGTTTTATTGTTTGATCAGATATTTTGTTATACGCGGCATTTGCGTTGGGTGTGCAATATCAGTTATTCAGTTTTCGTTTTTTTTTTGGTTAGTGGATGGAGGTTTTGCTTTAAATCCGCATGGCTAGCTACCACCAGCTTACCTAATTCTGTCGCCATAATAACAATTCTTAAAAAAAAGTTGTGTTCCGGCATCAGAGGTAAGGTAGCCCCAGATAAGTTCCCCAGTTTGTTGAGGATTCCGGGTGAAGTGCGCCTCCATCTTCGGCCTTATCTCAACTTGTAACCAGGTGAGATTAGCCTTCGCCAAGCTCTTCCTCGTCGTATAATAAAAAAAAAAAACCGATTTCAATAAAGGAGGACTCAACTGTTTCAGACCAGTACAGACAGAAGCTTACCCGAGACACTCGGTGTACTACCAAACTGAAAGGCTTTGATAATTCAACAGAATAAGTCCAGCCTCTAAATAACGCGTTCCTTAAAATATTATTCTCCTTATTTTGGCAAATGGTAACAGACATCACACAATTTCACGTTATTCGATTTAAATCCAGAAAAAAATATACGTAAATGTTAATGCATCTGTGGTCCAGAGGTTCGGCCACCTGTCCCCGGTCTTGGTTCCGGTGGTAGGACTTTGTTTAAGTCCATCTGGCTACCACCATCTCAAGTAAGTCTTTCGCTATAACAATAATAAAAAAGGTCGAAGGTGAAAGGGCACTTCACCCGGAATCCTCAACAAACTAAGGAACTGACTATCTTAACTCTGAATGCCGGTACACAATAATTGAAGAATTGTTGTTATGGCGACGGAAATAGCTATGATGATGCCAGGTGGACTTAAACAAAGTCCTACCACCAACCAAACCATGCGCCATATTTTACTCCTCCTGAGTATCGAACCCGGGACCTCTGAATCTGACACCAGTAGGCTAACCACTAGACCAGAGCGGTCGAAATTTAAAATTGTTCTGTGATAGTATCCTGCATTTAGAGGTAATATAGACACTCACGACATACATTAAATAAAATAATATGGCAAATTGTGTCAACTGGTTGAAAGCGTTTTCACACAAAAAAGGCATAGTCTGATAAAGGAGCCTTAGGATGGCCCAGTGCCTTACTATCGATGAAAACCTCCCTAAAAATGGTAGGTAAAGTTCGAGAGCGAAAGTTATAATTTGCATACAACAATAGCACACCTGTTAGCTGTACCATGTGGGCGCTGATACAATAGCTCCTCATTCAATGCAGTGTAAATGAACCTTTTTATCATTGCTTTCAAGGTCAGTCCTTTGTGCTATCATATGGTCGGTGCGTGCCTTGCGGTTTCAAAACACTCGTAATTAATACGGTCATATTTAATTTGTGACTAATTTACCACGGTGGAAGGTGTTTGCACCTTTTACATGTTTTTATAACTTGCAATAAATATCATAATCATTATCAACAAATCGAAACTGTAGTACAATGTTAAACAGCCTTATATTATGCTAATTACATCTCAAGCCCCCAAACTAAGCAAAGCTTGTAATTAACTATTGATTAAAATTTTCACACCTTGAATGTATGAATAATGTAAATAAAAATACAAAACACACAAATATCAAAAAAAAAGTACACATCACGCAGATTATACACTTTTTTGTAAAATGCATACCGGTTGCTGGTAGGACTTGTTTGAAGTTTGCTTGGCTATCTATTGCCATATTACTTAAGTCTGTTGCCATACCACTTATTCTTAATTGTTGTGTGTTGACATTGAGAGGTAAGATAGCCAGTTGCAAATTGCTTCCACCTTTAACCTTATCATAATTCTACATTCGGTGAGATGAAGGCCAAGCGCAAGTCTAAACTCAAACCATAAAAATACCTTTATGTTAATCACATCAAGTTTGTCCTGAGTGGGAATCGATCCCACAACCGGCAGCGCAAAAACTACAACATATGGCATGCGTTGAAGTAAAACTATAAAGTCTATAACAGCGATCACGTCTTTGTTGACAAAAAAAGCAAAATTCTATTGCCCTTGCCTGTTCCTTTGCATGTGTGTAATCAAATCCTGAAATACTCATACAAATTTCTAGTACCAATTCAAAAATACAACAGCTTAGGGGCACGTTATCATGTAATCTACAACCTGAACGATTAGCAAGTTAAACTTATGAATCGCCCACAGGGCTACCCGTTATCTTTACATCTACATGCTGCATGTGCCGATAACATCTAACTAGAACGTTATAGGCATCTCGCTCATCGTCGAAGGAAAGGAAAAGGATAGCGACAGAGCAAGGCTGCGTCACTATAGCGGTAATCATTTTGTAGTTTGAGCTTTGAATACTTTTCCTAAACTAGAAATTATTGTCTCTTCGAAAGAAAATTCAGACGCACAGCCTAATATCATGCCCACCTGGTTGGTATCCCACATGCAAGAACTAAACTCTTTCAAGAATATTTTATTATGCGCACTGCAAGAGCTTGGAATAATTTCCCAGCGTCTGTATTTCCTCGGTTACAACCGTAATGTCTTCAAGAAGAGAATTAATAGCCACCTTCTGGGAGGCTCGGTCCATAGTAGATCTCATTCTTGCCTGCGTAAGTTTCGTGGTCAAGTGCCGACCCATTTAAAAAACAAAAAGAGGCTAGATTGCAGTGCAAAGATGTCTAGCACCTATTATACGCGGTTTATACAACCCTACTTACCAAATTACATTATTTTTTTACTGGATCGCCAAGCGTTTGACCACCAAATTACTTGAAAAAAAAAGTAAAAGTGTGGTCTAAGATGGAGCACGCTTGCCTAAAAGGAACCTATTTACTCTGGATTTGAAGACTCCAAGATTGTACTCGTGCGGGAAAACAATAATGCTTCTCGACGGCAGGCATACCTAAGCAGTTATGCTAGTAAATTCTTCTAGCAGATAGTACTAGCTATGTCTGTGTCGTTGCCTGCGTGGATTTCGATACGTGACTGCAAGAGTTTTTTAATACATGATACCACATATACAGCTTTTGAACATGGTATCAGATTTGGAAGAGAAATTCGTAATACGTACGTTTTTTGTTTGGCGTAAGCTCTTGTTAAAGTCATGAGAATTTACGACACCAAACATTTCTTTTCTAAATTTGCATTCCCACAAAAGAGAACGGTTGACAAGTGATCAATTGTGCCATTTTCGCAAGTGAATGGCTCATAATGGACAAGAGCCAGTCTCGAATGGACAGGGTTATTAAATTACAATAATTCTCGATATACGACCGGACGGCTCTCGAAGGGTAGTCTGGCTGTTGTTGATGGGAAACATATTTTAGGTATAACTCAAAATAACACCGATGGTTTGTGGTGGACATGTTAATAATTCACTGCTACTATTTTTGATGACGATGGCACTATTTTTCCCATTATCCCCTGGGCAGACTCACCTGAGACAATGACAGTATTTAAAATTTAAGCGGCGAAATTTGCGGGCTCGAATTTCTGGGAAGACTATTACTTTGGGTGTCGACGCGGTGCTACTAAAAAGTCGCAATTTCTCATGAGAAATTCTACGAAAGGTAAGAAAGGTAAATGTTATCGAAGCTACCTATTTATTTTATCACTAGACCATTCTTTTGGGATTCCTTTTTGTCTATCAAATCCAAATCACAAAAAACATATTTTTTTATTAAACTACGACGAAGCCGTCATCTCACCTGGTTTTAAGTTATGATAAGACCTAAAGTGGAAGCGCACTTCACCCAGAATCTTCGTCACTGAGAAACTGGCTGTCTTACCTCTAAATGCCGGAACACAACAATTTAGAATTGTTGTTATGGCCAAAGACTTAGGAAAGATGGTGGAAGCCAGCCAGGTGGACATGATCATAGTCTTACCACCACAGATACCAAGCACAAATTTGTACCCCCTGGAGAACGAACTCGGGACCTCCAGGCCTGGTAGTCGAACCATTAAATACACCACAGTGATTATATTTTTGTAACACGGAACAGGCTAGTAACAAAAGTAGGAAGTTCGGAACTGGAATTGCGCTGTACCCAAAGAGTTTTCGCAGTAACCTATTTCTGAAACAATATTAAACAAAACATAATTATGAAATAATCGTAATTTTAGCTTCCGCAAAAAGTTTTTCGGGTGTTACGAGATTGCACGTAATTATGTCGATCGTATTAGAACGCAATTCTTACTACAGCGGTTGCGCAACCGAATTTAATTTACAATTTATTTCACACTTGATTAAATTTAACTTTTGTGGATATAAAATAAGAAGGCGAGGTATGAGTAAACTTCGCTCGTTGCAAGAAGAGGTAACGGAGTCGTTACAAATAGAAAACAACTTGAATATTACGATAGGTTTGTAAGGCTGTGGCACACTGAGATGGAACGTTTGCCAACAATAACAAACGCGGCTTGCGCTTGGCGCAATCCGTACGCCACAAAACGTTTTTTTTATAGAACGACGGAAAACTTGGAAAAGACTTGGCCGTCATCTCACCAAAGTCTATGATACCTGAAATGGCTTAGCTTCAACGATCATATCTTCCACAATACTGTAGTAGCATATACTTTTGAAATTAATATATGTTATAGTTCAAGATTCTTGCTAGAACGCTAGTATTGCGAAAACACTTTGTACTAAAAATGTTCGCAATTCAATAAATACGCCCAATTAGGCCATGACACTTTGTACAGTAAATAAACACAGTATACAGCATATCTGTCTTCTAAATTTTCAAAATTAATATTTGTTTTACCGTAAAAAAAATACACTTATAAATTCGTGCGTAGTTCTGTGATCTGGTGGTCAGATCACCTTTATTACAACTACATCTTAGTTCGAAATTAGAGTAAAGTAAGTTAGTGGTAAGTTGCTTGTCTGAGGCCGTAAGGCGAAAAGTGGAAAGAGGCGCACTTCACCCGAAATCCTCTACAAACTGAGCTTTGTACCGACAATTTCTTGACGTGTTGATTCAAGATACCTACAGGATTTCATCCTTTTTTATATAAATTATGGGTTAGCTCGTGTAGGCTTGTATAGCTCTAAGTCACAGTCAAGACAAATTGCGTGTATTAATGAACAATTTAATAGGATCATTTTGAAATTTCCAAATTTACCTCCTTTCCTGAATCTCGACCAGCACCAGTATAAGCTCTAGGCCAGTTGGATCGAGCTTTCTCAGAAATCATTCGGTCTCCCAATCCAAAGGAACACATCAAACCGCGTTTGCTGGACTTCGGGGGGTCGCTAGCCAGGAAGACACAAGTGCTGTGAAACGAAAAGAAAAACCAGCGATCCCGGGTTCGATCGCCAGGGGGAGTACAAATATTGTGCTTGGTTTGGTTGGTGGTAGGACTTTATTTAAGTCCGCCTGGCAAGCTACCACTATCTTACCTACTTCTGTCGCCATAACACCAATTCTTAAATTGTTGTGTTCCGGTATTCACAGGTAAGGTAGCCAGTTCCTCAGCCAGTAGTCCTTCCTTCATTTGTTGAGGATTCCGGGTGTAGTGCCCCTCACTTCGGCCTTATATCAACTTGTAACTAGTTGAGATGAAGACAAAGCGCTTCCCCGCCGTACATTAAAAATAAAAATCGTTGCTTTGTACTAGGAGGTAGATGACACCCACATATTTTTCCTTTCACCAATTTCTTTTCCTAGTTACTATGTGTACTTTTTTAAATATAGCTTATTTAAAAAAGTACACATTTACAATAGATCAATTAGATTCATGAGGATCAAATAATATTATCCATTATTTAATTTATGCAAAACGGCTACACCGTAGATAACATACTTCTATATTTTGTGGTAGTACTAGTAGTACAACGTCCAATTTCGGTTTGACATTGGTTTTCGTTATATTATTGACTTAAATACACATCTAGGACTTAAACAAAATCATACCACCCACCAAACCAAGCACAATATTGTACTCCCCATGGGGATCGAACCCGCGACCTCTGGATCTGTAATCGGTGGGTTGAACCACTAGACCACAGAGGCGGTTAACTATTTACAAATAAATAGTTCTTATCACTTCCAATAAAAAAATACTCATCGTCATTAGTATTATGTAGTAGGTACTTTTGAGGGTCACCTTTTGCAATTACTCTTAAATAACATAATTATTTAATATGAGAACGAATAACTCAAATACGGTTTATTTGACCTCTGTTGTCAATACATTTTTAGCTTGAGGTCATAATAAATTAATTTATCTCATTTTAACGATTTCGAATGGTTTATCTGTAAATCTTTAATGCCTAATTGGCGGCGTATGCGTTCAACATCTTAATTAATATCGCAATAACTTACGCTTTGAGTAGGCGGTAATTTATATATCTTAGTTTTACAAGAGTTGAATTTGAAGTATAATTTTTATAAATCAGAATCTATAGAAAAAAGCTATCACAAAAATCCCTAGAGTCGGTTCTGTACGATGAATGCCACTGGTAACTTTTATTTCAGAAATCCCGCATTTGACGTTTAATAATTCCTATCAGTACAACTTGAATGAAAGAAAATTCGTTTATTTGAGGCATAGAAATGAATAAAATTGACGTTATTGAGGTTGTGTTATAACATAAATTATAACACAACGCTGGTCTTCCGTCGAAACCGTGAGTACGTCTTCATCAATTATCTCTCGGGAATATTTAGAGTCAAATTGAAAAACATAAAAATTAAGGAAGAGTTGAGACTTATCTCACCTGGTTTCAAGTATGATAAGGCCGAAGGTTCGTTTATGCCGGAACACAACAATTTAGAATTGTTGTTAGGGTGACATGCTTAGATAAGATGGTGGTAGCGTGACCCCCTTCCCAGGTTAGTACAATATTGTGCTTGGTTTGGTTGGTGGTAGGACTTTTTTTAAGTCCGCCTGGCTAGGTACCACCATATTACCAATTCGGTTGTCGTAATAAAAATTCTTAAATTGTTGTTTTCCGGCAATTAAAGGTAAGATAGCAGTTCCTCAGATTGTTGAGGATTCTGGGTGAAGTACAATAAAAAAAAAAGTGTAGAAAATAGATAGCAGCGTTTTCTGTTATGTATTTTTACATTGCGATCTCCAATTGTCCTACTTGTTGGCTGTGGCAGGCAAAATCATTTTCATGATAGATTCAAAATAAAAACGTTAAAAACCACGCCCTTAGCCTTAAACTCCCGTTTACTTTTCACATATTGAAGTATTTCATATTATTTTAATTTAAACGGCTACCTATCACCCACTTAGTAAGCATTACAAACTAACATTGGAAAGTTCGGACAACGAATTATTAGTAAAAGGATTCCGTTGGCACCCTGTGAATACGGAGCTCTAAAACGCTAAAGAAAAATCATAACCTGTCGTAAAACAAAACAGGACATTCCATTACACCGTGGTTTACGAGCTGGAGGGAGGTCAGGGGTGAAGAGAGGGGGGAAGGTTCCCACGACGAGGCAGGAAGCTTTGGGACTCTTCTGATACTTGAGTGACATTTATGTCTAGGTCAGGTCAGGTCAGGTCTCCTGGTAATTACAGGACCTTACTCTCATAGGTCCAGCATAGGTAACAAGCCGCCCACAAGCTCAGTTGGCAGTAGCTCTGCCTGCTGCGCTGTAGGTTGTGGGTTCGATTCCCACCCGGGACAAACATTTGTGTGATGAATATTGATGCTTGTTATGTTTTGGTGCGAATTGTATGATTAGTATGTACTTATATTAAAAAAAAAGGATATAGGTAGATTTCATATCCTCAATCTAGTTCCCATATTACAAGTTTTGCTTAGTCTGAGACTAGATGGCGCTATTTAAATTGGTCAATACTTAAGCCGTGACCGTTGTGGCAAAGTATATCGATGAAAGGACTGTACCTACTTTCGAATTTTTTTATGTTATTATATTGATTGTAAAATATGAAAACATGGAAAATAAATAAACATTCTCAGCTGAGAGAATACAATGAATTAATACGAATGAACGAATTAACACATTATGGTACACACAAAAACATTGTCACAGTGTTTAGATGTATACAATCGAAGATTTTTTATTTTGCAGCCAATTTTGTAATTTTTTGATTTTGTTTAAATAAAATTGTTTACAAAAATTACAACCCTACTATTACTGAGTCTGTAATTTACTCTGCAAATAATCGATCATAATATATATCAAACTCGCACTTGCCCATGCGTATTCAAACGGTTCCGGTTCGGTGTAATAATAATCGGTGCAAAGCAGACAGGACGTCCTGTGTCGAATCGCTCCTACGATTACCACATAAAATTCACCGTTACACACCTAGTGCTACACAAAAATCAACTTTACGTCCATTCGAACAGGGTTTAAGTTCGATATTTCTACGCTCAATATAGATTGAATACATGCCAATCCAAAGTGAACATCCCTCGGTTCGAAATTGCGATTTCATTTATTTATAACATATCCTAGCAGCTGGGGATTGTCAAGACGTAAAAAATATTAAGAAAATGAATCGCCGACCCTTCTTGCGGCCACCCCTCGAACGGGTTTGGACCCCATAAATCCCACGATTTCAAAAGATACTTTAAAATGCGTATAAAATTATTCAGGGCAGACATAATTCGGTGTGTCAAAGAATTTATTTATTATTTGGTCTGTTGCGAAATTCGTGCACGTGTTTTTCCGCCATTATTGTTTTCACTTGAATGGTGTTTACCGTTTCAGGTTTAGTCAGGAATAATTGAAGAATGATTTCACAAGTAATTCAAAGCTATCAAAATAATCTTCATCGATGACACGTTACAGGACATGAGCCTCTTCCAAAACTAGGGTGCTATAGACGGTGATTTTATGTACCGAAGTGTAGGGCTAGTCGAACTTAGCTTTTTTTTAATTGTACTTAACTTTGCCTACATCTCTCCTGGCGACAGAATCAGGTCAGATTGTGGTAGCTAACCAGGCGGGCTTAAACAAAGTCCTACCACCAACCAAACCAAGCACAATGCATTGTACTCCCCATGGGGATCGAACCCGGGACCTCTGGATCTGAAATCGGTGGTTTGAACCACTAGACCACAGAGGCGGTAAACATAAGTCACATTTACATTTGCACTTGTACTGTTGTACTGCATGCTGAATTTAATTTCTGTGAGTAATTTTTTAGAACACAGTGGTCCTAAAAAAAACTCAACAGTGGGTACCTTACAACATAATGAGAACCTTCATAGTTCTGATAAGTAAAAAGTTAGGTAGCAGACTCACGACTTTTTCCCCATCAAGGATTCACCTCTGATCACTATTCAGAGCGTGGATCTGAGGATCATCATACTAGGTTGTACTTAGAGGCACGTCCAAACTTACGTTTGACAGATGCACTCGCAAGTAACATTCAAAATATGACAGGTTGAAAGCCCATCATCGCCACCAGAATACTAGCCAGTGACATATGTCATTCGGATTTATGGTGACCTTCACCGTCAGAACATGTGTATGTGCCAATGAGAATAAATTTTCATATACCAAAAAGATCATTGGTACACGACTGGATTAGAATCCACAACCTCCGGATCGAAAGGCGGGTCCACACATTTACTGGCACACAGCTCAGCCACATAGTTCTGAATACAAGCCAAAGTATAGCATTCAATGATCTTCGACAAATGGATAAAATAACAATGAACACGCGTCTATTCACAAACGAAAACGAATCCACACCGACACACCCACTGACTCAGTGACCCAAAGACCAATAAAACCTCTTAATTATATAACCGAATAAAAACTATTGATAACCAAAGAAACACAGATGTGAATAGAGCGCTCCTTGATAACCAAAGACTAATAGTTATAATAGAAGTGAACAATAGCGCACGAGTATAGTACAATGTGAATATCATTGGTTTACGGCAATACAATGCAGAGTGACGCGTGAAAAACTGTTCTGTGTACAGCTGAATACAGAAATGTTATGCCAAAAAGGTCATTGACATTGCGGTTTGATTGGTATTTTAATTGTAATGCGGTCAAGTCATTAATCGAGAACGAATAACTAATTATGATTAAGCGCTTTGCGTTTTCAAATTGATACCTTTTTTTATTGTACGATAGAGAATTGAAACCTGGTGAAAACGAATTGAAACCTCACCAGGTTTCAAACGAACTGGCTATCTTAACTTACCAATAGTTAAATTACGTATAATTGATGCTTATTTTAATGAATCGATACTGATAATACATTAGCCGATGATTTTTCTTGTATGTCACTATATTTTTTACTGTTGTCATAATAATAACTAGCATGGTTAAATTATGATCTGCAATTATTGGGTGAGTAACTTATAAGTCATTTCTCTTTCTTAAATGTTAAAATTGTAGTTCATATTTAATACACTAAAAAAAGATAGATGAAAACCTTCACTGTCTGTGACATATCTCAAAAATCTCGTTATGGTAGAATGGACATACTACTCTCTTCAAATCACCATTACAAATTACCGTAAGGCCGTCAACGTCAATTGAATGACAAAGGCTGCAAATATAGCATTCAAACCACTTTTGCCCACAGTTGTACAAAGTTCACCGACCTCGATTATTAGTCAATGATACCATAACATGAATATCAACAGATCGTCATGAAATATATTATTTTATGTTGTCACTATAATAATCTGCAGAAATAGGCGTCTGTGAATGATCAATGATCATTCAACCTATAGACCTATACCAATGTTATTGTCAGTTTAAATTTACATAAAATCATGTTCATCCATTTCTATTGACGCGATTCCGTCTTTTCAATGACCCTAAATGGGAATCCTAAGTATTGATTTGACCAAAAAGAAGTCTCGTGCTGACGGCGGTGCATAAATTTTGTATAATCTATTGAACATTGGATAAAGCGAATCATTTGAATATCTTTGATACGATTCGGGGATTCTTAGGTTCTTAATCGGTGATTGCATTAACGTCGGTATATACAATCACCGATTGATAAACTTGATAAACCAATCGCTTTACTATGATAATGGCATTATAGTGGCCATTCTGTCATGTTACCAGTGTCAATGTAACGCGATTGGTATTGTAGAATCGGGCCCCTGGATGATGAACGCATAATGTGTTTGACACAGACAGGTTAAATTCCTTGATCGTTTATGACAATGATTTACATTTAAATATTTGTTAAATTCGAAAAAAAGGACAAGAATAATTATTCCATTTTGTTGGTGATAGGACTTTGTTGAAGTCCGCCTTTCTAGCTATACCACCATACCTAAGACTATCGGAATATCATCTATTTCAAATTGTAAAGGATTTTAAGGCAAGATAAGAAGAGAGGAACTGGCCGTTAACTTATTAGACTGTTGCGCTTCCACCTACGGCCTTATCACTTGACGATTGAGATGGGCCTTCCCTGACATAGAACATATTTTCCCCCCTGGGTATAGAACCTGGGATTTCTGGGTCTGATAGCGGTGGGTGAACCACTAGACCATAGAGGCACTTGTTTTTCAGTTGAACTGGTAGTCAAACGCTTGACTTTTTATAGCTAAACCAAACTTGATTGATGCGTAACACGATCGTAGAACTAAAACAAAAGACATCAACGAGCTTTCACTACGACTATCCTACTACTCAATTTCCTACCATTCATCTGTTAAGTATTTTGTTTGGGATTACTCCACTTTTATTACTTCTCACCATATGTAAAAATAAATAGTAGAAAATCGCTCTTCTTTTGGAAGTTGGTTAAAAACGATCAAATACAAATCAAGTTAAACAACTATATAACGGACCAAGCAAGTAGCTCACCTGATGTTAAGTGCATCTCTTGCCTATAACAATGCCTTACTGCGTAGGTCACATCCACAAAGAACATAGCCTACACGGCACTGAATTGCGTCTGTCAACTTGAGGCGTAAAGGTGTTAAGCATCGCATGCCTGTTATTTCACCGGCAACCATACTCTTCAAACCGGAACACAGCCATGCTTCTTCGCGGCTGAAATAGGTATGGTGGTTAGTACTTCCCCGGACGAGCCCTGCACAAGGGGCTCTACTACTACTTTCTTTCTTTATTACTATTTCTATTCGTGCCTCTACCTTTATTATTAATGCTGGTGAGGACCATTTCTTACTAGCATGATACTAGACTTCTACTAGACTAGACTAGAAGTATAACTCCTTGCCCTCGTCTATTTTTCCGCACCAATACAATGTAATAGAAAATTTATAAAATAGGCACAAGATTTAGTTTTTATTTGTTGTTCACTATATGTTGTATCGGTGAATGTTAACAGTGCTTTTAATAGGCAGCTTCTGAGAATGCTCGCATTGTAGTAGTACCTTATCCTCATTAAAAAAAAACTTCAGACCCCGGCCAGCAGAAGTAAAGCACAGGTATAATTGCGTGCTAGCTATGAAACCTCTGTCAATATCGTAGGTTCTCTATAATTACCAGATCGTCCAATAAGTAATGATTTTAACCCCACGCTTGTGGTTGATGTAATAGAAAACGATCTAACAGATAGAGTTGTGATTAAAGTAGCATAGTGATGTCCGGTTGCTGTTAGTAATGTTATCCCGTGCGCAGTTTGAGGAGGTTGGGGTGAAACGGAGCGTCTGATTTTATTGAATAAAATGAAGTTAAAAATGATGAATCAGGTAGTGCACAACTAAATATAGAGACAGGCTTTCACATTTTTTAATGGGTCAGCAATGCGCAAGTGAAGCCTTTAGTGAACGAGTGTCCATAGGTAACAGTAACTGCTTACCATCAAGTGAGCCGTATGCTTTTTCGGCAAATTAGTGATATAAAAGAAAATAAGGTCCATTCTGCCCATCTCTCCCCGGTCATGCTCAGCTCGCACGTGAAGCCTTTAGTAAACGAGCGTACATAGGTAACGGTAACTACTTACTATCAGGTAAGCCGTATGCTTGTTCGGCAAATTAGTGACATAAAAGAAGGCAAGGTCTACTATGCCCCGCTCTCCCCGGTCATGCTCAGCTTGCAAGTGAAGCCTTTAGCAACGGTAACTGCTTACCATCAGGTGAGCCGTATCATTGTTTGGCAAGTTGTGGTGTAAGTGGTATAAAAGAAAACAAGGTCTATTCTGCCCGTCTCTCCCCGGTCGCGCTCAGCGGCGCATGCAACCGCGCGGCGCAGGAAGGTTCGTCTCGTCTCGCGCAGGATGCGGCGCGCGCGACCGCTCATAGATCCCCTTACAGGCGCGTGTGAGTGACCCTATCATGTGCTACTAGATAACTTTTCTATTCTAGGTATTCTACATTCGTACTTTATTCTAGCTGACCCAAACTCACCGTCAATTTGTAATAGCAATAGTAATAAATAATAGATTCAAGACTTTTTCCTTCGAGGATTCTATCACTACAAATAGTGTTGATCTTATAACGATCACCTACTAGGGTAGTCAAAGGCACGTCCGAACTTATGTTCGGCACTCGCTCACGGTTTGCAAGTTTCTAGTATCGACCACGTGGCAGGTTGCGTGCCAATAGTTAATATTTCTGGACTTGAAGACTCCAAGATTGTACTGGTGCGGAAAGAGAGACTAGCAAGGAGTTCCATTCCTTACCAGTACTAGGCCATAAAGGCAGAGACGATTCTATGTGTTCGGCCTGTGGTCGAGTGGTTCGCTGGTGTCAGATCTAGAGGTCCTGGGTTCGAACCCCAAGGGGAGTACAATATTGTGTTTGTTTTGGTTGGTGGTTGGACTTTTTTCAAGTCCGTCTGGCTAGCTACCACCAAAAACAATTCTGTCGCCATAACAACAATACTTAAAGTTCCTCAGTTTGTTGAGGATTCTGGGTGAAGTGCGCTTCCACCTACACAGCCTTATCATAACTTGATAAGGCTTGAAATTAAGTGAGATGAAGGCCAAGAACCTCCCTGTCGTACAATAAAAAAATAATTATATGTTACCTTGCAACAATACAATCTTGAAATCTGTAAGTCCAGAGTGAATAGGTTCCTTTTAGACAAGCGTGCTCCATCTTATGCCACATCATTACTAGTTTTGTCAAGTGAGCTGGTGGTAAAAGTCTTGGGAACTATTAGTTTAAGAGTAGGTAGGGCCCTTTGTGAAAAGGCTCGCCCGGAGAGATACTACCACCGTACCTATTTCAGCCACCAAGCAGCTTTGCAGTGTTCCAGTTGGCAGGGTATTGTTGCCGGTGAAATAACGGACACGCGAGGCTTTCGATTTTTATGCCTCAAGTTGACGGCAGCAATGCAAAGTCTAAGTCAACATTTCTTCATTCAGTAAGGTTTTTTGGGATAATTTTGAAACGTCAAGCAAAACCGCGTAGGCCATGTTCTTTGTGGATGTGAAATAAGCGGTATGGCTTTGTTATGCTCCGGCAATTAGAGGTAAGATAGCCAGTTCCTCAGGTTGTTGAGGATTCCGGGTGAAATGCGCTTCCATCATATGCCTAATCACATTTTATTATCATATCTTTTATATTTGCTTAAAGATAGGTGAGATAAAGACCAACCACCTATGCGTCGTTCAATAATAAAAAAAGACTAGTTTTTGTTTCAATAGCTATTTAGGCATTCGGTAGGTACTAGGTAATCATATCCCACGTAGGCAGGCGGATGCGTCAGGTCCCTGAGACAGGCTAATGCTCAAGTTTCCGACGTCATCACGTCATGCCGGCAGTCTAGCACGCTGGACGTTTTCGCAGATATTCCATTGTCACGTCAACGTTACGCAAGATGTGGTATGCGAATGCAATCACAGCAATCATGCCATCAAGAGTAGTAGAGCTCCTTGTGTAAAGGCTCGTCTGGGGAAGTACTACCACCGCCTCTGTGGTCTAGTGGTTCAACCCAATGATTTCAAATTAAGAGGACCCAGGTTCGATCCCCATGGAGAGTACAATATATTGAGCTTGGTGTGGTTGGTGGCAGGACATTGTTTGGGTCCGCCTGGCTAGCTACCACCATCTTACCTAATTCTGTCGCCATAACAACAATTCCGATTTTGTTGTGTTCCGGCATTTAGAGGTAAGATAGCCAGTTCATCAGTTTCTTGAGGATTCCGGATGAAGTGCGCCTCCACCTTCGGCCTTATCTTAACTTGTTACCAGGTGAGATGAAGGCCAAGCGCTTCCCCGTTGTACAATAAAAAAAAACCATATATATACTATTTTCGCCGCTAAGCATTGCTGAGTTTCGGTTTAAAGAGTATGGTTGCCAGTGAAATTTTGGGCACTCGAGGCTCATCACCTTTACCTATGCCTCAAGGTGACGGGCGGTCATGTTTTTTGTGGATGTGACCTACTCAGTAAAGGTTTGTTTTAGACAAGAACTGAACTTTACATCATGTGGGATGCTTGCTTGTCCCATAAAACAATAATACATATGTAATATAAATAAGTGTCTACCACAATTTTTTGTGACTTGTACTCGCTAGAGTCTAACTCCTCTATTGATCTATCTTATTGTCAAAGATACCGCAGAGCCTGAAGATAAAAGCTTTTAATCACTCTTTATCCAGTGACCTCCGGATGGAATCACGCAACCGTATTTCAAAGTGAACTCAGAATTCAGGTATATACGCTGCCACCATGGTTGTCTTCTCTCTCAATTAGTTGAGGATTCCGGGTGAAGTGCGCCTCCACCTTCAACCTTATCTTCACTTGTAACCAGGTGAGATGAAGGCCAAGTGCTTCACCGTAGAACAATAAAAAAAAAACAACGCCCAACTCAATCCATGAATGTCATAAAAGGCTTTAGATATTTACCAGGATATTGGTAGGAGTATACTAGGTTAGCACGCCAAGTTTGGAGGTGATATAGGTTCTGCAGATTTTAGGACAATGCTTGTGTAATAATGGTATAAATAAATAAATAAAATAAAGTAAAATTGGCTTTATTTTCCTATACCTAGTTAACTACTCGTATTTACAATCGCTTACTAATTAATTAGGTTAAAAAAAATATGAAATTACACACGAACTACTAACATAATAATATTACTTAAGTCGAGGTATGGACCGCCTGTGGCGGTAAAAGTCTCCTCCAAGTCCTTCCATTTCATCCTGTCTTTTGCAGTTCTGGACCATATATTTCCAGCAATTCTGACTATGTCGTCAACCCATCTGGTCATTGGTCTACTTCTTTTGCGTTTTTCTTCGCGTGGGGTCCAGTTGGTGGCTATTTGGCACCATTTGCCTGTTGACCTCTGCAGGTGACCCGCCCATTTCCATTTTAGACCTAGGACCCGCTTCACAACGTCTCTTGATTTCGTTTTCTTTCGGATGATGATGTTTATTACGCGATCTTTCAGTTTCAACCCTATGTAGCTCCGCTCCATTCCACGTTAGCATATTAGGAGTTTCTCTAGGAGGTTCTTAGTAAGAGGCCAGGTTTGACAGGCATAAGTGAGACAAGGTGATAGACAGATATCCATTGTTTTAGTTTTTAGCGTAATAGGTATTTTACCTTCAAATAATTTAAGGCCCAATATTTACTCCAGGTATTTGTTATTCGTCTAGTGATTTCCTTCTTTGTACATGTTTTGAAAGAAATTAAATGACCGACATATACCTAGTCTTTGACGTATTCCAAGGTTCGTGAGTCAACTGTGATTGGGATCATGCGGTTTGTCAAAAACTTTAGTTTTGTCTTGGTTGACTTCTAGTCCTATGATCCTGCTTTGCTAGCTCAAAGGCTCTATCATGTATTCCAGTTCAGCAGGGTCTTCTGACAGAAAAACTAGGTCGTCTGCAAACCTTAGATGTGGTTGCCATTTAATTTAATGCCTATTTCCATCTTTGAAAATGCTCTCCAAGACTGCGATAAAAATGTTTGGTGAGAGCGGATCACCATGTTTTACCCCTCGTCCTGTTTTGAATGAATCACCTGCTGTTTCCAGTCTCACTCGTGCTTTACTGTTCTTGTATATTACATTAATGATGTCTATGTAGTCTTTATTGATTCCTTATTCAGTCAGTGCCTTCCAGATAGAGTGATGTGATATGGAATCAAAGGCTTTTGAGTAGTCAACGAAACACAGATATTAAAATTATTAAAATGACATGTTTTACTTACAGGCTGGTCAGTGGGCAGGCCGCGCCGGTCTGCTGGTCGCGGATGCTGCCTAGGCGCAGCCGGAAACGGAAGTTACGGGCGCGCTCGCTCGCTCATCTGTGGAAATACCGCGGAATCAACTACTGGGTGTATGCTCTAATTAAACTATGGAAGGATGTATGAACTACGCTGTACCGCAATTATACACTAAATTTCTATATTAGGTAGCTCTCCCTTCTGCGCTGTAGGTTGTGGGTTCGATTCCCACCCGGGACAAACATTTGTATGATGAATATTGTTTGATGTTTGTTCTGTGTTTGAGTGTTGTTATATTTACAAAAAAAAAATGTGTATTATATCCGTAATCTAGTTCCCATATAACAAGCTTTGCTTGGTTTGGGACTAGATGGCGCTGTGTGATATTAATGTCCTGTTATATTAAAAAAATATACAAGCAAACTTAATTTAGAAGTGCGCTCTAATGTTTTTGTACAAATATAATATTCCTCAAAATGTTACCATCCAACAAACCTACCAACATTATAAAAAAGGCTGTATATTTGAACAATAAACGTTAACAATATTCTTGATATAAAAAAAAATTTTGGTTTGCGACCCCTCCTGTTGAAGGCTACTTCTGGGAAAGCTTGCGAAACCATGCATTCTTGGACCCAAACTCTCCACTTTAATCACTTCTGCGCAGAGTCCAAACTATATATATCGATTGTACAAACTTTGCAGTAAACAGCGGTGACATAATCGCTCAAGATCCTTCTTATAAACTGAAGGTCGTAGGATAAATCGATAGCTGATTGTAAATGTTGAAATTTATTTGTGCCAATTGAACACGCTCTCTTTCGATCAACTCAAACAACGTGCGGTCCTAAAACTCATCTGTGCTTTGATGATTGTTTCTATGGTTAAATTAGTGTAAGGAGCCCTGCTTGTAATCTTGTCTGTATCTCATTTGAGGGACAATATAAGAATCTTGCGAGGGTTATTTAGGTACCTAATATTCGGTAAGTTTTTTGACCGAGCGAGCGAAGCGTCTCGGGTTTGAGATTGGCCAAAAATGCTTTTGTCCGCTGTCTGTCGGTTTGTTCTCGCCTACAGGTCGCGTTTTTCAACCGATTTAGATGAAAATTGCCACACAAATGTTCCTTGATTTATCATCATTTTTTAGTCAATCGCGATTTTTGTTCGGGGGTAAATAGGGGGGAAATGGTGGTTTTCTGTAGCGTTATTTATCTATCAACGGAATTCAATTAAATTTTAAAGAAAAACAAAGGATTTAATTCTACAAAAAAGGATTTAATTCTATAAAAAAAGGGGGAGTGGAGGGGAAAAGGGAAGAAGTTTGCTGTAGGATTTCAATTTTTTTTAATATGAACTAATGCTACGCATGGTGGGGTTAGCACATCATTTTTAATTGTTTTATTTCATATCCATATCCTCTTTCACACAACCCATCCATCTCTTTGGACTCCTTCTGGCATGTCTATTCACATTCATATTCAAAGCCATCTTGTAACATGGCTTTCATCCCTTCTCAAGGGACGGTGAGTTAGCTCTTAAGCAACTTGTCTAGCTTAAAGCCAGAGCAATGCATAGTTCTGGTACAAACACAATGGCCGCTAAGATTTATCATATTTTATGATACATGGATGATAAAATAAATTAATCAGATTATAAATTTAACAAATTATTAATGAACCTACTAATTGATAAATGCACCCTTAACATAAACCCTAAATAAACCCTTGATGTGTTGGATTATAAAACGTTGTAACGTAAAGTTTGTTTTCAATTTTTATTTCTAAGCACTTATTCAAATTAATTTCGCGACGTTTTTAGGTGATTATACTTAATTGAAATTCCTCATGTTACTTTAATAGATAGATTCATTTCTTGACATATTAAAATAACTTTTATTGATTGTACTAGATTAAGATAAACATATGTGCTTCACCCTAACCGGGTCTCATAATAGATCGGGTACAGTTTTAGAATCAGATATTCCATTGTTGACATTGTTGATTTGCATGAAATACATAAGTAAGGAGGTCTCCGATAAAGGCCTACCCAGAAGGCACTGCCTCTGTCGCGCACCAACAGAACACAGCAAGCCATTTGGTACCAGTCTTAGGAAGAAGGTAGGTCTGTAGAGGTCACAGGTCACCACCAGTATCACCTACCCCAAATCCATGCAGTTCCAACCGACTGACAACCAGAATCGACCATAACTGAACCATGCCAAGCGTTTTCAATAAACAAGGTACTCAAGAGAATCTCATCAATCGTAAATGAGGAAAAGGATCGATCGTGTAAAGTGACTTTCGTTCCGTGAGTGATAGAAAGCGCGTGACATTAGCGGCGTGACCCGATGGCGTGACCCGTCGCGCCGTGAAATGCGTCAAATCGCCGTGCGCCTGCGCAGACTGACCGTGGTTTACGGTCCACTCGCTTTACGGGATGTTTTAGTGTCTACGATTCATTATGAATTATTAATCTTTTGAATTTCGATACTACGAAAGGTATTAACAGTTAATTTATGAGCGTTATGTTTGTACGCATCGTGTATGGCGCTAAGCTTTCCAGTCATTTTTCCTTGGCATCTAAAGAAAACGTCTTGAAACCATATTTACCACTGAATTATTATTGAAAATTTTCAATATACATAATTTATAGATGTATGTAAAAAATAATTTCTTTATTATAAATAATAGTTTACTATACTTAAGCATAGTATATTGTTAGTGGTAATCGCCAGAATAATTGAATCAGTAATTTGCGTTGTTTATGCTAGTCTAATGGGTACTTATGTGGGGTTTGTTCTTGAAACTTTGCCAGGAAGAAACAGCTGTTAGCGATAGGGCCGCCTATTATGCTTAAACACTATGTCACCAAATGTTTGTATTATTTGACGTACGATAAAGTTTTCATTAATGTATTAATGAGTACCTATAGACCGCTTGTAACGGTCCTTAAAAAAGATACAAGGTGTAAAGAAGATACGTCTTCTCACAGAAGACGAATTGCCAAGTGATGTGCTAAGCTTGTCAAATAATAAATTCAAAAAATTTGTAAAACAAAAGCTATCCAGGAAAGCTTATTATTAAATTTCAGATTACCTAGAAGATAAGAAAGCCTGGCATTAAAAAAATGAATTTGCTCCAGTGAATAAATTGTAATTAGTATTAGATAATTTTAAACTATTGTAATGGATCATGAAAAAAAAAACTATTTCGAGGTTCTTGCCTTTCTCCTTGTGTGCTGGTCGCGATTCCGAACAGGCGGTAGATTTGACGTTTCAAGGTGATCCTAAAAAATCTTACTGAATAAATATATTTGACTTTGACTTTGACTTAGTAACCCGACTGCTTTAACATTAGAACATGAATTAATTTACAAATGTTTTAATGACCCGCGACGGGACTCTCTTTCTGTGTCATAACATTTGTAAATATTATGACCAAGTGCAATCACTTGAAATACACAAACACTATATAAATTAATTCACTAATTTATTCCATCGTTCACTCTTTCCTTCATTCTCGAATTCACCCATTCACTTTATCACTCACCCATTCATTCATTCGCTCGTTCAAACATTCACCCATTAACTCATTCACTCGTTCACTCATTGGCACATTCACTCATTCATTCATACAGAGTTACTTTATATTTTTTTTGTGAGGTATTGCTAGGATAATAGTATAAAATCGTGGTCGTCGTCGTACACAGTAAAAGCACGGTGGGCTTGTGACCTGAACACACTGCTCGCACGCTCCTAATCGAGCAGAGAATTAGAGATGCAAACGCCACACTTTTACAATTACTACTAAAATAATGTGTTGTATGTATGACCGCACGCATTCTCTTTATTGTACGTAACGGTGCCTAGTACCTAGTTCCTAGCCGTACCTAGTTCCTAGTACCTTTTGTTTGGGGCTAGATGGCGCTGTGTGAAATTGATGTCCTGTAATATTTTTTTTATTTTTTTTTTAAAGTACCTAGTTCCTAGTACCTAGTTCCTAGTACCTAGTTCCTAGTACCTAGTTCCTAGTACCTAGTTCCTAGTACCTAGTTCCTAGTACCTAGTTCCTAGTACCTAGTTCCTAGTACCTAGTTCCTAGTACCTAGTTCCTAGTACCTAGTTCCTAGTACCTAGTTCCTAGTACCTAGTTCCTAGTACCTAGTTCCTAGTACCTAGTTCCTAGTACCTAGTTCCTAGTACCTAGTTCCTAGTACCTAGTTCCTAGTACCTAGTTCCTAGTACCTAGTTCCTAGTACCTAGTTCCTAGTACCTAGTTCCTAGTACCTAGTTCCTAGTACCTAGTTCCTAGTACCTAGTTCCTAGTACCTAGTTCCTAGTACCTAGTTCCTAGTACCTAGTTCCTAGTACCTAGTTCCTAGTACCTAGTTCCTAGTACCTAGTTCCTAGTACCTAGTTCCTAGTACCTAGTTCCTAGTACCTAGTTCCTAGTACCTAGTTCCTAGTACCTAGTTCCTAGTACCTAGTTCCTAGTACCTAGTTCCTAGTACCTAGTTCCTAGTACCTAGTTCCTAGTACCTAGTTCCTAGTACCTAGTTCCTAGTACCTAGTTCCTAGTACCTAGTTCCTAGTACCTAGTTCCTAGTACCTAGTTCCTAGTACCTAGTTCCTAGTACCTAGTTCCTAGTACCTAGTTCCTAGTACCTAGTTCCTAGTACCTAGTTCCTAGTACCTAGTTCCTAGTACCTAGTTCCTAGTACCTAGTTCCTAGTACCTAGTTCCTAGTACCTAGTTCCTAGTACCTAGTTCCTAGTACCTAGTTCCTAGTACCTAGTTCCTAGTACCTAGTTCCTAGTACCTAGTTCCTAGTACCTAGTTCCTAGTACCTAGTTCCTAGTACCTAGTTCCTAGTACCTAGTTCCTAGTACCTAGTTCCTAGTACCTAGTTCCTAGTACCTAGTTCCTAGTACCTAGTTCCTAGTACCTAGTTCCTAGTACCTAGTTCCTAGTACCTAGTTCCTAGTACCTAGTTCCTAGTACCTAGTTCCTAGTACCTAGTTCCTAGTACCTAGTTCCTAGTACCTAGTTCCTAGTACCTAGTTCCTAGTACCTAGTTCCTAGTACCTAGTTCCTAGTACCTAGTTCCTAGTACCTAGTTCCTAGTACCTAGTTCCTAGTACCTAGTTCCTAGTACCTAGTTCCTAGTACCTAGTTCCTAGTACCTAGTTCCTAGTACCTAGTTCCTAGTACCTAGTTCCTAGTACCTAGTTCCTAGTACCTAGTTCCTAGTACCTAGTTCCTAGTACTTGGTTCCTAGTACCTAGTTCCTAGTACCTAGTTCCTAGTACCTAGTTCCTAGTACCTTCGGACCACCAGGCGTTACATTTAAATTGTATACTGTGCATAAAGAGCTTTTTCTTGACAGTGAAGTGGGGGTCCGCCTTCGGTGGTTGTGGATTCAAATCCAGTCGTGCACTTTTTGGTTTTTTGGAAGTTTATGTGCGCATTTGATACATGCACATGCTCTGACGGTGAAGGTCATATCATGAGGAAGCCATGTCGCTGGAACCAATAGTACGCATGACATTTGTCTATCATGTATTGAATACTAGGTACTTGCAAACCGTGGGCATGTGCTGATCGTAAGTTTGGACGTGCCTCTGACTACCATCTAGGTGATCTTCATAAGATTGACGCTCTGAATAGTAATTAGAGAAATCCTCGAAGGTGGAAGGAGTCGTGAGTACTTTTCTTTACTGTGCCTTTAGTATACACGTTTAGTAGGTACATACCTACTTAATCTGTGACTTGGGTTTCGGGTTTTTTTCTAGCCTTGGCTAGGCTACCCGGAAGGTTATGATGTAGAAAAACGATTTTTAAATAGAGTGGAAATCCGTTTTCTCTGCCTATCTCTATGGGAAATATGCGTGAGTCTATGTATGTAAATCATGGAGTCGGTAGGTAACCTAATCAAACCTAATCTATGGCCTGAATTTCTGATTTCTATTTAGTCTTGGTTAAAACTACGCCGAAGGTATAATGTAGAAAATTTCTAATTAAAGAAAGTGGAAATCCGTTGTCTCTGCCTATCTCTACATTATATCTCTCTATTGTATGTTAAATAACTGTCAATGGCCAATTAGTTTATATATTTTCTGGAAGTAAATGCGTATTATAGTAATTGACACTAAAACCTTTTTAGTTTTTACTATACACCTACTATAATTCAAATGCATTTGTAGGTATATATTTTCTGAAACTGAATAATACAAAAATCTGAGCTAAAATATTGTTGTTTCATACATACATTGTAGTAGAGTTTTAAATTAATTTACTGTATTTATTTGTAATTGAAAAATATTTATTTGCCTTCATACAAACATTGTGCCATTGCGGTTGCGGTTTAAGAATCGACCCCTCCAACTTAGCCCATTGATGTCGTGAAAGCTGACTAAGGGATCTCACTACAAGAAGGGCAGCTGCTTCCTTCTGTGTATTATCTGCACCTTTACTGCGATCACTGATCCGCCGGCCATGCGTGGTGATTATCGCAAAACCCTCCCGATTTGGAGGAGATTCTGTCCAGCAGTGGATACAAACATCAACTAGCCATTATATGAAAAAAATATATAAAATACAAATGCTCTATCTAGAAGAAACCGATCAAATTGTTTATATTTAATTTACGAAACCACATTGGTGTACTCTAGCGAAAATAGCTCCAGTACCGCGTCTAAACCGTAAATAATAATCCACTAAAAATCTGATATAAAAACATGTAGGATAATTACTAGCGGGGAGTTGGGCCGGCGCGGCGGGTCTTGCATGAAGTATGGAGTTCCTTTATTCCATTTCACACGACGTTAAAGGGAATAAATGCCATGCTTGATGGACTGTTTATGTCATGGAAGCGGGTTTGTGCAAGCATTCACAGATTTGGATAGGGTAGCGCTGTATTGTCGCGCACAGAAGTTATTCGAGCATAAATTAAAATGTGCAGATGAATGAACAGACAACGGTCAAATTGTCTATATGACCATGATGGTAAATATTTTTATGTAAATGTTTCTATGACTATTAATTATGATGACTATTAATTTATATAGGTACTTACCTAGCTACTATAAGTTAAGTTACTAATACTAGTTATTATAAGTACCTACATTTTTAAATACAGGTTTTACTCACGATTACAGTAGTTTATGAATGCACAAACTTTAATTCGATTTTTTCAGGGGACCTTCATAAGGGTGAGCGTGATTCCCGGGTGAGATCGCGGTTTTTACAAAAGACTGCAATTAGGTGCGGAAAATTATTTCTTAGTGTCACTTATTTACGAACCTATTTTTGTGAAATCATATACCAAACCAAGAATATTCATTTCCTATCCCTGACTTTATTGATAATGTTAGTTTATATAAGTCATAAGAACGGTTTTTTAATTACACATTAAGAGCTTTACAGCACCAATTGCGCTAACTCGTTGGATACTGGGCGTCCTGTTCTCTATGTAAAATACAATAGAGTATTTTACAGCGCCCATCGAGTTAAATAAAATGATAAATTAATAACTAGGACATTAATTTAAAACTGCACCACCAAGTCCCAAATTAAGCAAAGCGTGTAATATGGCAACTTGATTACGGATGTAATACTTTTTTTTTTGTAAATACCTACATACATGTCATACAATACAGCACCCATACACAGAACGATGATGTATGATGTAAATGTTTGTGTACGCGACTGTACCCGCTCAGTAGAGTAGAGGGGAGCGCACACCTGGCGACGCAGCTGCGCGCGGGCAAATCTCACGCGCAGCTTCCTCGCATGCGTGAACACACCCGATACGCGGCGTGCTTGTGTGAGTGATGTACGCATTTATTTATTTTGGAGATTGCTGAACGTGATTTTGAATACCGGTTTCGTAAATTATTGAATGGCGAAGACCATAGTCTTATATAAAATACATTATAGATAGATAGAAAATACTTTATTGCACTAATAAAAGTACATGGGCGAACTTGATGCTATGAAGTATTTTCTTCCAGATTGTGTAGTATGGAGTGGGTGGTAGTGCTACTTAACGAACGGGAGAAAATGATGTAATAATTAATTACTAATACTTAATATTACTTAATTTTACCTTCAATAAAAAAACTATATATATTTTTTTATATTGTAGGATTAAATTACTTATAATACATAGACATACAAATAAAAGAAAATTTTGTAAAATTTGTTTTCTAAAAAAATCATTATAATTGGTTTTCGTGGTTAAATTTTCTATATCAAAATAATAATGAAAATGGAAATACAAGAAGGTAGAGGCACGTCAAAACTTACGTTCAGCTCATGCCCACGGCTTGCAAGTAGCTTGTATTCAATACTTGACAGGTTGCAAGCTCATCGCCGCTTAGCAGAATACTAGCCAGTGAGACATGTCATTCGGACTTTTGGCCCTAGGAAACCGACACATTCTTACAAAAAATCAATTGCTGCACGACTGGATTTGAACCCACAACCTCCAGATCGGAAGGTGGGCCCATACCCACTTGGCCACACAGCTTTTTAAACCTTAATAATAATTATGACTATATAGGTAATCTTCGTGATGACTGACTGACAATCTAAGTACTGCTTAAACCTTGACTTGATTTTTTTAGGGTAGCTATTTAGTAGCGACCCTAAACAAGAGTGAGCATAACTCCGGACTGACCATTCAGTAACATCGTCTTCTGAAAGAAGTAAGTAAAAAACCAAGGTCACTCTCCAATGGATTAAGGGACACAGTGGATCCAGAGGTATGACGAAGCTGACCTACTGGCTAGGAGAGGCTCGGAGATGCAAATAGCAGGTCCGGAGCCAATCATCCCTCTACCCTTTAGCCAAGCTCGCTCCTGGATCCGTGTAAAACTACATTAAAACTACTGGGCAAGTTTGCAGGACTGTAGGCAGTCGAAGGAGGCCTTCCCGGTTTTGAACCCGAGTTACTCCCGAAAACTACTCAGCCTGAAACGCGACAAGCTCCGACGTATTATTGGTATTGTCACAGGACACTGTTCACTGAATGAGCATTTTTACACAATGGGTATCACAGACAGCCCTATGGCAGCAGAGGAGACAGCCGCACACATACTCCTGGAGTGCAGTAGCGTAGCGTCTCAACGCCAGCAACACCTTGGGACACCGAGGACACCCAGGGAAGCCTGCACCAGCATCAGCGAGCTGCTGGCCTTCCTGGAGGACATTGGGTGGCTGGAGTAGCAGGAGCCAGCCTGTCACGCCAAAGGGGCCCATAGGAGGCCCAGTTGAATATTAGCGATATTGTAGTATAGTAGCGATTTTGGGAATTTCTCACGGGATGATGAGATCGAAGTCCTGCGAGTTTGCATGTTATGCATATTACTATCTCTGTTATGATAACGATCGTAGGTCACATGCAAATATTGCGACCTGCGAGTATAATTTATTTACCTGACCCGCGTTCTTAGTTTTCCGTTTTCAGTATGTCAAAATGAAGAATGTATGAATGAATGAATGAAGATTTTGTTCTGTAAACTAATCGCTTCACTAGCAACTACAACTACATCACTATAAGTTATAAGTTCATAATTTACACAATCATATGACTTGCATAAGAATCATAGATTCTTGACCATTACGAATTAACGCTACAGACAAATGAATTTCAAATAAAGCACAACTCCTTCAACAAGACAAATATTATGGGTAACTTATTAAATGTTTAAATTGGCAAAAAATGCAGCTTATAGTTATTTTGGCAGCATATAATTCAAATTCATGGCGTAGTTCGTCCATAGATTGTATCACGTCCATAGGTTCAGGTTTAAAGACATTTATTTCTCATAAAAACTACATTGTTAATTTTATAATGAGATATAAATAAAATTACATAACCTACTAAGTTTAAAGAATTATAAGTAACCTCTGGTCCTAGTGTTTGGTACCTGGGTACCTATAGTTGTTTTATTTAAATATTACTGCTTGTAATAGCTATACTATTAGTATTCTGTGGATTAACTAATATTCATATAATTAATAATTTAATAACATTAATTGATCATAACTTTTGAAACTATCATGGTTATGAACAAAAACAAATGATGGTAAATATCCCGTTAATTTTAGTTATAGTGTTAATTGAACATATACTTTAAGCTTATATTGTGCTAGGACACCCAGAAACACCTTGATCTTTTAATTAACTTGGTTTGCTGACATACATTTTGGAGTTGACCAAAACCTCGAATTAGCTGACAGTTCAAGTGAAAGTCAAATATGGTTCCAAGCATGACAATGAGGTTGGAACCATTCATTCACATACATCTCCGATCCATGCAACAGGTTAACATTGTCACACAATTTGCCACAAAACCGACTCATCTAAAAGTTTTATCAATGGACTCCTAAAAAACATTTCTTACAAGTTGTATTGTCTGAGCACAATGACAGGCGCCGGCTAACAAAGCAAGTTTTACAAGTGTACAATTCAAGCGATAGCTCTTTATGAATCAACCGATTTATCGAGACCCGCGGTTCTCGCAACGATTCCGCCTCTTGCACAGCCCTTTGTTAATGCTGTAGAGGCAGGGGAGGTCAGGGTACGCTGGCTAGGTTCCAAAACCGTGATTGTTGTAATATCAATAATAGCTAACTTTTTGTAGGATGTGTACTTTTGTGATTCAACGCCCGATTAGTGACTATAATTATGTGCGGTGAACACTTGTAAATGAATAATAGAATGCATAATAGTTCAATGACACAAAATCATAGCAACGATTATTTCATTCACAACAAACATAGCTAGACCAGTCTTATTTCATGCCGACATATTTTCAGAACATTGCGTTATCTATCTTAAACTCAGATTGCATAGCAAACATGCGTTCTAAATTAATTTTACAGGACATTAATTTTACACAGCGCCATCTAGTCCCAAACTAAGCAAAGCTTGTAAACTAGATTACAGAAATAATATTAATAAACTTTTTTTTTTGTAGATACATTGTTTGAGCACTTGACATATATATACCTATACTCGTACATAAATTCAGCACCCAAACACAAAACAAACTCATTCATCATACAAATGCTTGTCCTGGGCGGGAATCGAACCCACAACCGACAGCGCAGAAGGCATAGCTTGATAAGAATAGCTGCTGGATAAAATCAGTCATACACACCTACTTAGCTATATTTTTTCTATATTTGACGCGGCCGGTTCGGTCCCACTATTGTCTGGAGCCCTCCCCCATCTTATGTACTAAAAGGTCGTTTGTTAAAACATTTGGCACTGGTTCTGGTAACACATAGGGCTCCCCAAATGCGTCACGAGGTGTTGTGTTACCGCGTTTTTGCGCCGTGGGAGCGGCTCGGAAGGCGGTACGTAAGAGGATGCCGTGAGTATGCACGTGCAGGCTTTATGCTCAAGTTTTGGGAGTATACCACTGATGGGAAGTTTTATTACAGTACTTGATGTATGTATGTTATGTAGGTATATATAACTCAACTTGTTACCAGGTGAGATGAACGCTTCCCCGCCATTCAATAAAAATAAATAATTAAGTTTTTAAAACTAAAAAGAAAACCGACGTCAATGAAGAATATGATACAATTTCGTTAACCTGAATATATTTTTAATGAATATATTTTATAAAATAAATATACAAACAAACACTTAAACTAGGTTCTATGGACGACCTTATCACTAAAAGCAAGCTCTTCCAGGCTACCTTTGAATGTAAAGGACTAAAGTACTAAAATCAACATTTATTTATATATACCTTATTGTTTATATAATGTTCAGCTATTGCAGAATTTCAGCAGTCGAAAAATACATTTATTTTCACGTATAGACGCAAAGTGCAAACCTAGGCATATTCTTAGGAAATTGACGAGGTTTTAGGGCCTTACCTACCTGTTTCTGTAGTGCGAGCCTATCAACTAAAAAAATGCTACAGAGTAAAGTTTTTGAAGCTGTCGCGGCTTAAGAATTGACCCCTCCAACACAGCCCATGGACGACGTAAAATCCGACTAAGGGATGTCACCAGAAAACGCAGCTACAACTTTACTGATATCATCAATCCGCCTGCCAAGCTGTCCAGCAGTGGACACTAATTGGCTATTGATGTGTGATGTGAAAGAGTAAAGTCCGATAGTATTTCTATACAATGAAGTATGTATATCTTGGATCTTGGCATATGTGAGACCTTGTTTTGTGCTCGGGACATTTAGGTATGGCCTATATAAGTATAGGTATAAACAGAAGGAAAAGGTAGGTATAGGTACCTACATTACGGACGGATTTGGTACTCTTCAGTCGTAATCACAAAAGAGCGGAAACCAAGTCTCAAGATAACCCTCTCTGAGATTTTGTTTTGGATAAGTACCTACCTTCCTTTATACATATGGCATGTAATAAGCGGGTACGTTTTTTACTATCCGTTTTGTAAGTTGGTTTGTCAATAATCTAAGGTTTGGGTGTAAGTTTCATGTAACGGTAGGAAGTAGGTGATTATTTTGTTAGGACTTCCGAACGGGCGCGTCAGGTAGAGGGTAATTGATTGTGTAAACGCGATCTTCATAATATTTGATTGGATATGATGGGATTAAAGACATTACAACAACTTATTCTATCGAATTATTGAAGTTAATTTAATTTTAGGTTTCATTTTTAATTTCACTGGTTCTATTTTGTTAAATATAATTTATTTATTCCAAATTATTTACAGAAAGTTTTACATCGAATTATGTAGATACCTTTAGTCCCATATTAACTAAATAAATTTAACTTGATTTAATGATATTTTTAATTTATATGGCAATTTTAATGTGCAAACAGGATCTTCAACACAAGTGATGACTTAGTGTAGATCCTCAAATCAAATCAAAATACATTTATTTTGCAGCTCTAACACAAAATCAACATATAAATAATAATAAATAGAGACAAAAAATAAAATGTAAATTAAATAAGATCCTGATGATGCAAAAAGCAAAATATCTATTTGATATATAATCAAAGAGATAGGGTAGGTACTCCCTGTTTATTTATACATACATTAATCAATTTTTGCCTATGTTTAGTACCTCATGTAAGGAAGTGAAACTGCCTTGTTTTAAATACAAATAAACGATTACAGTAAGCTACTATTGTTTATTCTTTTGATCAACTTTCTTGTACAAGAAATGTTTTTACAAGAACTCTAGTTTTAAGTTTGCTAACCTTCCTAAGGTGTCTCTAATCGTTTTATTATTGTAGTTTACTATAACTTGATTGAATATTTACACTAAAATATCAAATAAATATACGTTGAAAGAGAATACGCAGCTGCTCAAGGAAAACCCTTGATGTTGCAAACCGCCGAGTCACCAGCGCGGGCGCATCGCCCGGTCAGCTTTGATGCGCCGACGTTCGACATCGCCCGATAGCCGACAAAACGACGATAGACGCTCGCTGGCCCAAGGTATAAGAAAATCATCTATGTATTTCCATTTTAAATAATCAATAAATAAATAAATATCACCGGACAATAATTTCACACGGCGTCATCTAGTCCCAAACTAAACAAACCGTAACATGGGAACTGTTATTACGAATATAATACTCGGATACTTTTTTTTGTAATACATAGGCATTTGACGTTTCAAAATGATCCTAAAAAATCTTAATGAATAAAGAAATTTTGACTTTGACTTTGACTTTGGTACTTATCATATAATACAACACCCAAGCACAGAATAAACATCAATATTCATCACACAAATGTTTTCCTGGGTGGGAATCGAACTTACAACCTACAGCGCGGAAGGCAGAGCTTCTGCCAACTGAGCTGTGGGGGTTGTAGTCAAAGCAAGTTTTTTTTTATTGTTCGACGGTCGCACCTTGCCTTCATCTTTGGTTGTCAAAGATAAGGCCCAAGGTGGAAGCGCACTTCGCCCGGAATCCTCAACAGACTAAGGAACTGCCCACTTACCTCAAAACAATTTAGAATGATTTCAAAGGCGACTTAGGTAAGATTTTAATATTTCCTGGGAATCAAAGCCGGGATCCTTGGATCTGATATCAGGGGTAAACCACAGGCGGTTTAAATCTATCACGCAAGAGTTGGCCTTCATCGCGAGAGTCCATTAATTGGGCCGCCCCTTTTAAAAAAACAACTGCAACGTCTCTCTGGACACTTGTGAGATGATGGTGTGAATTGAGCGCTAAGATGAGTAAGCTTGCCTGATAAACAACTGCACGAGGCTGTAATTGGTCAGATCTCCCCGATATCTCTGGCATTTCTGTAATTTCATTATTGTATCTGTCAGATTCCTGTCCAGCGAGGTTCCTGGGCTCCTGCATGCAACACATACTTTGGGTGCCGGGCAGACTTTCTTTAACGAAGCAAACTAAAGCGGCTCAGCAAAGTATATGGTCCCGTCCCTATTTACCGTGGATGTCTTCAATGAATAAGGGTTACATCAAGGGATGGGCAGCAGTCCTGAGTTTATTTACCTACGGGATATTTCATTTTCATACAGCGCTATCAAGCCTCGAAACTAAGCATAGCTGAACAGATGTATGGTATCTAGATTAAGGTTTTTTATTTTGGAAATGCAGGCGTGTTTTTTTTTTTATTGTACGATGGGGCGTTTGGCTTTTATCTCATTTCAAGTTAAGGTAAGGCCGAAGGTAGAAGCGCACTTCACCCGGGATCCTCAACAGTCTTAGAGATCGGCTGTCAACAATCTAAAATTGTTTTATGGCGACAGAGTTAGGTACGGTGGTAGCTAGCCAGGCGGACTAAACAGTCTTACCACTAACCAAGCCAATCATGCACAATATTGTAATCCCTTGGGGTTCAGACCAGAGACCTACTTAATTGGGTAGTAGTTTATTTATTTTGTTTTATTTCTTAGTATACAATAAAGAGTTTGCCTATTAAGCATGGCTCTTGATTTCATTTCGACTTGTATGTCGATAAAACGGTGGAACCACGAGTCAAAAATCTGATTATTGATATCAATGGGACTAAGGAATTTGTTTTTTATTAATAAATAGTTGAACTTATGGCCCCAGTAGCTTCATTAGCTCTAAGCTAGTGGGACCATAAGGCTGATAGGTCGAAATTGGTAGGACCACGAGTCAGCAATCAACTATCTGTACCATGATTATGTATGTAGATCCCTAGACTCGCTTCGAATTAAATGCCGTAGACGTCAGGTTAGTTCACCGATCGCAAATGTTATTCATTGACACAGATGCGCCCTGTTGACATAATAATGTAGCGAGCATAATCGTGTACAATGAAATAGTTGCCACGCATGTGATTGAAAAGGTTTCTATAAAATGAAACGGTGTGAAATTCCCTTGATAATATATTCTAGACGAAGAAAACAATCCTTGAAACGTGTCACGAACACACGAAGTGAGTATGAAGGTTCGTTTTATTGTCTCACTGCAACTGGCGTGAACCTTACCCCCCGTTAGCGGTTCTGGACTTGCGCCCTTTTCCGCGGTAATCATCCGCCTCCGGTATGTTTTGCCGGTTTCCCGGGGGGTTTTTGGGTTGGATCCGGATCCAACCCAAAAACCCCCCGGGAAACCGGGAGCCATCTTCCGTGCTCTCGTCGATCAGGCTCACATCCTGTGGTCTGCCTATGGAGGAAGGGTCGTTCATGAGCTGAGAGCTTGCGTTTTCTCCTTCGTCATCTGTGGAAGTGGAGTCCGCTTAACAAGCTGAAAAGGTGCTATAAGGCCGAAGGCGGCAGCGCATTTCACCCGGAATCCTCAACAAACTGAAAAACTGGCTATTGTAGTTATTGCGACAGACTTAACGTAAAATGGTGGTACCTAGTTAGTCGGGCGGGAATTAACAAAGTCCTACCACCAACCAAACCAAGCACAGTATTGTATACCTGGGGATCGAGCCCGTGACCTCTGGATCTGAAACCGGTGGACGAACCACTAGACCACAAGCGGTAATCAGGCAAGCAGTCTTCAGCTTCAGGCAAACCGTAACGATACTCCTCCGTTAGCCTCAGTTGGAAATAGCTCTGCTTGTTAGCTATCGGTTGTAGTTCGACTCCCATCCAGGAGAAATAAGTACCTATATAATCATAATAATAAAAAACCGTTTATTTTCTCTCACAGAGGTACTACAAATTATGTACATAAGAGTAGGTATTAAGGTAAGAAAAAATATATAAAACTATATATTTGCGTACAAATTAGTTCCGCTCGTGAGAGATTGGTGCCTGAGATTGGTTTGTAAAAAATCTGTAATACAGGTCACCAGCGCACCCACACAGCTGGAAAAAAAATCTATAAGTGCAAGTCGTCTGTATTAAATAGCTTTTGAGGAGGTAAACAAGAATATAAAATAAAAATAAAAATTAAAGCTAAGTAAAGTATAAACAATAAAAAATAGTACTATCAGATATTGTGTATGTAGTGTGTAATGTATGACTCAAGGTGTAAGTGGGGTTATGTGGTGTGGTGTGGATGAGTAGGGTTGAATGTGTGCTATTTAATGGAAAAAAAAAATGTATGCAGGAAATAACTAATTTACAGGAACTGCCTATATAAACATATATGGATAACAAACATATAAAGGAAATTATAAATTTATTGTATCTAATTAAGGTTAGGAGGGAGGTGTAAGTAAGTTTTCTGTCTCTTCATAGGTGAGGGTTTTAAGCCACTGTGTGACAGTGTACTTACAGCTTACTCTAGTTTTATGGTAAATGGAAAGTTTAGTGTAAACTAAATTATATAAATAAGGACCTAAGAAGACGAAGAAGTTCTGGGCCTGGTTTGTACGCAGGAGTTATGTGTCACAAACAACCTCTTCTTCTTCTGTCTTTAAGGAAGTTTGGATCATAGGTCATTTTAGTGTGTTTCAGCAGGATTGTTTGAAGTAAGAAATATTGCCTAACAGTCAATACTTCCCACTTGGTGTAGAGCTCAGCTATAGGAAACCGAAAAGGTACTAACCTTCAATATTGCTCGTTGGGTTTTTTCTAATTTAAAAAGATAGGTTTTTGCTGCTCCTCCCCGTGAGGAGATGCAGCATCCAAGGATGGGTTGGCAAAGGGCAAATTATACCATCTTTATTATATTGTGGTCAGCTACGTGTCTTAGTGATTTGAATATTTAAATATTTTTTCGCAATCTGGTGGCTAGCGTGTCTATATGACATTTAACTTATTATTATATTAACTATATTATATTTATATAGTAGATTTATGTGAAAAAAAATGTTTGTAAGTTTTCTATCCGATATCTTGACTGCCTAATGCTTAGAATGGTTGCTATTAGCTTTGCTTAGTTCAGGGCTTGATGGCGAAATAAATATCCTGTTGTAGATTTAAAATCTTGGTAAAACCGCTTTGATTAATTTGAATCTGGATACTGGATATAAAACCACGTTAAAGTAACTAATGCTTTTTATGAATTCAGAAGTAGAAACATTATTTACAGTGATCCTAATTCCTAGGTTTGCCAGGTAAATAAAGCCTTGTTTCGGATAATCTGCAAAAAATAATGTAATCCTTCCGGCAAGGGTAGTTACGGCTTTCGGCATTTTCGGCAGACTTTGTGACGCCGCCGGTGAAATTGGTAATTCGGCGGTGGAGCAAAACCACTCAGGTAGAGGTAGGGTTGTCAAAAGTTACGAGTCATAGCTAGGTAAATACAAATTACGGAACGGAGCTCGTTGCCTTCGTCTTGTTTACCGAAGCAGATAGGAGGGTAAGGAGATATTTAGTCCAGATTGAATAGGCTTTTTTTGATGAATATATCTTTACTAGCATTTAAGTGAGCGTTTAAAACGCTTGTCTGTCATCATATAAAGTACAAACAAAAAGCTTTCTTCCAACACCTAATCTTGAAAATATACCTACACAACACTAACAGGAGACGGAATAAGCAAGTACCACCTGATTTTATGTGCTTCTCTTGCTTATAACAATGCCTTACTGCGTAGGTCACATCCACAAAGAACATAGCCTACTACACGGCACTGCATTGCGCCCGTAAACTTGAGGCATAAATATGTTAAGCCCCACGCACCTGTAATTTCACCGGCGACCATACCCTTCAAACCGGAACACAGTAATGCTTTTTTTGAAATAGGTATCGTGGTAGTACTTTCCAGGACGAGCTCTTTCACTATGAGCTCTGCTACTCTTAAAGTGAATTAAAGTGATCTATGTATAGAGATGATGATGATGATGATGTGTGGAAGAGCCAAGGTCTTCGGGGCAAGCTTACTCCATCTTAGACCTCATCCTTTCTGTGGTCTAGAGCTAGACAAACCTAAAGGACAATAGCTATCTCACCATATATAAAAAATAAGGCGGATTGCTATTATTTCAACTGAAAATACCATATGTGGTTAAATATGTGCAATATGCAAGTGTATAAATAAATAATATTTGTCAGTTATTAGCATAGAATAATCAATAAATGGGTAGGAACATTTTTTTTTTTGAACTAATGGTAAGAAGGTTGCACCGTATGATGGCGCTTACCTGGAATAAATCTATTCACTCGTTTCTTAAACATTAACTAGGATTAATTGATGTGATGAGACCAATAAATAGAATCCAAGTTATTAGTAAAAAAAATGTACGACGGGAAAGCGCTTGGCCTTCATCTCACCTGGTTACAAGTCAAGATACGGCCAAAGGTGAAAGCGCACTTCACCCGGAATCCTCAACAAACTGAGGAACTGGCTATCTTACCTCTTAATACACTATGTTGCTAAATAAGTTAAATATTTACTATTTTGCGCCTATACCATCATTATTGCAATAAAGGTTATACGAGTATGACTTTCCAATAGTTATTATTCATTAAAAATGATCAATACCTACTACTAAGTGGACCATGTGATTTGTCGGTTAGTAGGTAAAGACGATTATTCAATAATAATTTGTTTTCATAGATTTTCGTTGACAACCCTGGTCAAGTTATCTTTGCAGATCGCATATTCCATAGTAGAGGATTACTGAGTTTGCCATTACTGCATTCTAGGAAGGTACCAGGTAGGCACTTCTAATAATTCTTTGTCTGCGGATTGGATCCCGATATCGATGCCAAAATAAACCTTATACCTACCAACTAAGGACTATTTTAAGATTTTATTTGTCGGGACATAGCATTAAGGACTTAACTTACAAGCGCAAGGTATAATGCCTTGTATTACGTTGTAGTAACGTATTATTTACATTACGGTCGATATGGTGGAAGTATTACAGCAGAAAATAATATCAATTAAAACCAAAATTTGCAGAATAAATCAGCGTTCCGTTATGAACATATGAATGAATGAAATATATTGCAGATTCCTGTATAAGTGAGCTATTTTTAGCCGAGGTCCAAAATAGGAGGAAATTCTCTGCGTTTTTTTTGACCTTCATATACCTGACTTTTTCAAGTTAAGATATGGCCGAAAGTGGGATCGCAGTTCAACTGGAATTCTCAAAAAAACTGAGGAACTGGCTATCTCATACCTACCTCTAAATGCCGGAACACAACAATTTAAGGATTGTTGTTATGGCGACAGAATAGGTAAGATGGTGGTAGCTAGCCAGGCAAAACAAAGTTCTACCACCAACCAAACCAAGCACAATATTGTACTCCCCTTGGGGATCGAACCCGGGACCTCTGAGGATCTGACATCGGTGGGCGAACCACTAGACCACAGAGATGCATACACATTTTTGCTGATTACTTTGTTAATTCTTTGAAATATTAAGACAGAACTTGTGCCTGGCGTGGTTTTATTAAGTTCAAGTTCTTACATAGTTCAATTACCTGGTTGTATTTGCTTATCTCTTTAATTGGTTTCAGTCCTGTTCTATGACCTCATTGGGGTACTTCCTAGTAATCCCTACTACATACTAGACCCTGGGTAACAGCATCGCTGAATCATCACTGGTTGCTGAGATTATTGATCATTTGAGATTGATCATTGTGTGGAAGTCTACCTAGACTAGAGACCACCATCCTGCCATCTTGAGTTCCGTCGCTTCGATGCGCGGAAGAGCCAGCTTGGAAAGGTCGATCCAAAGCTCCATAGCCTCCGTTGCTGGCCTTGAAGTCAAGAGCTAACCTATCTTTTATGAGTAATGGACTGAATTTGACAGACCGCTGTAGAATTTCGTCAGCAATCAGTGTGGAAGATTTTAAGCAAACTGGTTATATACAAGTTGAAATAAGGCCGAAGGTGGAGGCGCACTTCACTCGGAATCCTCAACAAACTGAGGAGCTGGCTATCTTACCTCTAAATGCCGGAACACAACATTTTTTTTAATTGTTATTATGGCGACAGAATATGGTAAGATGTAGTAACTAGCCAGCCGGACTTAAAACAAGCCATATCACTAACCAAAATATTCCCAAATCCAATTTTAAATCCATCAATCTATATCTCAAACCAATCTAAAATCATATCGATTTGTTTACACCAGTCTAGCTAACATTAGACCACGTGAGAACTGATACGCTCGCTTATCAAGTCATTTGTGTCCAATAATTACAGAACCGATTATCAATAAACGACCCCCGCCTACAAAGTATAGGAAATGAATAATAAAGTATAGGTAAATTCGGTGGTCATGCGAATCGAGCATTAGTCGTAATAGGTACCCTTTTTGATTTTTAGTAACATAAACGTAACATAAACATTGCTCATCAATTATATTTTTCACGACTGTGTTTACGAGTAGGTAAGATGGTGGTTGCTAGGCAGGCGGACTTGACGTCAAAAGTGCGTCAAGAAAACGTAAAGTCCTATCACCAACCAGGGATTTAAGAATAAGATATGACTGTATGTATTTATGTAATTCTGTTGGTGGTTTCTTAACCTTAATGTCATAGGTACCTTAAATAAATAAATATAATTATAACAAGTTGAAAATTGATAAACAGGAAAATGATGCAAAATATAAAACTACATGTTTTTTTTTATTGTACGACGGGTTAGCGCTTGGGCTTCATCTCACCTGGTAACAAGTTGAGATAAGGCCTAAGGTGGAAGCGCACTTCACCCGGAATCCTCAACAAACTGAGGAACTGCTATCTTAACGCTGAATGCCAGATGAGTGAATACACAGATGGAAGCTGTTAACCTTCATCTGGTAAGAACCCTCAGTTGGCTTTTACGAAATCCATGGGTTGCAGGGGCGACTCTTGATTGCAAATTCTATGTGTATTAGCTTACACATTTACAATTGTAATCACATCATATACATACATCTGGCAAGTGGTGATTGTCGCAAAATCACTTTGTGGACAATAGTAGTCCTTTGAATTGAGTAGGTACTACCTCAGTATTCGTTTACAACAGCTGTATCGGTAGGACTGTATCGACTGATTAAAAATTGTAGGTAGGTAAATTATTTTTAATAAAGTAGGTCATGTTAAATCCTATTCTGAATGAAATACACTCCATAATATATAAATTATGTGTTAAACATAAAAATCTTTATCACCTTGAACAAAATAGAAAAAATAAAACCAATTTACGAGAGTAAGCCATCTTAGATTTGACAGCAGTAAAATGGCGATTTATACGCAATTCAAATAATGATGCCTCATTTACATTAACATGCTCGTAACAGCTTCTGTGCAAATTTCAAAGCACTACACCTGTAGGTTGAATATATTTGAATGTAAATTATAATAGAGTGGCACCATAATTTTCTATGTTGTATTTTAGGGGCCGAAAGATGTCGCGATAACTCGAATTGTGGTGCAAGAATAATTAAATTATTAGTGGTGGGTCTTTGTTTTGTTAATGAATGGCATTTGATTAATTTATTAGTCATAAAAAAATAGGTATGAATGAACACTTTTTTGTGTACAGAAATTACGTTTTCTTTCCGGCAACGTTGGGCAAACGGAATGTTGCCCAACGTTTTGTGCAATACCATCTCAAAAAATTGGGATGGTAGCGCACAGATGTAAAGGTGATACTAATAAATTCAATTAAAATAAAAAAAACACAATTAATAAGAAACCACGTATAACAAATTAAGTAATAAACAACCAGGTATATATTACGATACACAATTAGTAGTAGGTACTATTGGACAGGGATCGATTTAAATAGACTAAAGTAGTGAGGTACTATCATGTGAAATTTAAAAATCTAATAAAAACCACGAACTCATATAGCATTCTTGTTTTGATATTACATTACTTTTGTCACTACCTGTCACGTGTAGAAAAACGAGAAAAAAGTTATGTAAGATCAAGACGAGAATGCTATAAGACTTTGTGGTTAGGTTAGTACTGGCAGGTACTTGGTTGACGTGTCATGCAAACTAGGTACTTATATGCATGGAATGTCCAAAGTGAAAAGGTTCCTTGTCGACAAGTGTGAGGCGTTGGTCAAACTATAACAAGCCTCATAGCTCAGTTGATTGTAACTCCGCCTCTGCGCTGTAGGCTGTGGGTTCGATTCCCACCCAGAACAAGCATTTGGCTGATGATTTTTGTTATGTGTTTGGGTGTTGTATCATACAGTACGTACCCAAGTAATTACAAAAGTATTTTAGTATTCTAACCGTGATCTAGTTCTATTATTACAAACTATGCTTAGTTTGATGCTAGATGGCGCTGTGTAAAATTAAAGTCCTGTAAAATTTGTTTACTTATAAACAAAAAAAATATGGCTGTCACCATAGACTTTTTTTTACAACATTTTTTTTTTTTTACTTTTTTTACTTTTTTTACCTTTGTAGCACTTGTAGACTACACTTATGTTGTTATACGAAATGATAGTTTTGTAAGTGGGTATGGGCCCGCCTTCCACGCCGGAGTTCTCTGACGGCGAAGGTAATTCTTGAGGAAACCGGCACATCCCTAGGATTAATCCGAATAGCATGTATCACTGATGGCTAGTACCTGTATTAAATGCTAGCTACTTGCAAGCCATGGGCAACAATTTAGACCCACCGTCTGACTTGTAGGTCTGACACCGGTAGGCGAACCCTAGATCACAGAGGCGATTAAACCTAATTTACGTCATCGAGAGTAAAGTAATGTGTCGCTTTTGACAATACAAATCCTACACCGAAATATTATTAATAGTTACTGTTTTAATATTATAACACTTCCCCTATTTAATCGTTGGGTTTGCGTGAGAAACGCGAACAGGCAGTAGCAAGTTTTAAGCACCAAGGCGACCACTATAGGGATTCGATTGATATTGTAAACGAACCCTTATGCATTGGAGATAAGGGCGATAGTGATGGTCACCGTGCAGGTTGCACTAGATGGAAATGCAAGGAGCATTAATCACAACAGAATTAACTTTGCCGATCCGCTCCCAAGTGTCTGGTAGGAATTTATATCAGTTGTGTTGTAAAGGGAAGAGTGTAACTCGAATTTTTGTGTTTTGTGTTAGTTTGGAGCACAACATACCTGATATCATTGCAAGCCTGTAACCTGAGAATTACGTACACCATTTTTTTATATGTCATGGAACTCTTGCCTCATAACAAAGCCTTATAGCTTAGGTCATATCCTACGCGGCTCCGCATTGCACCCGTAACACTGCTGTATTTCAGCTTTGAGGGTATGGTTCGTGATCTGTATCTGCTTGGTGACGGAGGTAGCACTTCCCCAGATGGGCCCTTGCACATGGAACATGTAGGTACTACCTACTTTTAAACACACAGCACATTAACGATCTCTATGAAATATCTTACAACTCAGAGAACCCCTTGACAAAGGCCTCATCCAGCTCGGTCCACGGCTTTCTGTCTAGTGCTACCCTCCTCCAGAACATATTTATACCAGTCTTAATTATTCAAAGATTTTTTTTTATTGTACTAAGTACGAGGATGTGTTTGGCCTTCATGTTACCTGGGGTGACCTTTAAAAATATCTTGTTTTGATATTACTTTGCTTTTGTCACTATCCGTCCAGTGTCCATAAAACAACTGTCAAGAAATGTCACGTTATGATCAGGCCCAAGGTGGAAACGCACTTCACCCGGAATCCTCAACGAACTGAAGAAAACAACTCAATATTTCCTTAACAAATCGATACAGAGAACATAAATCGATAAGCTTTTCGATAGTATTAGGTTTTAAGCAAGTATTATCAATAATGTAACAGATGCTTAGTGATGTTGTAAATGGTACCTACTTCCCTCTCTATTAAGCTTCGGAATCACAACTGATCTAAAGTTTTTCTCGTCGAAAGTTCAGGTGCCCTTCTTTAAAAAAGTTTTTATGCAGAACAAAACACAGAATCGTCTCTTGGCTGGTTTCCCTAAAAAGCCTTGCACCCAAGTCAGTTTTGCCAAACCACCTCCGCGCTGTTGGGGACCGCATAAATACTACTTAACGTTCACGACATTCTTCAAAAATAACAGTCACAAATATTAAGAAATAAAAACAAAACCTGGAATCAACTTTTTACAATCATCGAATAGAGTTGCCTAATACCTTATTAAAGCCGGACAACACTCTATTCAGGCTTATATTGCTTGTGTTATACTTTATTGTAATAGGTACGACTATTATTTTTAGGCTAGTGTTAATTTTGTATTTTGCTTATTCTATCGGATATATAAATCTACAATTACAAGAGGAGTGGTATCGGTATTATGGTGACTTGAACGAAATACGGCTTTACATAAAAAAACCTAAGAGTATTAGTTATAGTCGTACTTAAACGGATAATCCCTGTATCGAACTAAGAAACCTTTTATAATTTGCCTAATTAGATGATACAAAATTTGGGAAGTTCGTTTTTATATCATCATAATAAAGAAATCGTATTATAAAGACATTGTAACTCGATTAAAAAGCCAAATTAACAGGCCACGGTGGATGCATATATCGAGTTTCGAAACAAACAGCCGGCTGTGTTCGACCAAACGCTGCTCGGACATCTCTAGCCCCAAATAAATAAGAAGCCAAGCAACCGGAATCAACTTTTTTCTACAAAACTTTTTAATAATTACCAGACGCGAGGAGTAGCGTCACTAATGTGTGAATGTGATACCCTTTTCCATATAATAATGTTTTGTAACACGTCTCTGACGTTATTTATATCTTGGACGTGTCTTCGTTTCGATAAACGTCATCCCTTGTTAGTAAATGCGTTAGTAGAAATCAACTGTTAATAAATAAGCTGTAACAAAACGACAGTTATAATTATTTTGAAGTGACATAAAAAATATTCCCTTTTTATGGGAGGGTTTTGAAATTCTGATCTGCAACCTTTTTGTGTGACGAACAGTGGTGTGTTGAGTGGAAGATTTTTTTTATTTTTATTTTACGAGGAAGCGCTTGGCCTTCATCTCACCTGGTAACAAGTTGAGATAAGGCCGATGATGGAGGGGCACTTCACCCGGAATCCTCAACAAACTGAGGAACTGGCTATCTTACCTCTAAATGCCGGAACACAACAATTTTAGAATTGTTATTATGGCGACAGAATTAGGTAAGATGGTGGTAGCTATCCAGGTGGACTTCAACAAAATCCTACCACCAACCAAACCAAGCACAATATATTGTACTCCCCATGGGGATTGAACACGGGACCTCAGGATCTGAAATCGGTGGGTTGAACCACTAGACCACAGAGGCGGTTAAGATATTTAAATTGTGATACACAAGTTTCAATTGCATCGTGTGTCCTTACGACACATCCTGTTTTTTTATATAGCTTGTTATTTTTTTACAAATCAAAGAGTACCAGGTATGTTCGCGGAAGCGCGAACATACCTGGTACTGCGTGATGACTTCCACGCCATCCAAGCTGGTCCCCTCCCTGATGCGGCGGGAGAGCGCCAGCCCCAACAGCCACCTGGTGACAGTGACCGAGCGGGTGGAAGGCCCGATCCTCAGACACTGGACCAAAATGCATGTGTTGCCTGCAACTCATTGCGTTGTCTCAAACAATTCATGACATTATTAATTGTATTTGAAATCGGATTTATTTATTTTGATTGAATTTGACATGCTATCTTAAAAAAATACGAATTAAATCTAATTTACTTTGTACTAACCCATTATCATTGTAATTACTAATATTCATGGTTTCAAGATATCTGAATAAATAAACATTATTATTATTATTATTATGTTAATAATTTTACTTGAAATGGGTAAGCTCTTGACCGCAAAACAAGGACAGGCAAGAATGAGGTCTACAAAACAGCGAGCTAACCCAAACGGCACTGGCTCTTCCAAACACTAATGAAGCACAGCAAAGTCACTATTGATTTCAACCGCCTCTGTGATCTGATGGTTCACCCACTGGGTTCAGAGGTACCGGGTTCGATCCCCAGGGGAGTTTTAAATTTGAATAGAATAGATTAGAATATATTTTATTTGTCAAACAACAATCAATAGTAATGCAAAATTGTAGCAATAAATAAATATATAAAATTGTAAGATTAGTAAATGTCGCTGCAAAAGGGTCCTTACTCATCATATGTATTCTAGTGGTTCAACCCACCGATTTCAGATCCAGAGGTCCCGGGTTCGATCCCCAGGAGGAGTAAAATATTGTGCTTTGTATGATTGGTAGTAGGACTTTATTAAGTCCGCCTGGGTAGCTACCATCTTACCTAAGTATGTCGCCAAAGCAACAATACTAAATTGTTATGTTCAAGCATTTTAGAGGTACGATAGCCAGCTCATCAGATTGTGAAGGATCCGGGTGAAGTGCGCTTCTACCTTCGGCCTTCCCCGACTAAAAAAAACTACTATCACTGAATAGGTTTTTCAAAATACTATTAAATTAAAGATTTCTGATAACTACCATACCATACAGGACAAACATTTGTGTGATGAATATGGATGTTTGTTCTGTGTTTGGGTGTTGTATCATATAATACGTATGTATTTACAAAAAGTATTTGAGTATTTATCCGTAATCTAGTTCCCATATTACAAGCTATGCTTAGTTTGGGGCTAGATGGCGCTGTGTAAAAATTAATGTCCTGTAATATTTATTATTCATTTATTTATTTATACATCTTGTTTCAAATATTTCCAGATTATGCATTATAGGTACATCAAATTAAAATTAAAAGTCCTGACTGACTGACAGATATATCAACGCACAGCCACTGTTCCTAGAGACATGAACACACACCACAAAGTGTCAATCGTGTGTATGTTGATTTTCAGACCTGACAAAAAACAAACAAAAAATGTAAATAATAGGGGGTCCCATACAATAAATGTTTTTATAAATTGTTATTTCCTACCTATATCAAACTTGGTGTAAATATGCTTCCTTTGAAGTAAATAAAAATAAATAGTAAAATCTGGCCAAGCGTGAGTCGGACCCGAATAAAGACTTTACGAGAACGAAAACGTTTTAAAGAGATTGGTATTCTAACAGTCAGCATATATGAAAATATAATGCATGCTCACAGGAACATTGATGAGTTTGGTTAAAGAAGTGATGTACACAGTGTAATTACTAGGAATAAAAATAAGCTTGATATACCTAGGTATCGCTTAGGAAAAGTAAATCATTCATTTTTAGGAAACTGTGTGAAATTCTATAATAAGCTTCCTCAAAGCGCTACCAAACTCTGCTCGTAAATTCAAATTGTATATAAATAATAATTTAATTACAAGTGCCTACTACAAAAGTAATGACTATGTCGACGATAAGAACGCGTGGCCCAATATCTATACCAGTTGATAGCTAAATGGTGATTTCTCAATGTTAACGAACTGCCCATAAGGTAGATAGGTAATAACAAATGTTTTAAGATAGTATTAAGTATTTAGGTTTATGATGTATCTACTTAGAACATAATTTAAAACATTTAAAACTGTTTATCTAAATGTTGAATGGATCATCAAAAAATTTACCAGCCCGAGTTTCTTGCCTTTCACCTTGTGTGCTGGTCGCGAATCCAAATTCCGAACAGGCGGTAGATTTGACGTTTCAAAATGATCCTAAAAAATCATAATGAATAAAGCAATTTTGACTTTGACTTTGACTTTTTAGACTGACTTTGTCAAACCTGCATTTTTTGTCTGGAAGTGTGGGTCGGAACCCTTGGTGTACGTGTCTGCACACCATGTTTGAGCTTATCGATTAAATTCAGACATATTTATATATAATGTATATGTATCATAAAACATAATATTTGCGCCTATTTTAAAATAACATTACGCGGACGAAGTCGCGAGTGGACGCTTGTATCTTACATTATCTAATTAGTTTTAATCAGTTATTAAGTAACATGCATGCATCTAATGCCAGAGCGTTCTTCTCATATTGTTTCCCATTAAAGGACTAAAGGACTTTAAAGGACTTAAAATTTTTACACAACTAAGTTATATGTCTGAATTTAATCGATAAGCTCAAACATGGTGTGCAGACACGCACACCAAGGGTTCTGACCCACACTTCCAGACAAAAATTACGGTTTGACTTTGACAAACTCATTGAACGGTTTTGAGAGCACCCTGTATATCAGTTACAGTAGTGTTGTACCAATTCGTGGTATGTGGTATGTGACACCAAAACGTCACGGCAATTAAGGAATCGGCAAGCTCTAACCTCGCTGTCAGACCTGCGTTGGCCCAGCGGCTGATTGGCGTATTGCACAACTACTCACTGGATACGGCAACTAACGCTAAAAAGAAACATGTTTTTGGTTGGGTACTATGGGTAAGCTTGGCCTTCATCTAGGCGCACTTCACCCGGAATCCTGATCAAACTGAAGAACTGGCTGTCTTACCTCTAAATGCCGCAAAACAACATTTGTTTAGAATTGTTGTTATGGCAACAGAATTAGGTAAGATGGTGGTAGCTAGCCAGACGGACTTAAAAGTCCTACTACCTGTCAAACCACGCACAATATTGTACTTCCCTTTGGGGATCGAACCCGGGACCTCTGGATCTGAAATCTGTGGGTTGAACCACTAGAATACAGAGGCCGAAAAAAAACCGACTAGAAGTTGGGTTTTAAACCTAACTTCATGCCATTGAATTTTGCAAACGTTTATTTTTTTATTCAAAAATAGTTTTCTCGGAGCTGTCTTTTTCACTCCACCTTTCCGCACTCCATCTGCAGCAGATCAGCAACAGACTCAGATTTTTAGCTGAATGTTGGATCCTGCTGACTCTTACTTATCATCGTCCTGAGTGCGAACTTATACTTCACACTGCGATTTGCAACGATATTAGAAACAAAAAAAGTTGAGGAAACCCTACAGTCTCGGAAGAGGTTAATGCCCAATGGTAGACGTTCACGGGCTATGATAAAATGATGTCATATGATATATCATATGCACATCAAGCATTTGCTTAGCAAATAACAATAATAATAATATTTATATTATTCATTACAAAATTACAATATAATTTTTCAGGCATTCACAAGAAACCACATAGATCAATCAAGTAGTTAAAAAAATAAAGGCTTGTTATTCAATAAGTCAGGACTGAGTCAAAAACTTGTTTTGTAAGTCCTGCTTTCCTTCTGGATACATCTCACAAAATTACCTTAAGAGATACAATTAATTTAAATCAAATACCTACCGCTCCCCTTTTCTTGGAGATTTGTAGGTTTAATAATAATATATTTAGAAGAATATGTTACAAGACATTTCAAGTTTCAAGCTCTTGCAAAAACACAAGATTCAGTTGTCATGATTTATGACGTACTAATAATCCAGAAAAACTAGTGTTCATACAATCTAATTGAATATAGCACAATCAAAGTCGTCGCTTCAACGAGAATTAAATCTTACTCATTAATTACTAGCTAGAAAGAAATTACAGATGCCTTTTTAACAATGTTGCGCACACAATTTTATCCAGTACGTAGATACTATAATTCGCTTAAGAAACCCTTTTGTCATATATTGTAATAAATGCAAAAGCACAAATAACAGATGATTACATTTATGAGAAACGGAGCGTCGACCACAGGTGCATCGGCCACTGGGGGCCTTAGCCACGAACCCGCCAAATTTGGATTTGAACTTGAAAGATTTGACATAGTTTTTTAAATGTTTTGTATTGCTCTTTTTATGTATACGGTCGAATTTCTACTGAAAAATTCTCGTTTATACAATTGTCCGATCCAGTTGATGAATGATCTGTGACCCACAACGTGGCGCACGCTACATAACATTTATCATACATCACGTTCGACGTTTCACACTGACGTTTTCTCTTCCGTCGGGGTGACAGCACGTTGGCTTCAGAGGACTTTATTGTCAGTATCTTTGCACCGTGACTGTACATTAAGCAACAGTGCCACTAAAGCGACAGCACACAGACTGACAACTAATATAACGTGATGTAACTCTTCTTTCTCTCTTTTCGTGTAATAGCTGTCATAGCCCACAACAGCAGGCACATTATATGAGCGCTATTGGCGTATGAAAAGCCTAACAAAACCACTTCTTATACTTACAGCCACAGGCTATACACTTCAAACTGACTTTTTAGAAGCTCATAATCGTCTTACTACACTTTAACTAAATGACTAAATGGGTGATTTAAGGCTGCAATGTCTTAAAAACTGTGAAAACTTTGAAAAATGAAGAGATTCATAAGTCCTTCCCACTACGCCCAAAGATATAGAGAACAGAATTTATCACGTACCAAAAGTATAAAAAAATTTAGGTATAAAAAAGTATAAGTATAATAAATATAATTAATATTTGTAGTAGTATTGTATTTTACGTCATAAAAAATATCACCCGTGACTTGTTATAAAATTTCTAGTAGTAGGTAATTTGCATTTTTTGATACTGAGGTCCAACTTCAGCTGCATTACGTACAAATTGAAAAAGTCTTGTGTACACAAAAAAACTTATGTACAACAGTTTCGTGTATTCGTGTCCTAGTGGACACAAGTCTTTATGATAGGTACACCTTCTCTGTTTCATCCGTGGCTGTACTGTTTCGACATACACAGTTTTGTTTGACAGCACATTTGGATTTTGATGAATTAATGCAACATTTTTACAATTTTGAACTCGAATCGTGTGTGAAATTGCGTAATTGCGTCGCAACCGTCATAGATTTAATTCTATTTTGATATTCTGTAAATTTAATCAACGGATTATCGGTTATATGGTAGGCATGTGTTTTTTTTTATAAATAATCAATGCAATGCGTAAACACAAAGATCGTTTGCATTGGCGTTGGACCAACGTTGGTCCGTTCACCATCACCTGTGACGAAATATTGGCTAATAGAACCTATCGTTATGTTCCAGCATTTGAGAGGTTAGATTGCCAGTTCCTCAGTTAGTTTGTGGATAACTTGAAAATCAGATGAAATGATGGCCAAGCAACTCCCCGCCGTATAAAAATATGGGCTTCATTTGGCGCATGCTCATAAAACAACTACAAATGGATACCAACATCCATCTGAATATAGTTCTTTTTTTATTATACGACGGGGAAACGCTTGGCTTTCATTTCACCTGGTAACATGTTGAGATAAGGCCGAAGGTGGAGGCACACAAAGGAGGTCCAGTAAACCTTTGGCACGAAAAGAGAAGATCAATAAGTCTGTTTATTCAATCGATCTCATACAATTAGGTAAACTCCCGATCATTTTTACCAGCTGTTGGAACGATTAAGGAATCTCAGATGTTTTTTGAAATCTCAACTAAATTCAGAGCCTAATAACCCACATCTGATTTATCAATGTTAACCAGACCCATTATGTAGTTAGGTCATAATAAATGTTTAAGACAGTTTAATCACACGTCACGAACAGTGGTTAGATTTATGATGTACCTACCTACTTGTAATGTTATTTAAATTATTATAAGCTCTGTATACCTTAATGTTTAATGGATCTTCAAAAAATTTACAAGCCAGAGTTTCTTGCCTTTCTTATAAAACTTACAGCACACGATAATAAAGGCAACAAGAATCAAGAATTTGACATTTCAAAATGATCCTAAAACAGTTTGAATGAAAAAAATAATACTTTGACTTTGACCTGATGGTAACATCTGGTTAACAGTTTCTGGTAAACATTATATGCAGGTTGCCCTTTATAATATATGAAACACCCTCACTGAAAAACCAAATACCACAAATATTATCTTCTAGGGAAAATCTCGGCACTCGACTATTCCACAACATTACGTCTTTCATTTTATCATTTACACTATACGACGGTTGGCATACCTGATTTTAAGTTATGATTATGTGGAAGCGCAATTCACTCGGAATTATCAATATTCTGAGGAACTGGCTCTCTTATCTCTAAATGTCAGAACACTACAACTTTGAATGAAGAATTGTTGCTATGACGACAGAACTGGTCCTCCATAGGCGGATCGTACGAAGATGTCAAACATTTGAACGAACTGTAGCCACAGATCAATAACAATAGGTACTGTAGCTGCCTCTAATATCCTATTCTGTACACTATTCGTTACCATTCGAGGACATTAAGCTTTCGCAGCGAATTTGAATCTAGAACATCTATCGGTCACTCTGTGCTTTCTAAAGAGCCTACGTCGGGGACAGCGGTGATTGGCGGGCGACACACTTGCGTTCCGTACCGTTACTGCGAACCAATGGCCCTACTACTGAAATTTGGCATATGGCCGTATTTTAAGAACTAGATAGAAAAGCGAGCACGACAGCACAGATCTATCATTAAGATAAAAATAAAGATCTGTGCAGTTCTTCTATGTGATTAGGTAAATCAGGTATGATTTGCCTCATTCACTCTCATCACATGCATCATACATGCTTGCTGGTTTATTTATTCTATAACAAGGTTGCCTTAAAGAAATCGCTTTAAGCGATTAAACCGCCCATTACAAACACACCTAATGTTTGTATTGTTCGATGTAATTGTGTAAATTCGTTCGTTAATTCAATCATTTATTCATACGTTCATTCGTTTGATTAATCATTTGTTCATTCGTTCATCAAATAAAATTAATTCATTCAATCAACTGGTAAGGCAAGCCTCGAGGATAAGAACTACCACGTTTAAAATAAATAAAAAAAACGATCTAAAAGCTAGTTTAATAAAAATAAAGCTAAATTATATCAGCCTCATGGCTAATCTTCCTTTAGGTCATGACGGTTTAAGCTGAAAAATTAACTCCTCGAGCTCAGCCTGCGGATGTTGTACAAATCGATCCAGAGAAAGGCAGCAGCTTTCATATGAGTACCTACCTATTATCTAACATCTTGCCACCATGAGAAGTTTACTTATGGAAAATATACCTCTTCTAATTAGAAGAAACTTTCCAAATTAAGAACTCTTTTCTATAGTTGACATCGATTGTTTGATAATGTGATTCTTTGTTCTGATCTTTCTGACGGACAATCAATATAGATTGACCAATCTTTAGAGATGGTATTGGTACGGCTATGGAATTTATATGATGGGGATAGTAATATCTGCTTCCATGAGCGTGTAATAATAAATGTGATTAACGCAATGTCAAGTGGAAAGTCATAAAACAACACTTTCTGTAATTGATAAAGATTATTTATTAGGTAGTGAAAAACATTCAATTATTTTTGTATCTGTTCAAAAATAAAATAACGAGAGAAAATAATACAACGTAATACAAATATTCAAATTCACTAAATATACTTACTGCTCAATTAAGCCCTCTTTAGGGTTTCGTCATCACAGCGTGCGAAAGGGATCCTAATACTAAGCCTCCGCTGTCTGTCAACAGGCTGTATCTCATGAACCGAATTAGGTAGAAAAATAAGGAGTTGAAATTTAATTTTCACAGAGTATGTTGCTATTGAATTTAATTTCCTGTAATATTTTTTATTAATATCCGCTATAACAATAAATAATAAAAATTAAGGAGCCAAAATAAAGCACGTGATTTTTTGCCTTGGAATGCGGATCGGAACCCTCGATGTGTGTCCGAATTTTACAGGGTTTATAGACACTTTTTTCTTTCTTTATATTAGACCGACAGCGGGAAGCGTGTCTTCAATTCATTTGATGATAGTTAATGTTTAGGTCAAAGTCGAATAATATTTTTGGACCAAAATTTTTCACAACATTTCAAACATTTTATTTTAAATTAAAAATGGTACAAAAAGGCATTTGTTTTTTTACATTTTGGTAATTCAGATGTAAAATAGATACTTTGAGCAAATGGTAGTGGTTCCGAGGACCCGGACCACTCGATGTCGTTGCATTGTCACTGGAGTGACACTCACAAATGTTTGCCTCTTCACAAAAAGAGAACCGTCCAATAAAAACAAAGACTTCACTGCTCCGTCTAAAACAAATCAATGCAAACAAATCTCGATACCGCAATAATCGAGTAATAAAATTACTGTGGTTTTCATTGTTTAGACTAGACGTGCCTAATCGGCCAGTAAACCTTGTAGACGATGGTTTTTTTTCAATAAAAAATATAATTGATCCGCGGAAGTATGTTTATTGTTGTTCGGTTTAAAACCACTTCGTTCAGTGGAGTAGAAAAATTGTTGAAGCAATTTTTTGAGCTCAAGGACGTTCTTTAATCTGGATCAATAGAGCTACCTCCTTATAGACCGCTTGTAACAGTACTTAGGGAACCTCAGAGATATGAGAGAGTTTTCTGTAACTTCTAGCTTCTAAACTTGAAATTCGCCACTACATACTGACTATATCGTTTTGTCATGTTGTGTAGTGCACTATTTTAAGTGAATAAATGTTATCTATCTATCTATACATTAAGCTGTGTAGCCAAGTACGTATGGGCCGGTCTTCGATCCGTGCTTCAATGGAAATTTTAAGATTTCCTGACGGTGAAGGTGACCTTTACCGTCAGATTTCAAGCTGGCATATCTCTAGGACCAAAAAACCTTTTTCATATGTGTAACCCATATGACACATGTCAGCTAGTACTCCGCTAAGCGGTGATGCTCTTGCAACCCGTAGCGTATTGAACGCTGACATTGTGGGTAGGTATGTGCTGAACGTAGGTTTTGATGTGCCTCTGACTACCCCCTAGTAGGTCCTAATAAGATCCACGCCCTGAGTAGTGATCAGAGGTGAATCCTCGAAGGGGTAAAAGTTATGAGTCTATAAGTAACAGACAACCGAATAAAAACAATATTTTGAAAATTCAATGTTTACATTTTCCATATTGGCTCCCAAACTAACTGAATATTTACGAGCAAAGATTACTCAGTTAGGGAAACAATATCGGCAATCAGAATAAATATTTTTGAAATTCGGTACATTGTTGCCTGTATTGGTTGCGAATTTCACGTCCTTGGATCCGCAATTTGATTTGAAGACACAATTTGTCAAAACCCGTACCACGCGTACCAAAAACTGAGGGTACTTCGAGTAAGAGTAGGAAGGCCGATTGCTTCTTGTCAATAATTAACTAGTTTGTGGAATTGTTTGTGTTAAAATTTTCCTATTTCTTCTTCCAATAATGTTTTATATTTAGGGTCTACCTAACTTAAGCAATACATAAATAGTTTTGAATTATTCTGTGAATCGTGTTCTTTAAATGTTCGTACGTAAAAGGCTATCAAATTTTGTAGCAAAGACTCGTTATCAAGATGAAAGTATATCAGCATGACTCATGAGCTTAGGTATGACTAGCCAGGCTTGCTTCTAATACTATTCGATATGATAAATAGATACGCACGGATAGACTAAGGAATAGTCATATTTTTTGCATTGAATACGGTGTTTGGGTTGTTTATCTACATTTCTTTAAATACCATCGATCAGCTCATTGATTCTTGTTCTTTATTTGAATGTGAAATTGGGTTCGGTCAAATATAATTTTCCATATTTGAATGTGGAATTGCGTTCGGTCTGATAATAATTGTTCTGTCTTCGGTTGTTCCGTCATAACGAGACTTCGAACACGGGCGTCCTTCCCGTCATCTCCAACTTTCTTGCTGTTGGTCACAGCCGCCAGTCACGGCGCGCGTGCGCACTACACTTTTTACCGACCGCTGGGTGCCGGCGCGGGCCAGATATTGAAATAATTGCTTTTTCAACGGCACGACGCCGTGCAAATGACATTCGAAATGGAGGTCGTTTTTTTTCAAGCTACGAGAAGGAAAATTGCCTGTGATGAAATGTTTGTACGATAAAATTGTGGTTGAACTTGGAGATTATGGCAGTTGACCGGCTCGACCGCAGAGCGGTGAGGAATTACACCGTTCCGTACCCAAAGGGTGCAAACGGGACCCTATTACTAAACCTCCTCTCACGACCGTCCGTCTATATGCAAGCAGGCTGTAACTTATGAACCGTAGCAGGTAGATAGATTTTTTACAGAGTGTGTATTTCTGTTGCCGCTATAGTAGGTAACAATTATTAAAAATATAATTAAATTAAAAGATAAAGAGCCAAGAAAGTTTTTTTTTTAATTTAAATGTAGATCAGAAAACTGTTTACAACCGCACTTGGGTAGTTTCTTTTTCTTTCTCTTTTCTTCAGAAGCGTTCATGGTACTTAGTTTGGGTAATGTAAGCAGGTACCTACCTACTGTGTTCACTAAATGGCGGGAAAGTAACTTCGGAAATTATTGTGCGCATTCTTTCTGGATGAGTGGCAGCGAGGCTTGAGCCGAGCCTTCTGATGAATCGAGAAGGCAGTAAAATGATTAGCGACATGTTGGGACCTCACTTCACTCCGCGCATGGCCTAATGAGAGCCCCTCGGTGGCAGCTCAGTGTTAAAAACCTAAATTGTTGTGTGAACTTTCACAGTTATTGGCCATCGCTTTTATAGCTAACGACGCGAAGTAAAATGGACAGAATAAAGTGTTTGTTTTTTTATTCGATGGGTACGATACGATGCGAGATTGCTCTTCGATATCATAAACTATTATGTGCGACGGCACGTGCTATAGTATCTTCGAATGTTGGATTCATGATTAGATTTTATTGATAGCGCTGTCGAGAAACCAAAGAATCTAGCTTGGGTTGAGCAGTTTTTGGGTAACTTTGTCGTGTCTTCACTGTAGCGGGTAGAAAGTGGATGAGAAAGGCCAAAGATCGGAATCATTTGCGCGATTTGCGAGAGACCTACGTCCAGTGGACTGCGATTGGTTGATGATGGTGTAAGACTGCGTAAATCGAGGATTGTTAGTAATTTGAGTGTTTATATGTTGAGTATTACAAGGGTACGATGAGGTCTTTAGGTATTGATAGTGGTTTTAAAATGGTATGGCGATCAGCGTGTCGCATCGCAGATGTCTGCCGCCGCCGCCCGCTGCAGTCGGAGATTGTCCGCAACGAATCGCCGAGACAAACCTGCGAGACAAAGCCTCGCTTCGTTTGTCACGCGCTGTAAATATTTTGGACGGACTTTACAGGCCCCGTAGTTTTATGAGCCTTTCTCGCTGACACCATTGTCTCGCGGCGTCCACTGATTAGACACACCCAGACGTCCCTGGGTTTCAAAGATTAGATCCTTCGAGAACAATTGTCTTTGATGGGACAATCGGTTTATTGCTGTTTTTGACTTCTTAATTTTTGAAAAGTCAGAACCGTAATTTTTATGGATGATGCTGAGAATTTCGTGGTGTTGACGTATTGCTTTATTGGTCACCGATTGCAATTAGTGCAGCTTCAAGCTAATTATATCGTAAAGCAATTCTTATCTGTATTGTTTCGGTAATATATCACAGAGATTTGGCAAAATATTATGACTAATAGCTGTCCTGAATTGTGAGTGTTGAGTGATGAATTTCATCATCATCATCATATCAGCCCACAGAAGTCCACTACTGAACATAGGCCTCCCCCAATCGACGCTACAAAAAGCTATCCTGAGCCTCCTTCATTCATCGACTCCCTGCGACCGCCATAATGTCGTCGGTCTATCAAGTGGGGGTTTTCCCACATTCCGTTTCGCGTTTAATCGCTGTCTCCATGCAAGAACCCCGCGGTTAACAATTGTGGCCTGCCTACTACCACTTCAGCTTGCTAATTCTAAGGGCTATGTCAGTGACTTTGGTTCTTCTACGGAAGTCCACATTTCGGATTTTATCAATTAGTGAAACTCCAAGCGTAGCGCTCTCCATAGCTCGCTGTGCGACTTTGATATTTTACAGTGGGGTTGCATTATATGTACATATGTATTAAAAAAAAAAACTATGTAAGTATTACATCCATTATCTAATTCCTATAGTACAAGCTATGCTTAGTTTGGGGCTAAATGACGCTGTGTGAAATTAATGTCCTGTAATATTTAATTTAATTATTTATACGTTACATAGCATTTCAATTATTAACTTCAGAATTTATACACATATATTCACCATTCTATAGCAAACGCGAATCAAGTGAAATTCGATTGCAACTCGCACTAGGCATTCTGTAATTAGTTGACCTCAGTTTGTTGAGGATTCCGGGTGAAGTGCGCTTCCACTTTCGGCCTTATCATAACTTAAAAATCAGGTGTCATGAAGGCCAAGCACACCAAAAACACATAAAAAACTATCTTTCTATAATTGTATTGTATGGTTCTTTCCTCAAGCAAATATGATATGAGATAGATAGTAGTGTGCGGGTAGGTAGATAATGACGTCACGTTTTGGGTGCCGTCACGTCGCCGTCACGCTCCACAAACAGCGAGGTTGGAGCAGCCTTGGCGACCGCCCCACATTGCGCGCCAGCATAGAACAAAACCACTTTTTAGGTAAATACCACATCTGAAGCGTGATAAGTGCTCTTCCGCTGGCTGGCCAAGGGTAATCTAAGCTAAACAGGAGTACAGGACGCAAATTTAATAACTAATTGGCACTGTTTTTCCGTACAAATACAATCTTGGAGTCTTCAAGACCTGAGTGCACACATTCCTTTTAGACAAGTCTCAATCTTAGGCCACATCTTTACTTCATTTTTTATACAACTAGGAGACGGGACAAGCAAGTAGTCCACCTGATGTTTCTTGCCTATAACACTTATAATACTTGTCTTTCAAGGGAGTTTGTGGTCAAACGATTGACTGTGATTAAATATTATTGCGTCATCTTTAAACTAAGCAATATCAAAACAAGATTGCGGTTAGTTCATATCTTTTATTTTGTAAATACATACTTATCATTGTAAGTATGTATTGTATACAACACTCAAACATAGAACGAAGAAGGAAGAATGCAGAGCTACCTATACCTACCATCAACTGACCTGTGTTTTTGTTGTTTTAATTTCCGTAGTAACCTCTCGTTTCAACTCAACCATATACTCAATCAAATTCAAATATTTGAATTTGAGTGCCATCGTCAGAATCACTACGATCAAGGCCGATGCAAACTCGTCTGCAAATTCGCAAACTGCACAAAGACGGACACAAGAATAACTGGAGGCCTACTGCGAAAGTCAAACGCCATACGAAATGGTTTCTGTCATTTTGTATAGAAAAACGTGCAACCGTCATTAATAATGTCGAGTTTGTTGGTCTCCAGTGCCAGTTAATCAGCCTTGTATATCATGATCTAGAATTAGATGTATGTACAAGGCTGGGTCCCTTAAGGGCAAGGCCCTTACACTTTTATAATGGTGCTCATAGATACTATAGATACGTTTTTTTATTATAAGACGGGGAAGTGCTTGGCCTTCATCTCATCTGGTTTTTAAAGTTATGATAACGCCGATGGTGGAAGATCACTTTGCCCGGAATCCTCAAAAATCTGAGGAACTGGCTATCTTATCTCTAAGCATCGGATAATACATTTTTAATAGTTGTTATGGCGACAGAATTAGGTAAGATGGTGGCAGCTACCCAGGCGGATTTAAACAAAGCCTTACTATACCAACCAAACCAAGCACTCTGTACTCCCCTTGGTGATCGAACCTGGGACCTTTGGAACTGACCCTGGGCGAACCAATAGACCACAGAGGCAGTTATGCTTATGCAGACATAGATTAATTAAGATAAAGTTTATTTCCAAAAATAGGCAGCTACATGAAGCGCGTGCAAAAAGTCCACTGCTCCACCATTATGGAATTAAAGATAAACAGGTGTGAAATTAAGCTCGTTTTTTGTTCGGCTAATAGATTGCCGGTCGATACTTACGCAACCCGCTATTAGATTCACCTAAACGGACGTTTTAAAACGATGTAATTTGGCACTAAACAGAATGATTTGGTAGATTTGGTAGTTTCGTCTCGTTATAGCATTTATACTTTTGTTTTTTGATGCGCCGCTTCTTCGATAGTTTGCGGTTGATTGATGGGCAATTTTCAGCTTGTTCTGGGGACTTCCTCGGTCTGTGATTGTAGTATAATATTTTAGGGTTCCGCACCCACAGGGTGTCATCCCATCGAGAACACATAACAACAATTCTTAAATTGTTGTGTTTCGGCATTTAGAGGTAAGATAGTCAGTTCCTCAGTTTGTAGAAAATTCCGTGTGTACTGCGCTTCCACGTCAATTCACGTCCGCTGTCCGTCCCTCTATCAAACAAGAAACGTGATGGTGAGATGAAGGCCAAGCGCTTCCCCGTCGTACAAAAAAAAAAGTGATTGTTTATTCCGGTGAGTGTACGCACTTGGCTGTTTTTTTTCGGATTTACGCATTACTACGTACAAAGCTATGTACTATTCAAGTTCTACGACAGTGGTCAGCCAACACAACGATTGCAATCTAAAAATAACCCGACTTAATACAAGACGTAAGCACTGGGCTCGGATTCATCTTTTAATCCAAGGCTCAACATTGCTAAACATTGCTGTAGATACCAGGCTGATCAAATTATTTAATTCCTTATCAACTGAGATGAAAACAATTGATAGTGCAACTATATTTAACCACATGTTAAAAACTTTTGTTGAAAGGGTGTTTCTTTTCTGTAGACGATTTCTGAAAAATAATAGGCATTTCTTGGCAATGATGACAACTTTGACTAATAATTTTACTAATTTGACTAATACTTTGTGCAACAAAGGTGTTCATCTTTCTTTTAAGCACTATTCTAACAAAAATGAATTCATATTTTATGGAAACTGTACTATTTTTAGATTTAACATTTTCAAACACGATTCTAAATTGTTTTTGAAATAAATAAATACTGAATACTGAATCAAATTCATTTACGCTCATTCTCGTTGTATCATAAAAGCAAATTGTTTCTTATCTCATATGAATCGTAGAAGCATTTCGTAAGGTTTTTTTAACCTTCAACAAGATACACACAAAAATGGCCAAGGTTACATGCAAAGAGGCGAAACCACAGCTACAGTGAAGCGAACAGTACAATACCTAGGACCGAGCTTTTGCAACCATTTCACGCTAACAATATAAACCAAGACGAATCTGCTGTTTGCTAACCGTTTGACCTGACTCCTCTCGCGCCCACTAACCCACTGTGCGATAAGAAACGCCCGATCGATTCTAACACCTATTTGCAGCTAAGCAGAGTGCAATGTCCTATCACAATGCCTATTCATCACTTTGATGTAATGATGTGTAGTCGGTATCAACTGTTTATTTACTGTTCTTTGTGTTGTGCTTGCGGGTCGTATGTTCATTTATGTGCGATCTAAAGTGAGTCCTATTGTTAGCGGATACGGTTGACAGTATTTTGAAGTGTGCCTGGTTGTTACGGTTTTCAGTTGGAGCCGAGAGTGGATTGTGTGACTGGCAGAAGAGTCTTCAGGCAAACCGTTAGTCGGGACCGTTCAACAAATTAATTTGGTAACAGTAAGTAGTGAATCTCAGCTATGAGGGAATGATAATATAAGAAAGGAGCTAATGTTGTTCAATTTATGATAAATAAATAAAAAATACCGCCTTAGTTCGGTCCCTGGAGAGAGGAGAGAGGAGAGTACAATATTGTGCTTGGTTTGGATGTTGGTAGGACTTTGCTTAAGTCCGCCAACGTACAACGTATCACTATCTTACGTAAATCTATCACAAAAATTCCAAATCGCTGCATTTCCACGCTGAATAGCTATGCTTATTCGCTGGCCTAAATAAGAGCCAGCGAATCAACCATTGGTAATATTTACTTTAGTTACGTGTGCATACCAATAGTGTTGCTGAAAGAGCCTGTTTCAAATCCGGATTCAAATGCAATCGTGCACCAATAAACTTTTTTTTAATGGCATATGCTGCGACGGTGAATGTCACATCGCGAGGAAACCGGCATGTCCCTAATAGTATCCCAATTCCGAATGACATGCGTCACTGGCTATTATTACGCCCAGCAGAGATGGGATCGCAACCTGTCACGTATCGATTGCCAGCTACTTGCAAACCGTGGGCCTTTATCGAACGTAAGTTTGGACATGCCTCTGACCCCTTGTCGGTGATCATCAAAAAAGTTTTGAAGAGGAATGAGTCTGTGTCACTGGTTACGTAAATTAAGTCTTGGTTAGATTTTGTCAAATACCGATAGTATGATTTTGTAGAAAGCTATGTTTGAATGATAACAAGCTTAGATGCAGTAGATACGTTTAGGTATTCGATATAAATAATAGTATATATTCGAAACTTGTAGGAATCACGGTTCTGATTAAATAAATCTTGACACGACTTGTTTTTGTGGCACTTAAATTTCACGCCAGCGTCTCGAGGCGCCATGATGTCTCCGCCATAACTGAAGGGTCCTTAAACACAAATTGAACAAACACTCATGGCCCTCTATAAATGTAGTCGTGTCCTACTAACATATACTTCTTATTTTCTGTGAGAACGGATAATTCAAACTCAATATTACATCTTGATGTAAGTTGTGTTGAGCTAGCTTTTTTTTTATTGTTCGACGGGGAAGCGCTTGGACTTCATCTCATCTGGTTACAAGTTAAGATAAGGCCGAAGGTGGAGGCGCACTTCACCCGGAATCCTCAACAAACTGAGGAACTGGCTATCTTACCTCTAAACGCCGATACACAACAATTTTAGAATTGTTGTTATGTCTACAGAATCAGGCAAAATGGTATGACATAGGCCTTGCAAAAGTGTAGTGAGCAAATTATGGAAGGATTTAAAATCCATCAATAATTGATTCAAAGGTTCTGAATTCAACCCAGCAGATGACGGATTAAAAAAAAAGATAGACATTTAACACCACATCAGGTCAGTAATTTATTATCTGTGCGCAATCTAAGCAAATGAAAGATCTATTCCATTCTAATACAAAAAACTGATATCAATGGTATTTGTTTTTTGCCATTATTCTTGCAAAATCTTCTATTTCTAACGAATACTTACCAAATCTTAATGTTTAAAAGAACCACATAATCTATTCGCAACCTGCATTTCGGAGAAAATGAATATATATGAATGAACACTTTTTTCCTGCTAAATTATACTTCTGATACAAATTAAACCCAAACTCGGAACAAACTTTTATTTCATCATACAAATGTTAATCCCAGATGTACTGTAACAACTGAGCTGGTTACTTAATTTTGGTCTCTAAATTCATAAAGAAGCAAAGGGTAAATTGACCTTCTGATCCGGAGGTTATGGGCTCAAATCCAGTCGAGCACCGAGGACTTTTCGGTTATTCGGAAGTTCATGTGCGCATGTTTTAAAGGCATACGGCCCACCTGTGCCCCGATTTTACTAAAATAAATCATGAGCTTCACTATGACAGTGGTATCCTTTTTTTTATTTTTATTGTACGACGGGTAAGCGCTTGGCCTTCATCTCACCTGGTAACAAGTTAAGATAAGGCCGAAGGTGGAGGCGCACTTCACACGGAATCCTCAACAAACTGAGGAACTGGCTACTGGCTACCTTACCTCTGAATGCCGGAATACAACAATTTTAGAATTGTTATTGCTTTATTTACGAGGGGGAGGTGCTTGATCTTCATCTCAACTGATTTACAATAATAATAAATAAAATAAAATAAAAATTACAGCACGATCATTTTACACAGCGCCATCTAGCCCCAAACTAAGCATAACTTGTAATATGGGAACTAGATTACGGTTAAAATATTAATACCTTTGAAACTTTTTTTTTGTAAATACATATACGTACTATCATGATCCAACACCCAAACACGGAACACACATTGTATTCATCACACAACTGTTTGTCCTGGGTGGGGATCGAACTCACAAACTACAACGCAGAAGGCAGAGTTACTACTAACCAAGTTATGGGGCTTGTTATGATAAGGCCGAGGGAGGAAACACTTCACCCGGAATCCTCAATATGAGGAACTGGCTATCTGGCGTCGCCAAATGAATACTTTAGATGCCTCTAGGTATTCTAGTAGCCGGTAGCAATTACAGTCACAACTACTCACGCCATCAAATTTTTAGTTTACTTCTAATAATTTCAAACCCCAAACGCGAACTAAATTAAAGAATTCCACACCAATCCTCGAACAAACAGCCCATTAATTCCGCCCAGCTTACTCAAACTACTAAATAATTTTATAATGATCGTGTAGATATCAGATAAGGCAATCCGTGTCGAGTTTATTTGTTTTTAATTATTCAGTGGCGAGTCCGCCCTCGGCACAAGCTAATGGCTTTATCGTCAATTTATAGGCTCCCTTTGTTTTTTTCACGAGACTACCCACTTAAACTTAAAATATGAATAGGTGAGGTCGGCACAACAAGTCTTCCTTCTCCACTCTCCTCTAACAAGCCTCACAGCTCAGTTGGTTGAAACTCTGCGTTCTACAATGTAGGTTGTTTGTTCGATTCCCACTCAGGACAAACATTTGTGTGATTAAAAATACATGTTTGTTCTGTATTGTGGTGGGCGGTCGAAGCGGTAATTCAACACTCTTCTTGTTACTAGCCTTCATCCCTCCTCATGATGACCATATGATGTTAACCGCCTCTGTGGTCTAGTGGTTCGCCTAACGGTGTCAGATCCAGAGGTCTCGGATTCGATCCCCAGGGGAGTACAATATTGTGCTTGGTTTGTTTGGTGGTAGGAATTTGTTTAAGTCTAACACCATCTTACCTAATTCTGTTACCATTACGTAAAATGTTGTTTTAAGAGGTATTTAGAGGTAAGATAGCCAGTTCCTCAGATTGTTGAGGATTCCGGGTGAAGTGCTCTTCCACCATCGGCGTTATCATAACTTGAAAGTCGGAGATGAAGGCACATCACCACTCCGTTGTACTATGAAAAAAAAATAAACAAAAATTCCACAACAAATTCTTCATTATATTAGTCACCACTATCCTACCCTTATCTACCTGGATCGGTGATTCAGTCAATTCGCCAAGGGCTAGGCAACTCGGAACCAGTTTAAAAATAGATAGTGTTCTCGGAAAGCGGTCTAATCCTATTCTATTGTTCTGAGGAGAAAGTCTGGTTTCAGATATAGATAACCTAAGGTTTGTGGTTTACTCGGTTATCCGAAATCTCGCTACCTGGCTTTGCATAAAGTTTAGTAGAGTGGATAGCTTCACCATGACAATTGCGAGAGGCCCCATCCACTTATGGGTGTCGTACTGAATGGCTGTAATGTGTTTGCATGTGTATTACAAGCCTAACCGCTCAGTTGGTAGTAGCTCTGCCTTCTGCGATGTAGGTCTGGATTTGATTCCCACCCATATAGATATAGATGTTTGTTCTGTGCTTGGGTGTTGTATTGTATGATAATTATGTATTTACAAAAAAATATGCAAGTATCCGTTATTTAGTTCCCATATTACAAGCTTTGCTTAGTGGGTCTAGGTGGCGGTATGTAAAATTTATGTCCATTATTATTTATTTATTATTATTTATACACTATACACACAAACCAAACACTGTTTTACACGACCACATGCTCATTTTTCATACACATAGTACACTTACATACACTTTAAATACTAACGCATATCAACCACTCTTCCGCAATCCAATCCTTTTAAATTGTCTTCACCCAGAAAAGCAGCATAATTTTGTTAAAAAATCCGAAGCACAAGCTTACGAGTACCACTAAGTTTGGCAAATAGAGCAAAACTTAATTGTAACTTAGGACCCTACAACTAAAGTAAAAATAAACACTTAATAATAATGACAACAGAACAAAAATAATATCACTATATTTCGTTACGTTACAAGAAAGATAGGTGGTAGTTTAACTGAATAAACAAACGAATCTGTGGGAAAAGAAAACACGATTTTCATAGCATAACTTATGGCAAAATAACATTCTTGTGATAATTACCTGACTCGTAAACTCCAAACTTGAACAGTTATTTCCAGCAATACGCGTTCGGAACAAAAACTGCGTTTATAACTTTAGGGTAAAAAAACAGGGTAATACGTCCGCGGTCTACCCCTTTACGGCAATATAACTTTCTAAAAACATTTTTATTACTCTAGAACCTCCTTTTGAAATACCGCTTTGTTGGATTTGAGTTATTACACCAAAAAAATCATAGCAGCGTACTAATGTTGTCCCAGTTGCCTACAATCTGTGGTAGTTTTATAAGTTTTCTTTCATGCGACGATTTTTCTTTCTGTTTCTGTTAGAGAATAGTGTTTCAATATCTAAAGGCAATAATTTGATATATGAGTACCTAGTATAAGTACCTGTGTAAGCCATATTGTTTTTCGAAGATGAGTGGGTTTAACTAGCCTCGCAGCTCAGTTGGTAGGCTTTGCCTTCTGAGCTGGTAGATTGTGGTTTCGATTCCCACCCAGCGCAAACATATTTGATGATTGTTTGAGATGTTTTTTCTGTTTGTGAGTTATGTTATATCATAAAGTATTTACAAATAAATAGCATCAAAGTATCCGTAACCTAGTACTCATATCGATTTGTTTGGTTTGGTAAGATAAAAAAAAAGGATTTCTATAAAATATTAGAAACATTTTTCTCAAAAAAGTTTTTCCTATTTAGGTTCGTTTTTCAATTCGTGATAAAAACTCTTGTTACTTTGCACTCGGCTACCTGAAGTAGCTTACAACCGTTACGGTAAGACGGTTCCGAGAAGGCCTTGCTCTGTAAGTGAAGCCAAGCTTTTTTCTCCCATCGGCAAAGCTATATTATTCTTAGTAAAGGTAGTAAACCATTGCCTGATTTATTATTTCCTTTTTTCGTGAAAGAATAATTAATTGTTAATTGTTTTAAGTTAAACTTGTCCTTAAACTTAAAAAAAATATCTACTAATGATTTACCTTTTAGGAATAACCTAATTGCTGGTTATTCATAAAAGTTTAATCATTGGTAGGTAATTTTTTTTGACATACCAACCAACGTTCATAACTTTTTAATTATTATACACACTGAGGAACTCCTTAGTGTGAGGAAATCCTCAGTGTGAGGAAATCCTCAGTGTGAGGAAATCCTCAGTGTGAGGAACTCCTCGGTGTGAGGAACTCCTCAGTGTTAGGAACTCCCAACACCCGGAAACCTTAACACACTGATTGTTAAGGTTTCCGGGTGAAGTGCGCTTCTGTCAGCTTTATTTTTACTTGACATCAGGTGAGAGAGGCCAAGCGTACCCATCATACAATAAAAAACACACATTTTAAAGAGTGATTGAATTGTTCAATATGCCAGAATTCCATTGCTTGTCTCACAAGCTAAAGCAAGCATTTACATTAAATGCCTAAAGTCTACAACTTAAAATTCAACATTCAGAGTTCACGCTTCGGGTCACATCGGGACTTATGTATCTACATGTTTACATCGAGACGAATGTTTGATCCCACACGACACCCGCTTCGTCGACGATTCGTTTGAGACCGCAAATGACAAATGAGACCAAATATTGACAGCATAAAAACAAAGAGACCGCCGGGGGGCGGGCCGGTGTCAATTTCGAGATCAAACAAACGAAATGTTTGATAAACGAATTACGTGACAAGCTTGGTGTGGAACTCGTGTTTACGATGTTTTTTTGTTACTTGAATGAATAATCATAGATGTGTTTTTAAATAAGTATTGTAACTATTGTTTTTTACTAAATTTATTTGAGTTTTATTTTTGTCAAAAAACAACATATGTCGACACTAGAAAACCTACACTGGTTTGCCTCAGTCGCCACTGTGACATTTCCTTACAAATAAAAAAATCCTCACCTAACTTACAAACACACATTATAACAAAAGTATATGCGAAACAAAGAACATGCACCCACAAAAATGTAACTTGTAAAATATAAAGACGAAATTGCCTATATGCGCCGCCGCCGTTTCGTGCTATATGATCGCGATAGCTTTATTTTTCCTTCGCTTCAAACCGACACATAAAGAAATAGGCTAGCTCGTGCATTCAAGGCTTGCCTGGGTGAGCATGAGATCTACGATGGAGCAACCTTTCCCAAAATATGCCTTTAAGGTTCCTCTGGGTTCGATACAAACATTTTTTTTGTATAATTATTCGACGGGGAAAAAGTCTTCCAGTCACCTTTAAAGCTATTTTCGAACATTCGGAAAGCCTTATCGGATCGCGGAAACTTCCGATGGAGATTCCGAGAACGCTATTCTTAACTCCTAAATCTAAATATTTTGACATTAGAAATCGATGCTTCCCACAGATGATTTGCATTAATTGTTTGAGAATAGTACTAAAATGTATCCGAACCAATGTCGGATCAAAAAAAAAAAAGATGTTTCCGATTTGGAAACTTTGTGAAATTCGCTAATCTCGTTTCAAGTCACGATATGGTTGTAGGTAGAAGCGCACTACATCCAGATTCTCACAAAATTGGCAACTTCCTTAGTACGGTATGGAGGAAGCGGTCAATTGTATGAGAATGGGTTTTTTTATTTTATTGTACGACGGGTAAGCGCTTGGCCTTCATTTCACCTGGTTACAAGTCGAGATAAGGCCGAAGGTGGAGGCGCACTTCACCCGGAATCCTCAACTAACTGAGGAACTCCCTAAAAGCCGGAACACAAAAATTTTTTGAATCTCAGGATCTGAAATCGGTTGGTTGAACCACTAGACCATACCTCAAACTAATAACAACAATGTATTAAATGTTGTTTCGATTTTCACTCACACATTGGTTCCCTAACAGCCTAGATGTTTTGAAATTCACAAAAAAACCGTAAAACGCGCACCTGATGCCGAGGAATAACATTTAAATACCGACGAGATACTGCGAAATGCTTGGCGCCTGACTAAGTTTCGTTTTGTTACAATCTTTCGGGAAACCAGCATTGGTAATTATATTTTGCGGGCTCGATCGAGTCTCAAACTAAGCATTGCATATGGAATCTTTGGGTTCACTACGTCTTTCCGAAACATATTTCATCTTGATACATTTCACCTAAGACAATTAATCGACCATTCAGGAAATATATAAAACAATTGGTACAATGTTTAATATGACTATGTCCGGTTAGTCAGTGCTACGATTCTCTTAAACATATAACAGATTATTAACCGCCTCTGTGGTCTAGTTCAAACCACTGATATCAGATCCAGAGCTCCCGGGTTCGATCCCCAGGGGGAGTACAATATATTGTGCTTAGTTTGGTTGGTGGTAGGACTTGGTTTAAGTCGGTCTGGCTAGCTACCACCATCTTACCTAATTCTGTCGCCGTAATAACAATTATATTTTTTTGTGATCTGGCTATAGGTAAGATAGCCAGTTCCTCAGCTTGTTGAGGACTCCGGGTGAAGTGCGCCTCCACCTTCGGCCTTATCTCAACTTGTTACCAGGTGAGATGAAGGCCAAGTGCCTTCGTACAAAAAAAAATATAATTGCAACACATACCTAATACTTTTTTTGTAAATTTATGCATGTATCAATTATGTGACAATAGATAAAAACTGAAATAAATAGCGAAAAGGCATCCTTATGTTTTACCAATGTCACTAAGATTAGGTTTTCATCTGTATTTTATTGTCTTTTTTTTTTACAACGTGTCAGCTCCTGACCACAAACCGTACACAGGCAAGAATTAGATCTTCGATGGAACGAGACTGCAAAAAAGGTGCCTATTTACTGTCTTCTTGAAGACACTAGGGTTGTAACACAGCGTAAAAGCAGACTCTGGGAGCTTATTCCAAGCTCTTGTCTTATTGATGTGTTGAAATATTTCTATTTGTTTACAATACCCAAACACAGACTATATATCTATGTTCATCACAAATATACACACTAACAAGCCTCACAGCTCAGTTGGTAGTAACTCTGCCTTCTGCGCTGCAGGTTGTGAGTTCGATTCCCACCCAACACAAACATTTGTGTGATGAATATTGAGGTTATAGAACAAACTTCAATATTCATCACACAAATGTTGCTGTTTAGGTGTTGCATTGATAAGCATGTATATATAAAAAAAAGTACTGTTTAAGTTTTAATCCGTAATCTAGTTCCCGAATAACAAGCTTAGTTTGATACTAGATAGCGCTGTGTGAAATTAATGTCCTGTAATATTCATTTATTTAAATATTTGTCCCAGATAGGAATCGAACCTACAACCTAGTGCAAAAGGCAGAGTTGACAACCCGAGTTGTAATGTATTAGAGGCATATCGTATTGGTAAAAAAAGAGGCCAATGCGTTGGCGGATGCTGGGAAGACAAGGCCCCCGATACAAGCAGATGTAAAGTACAGCCGTTTGGCAATCCGATATGGGGATCACTGTCGAATTTATAAAAGAAAGTTTCTCGCATATTATTTTACATAAGTAATTACACTGTAATTTGAGATTTTTTGGCGGTGAAAAAAGCGATTGAACATTTTAATTGCTGACCAGGTATTCAAGGACATATATATGTATGATTCTTGTTATCATACGCATACCCAGTTTTTATTGTTTTAATACTAATAGAAACAAAAGACTGTTCTCTTCAAATTATCTTAATATTTCGCGGCTAAGATGCAATGATTTTTTATTGTACTAACGGGAAAGCGCTTGGCCTTCATCTCACCCGGTATCAAGTTATAAAAAGGCCGAAGGTGGAAGCGCGCTTCACGGAATCATCAACAGATCTCTAAATACACACGAATATATAGAATTATTGTCTTGCCGACAGACTTAGGTAAGATGTACGTGTGATTATAGCAAAATAATGTAATATATTTTATTTACATACCTATTATTCTTAATATCATAATTTAACCTATCTGGTTTAATTCATAATCTGTAATGCTCAGCACGTTATTACGAGAAAGTCTGCAACTGGCCGGCAATCATCGCAATGACATGTCGCGAACCGTGAGAGAAAACAATGGAATCGGTCGTGGGAACTGTGATTGCCCACCCCAGGTCCTGGGTTCGACTCCCGGGTCGCGACCGCGAGCGCACACCGCGTGACGGTGGGGTGCGAAACGAGAGGCAGCACTCACATCCGGAATTCATATATTATTATTAGATTTTGGTAGTTGAACATTCTTTGCAGAATTTAAAAGGGCCTCTATCTGTACTGGCCTGCTCAAAATATATTGTTATTTTTAATGGGTTCCTAAAATGCGTTAGTAACATGACTGGCATAAATTGGTTTTCAATGAAACCGAAGTCTTGGAACGTGTATTTACTTTTTGGTATTCCCATAAAAAGCACCAAATTTAATAACACCAGACTAATTAATAGCCTACGTATTCCCACTAAGAGCACTTATCGACATGTAAGCTTAGTGCTCAGTTTGGGGATAGTTACTAATATTCAAAATATTCCTAAAAGTAGCACTTAAAGAGTGCCTTCAAGTGATGGGGTTTTTGTGGCCATCTTGGGATAACATTTATGCTTATTTCTTTAGATGGCATGGGTAAGCTTTTGACGTGGATGTCAACGATGGAGCAATTTTGCCTTCGTTACCTCTTAAAGGCACTGGCACCAACGGATGGTGAGAAGAGTAGTAGAAGCCCATAGTGAAAGGGCTCGTCCGGAGAATTACTACCACCATACTTTCAGCAGCCAAGCAGCATTGCTGTGTTTCGATTTGAAGGGTATGGTTGCCGGTGAAATTACGGGTACGTGAGGCTTAACACCTTTATGCCTCAAGGTGATGGGCGCAATGCAATGCCGGGTAGGCTATGTTCTTTGTGGATGTGACCTACTGTTACTGTGTTACTGAATAAGTAAGGCTTTGTCATAGGCAAGAGTACACTTAACACCAGGTGCGCTACTTGCTTGTCCCGTCTCCTAGTAGTATAAAAAAAAAGCAAACTGGACTTGGCTCCGGACTTTAGCAGGACGGTGGCTGCAAGCCATATGATCACTCAGCCGTAACCGTTGACTGAAGGTCAACGATTCCGTTGGCTGGTTTATTATGTCTTACGTTTTATTTTACTAAACATTTTTATTGTAATGGTATAAATAAAGGTACATATATTTATATACTTATGTATATTATGTTAGTAAGTAGGTGTATATATTATATAATATTCGAATAACTATTATATCGTAATAATTTAGATATGTTTGTATTATAAATAAAAATATTTACTGATTCTCTCTTATTATGTACAGCCTCCTACCATCAACCGTATTGGTACTATCTTTCCATACTAAGGTTGTCTTCAAGAGATCGCTTTTAAGCGAAAAGACCGTCCATCGTACTGTTTACTTTAGTTTTAAAATTGTCAATTGTTCTATATGTTTTTGATGCACAATAAAGAATTTTCATTCATTCATTCATTAACACGTTAAATGCCGTGCAACCCACCGTTCAACCAAAAAATTGCTTAAAATCTATAACGAAAGCCACAACACTTCATGGTTGGGTTTTTGTTTCCTTTGGTCTATGATACTTTTCTTAAACCTCATCATGAAATCTTCAGCCACCAAATCACATAAGTTTAGTCCACCTCAATACATCACAGCTTACACCCCTAAAGGAATAAGTGAAAACAGTTTAAAACTTATGCGTTTTAACCATTAGGGCGTTTCGGATTAAGTCAATCCCAGGGGATAAAAAGTGACCGAATTCTAATCAAGCTCCCAAGCGAGTTTGATCAAATCCTTCATTCACCCCTACGTGTTGACAGCAATTGATTGAAATGTTCTGGGGGTTTGACTTTAGGCCTGTACTTTGATACATTGGCGTTGCTCAAGTGCTCATTTTAAGACAACTATTGCTATTAACCTATTTACCGTAACCGACTTCTTTTAAACGACCTATTCAGCTATTGTTGGAGAACGGGCTCAGTGTATATGATGATGACCTTTGTCATGAATGTGCAAACTAACTGATTAACGTCTGCGCATCCATAAATTGTTCAATAAAAAAAAAATCCCAGATTTTTAATCACAATACGTTTGTAAGTCTTTTTTAAACTTTTGCGATTAGAACACATTATTTTGATTCGAGGTAAAATACGCGATAAATACTGGTTTTTGCAAAATAATATGTTTGTAGGTTCATAGTTATCTTCATCAATTATCTATAATAAAACATGTTACTGAATTTGGCTACCATCAGTATTTTCTTCATTCTGCTGCCACGTCTGATCCCAAGTTTGCGTCATTAATTAAAAAAAAAAATTAAAAATACTGTGTGTATTTTCGATCACAACCTAGTGATAGTCATCGATATAGCACAGCTTTTCTTTGAAACATATGTGACCTAAATGCACCTATGTGTTTAAAATATTATTATTGTTATTCCTTTACGCTTATCACCGCTTTGGATGAAATCTTACTGTACTTATACATAAATACAATTTTAACAGTTACCTGAAACTTATATCAGCAAGGCTGTATCTTCAAGAAGCACCATTTGCACCAGCGAAAGAGTGCTGATGCACTCATACACATTTTTTTGTGTATTTTCGATTTAAATTACATACAGTAAAAAAAAATTTATAATTGAGTATAGGTAAATTTAATTACATTGAATTTGATCTTTGAAACTATGTTAGTAATATTCCAGGAATACAAAATGTGCAAAATTAAGTGTATTTTCTATTTTTTTAGAGCTTGGTTTAGTTAGTACTCGATATTAAGCCTTACTCAGCTGTTCTGTATACTCAAGAAAACAGCCTTTTGATATGAAAGTAGATTATTTGAGAGAATACTTCGTAGCTATAATATACAGATGGTTTTGACATACTATGTAATAAAAACATTGCAGAAGTAATTTATGGACTTGAAAAGGACTTGACTTAGACATTGCGGAAATATTACCAACTTGTTTCTAAGATAATTCCAAAATGCCAAAAAGTCATTTAAGATGTTCTTAGGTAGATTAAGCTAATACTTTCTTTGAATTAAATCAATGACAAAATGACAATTCAACAAGTAATTTTTTGGTGATATCAATTTTGACTTGGACCTAATTGTTTAATTTGCATTTTATTTGTCAAAGTTATTGTTAGTTAGGCTGACCATTGTAAATGATGTTAAAAAGTTATCCAAATAAGTTTCTATTCATGTCTAAATTAATGCAAAAGCTATTTTTATGTGCTCAAATTTGTTAGACGTGTTATGTTGCAGGTAATTTTAATGATGTTATAATTTTGTCGTAAAAAGTGTGGTCGACCATTATCAAGAATGTATTTAATATGTGGACAAAAGGACAAAAACATTGATAATTTTATTTATACTTTATGTTAAGTACCACGAAACTTTGAAAGTGTTTTATTGATTCTAAAAATAATTATAAAGCTTATACTTTGTTAGAATTTAACGCCATGGGTACTTTTAGAAAACGGCTGTTGTTGAAATATTCTTGTAGGTGATTGGGTTGCTTTTAGAAACTGGTTATTGCATGTTATTTAAATTGAAAATTACAGTGTCATACTGTGTTTCTTTTATGTCTAACTATTTGATGTAAATAAAATCCAGAAGAACACCTAGCTCTTCGCCCATTTTTTTGATTTTATGTTTTTTTTGTGCGGAATTATAATTATTTTTGTCTGATATCAAAGTAGCCTATATAGGTACTTTATAAGAAAGTACTTATAACAGCTATCTGCCAGTGAAAGTCCCGTCTAACCGGTCCTGCCATTTTGAAGAGAAGCGCGTTGAAGTCTTTTGTGTGATAAAGTGTTATTCAACTAAAACGAAGAAATAGTTTAATTGTAAATTTCTTATGTACAAAAACAGTGCCAGCGAGTGCGGTCACTTCAGATAGTTTTGCGGGTAGATTGATAATATATTTCAATAGCAAACTGTTATGTTATCCACAAGTATTTGCATAAGCATAACTATTACTTTTCAAAATGTTGTATCACTTTTCCTAGCACTAAAACCTAATCGGTAACCTCGACGAATTACTATTTCAATTTATATAGGGCTTAGTTTGGGATTTGAGAACAAAACATCATGTACAATTTCATAACGCGTCGTTTATTGATAACTTCATCTTTTCTTCAATATACTTTTGTGTCCACTGACTATATAACACTCACTGTACATTTTCGTATTACAATATTTTAGTCTTTCAAGGATTTATAACTTTCGTTTCCATATAACAATTATTTTGTACAACGCGCGTTGGGCGCCGAGTGAGGTCGTGACACGACTTATCGCTATTACCTACGCTTTATCCTCTAACTCCAACTTTAACTCTAACCTTAACATTTATATTTACATCTTGTTCAAATTTTTTTGGTATTCAAATTACCGATCGCTACATCTTCTTTCACGCAACATCACATAACCTGGCATCCGTCCGCACGGCATACCTTAGAATATTTAACTTAAACCATGAAAAAATACATTAATTCATAATATAATACAAGATAACCAACAACATTAATCGAAGCGACCGCCGGCAGGCCGCCGGCTCGCAAGTTAACAGTCCGCGCACTATCGGCGTCAGTACATTACAAAACAAACAAAGGACATACCTAGGAGTATGTACAGCCGGGGGATAACGAACACCACTGTCCTAAAGCGAACGGACTCGCATCAAAGTCACTGGAGGCAGAACTCGCCGCGGCGACTCGCCCGACTCATAGAGGCGGGATGTCGATGTCGCACGCGAACGGTGATTCTCAGATAAGCGGCATGGCGCGCTCGTTCGCCGCCGCGTACCGCTGCTCGTCAGGCACGTGGTACATGTTGATGATGTGGCTGAGGTCCTGCTGGCCGTACTCCCGCTTCATGCCGCTCAGCTGGTCGTGAGGGTGCGAGTGCACGAACTCGCGCTTCATCTGCACCGGCGGCTCGTGCGGGATGAACTCGCGCTTCATGGCCGGCGGGCCCGGAGACACGGGCTCCGACTTGGCCGAGCTGCCGCTGGGCGAGTGGGAAGCGCACGACGGCGGCAGCGCGTACCCCCCGGGCGAGCCGGGTCCGATGCCGTACGCGGATGGCGACGGCGGCTGCGGGAGGTACGGCGAGCCCTGTCCGCCGCCGTAGTACCCACCGCCGTAGCCGCCCTGCTGCATCTGCGACACGTCGTACCGTGGGTATCCGTACGCTTGCTGCTGGTACGCACTGGGATCGTGCATCATGTATCCATTGGGCATGTATCCGTTTGGCGTCATCTGGTATACGTCTCTGGGCTGCTGCGAAGGCGCTGAGGACCGTTGGCCCTCACCTGCACCCATTAGCGCTCCGCCACCGAGGGGGTACTTCTCTTGTTTTTTGGCGAGAGTCTTCGTCTTCCTCCTCGGTCTGTACTTGTAGTCGGGGTGTTCCTTCATGTGCACCGCGCGCAGTCTCTTCGCCTCGTCGATGAACGGTCTCTTCTCGGATTCCGAGAGGTCTTTCCACTGCGCACCGAGACGTTTAGATATTTCCGAGTTGTGCATTTTGGGATTATCGGAGGCCATCTTCCTGCGCTGGCCGCGCGACCACACCATGAACGCGTTCATGGGGCGCTTGACGCGATCCGCGTTGGACTGCTTGTTGGTGTTGTTGTTATTATTGTTGGGCGGCTGGTGGTGCTGCGGCGGCGGCTGCGCGTGGTGCTGCTGCATCTGGTGGTGGTGCTGCAGCGGCTGGTGCTGTGACAGCGACTGCTGCTGTGGCAGCGACATCATACCACCGAGCGCGCCCAGCGACCCATACCCGTGCTGAAGCGCGTGGTGCGGCGGCACAGTGGCGTGCAGGCTACCGCCTTTGAGATCCGTCTCCATCGTCAGCATGTCGTCTTCCTGAGGCGCGTACAGCTTGCTGATCCTTCGGTCACCGTACACAGCGAGAGAACTGTCGGTTGGTCACATGGACTCGCGGCGATCGCGTCGGAGTACAGTCGCGGTACCGTACGGCGCGGAGGCTACGTGCGTTGTGAGAAGGCTCGATCGCCGGGCGGTGGAGACGACGAGGAAGCTCCCCGCGCGCGCACCCGTCCCCGCCCACCGTGCCTCTCCGCCAATCGGCGACGAGCTGGTGGCCCCGCCCCGCCCGCGCTCACCCACCCGCCGCTGCTGCCTGCATTTTTAATCGCGCGTTGAGCGGTGCGAGCGTACGCCTCGGCAGAGTCCTCACCGCCGCGCCGCCACCGCCTCATGCAAATCACAATTTTGTTTGCCGACGGGTAGCTCGGCCTTAGTTTATCATGTCAACATCGCAAGCAGACTTATATTCCATCTATTTATTTAGTATTGTAGCAATATCTCGATCTTATTTTCTACAAGATTCAAAAATATCTTCGACTCATACCTTCATAGGTAATATCTACTTACGATAACATAGTCAGTTATAAAATTATATCTTCCTTCCATCCAATCTTAGCATGATTGAATTATAATAATTTTATAATTGTAGAAGTATTACACTAGAAAAGGAAAGATGAATAATGTCAAATGTTCCTTCACCTCGCCAGCTTAACACATTTTCCTTTCTTTGCTCAGCTGAACTGTAAGTTCAAGGCCCCGGTGACAATGTTAGCACAAATACGAGCACTGAAAGAGGCTTCAATAAAAGATTATAGCGTTCTGTATAAAGTTATTGTACGAATGATCGCAGTATGCCTTTCAATGGACTGTTTATGTGCATTCCACTAGGTCACGGCAGCCATTGTCATTTCAATCAATCCTTTACATTTGCTCGGATTTATCACGTTCATAATTTTTATTGATACTTACCGACTTACCTTTTTCCTTATGATGTTTGGATTCTGATTTCTGTTGTTTTGATGGTTACGAAGATACACGCAACAACTTTCATGGAGTTATTGGATCATCATCATCATCAACAACAGCCATTAGTGTCCACTGAATAGAGCTTGATTATGGTAAAATATTGTAATAATAAAAAACTTATTACATTTGTTTTTATAAATAAAACTAACACGTGTTATCGTAAAAATTAGCAAAGCGCGGACACGTAAACCAATACCCGACCCACATTTTAAGGACAAAAAACTGTTTTGTATGGTTGCCCCCTTTATTTTTCCTTTATTTCACTTTGATTAGGTACCTAGGTACCCAGCAAATTGGTAACTATTTGCTGTTATCTGCAATAAAAATGCACACTCTGAAATTTTCACCATCACAATTCACTGGTTCATGAGATACAGCCCGCTAGACAGACAGACAAAATGAATTCAATTTCGAAAGATCTTTATTAATTATAATTAGTATTTGTTATTATTTTAACATGCTACTTATGAAAAAATATTAGAAGATTATTCATCTAAAAGGGTGAAGAGGCCCAAAACTTTTTGTATGCAAAATTTTTATTTATGATCCGATTGAGTTGAAAATTCGAACGTGTATTTATAATAACTGTGAAATGTTAAAAATTGCTCTACAATTCTTGCTCTAAAGGGTCAAACGGGATACTAATTTTCATATAAACAATATTATATATATTTGATCTGATCTAATTTAAATGTTGTTTACGTGTCTTAAATATAGCTTCATGCTTATTTATAAAACATGTTACAAAAAATCTTACTATTAAAATGGGACAAAACATGCATCTAAAATCTTTATAATTCGATTTAATTAGATTAAATGTTTTATGTAGGTACCTACATATTTGTATTTCAAAGACTATTGAAATACTTATTTTTTTTTATGATTCCTCTAAAAGGGTGAAATGGGGAAAAAGTCTTGAATTTTGAAAATTCAAAATCTATAGTTTTATTCGTTTGAAAATGTGGACATAGGTATGTAAAGCTTTGAAATGCTTATTATTTAAAAAAGTTCTTTGAGATTCTTCCTCTTATAGGGTGACATGGGGAATTTTGTATGGAGATATTACTTGATCCGTTTCAGTTGAAATTTAGTATGTGTTTTTATTACAATTTCAATGCCTATATAGAAAAAAAGAGAAAGTCTTGCTATTAAAGGGTGAAATGGAGCAAAACTCTATGCATCTAAAATCTTTATAATTTGATGAAGTAAATATGTAAACTATTTAGATACATAATTTTTTATCATCCCTCTAAAAGGATGATATGTGGCAAAAGTCTTAAAATTTAAAATCTTCAGTTTCATTCGTTCAAGTTGAAATTGTGTATGTGTGATTTGCATATCATATTTTTTGGAAATTACCCTCCATAGAGAAAAAGGGGAAAGGGGAAATTTAATTTGTAAGATTTTATTTTTATTTTAGTTTCATTTGATGTATCATTTTGTATTTTTATTTTTTCTGTTAAAAATACCTTTTAAATATAATAACTTTGAAATACATATTTTTTTTGTCCTAGAGCCTCAATCCGATTTTCTCACCTAGCCTTCTTCATCAAATGCTTAAAAACATCAAAAACAACCTCGACTATTGCTAAGCAACCTCCTCTGCTCGACGAGGCATAGCGTGCAAGAAAGTAAGTGGGAGCTCCACATGGAATGTGCACTCGAGGTATATTATATGTATATAGTATATTATGCACCACCTATATATATGGTAGTATATTTACTGCAGTGGCCAACTTGAGTCCGTAGTCGGTTTAGTGATTTCCGAACCAGCCACAGCAGATCATGTCCAGGGCTGGTGGCCATGGTGACTAGACAGGTGGGAATCTCTAATGCGCTGAGGTTTTTTTTTTTATTGTATGACGGGTAAGCACTTGGCCTTCATCTCACCTGGTAACAAGTTGAGATAAGGCCGAAGGTGGAGGCGCACTTCACCCGGAATCCTCATCAAACTGAGGAACTGGCTATCTTACCTCTGAATGCCGTAACACAACAATTTTAGAATTGTTATTATGGCCACAGAATTAGGTAAGATGGTGGTAGCTAGCCAGGCGGACTTAAACAAAGTCCTACCACCAACCAAACTAAGCACAATATATTGTACTCCCTATGGGGATCGAACCCGGGAGCTCTGGATCTAAAATCGGAGGCTTGAACCACTAGACCACAGAGGCGGTTAATTTCAAAGATTATTTTCTATTGTGTTATTCTAAATTCAATGATACTTATGCCTTTTACCGACCAAATAAGCACCTGGTTCTCCTTATTCTACAAACTATATTTTTATACCTAATAGTATAATTAATAGGATCTGGACATAAGATTTCAGCATTACCGGGACGGGCCATGTAGAAACTAGGAACCCTGTCGTTATTTACCCCTATAATATAGCCAGGTATTACAGCCATTCCGTTTTACTTATTTTGCCGTAGCGTAGCGGGTAATTTCAGCTAGTAGGTAATAAAATTGTTTTTGTGCCTGTTTTTTTTTCTTATTCAAAATCCTCAGCCCTGTAAAAAATGTAGGTACTATATATACATTTTTCACATTCTAATTCCTTCTGGGAAAGCTTGCTCCATCGAAGTCCCCAGCTTGGAGCTAACAAACCTAGAGGTCAAGATCTATCTAATCACTTATATAAATAACTATCTTCATAAGATAATCTAGCTTATTGTGCTGTAGGTACCTACTTGATCTCAATTTCAAAATAACTAACTTTGTTTGATAATCTAGCTTATTGTGCTGTAGGTACCTAGTTGTAAATAATCTGAATGTCAAAGTAACTAACTTTATTTGATAATCTAGCTTATTGTGCTGTAGGTACCTAGTTGTAAATAATCTGAATGTCAAAGTAACTAACTTAATTTGATAATCTAGCTTATTGTGCTGTAGGTACCTAGTTGTAAATAATCTGAATGTCAAAGTAACTAACTTTATTTGATAATCTAGCTTATTGTGCTGTAGGTACCTAGTTGTAAATAATCTGAATGTCAAAGTAACTAACTTTATTTGATAAGCTAGCTTATTGTGCTGTAGGTACCTACTTGATCTCAATTTCAAAATAACTAACTTTATAATCTAGCTTATTGTGTAGGTACCTAGTTGAAAATGATCTCACTGTCAATTTGTCACTATGCTTCGTCAGTTCCGTTAAGTTTTGAAGTACCCTCGGCTCTTAGTGTTGCTATTAGACTCTTTAGCCTACCTTCTTCACCGTTCAATGAGTAACATTTTTTACATACGACAGGGATGCGCTTGGCCTTCATTTCACCGGGTTCAAGTTATGATAAGTTTGAAGTTGCAAGCGCAATTCACTTGGAATCCTCAACATACTGAGTCTAATCATACAATCTTATCTTTAAATGCTGGAAACGGCAATTTAGAATTGTTATTTTTGCGAGCGATTTAGGTAAAATTATGGTAGCCAGGCGGTCTTATACAGTGCCTACCACCCATTTTGCATCCTGGGGATCGAACCTATGACCTCTGGATCTGATGCTGGTGGTCACTACACCGCAAGGCGTTTAAAGGTAGGTCGTCGAACATTGTAAGTATCTAAGCTTTAATTAATTATCTATAGGTAATATACGAGTTAAGATTCGAAAGTGATAATAGTTATAGTAATAAATTGCTAATTTACTGTTGTTTACACTTCCAATAGCCTTGTTTTAAAATTACTAACAAGTCAAATAGCTCAGTTGGTAGTAGCTCTGCCTTCTGCGCTGTAGGTTGAGGGCCCGAATCCCACATTTTGTGAGATTAACATAGATGTTTGGGTGTTGTATCATTATGGTAAGTTTGTATCTACAATAAAGCTCAGAAGTATTCTATCCGTAATCTAGTTCCCATAACTATGCTTAGTTTGGGAACTAAAATTAATTACCTGTCCTTTACCTTTGGCAACCTTTATATACACGCTATTGATACAAATTGTAAGATGAAAAAACAATAAAAAAACACCGATCAATTTATGAATTCTTTATTTATGAAAACGAATACTTAGCTAGGTAAGTAGGTAAAAGGTCTAGGTAGGCTTTACAACATCACATACATTTGAAATGATAACAAAAAAGTATATGTAGGAACAAATAGATATTCACGAAAATATATAGTTTAATTGTGCATATTAATGCACAATTAAACTAACTACGAGTATGTACTCACAAGGGAACCAGGCGGGTTATATAAGGATTATTTACAAGTTACAAGCGGTATATAGGTAACACAACTGAGGAAGCCCTTAATTACGTTAGTAAACATAAAATTAATCTAAGACAGTTTTATACGTGGCTATACTTTTCTTTTACAAAGGTAGGTAATAAAAAATCTTGACAAAAAAAATGTGCTGTAATTTTTACAAGGTTTGATACATTTTTGGCTCGCAAGAAGAAATACCAAATGAGTTATGTAAAATTGTATTGAATAGTTTCTAAGTCTTATTCATTATTTTTATAAAACAAAATATTAGGTATATGCCTTGTTTTTTCAGCAAGGATCATAGATTATATGGATTTATTCATTTCGAACAGTCTACAGAACTGTCGAAGCGTAAAACAGTTTCGCGCTGACTGAAGCCGACGCCATTTTGCAATAGTGATGTGCCGCTATCCGTATCCGGTTTTGCAGGAGTTTTATTTGGTCTAAAACTACCCACTGAATATTGGTTATCAGGTTTTGTAGTGTGGTTAAATGGTATGATTCTAAATTTCAAACAAGTTTTATTTATTATCTTAAATCTTAAATGCAGAAAAAATACATATTCACTATAACATACTCACATAATTTTACTATTTGTTTCATCAATCATATGTTTTTTGTTTTTCTGTTTAATGAAACCAATGAATGTTATCACTAGTCCAAATGATTATCTATCGGCCATATCTTAATATTAAAATCAACCGTCGTCAGCATATCAGAAGCAAAACATTGAATATTTTATAATGTTACTAAATATTTTTTTTGGGTGGGATTGTCCTGGAAGATTTTGCATTTCAGGTCAGTGTATGAGATGTCAGGCTTTCTTTGCAAGATATTCCATAACATTTTAATCTCATTGTGGATACAGGAGTCATTTACATTCACAGGGTCGATAATAATCTGAGTTTCCGTATCCGAAGCTGCAGACATAGGTTTCCAGAAATCACTAGGTATGCGGCAGTTTAATATAATGAATCCCAGTTTGACTCGGTGGGCATCCCTCGACACTCTAGTCTCCACTCCAGGTCTCTGTGTAGGTTAACACGAATTACCTGTAAACAGTATTGTTAGGTTACTAAATTTACTAAAACGTACTATTACAAAAAAAAAACATATTCGAGCTTAGCAATTGCAACAATATTGGAATTGCGTTGATTCCTATAGGTGTCGTACCCATACCGTCCATACTTCTGTATGTAGATTTTTACACTAAAACAAATATAATGCTGACAGACCTAGTGCAATGTCCGTGTATACCAAGTAAATTTACAGCCGCGCCGTAAACTGATGAAAAAAAAAATACTTCTGTTACAAAATGTCAAATTATACGAATATCCAGATAACAGTTCAATCCAGTCACACATGCATGTAAAAAGTCTGCAAGCAGACATAATCTCGGTAGATAGCACAACAAATGTTGTAGAAAATATTTCGATTACAAGAGATCTACTTAAAAATGTATCTACATTGATCCTGCCGTTACTTATAGTATTTTTGAGAAACATTGAAAATCAAGTTATTTCGAATTTTATGTCATGTCATGTTATGTTCATATTACCCTTGTACCGAAACCTACCTATACATAATGTAGATTGAGAGAGAGAAAACTACAGAACTCAGCAAAGCAAATATTTAAAACGACCTTTTTCAACCCTTGCAGGATATTAATTAACAAAACAGCACTAGCACTATCAACGCCCAACAACAAGCAAATAAAATCCTCCAACACTTCGTTACAAGCAGATCCACTAGATGTTACTAGATAACGCTTCGCGAGTCATCCAATAATTGCCGGAGTAACGCTTGTGCTAAATAAAAAAAGTGCTCATCAAAATCTGTGAGCGTCCTAATTGGCGGGAGGTGTCACTAATGACAGTAGCGAGAGGCGCAACTGCGGCGCCACTCGGCAAATTAATAATTATCCCGCATGGCAACACAGTACCAATATGGCCGACTGTCATTGTTGACGGGAAACTTGTTTCAATATTCGATTATTAAGTTTGTGGTGTGATGCGATTTAATTAATGTCTGGTACGGTTTGGACAGAATAAAAAAAATTGAAAGCTGGTCCAACGCCATCAAATAAAATAAAATAGTTGACAAATAAAAATATAAACATATGTAAGTAAACTTAGTTTTATACAAATATCTAAGCCTAACGTTTTGTGTTACGGTAGGTACTAAATTTTAAAATTATATTACAACAACTTGGTACTGAAGATTTTTCATGGAAGTACAGACAAGTGGAACATAGCAAGGTATTAACCACCATAATTTAATGGAACCATAGAATAAAGAAAACTGCATCCCAACAAGCTATCCAATAGCATGTATGAAGGATATCTCAATTACTCTCTACAGGATAGAATTCCCGTATCTATTTCCATAGACAGTCACTATTCAGTTCTTGAATAGGTATGTACCAGAAGGTAATGCTTGCTCGGAAAGCATGCATCACAAGGCGGAATACTGAAGCGGTGGTACGTCATAATCAAAGGTCAATATCTATGTGTGCCTAAGCCGGAGTGGACACAAATAAGACCACAGAGAGATGTTACAAGGAGCTAAGAATTTAGTCTTTGGAGCAACCTCACAGCCTCACAGCTCAGTTGGTAATATCCAGTATCTCACCAGAACAACATGCGTATGATGAAATAGATGTTTTCTATATTGTTGGATATGAATGTATATACAAAAAAAAAAAATCTATCCGTAATCTTGTTCCCATATATTCACAAGTTTAGTCGTTTGCGGGCTAGATGGTGCCGTGTGAAATGAATGTTCTGTATAAAGTAAGCAGGACAAATCGAAATAAAAGTGGAAACTTTGTTGGATTAGGATTGTAATGTGTTTGGTACCTTTTCATACGTATATTGTATCTGCACATATGTTTCCCGAATCTAATAAAATTAAGCATCAATTATGTTCTTCCAACTATAGGTACCTACCTAATTTAAGCACTGCGTATGCAATATATTGCAAAAAGTGTACTACTTCGATTAGGTCGACATTAGTCACTTTTAACGTCATCTAGTTTTTACTTCCCATATTGCTCTAAATATTCAAAATCAAAATATGAATTGTCAATTAAAAACTGACATACCTATGTGCGATTGCAGGCACCATGCTAAAAATCATAAACAGTAGAGAATACAAAAATAAACGTTAAATTAATTCGTTTTTTTGTCAGAGATTAATACATTTGTAATCTCAAACGAAATAATCAAATTAGTATAATATTAAATGGCTAAAACTTAATCAGTCAGCTTATTAAAGAGGTTTTGGTCATCTACAAAATGTTTTAAGTCAGTTATTAAAGTGAATCAGAAAAGCAAGGTATTTTTGAATAGGTACATAAATCCATATCACTATTAGTTCAGATTATATGCTGTCAGCTTTTTCTAGCTGACCGAATATTCAAAAAAATATCATTGTTTTACTTGCCATAGTTGCACGAGTTGGTTAATTTTATAAAAGTACTTGTAATCAATTTTATACTAGGTAATACAAAATTCTACCATACCGAAATGAAGATTGTTGGATGTCAAGCCAATTATGTCTCTGACTGTACCTAACACATACTAGCACCTCTATTTGGTGTGTATTCTTAAACGTTTCTAGTCTCCATGCAAAAGGAGGCGCTGTACCCCCCTAGCCTTCCTCTAAGACGTAGTACATTGATATAATATGCCATGTACCTACATGAATGATTGGAACCATCGATTAGATATGTACTGGCATTGAATGTCATGTTGTTTGTGTATCTTAGGTATTGTCCAATTTTACATGGATATATTCATTCAGACCATCTCCTTCAGACCAATGATTCAGATATGTTACACGTTTAAATGATTGATCCTACCAGGTCCTACTGCGAATCTAAAACCATCAACAGTGGTCCAGCCGTTTAAGGGAAGTTTAGTGACTACAACTACATATTAATTATATTAATTTGGCAATTAACGGCTTGTTCATGTTATACGATTATTGTGTCCGTTTTATTTATTTAACTTTTAACCGCCTCTGTGGTCTAGTGGTTCAACCCACCGATTTCAGATCCAGAGGTCCCGGGTTCGATCCCCTTGGGGAGTATAATATATTGTGCTTGGTTTGGTTGGTGGTAGGACTTTGTTGAAGTCCGCCTGGCCAGCTACCACCATCTTACCTAATTCTGTAGCCATAATAACAATTATAAAATTGTTGTGTTCCTGCATTCAGAGGTAAGATAGCCAGTTCCTCAGTTTGTTGAGGATTCCGGGTGAAGTGCGCCTCCACCTTCGGCCTTATCTTAACATGTTACCAGATGAGATGAAGGCCAAGCACTTCCCCGTCGTACAATAAAAAAAAATGTATTTTTTCCATCGTTGTGTACGTTAGTACTTAATTTAGTACCAACATGTGAGAACCTTTAATTGTTTATTTAGTTTTAAGTAGTACTTTAGTGTATTTTACTCTAAAGCTGTTGTTTTTTTCAATTAAAATCAATAAAGGCCATCAATTTCACTCAGTGCCATCCAGCCACAAACGAAACAAAGCTTGTAATAAGGGAACTAGATTTCGGATAGAATACCTATATACTTTGGTTTTTGTACATATGTACATACTTATCATACAGTCGCAGCACACCACAAGTTGTTCATCAAAGAGTAAAAGAAGAAGAGAAAAACGAATATGCCGAAAATAAAATCCATTGTTATCAGGCACCTGCAATACTAACGATTACTGACGACCTACGACAAATGCCATACGAATAAATTAAATTTGTATGTACATACTATATTCATCACACAAATATTTTTCCTGGATAGGAATCAAACCCACAGCATAGCGCAGAAGGCAGAACTACTACCACCTGAGGCTTGTCGCAATAAAACATCGGTAAGAAAAGTCTACGCCAAAACTCCACTTTAAAAAATCGTACATTCCTAGACAACAAAAATATTCGGACTTTTCTATTCTTCATATTAAATACTTATGCTAAGGGCAAATTTCGAATTTAAAAATTCATCTGGACGAGCAAGAAACATATTTTAATATCTCCACGTCACAGCTGAATAAGCCTTGTCTGAGTGACCTAGTGGGTGGGGATTTCCGCAGTCTGCAGCTCATCAGCCCCATCTCGGGAGCCGAGCTGCCCGCAAATTAAATTGTGGCGTGTATGTCTTATGAAAGGTATGTGGGGCAGTATCGATCTGGAATGTTCCTTATTCTTCCGCAAATATGTTTGGGATGCCTTGGAAATATAAGGTAAATGGATGGATAATGTTTGGATATTCAGGTTAATTATAATGACAAGAGGAAAAAAAATCTTCGAAATATATCAATAGATTGAAAAATCCTATTCGTTCATGTAATCTTTGTAATAATCGCATATACATGAAAATACATGTATATGTATATGTACAACAAATATATTACACCAAGTTACATAACATTTTTAATATATAGAATAGAAAAATACCCTAGCTATGACTAGAGATTACTGTATTATATATTATTGTATTTGTATGTTTCCGAATAAAATAAAATTTAACTACCTACTGAGATTTATACTAATATATTTAATATAATGATGTTGTTTATTCCTACTTTCTACTTTGTTACGCAGTTTAGTATATAAGTATGCAAGAATTTGTTTTTCAGAGTAACTTTAAGAGTTCTTATTATATAGAGTTTTAAATGTAGATCAAGTTTCAGGGTTTAAGTCAAGGTCATGTTAAACATTTCTTTATACGGTAAGACTTTTTAGGATAATTTTGAAAAGTCAAATCTACTCAAATCTATTCCTGTAAGGAATTAATGACTTCTACGTGATATTAAGACTTCGTTTTCAAAATTAAGAATGGTATACATATTGTTGCAGACAACTGTACAGTAAGCAACTAGTCTTAAGGGTACATAACAACAAGGGTACAATTAACAATAACAACTTCATGTATGAAAAAACGAAGACCAATCAAACAAAACGGATACCGTATCATATTAACTTCTATGCAGTATAAAACATAAACTAATTGGACGACATACCTATAATAGAAAGTTATATTAGTCCACGCTATTAGACCTCTGACTTTGGCAATTATACACATTGTATCTACATATTGGAAAAGTGTTACAAATGCAATTACTTCGTCAACCATCTTTATTTTGCTGGATCCTAATGTGTAGGTATTTTGCCGAGTCATTATTGGTATAAACATCTTGTCAGTTCTTTTTGTAAGCCAATAGTTACAGCCACTTGCTCTAATATCTATATATTTAAAATTCTATTCATTGTTTTGTATTCAAATCGTAGCTATATGCTATCAATTTGGTTTTCAAGTGATATATCTTCAGGCTTGAAAGCTAAGGACAGAATTTACGAAACGTAAACATAAAAACTACAGGCTTTTCTGGCTCCATTTTAAAATTAAGAATCATCAAAATAAACTTTTTATAGGACATTAATACTATATGAAATAGCGCCATCTTGCCCTAAATTAAGTAAAGTTTGTTATATAGGAACAAGATTACAGATATAATACTAGTTTTCTTTTTTTTTAACATAAATATATACTTATAAGATACTTCAACTTCCAAAAAAGTGTTTATATTCAACTCGTACTTATAGCTGTAAGTTTCCTGTAATTTTCATGATTATGGTTCATGTTAGTTTTTCTCATACTGTTCTGACTATAATGTTAAGATCTCTAGGTTTGCCTCAAGTGGTTGACGTTATGTGCCAATTTATCATGTATCTGCGAATAAAATAATCTATCTATGAGAGACAATTTCGGATGCGTTTATCACAGATAGAGTTTATAGGAAAAAGGAATGTAGAAAGCTATTTTTGAATATACTTTACGGTCACTCAATTTCATATCCGATCGAATAAAACATTTTCACAATTATATCGTATCGAAAACTACAAATAAGTACTCTGGTAATTGTCACGAGACATAATATTTCCGTAGGGAATATAACCCGCTCAATGTGTTGTACTTATAAACTGTGTACAAGTCAAAAGTCAAATAAGATAGGAACCCAATCTTATTAGACATTAAGTCTTTAATTAAATAAATCTATCCAAACAATGATATTGATAAATAAAATCAATAACGCCACTTCGCAACAATAAAATACCTACCCAATGATTGTTACTACCTACTTATCATACCTAAATTACCTTTAGCTTTTGCGGTAACATAACAAAAACTGTCAACGAGCACTGAAAACACATTGTAGGATACCGTACGATACATAGTAAGAAACACAGCCGTGTTGTGCGCAGATACCTATAGCACGCGGCAGCTATAGCTAGGTATACATGTAGCACAGTCAGCTGGCAGCCTCGCCTCGCCTCCGGCGGACGGTTCACGAGCCGTCAGTCACAGAACAATGCGCGTGCACATAACCACATCAAATCTACCATCAACTACAAATGTGACGAAATTTCCGCGAGGAAAACACTCATTTTCCGCGAATAACGTGCGAGCCTCGCGCTCCCAGTGCCCAGACTAAACGCCAGACGTGAAAAAGCACCGCCGCAACGCCGACCGACAATGGAAAGCGGTAAAGAATCATAATAATAACAATGACAACAATGTGAGATGCTATAATAAAGAGGCGGCATTGTGCCGCGGTCGGCGCTCAGTCGAAGGGTCGCGGGAGATCGATACTCAGCGGATTGTCTACTACGGCGTGCGAGCCTTTGTCGATCCGCGACTCCCTCGTCCATTCATCGGCAAGCTCTAATCAGCCGTTCTATCGACGAAAGCGCACTTCATCCCGAAACGGGCTAGCAACTTTGAAACACCTGTTTCCTCTATTTCAGGTCTTTTCATTGTGCACTTCAAGGTCAATGGTGGCAATACAATACAATGTTGCTAACGTGACTTCTGACGGGGAATACGGGGAGTGGAATATGCAAAAGTGTAGACCTTGAGTCCTTAGAAATGAAGAAGAATGGTCTTTCACGAAGCATCTTGCGTCCATATAACCACAACAAAGGACACGAAACTAACACCGAAGCGAATATTCTAAAATTACATTTCACTTATGCGAGCTACTTTTCGAAAAGGACTCAGGTTTTTTCACTGTACGACTGGGAAGTTTAAGTTCAGATAAGGTTGAAGGTGAAAGCGCACTTCACGCGGAAACCTCAACCATCTGAGGAACGGCTATCTAAACCTCTAAATACCGGACACAAAAATGTAGAATTGATGTTATGGTGGATCTTGAGCATCGAACCCAGGAGCTCTGGATCTGACACCGTTGGGTAGACCACAGAGGCAGTCGTATCAGCAAAATCCGCAGTGCGCGGTGTTTCTAAAACAGTCGGGCTTACCCCGGGCTTAACGTAATATTCCGTCGATCGGTTATCATTAGTCTGATCGAGCGCCTCCCGTGGCTCCGCAGATTGCGTTGAGTTCCGACACACTCATATTGTGGATATTACTACACTGTTACGGAACTCTAGGCTTAGAACATACGATAATGTCGACACTGTGTCAATAGTGTCGCGACACTTAGAGACAGTGATGTCAAAACGGTGTCACAAACACTTGGATTGAGAATGACACGACATTTTTATTTATAAGTCACCATAAAGAAAAACAATAAACATAAATACATTATGTTTATTTTTTTTGCTGTATTTCGAACAAATTGTTCAGTTAAAACTATGTACCAGAGAAGCAGTCGAGTTACCTAATAACCGTTACCGTATGGTGACCATTGGTCTACTTATAGGTAATTTAATAAAAATACTTTATATTTTGTTACTTTATATATTTTATATTATATTTTTATGTCAATAACTATTGATTTATCATATTATTATAAAGTAAAATATTATTGTGATAAATAATATCCAATATCGCAGAATTTAAGTCGTTTTCAAAGTTCATACAACCTGAACAAATTTTGGTATGATGGATTGGTTTAACGCATTTCTATTTTGAAAACAAACTAATACTAATGCGAAATAATGGATCTAGAGTTGATATCTATCAGACTTCAGTTAAAAGAAAAACCAAAGTTCCGATCGCACATGGGATCGACCTCTTATAGCATTCATGTTTTGATATTATTTTACTTTTGTCACCATCTGTCTAGTGTAGAAAAACGAGACAAAAGTAATGTAAGATCAAAACGAGAATACTTAAAGAAGTTGTGGTTAGGCCACAGCGCCCTTATTCTCTATATCGTAACGCGGGCGAGGTAAGACAAGATTGGTCATTCAGAATAAGGGTGCAGGACATATCGATGATTTGAGCAAGCTTTTCATAATTCAAATAAAAATAATTGAGAAACGCGTAGTTCTTGTTGTTTCAGGTAATTATATATAAAAATAAACGTGCACTTAGTGACTAAATAAACGTCACTTTTCAAATCAGTGGTACCAAGACACCAGGCTTATAACACTATGCAAGTAATGTGTTAGTAACACATTACTTTCACTTACTTGCGTTAATTTTGATCCTAGGACTTTATCATAACTTGAAACCATGAAATAAATATTACAGGACATTAATTTTACACAGCGACATCTAGCCCCAAACTAAGCATAGCTATATGGGTACTAGATTACGGATACAATACTTAAAATACTGTTTTTTGTAAATATATACGTATGATATGATACAGAACCCAGAACAAACATCTATATTCATCACACAAATGTTTGTCCTGGGTGGGAATCGAACCCACAGCCTACAGCGCAGAAGGCACTGTTACTACCAACTGAGCTATACGGCTTGTTTGATGAAGTAAAATGAAGGCTAATCGCTTCTTTGTCGTAAAAGAGGGAAGCGCGTAGCCTTCTTAATAAAATTAAATAAACTAAATTGATACTTTTTCTTAGTTATTGTCATCATTATCATCAACAACTTATAGCAGTCCACTGCTATAGGTGATGTGTGATCACCACTGATCGAGGTCAGGCCATCGCTCCATTTAGCCGGAAAGATTAAGACTGTGTTCTGATGAATAATATGTTTATTGTATGAAATGTAAATGAAATGAAAGTGTATCTATGTATCTATCAGATCAATATCTGCCGGCATATCCAGTCTATGAGTATCGATATAACTGTCGGCGTGGAGAGTGCGCCCCGCGGTGCCGTCGATCACGGGGCGATGCGCGCGCGCACCAATTATAGCTCGTGATTATAACCTATCGCAATCGCCTAATCCAATTACGACACACTTGTCTTTGTGGGATAATTGAGTGATAGAATTTGATTGCTATGAAATTGACCCCAAATTGGATCATGATCAGTTTCAATTTATGAATTACTAGGTTTATCACGCGGTTCACACGTTTATCGGCTAGATGGTACCTGGATAAAAGTAACGTATGGTGTTAGATACATACAATGCCGAATTTCCGTACAGCTATTTGGATGAATTTAAAGCAGCTTTTTTATGTAGTTTAAAATGAATTTGTTATTTATTGTGAAATAAGAACAATGAGGACATATTGAAACAGGAAACTTTCTGATGTAATTGCTGGAATTACAGGGATATAAAGTGTGAGTGGGGTGGTGGGATTTTTTTGATAGCATTGTGCGTGGCAGTTGAATAACTAAATTAAATAGGTATAATAAATAAGTCTTAAATCTTTTATATATAATAATTAAGTTAAGCCGTGCAGTACTTTAATTAAATTTAAGCCTACCAACTCAATCAGGGTACCGCGGAAGACCAGAGCTTTGGAATACCCTTCCATAAAGCATTATGCTGAGTTGTAACTTTTTTTGTCAATTGTTTTTAAGGTTGCATGTGTTTTTATTTTATTAATGAACTAGTTAAGAAAAGTAATTGACCACTGCTAGCCTGTCACTATGAATATGTTTAACCTTATAAATACTAATAATTATAGATAAATACGTGTAAGTTGTTTATATGATAAACGACAAATATTAAATAGTTTGTATATAGCAACTTTATGCACAAACTTGAAATTAAGTTAATATATTATAGAGATATGTATATTTTAGGCACCACAATAAAGGCTTTTTTATTTTAATTTTATTTTAATAACATAATCTTAAGTTATTATCTAAATAAATTTCTTGTTTCATACTCTTTAAAGCGTGATGTAGTCGGGTTTCAAACATGTGATGCGCAATAACGTTTTGCATCAATTATATTTTCTGTAATTGCGTACGGTGGAGATGTGAACTGACCTTAGCTTCTGACTTTGATTGACTCCGCGTGAGTAGATTTGTCAAACGATTTCATAATTTTATGTGGCTACACAGTCAAGGCATGTGGTTCGTACCCAAACTTATACCTTGATTTTTAAATAATGAAATACATTTATTCGCACAACACAACCGCCTCTGTGGTCTTGTTGTTCGCCTACCGATGTCAGATACAGAGGTCCGGGGTTCAATCCCCAGGGGAGTTTGTACTCCCCTATTATATGTATTGTGCTTGGTTTGGTTGGTGGTAGTAGGTACTTTGTTTTAAGTCCGCCTGGCTAGCTACCAACACCTAATTCTGTTGCCATAGCAACAATTATAAAAAAAAACCGGTTTAAAGGTAAGATAGCCAGTTCCTTAATATGTTGAGAATTCCGGGTGAAGTACGTTTCCAGCTTCGGCCTTATCATACCGACCTGAAAATCTGGAGAGATGAAGGCCAAGCACTTCCCCGTTGAACAATAAAAAAACACATAATATGTCAATTTCATACATGCTAAATAATTACTAGAGGTGATAAATAATTACTGATTCTTTTGTTTCTTTTTATACTGATTAATGAAGAAATGACAACAAAAAAAAATTTTTTTTAATTGTGAGTACATCTTAGTTTTAAATTCACGGAGACTTCCCAAAAGGAAGGAAGCCAGTTATTGATGTTTAAATTACAAGTATTACTGTATTTAATACTTTTTTCAATGGAAGGGTCGTGTGAAGATCTGATCGGTTTGTGTTATCTTCCATCCTAGTGGCGCAAGCCAAGGATGAGATCCATAAAGATATAGAGGTACTGCTTATTGATGCGAGAATGGATTTGTACCTATTGATGAGGTAATGATTTAGTACCACGGTTTTCAACCATAGTCTACAATATTATCTCCATCAGGCAAAAGGCTGGATGTGTCATTAATTATTGATTGATGATTTGATATAACGCAATATTAATTGTTAATAGGTAGGTACCTATAATGTTACATGTCCACTTGATATTAAGCCTACGTGTTGCAACAACGTACTGTCGACAACAAAACACTAAACCAATGTTTATGCTAATATTGTTTTGTGCAATCTATTGTATAATTTCAGAATTGAAATATTTGAGACATGGAGTGGGAACAAAATCACTAACAAAATATATGATAATAAATTTTAAATACTTAATCGAATTTATTTTAAATTAGTACTAACAGGTTGGCCTCAATATTTTACTTTTACATCATTATCAACAACACTTGAATGTTCACTATTGGATAAGGCTTCTTCTGTGTCACAACCTATATTGTGGGTTTGATTTCCAGCCGGGACAAATAATTGTGTAATGTTTAGGTGCTGTAAGTAGGTATGTATTTATAAAAAATGTATGCTAGTATTCAATCCGTAGTTCTCATACTACAAGCTCTGCATATAGGTATTATAGCTAGATAGCACTGTGTATCAGCAAGATCCTGTAGGTCTACTGTGAAAAATGAAACATGACGGATCCGTTGACGGATTGCAAATTTTCAATACAAAAATGGCAAAAGTTCTTTCGGATCCGAATACATTCGATTTTCATAGTAGGGCTCCTGTTCCCTGTTTATTGTCCTGTTTTTATTTATTCATACGACATGGAATCGGAACAAGCAAGCAGCCCATCTGATATTAAGATAAACTCTTGTCTATAACAAAACTTTACTGCGTATATCCACAAAGAACATGATCTACGCTGCATTGCACTGCCGTCAACTCGAGGCATAAAGTTGTAAGTGCCCGTAATTTCACCCGCAACCATACACTTCAAACCGAAATACAGCTTAGCGGCTGAAATAGTATTTCCCCTTACGATCCCTTTCACAAGGAACTCTACTCTTAAGTTACTAATTTACTACTTTTTAAGTAGTGTATAGTCGGAATGTCCATTTAACGATGATAGCGACTGTACTTCATTACTGCAAATTAATGACCGAAACCAAATTTTTGTAAGTACCAAGCACATTCTATAATCTTACAAAGTATTGAGTACTTATTACCTACCTACTGGGTACTAATTATTTCTTTACTGTCTTGAGGTACCTACCAGTTCTAGAACGTTAATTTGAGCGGCGTTTTTAATTAAATACGATGACCAAATGCGAGTATCCATCAGAGGGTCTATTATTAATTGTTATTGTGATCGATCATGGATCGTCTTATTATTATTATATTCATTATTAGGGATGCGTTTTTGTATCGGTTTCGGTTTATTAATTGCACCAACTGACGAATTTGGCGCGGAATTTTAATTCTAATTTTGAATGTCAAGAGTCTTGATTATTGTGATTGATGATTTTAGCGGGTTTAGGTCACGTCAGTTAAATGGTTGCAAATTAGGAGTCTTGGTTGAATCAAAGTTGCTAAATTTTATTTTTGTTTTGAATACGTACTTTGAAACTTTTAAAAGTCTTATTGACTGCTTGAATACTTTGACCGCCTATATGGTCTGAGGCCTCAGTTTCAATCTACAGTGGTGTACAAATTTGTTTTGGTATTTTGGATCTATATACATTTTGAAACATGGGTTTTACTCAAGTACGATTCAATTTCACTCATTATTGGTTTATGGAATATGCCCGACAGTCAGGAAGAGAGATGGATGAACAGACAGCGGAGGCTTAGTAACAGGGTCCCGTTGGCAACATTTGAGTACGGAACCCTAATACGCCGCTAAATATAAACTTCCTACAGTACAGATGTAGATTGCATGATACTTTTTTACAGTGAAATATGCAACTCGTATATTATTGAGCATCTGTTGAACCAATTCTGGTTTCCTTTCTCTTCCTTGCGGGGCAATTGCAATTTGGTACAGTTACAAAACGGAACGATTTACTCCTTTGTCCTAGGGACTAAAAAGAGATACAAAGACCAGGTGGATATGTTGTTATAAAATAATACCTGTGGTAAGATGATGTGGTCTGCATGGCCGATCTCGATCACAGCGGCTTTGTTATCTGGTCAAGCATGTTTAACTAAAACTGGAAATGATGTTGCTTCCCTTTGATAAGATGATGCTCACACACCCTTGTGAGTAAACGTACATTGGCACTATGGGCAATTCAGAGCCCTGTTTATAAAGTTGTAAGAAATGGCCGCTGGTCAGACGTTTAGTTTGTCGTTGTTTTTTGTCAAGTTCAAGTTCATTAACCTTTTGGTTGATTAATTGTACTAAAAACGTACGATCAATCCACCAAAAGGTCTTGGGGAGAATCGCTCGAAATTTAGACGGGTCAATGTATGGAGTAGGTACATTACCGAGGCATTTACGTAAGCCTAAGTTGTGGCCAAGGCTTGTAGCAAAAGAACTTGGTACTTTTTTCAACTAATGCGCGGAAATTAAAAATAAGTGGCTTGCTGAATATACACTTATTGAAATTTAATGTGGACTTTTCGGGTAGGTATTACGTATTACTTTTGATGAATAGCGAACAAAAATATTTTTTTCCCGCGTTTTAGTGATCATTTGTTTTTTATTTTTTAACAGCCATGTTTCGGATTAAAATATCGTTCCATTTTTAAATTAGACGGCAGATAAGAGCTGATGTAATTTAGGTAGCCGCTAAAACAGGACAGATATGTATTTTCATAGGTACAACTTTTTTCGGCCGCTGCTTGCATGTATATGGCCAGTACAGCAATTTCAATTTATCACGAAGAAGGTTGTCTTCGATTTCCAAGCATGTTTGAGATAACGTTTTAAAAACTGAAAAGAAAACCGTCTTCAATGAAGAGTATGATACAATTTCGTTTACTTGGACGACGTATTTTTTTCAACTATTTTAATGATATTTATGGACAAACCGACAGACAGACAGGCAGACGCGTGATCCAATAAGGGGTAAATTTTTTCTTTACTTACTTTAATATAAACAAATCGTTTTTAGTGTGCCTATAACATTAAAGTGTTCACTCGATTTCTCCAGGATCCCATGATCAGATCCTGACCTGAGGCCCGATCACGAATATGCTATTGTACGGTAAGCGTATCGTTCACGTTAGCATTTTGTATAGGATTTCGCACAGCGCCTCTACAGTACGTAAATAGAACAAAATTTGCGATCACGAACCTTTTGACACTTGTATCGTAATGTAATGGTAACGATAACGTATCATAACTCGACGTCACTCACGTTTACCTATCGTTGTTACGTTAGTGATACGATAGTGCTTCGTGCTTCCAAGTAATGTAAAAGTCTGTAAAAACGTTTACATTGCGATAACGTTAGACATTCGTGATCTAGCCACTGATGTCAATAGAACCTGTCAAGCTTACCCTTTCAAAAGTACATAATAAAAAATAAAGATTCCGACTAATTGAGAACCTTCTCATCTTTTTGAAAGTCGGTTACAAATATATAATAATTAATTTTATTCGATTCTTTTCGGTTGTTCGAAAGTTTGGACTGTGGAAGTAGCCATATTCATCAACAACGTTTTCTTCTAATGCGCAGTAGACTACAGGTTAGCTCTTTATCTCGGGACCTCGTGAAGCCAGATATCGCTGGTCACAGAGAGAATATAACGTAATTCTACCAGATACGTCTACTAGCGTATTTTTTACCCTTACCTTTACTCTAACATATTTGTTACGGGTAACAGCGCGGCAAGGTCCAGTTAGGAAAAAAAAAATGAGAGGAGTCTCACCGTCACCGGCTATTTAACTATCAAACGACAAAAGCATGCTTAAAATGAGCAGACCCAACGAGCATTAAAAACTCGATAGAACATGATTTGGAGAAAAACGCGTGAATGGAAATTTATTTTTTATTATATTAAAAAAAATGGAATTTTTTCAGATATATGAAGTATATTAGGTATTATTAGACTTCAATTAGTAAACATGTCAAAAATGTGTTCATATTTAGTCATTATTTTTACAGTGCAACTGATATTCCTAATAATAAATGAAGTAAGTACTTTAGTTACTGCGCTCATCGCTAGACATGAAGAATTTTACAAGAGTTCCAACTTATGGACATAATATTTCATACTTAATAATAATTGTGTTCATTATTATACAGGATAAGTTTTTTTCCAGAGCCACTGAGGCGAAGTCTGAAGCCGTGAGACTTATCGAAAAGTCATGTTACTTACGTGCTTGATTTAAAATAAGATAAGTTTTTCGTTAAAGAACATCAGTTTTCTTATAGTTTTTCTGAAAAGTGAGTTATCGAAAAAAAATGGATATTTGAGTTATTTGTACGATAATTAAAAAAAAATTATGATTACTATTGTGCCCAAAGTTGTTGGAACACTTTCATTGAAGAAAATTTATAAAATTTACTTTTTTACTTAAATTAATTTCACACAGCGCCAACCAGCCCGAAACTAAGCATTGCTTGTAAAATGGGAACTATATTACGGATAAAACACTTTGTTTTTGCAGTTACATATTTATCATACAATACAACACCCAAACACAGAACAAACATCTATATTCATGACACAATTTTTTGTCCTGGGTGGGAATCAAGCCTCTGCCTGCAGCACAGCTGGCAGAGTGACTATCAACTGAGCCATGAGGCTTGTTTTTAATGTATTTAATGTTAAATTCAAAATTATATCCTTTGCAGCGTGGCGGTGGAGGTAACATTGCGAGTGGTCTGGCATGTCTCTAGGACCAATAATGCTACCGGCTGGTATTCAAAATTATTGATATTTTCTTAAACGGTTTATTACTTCACTGCTCATTCATGGGAACTCCAAATCCAACTCAGGTAATATCTCAAATTACTAAATGATTTCTGTAAGAGGCGAGTTTATCCCTCAGCAAGCAATTCGTTCCCGGCCTTATCCAAAACTTCGTAGAAATCGATAATCTAAGGGTTTTTTAAGCCTCACTACAGAAACAAATATCCTTGTTCGAAGGAGTCAAAGAGACCGCGGATTAGCCGTGTATTTTTTCGGGTAAAATTTGAAACGTTTTTCGATTAAGCGCAGAGATTTTGCGAGTCCCGATATTTTGGTAGTTTCCCCGAACAATAGACTTCCGGGACTTGAGTGTTGCGTTTGGATAAGCAGATCAAATTTTACGTGGTAGTTATTGTTTCGGTCTTATCTAAGCTTTGGCTAAGTATCACACCATTTTAGTCTCTCGAATCGCTAACACTTAGGTATTACGTCCCACGAGTATTTCTTTATCTCATCTCAAAAAAAAAAGTGTATGTACCTAAGCTTTTACACAATATCATATATATTGCGTAAAGAGTTTTTAATAATAATTAGATATTAGCTCGGTGGGGCAAATTTTTGACCCTTTCAGGCGGGCATCTTTTGCTTTTGGAAATAGAAACTCGTAGTCTTTGGAAGTTATGTAGTTAATTATATTTCCTTCAAACCTCGAGATAGCCAACTCGGAATGATGGTATTCTTAAAAAAGGCATGAACATGTTTTTCTTTTCATTTTCAAAAACTGATATATAGGTAGGCACTATGATGGAAACCCTTTCTGGTTGAAAGTCGAGTCATTTAAGACCAACTTGTCTGGAACACAACAATTTAGAATTGTTTATATATCTAATAGGTAAAATAGTCAGGTCCTCAGATTGTTGAGGATGCCGGGTGAATTGCGTTTCCACCTTCGGCCTTATCACAACTTGAAAACAGGTAAGATGAAGGCCATAAGTGCTTTTCCGTCGTTCTATAACTTACCTGCGTTAAAACTAAGGTTAATATAATGCAACAATATAAAAGATGAGCAAACGCCCCAAAAATTTTAAAAGTGTTTCAAATCCTTCTTAACAGAAAAATGCTTTTACTCTTTGCATGAGTTTCTGGGTGATACATAAACTAAATAATTAGCATGTAAGAAAAGTATAGGTATAATGAATAAAAATATTAGTTTATTCTTTAATTTAGTATTATGTATAGTTTTATTTAGCTATTAAGTTTAATGCGCCTCCTAGTGTAATATTGCTGTGCCCTAACAGGGTTTGTGTTTGAAACTTTTATCCACACAACACCTGTATACCTAATAACAACATAAGTGCAATAAATAATTTTAATTTTAATTTAATAAGGTGTTCCAAAAATGAGCAGTCTGAAATATCGATCGTCAAGTGTGATATTCAAATAACCGTAAAAAGTCGATCAATTAAAATACCGTAGCGGAGGCTTATTCTGTAATCCGAACACCTACATGAGGTCAGCACATTCGCGGGGCGATCGCGGTGTGATACCGAAGACATATCGATCGTATCTCGATGACGAAGCGATATAGCGATATTGACTGTCCGAGACGCATTGCTGTTTTATGACGTGTCATTATTTGGTATACTTTTTAGAAAGGAATGGAAAATAGTACACAATTAGTGTTTTAACTTAGAATTTTAATAAGTTACAGGTAGGGTGGTTCAAGATTTTCAAGTACTGTTTACATTTTAAATATTATAAGAAACAGATAATAAGGTTTATAAATAAATAAATATTTCATTCATCTCTTTAATTATATTGTTTATATAAAAGTTTAATTTAATTTATTTTAATCATTTAATTTTACTAACAACAAGTTTTTGGGATATTGTTTTATTCTTGTTTTACTAACACTACTTATTATGAATTTTGGACAGATTTTTTATTAATTTCACATAGCGCCATCTAGTATTTATAATAAAATGTAATTATACTTCGGTTTGCAGCCAACGTATTTTCACTATTCGACACGAATTCGACACTTCAATGAGAAAGCCGAAACGGTTCCAGGTGAATACCTATCGATAATATCGATAGGTATTCGTATCGATAATATCCTGGCTGCTACCTGCAAAAATAACCAAAAACGGTCATCAATTTTCATTTTATTTATTGACCAGTGAGAATGTACAACTACTGCTTAGTTTGGAATAGTGGAATTAAAAATCCTTCCTGTTCACGTGGTTCGACTGCGTAAGCTAATATTAGCCATATTTCCATTAGGTCCGACTGATTTTATTAAAACATACTATACTGTCTTCTTAGTAAGTGCCTAACAATGTCTCTCATTTTTCTAGTCATTTCACACGAATCACGATTCGACACAGATTTTAATATTTTTCGGCAATCATATGATTAATATTCAAAACATCACCGAGGTACTGTTATTTATGTAAGACTCCTATTTTAAATTCGTTATGCTTGAAGTAGGTATGCTTATTTGGAGCTACAAACAGTTATATATCGGTAGGTATACTGACAATGTTGGACACTACCTTCTAGGCTAAAAGCCATTACCGCATAGGTACCCTTCTAAATCAACGTGACAGGTAAGCAAATAGAACAAAACTCTTCTAGGAATCTAAAAGTCCTCGTCCATAAATCACCGCAGTCTTGACAAATGGATTCTACGGCGTTTTTTTCCCGCCACTCATTTATTAATAGGGCCAGGGAATGTTTCGGAAAACCAATAAAATGCGCCGCGTCATATACCTGTCCGCTAGCAGACAGCGTGGCATTGTTGCCGAGTTTTTTTTTTATATTTCGTACCGCTTGTTTTGAATTTCGAAAAGTATTACGTATCGTGAGCATTGGGAATGTCTATCATAGGTTGTATCGATTATTTTTAAATTGTTACTCTACAAATGTAGTTCATAAATTCACTAGATAAACAGTTATTGAATAGTACAAGGTTGTTTCGTAAACTGGTTTCCATGTCATATACTTTGTCTATAATCGGTTCTTATTAAAAGAAATCAATGTAGTTTTCGACTGATTGATGTCGAAAATTATCTCATCTCACTTTTAAATACAATAATTGGGGCTAAATGCATTTTATCTTTGATAATTATTAACCTTCAGTATAACTCACGGAAGGAAGGCCGTTGAATCATCATGACCACACGTTGTATAATTAGGATGTTAATTTCTACGTCTCATCTAGGACAAATAAAATCATGATGCTTATTAAAATTAACTGCAGGTTATATTCCTATGATCATTTAATTTTCAAGGTACAATCGTATGAAAAAGCTGATCCGTATTTTACAATTGTCATGTTACTTAATTGGCAGTGTAAAATAGCAAAGTCTCAGTGGTCAAAACTAGAACTATTTTTAAATCTACCTACTGCCCAATTCCCAATGGTTCTCATTCGGACAGTATTCTTCTTTCTATGCATATCCACCGATGTCTCAGCCAATTCATAACCGATTTGCGAAATTTTTTAATTGATGGAAAGAATTGGTTTTATTTTGATTTGGTTAAAATTTATCAAAGATATTTGAACCGAAACTATCAAACAACAGCAAATCATATAATATCTCCGCCACTTGAGGTTTGATTTACATTATTTTATATTTTGGATAACGGAGCTTATTGGTAATGACCTTATTCATACTGGTAAGGAATGAAACTCCTTACCTCTGTTTTTCCGCACCAATACAATCGTGGCTTCAAGTCCAGAGTAAATAGGTTATTTTTAGAACCTGTTTACTCCTTAGGACTCATCTTCACTTGTTTTTCAAGTGAGTTGGCGGGCAAACGCTATCATCAATAAAAAAAAAGAGTTTACATTACAACAACAATCCTGCTGTTTAGCTTAACAAGTCCGCACCAAGATCTTAATATAAGAACTTATCCATATAATTATCCTCTAGGAACAAAAAGGTGAATTCTTAAAAAGTTTGAGTTTGCAAAAAGTTGAATTTGTAGCATGTTGAAATATAATACATACAATGTTATTATCAAGCCTTTAGCGAAGCCGGATCCAAATAAAAAAATTTACTGAGGATGAAAACATTTGTGTGCTGAATATAAACTTTTGTTCTGTGTTTGGGTGTTTTACATGAATATTTTATTTTTTCTTTGTAGGGCTGCGCTTTTCTTTTTATTGTACGACGGGGAAGCGCTTTCAAGTTATAAGGCCGATAGTGGAAGCACACTTCATCCCGAATCCTCAACAATCTGAGGAGCTGGCTATTTTACCCCGAAACACAGTAATACAACAATTTTCAAAATTGTTGCTATCGCGACAGGTTTAAGCAAGAAGGTAGTAGCTAGCCAAGTTTAATCAAGGATCTTAACCCAACCAAACCAAACAAAATATTGTATTCCCCTGGGGATCGAACCTGGGACCTCTGGATCTGACACCACTAGAGCACGAAGACGATTAAAGGTTAGTTAGTGTTTAAGGTAAGTTCTTATTACGATAATTTCGGTACCTGTAGTAATTTTAAGCGTAATAAATAAAGTGATTCTAATAAATTAATATAAATAATAATAAAATTAAACTTAGAAAACCCGGAACAAATTACAGAAAGCTTTGTATTATGTTTGAAGGAGCACTATTATTTAATAACCTACCTGTTTATATTAAAACCTGTAACTCAATTTCTTTATTCAAAAAGAAACTAATTGAATATAATAGTCTCAAAATATTAGAAAACCCTAAGACCTCTGGAGCAATTAAATACATACTTATGGATAACTTAACTTTCATTGGTGATAGGAAATAGCCCTAAGCTCATTTTAAGCGAACTCTGATGTTCATTTTGAGTATTACATTTATTTTAACCGATTCTTATTTTTACTATAATAGAAAGTCACCTGCTTACGTAAGCTCATAGCGTGCTGTGAACACTTTAAAATAATATTTGCGACCAATCTATTTCGGTGAATGAAAGTTTTTTTGTCTGCCGTGGCGTGTCATCGGGTTTACAAAAGGTCCTTCAAGGTATTTTGCGCGTGTGAAATAAGACCCATTCTCTCCTTCAAAGATTGGACCAAAAATAATTGTCATTTCCTGCGGCAACCGACGTAAAGACCGTGTAATATTATGCGGGATACTTTACTTGGCTCTTTTTATTTTAAACATTTCGACATTTGTTAAATTACGTTAATAGAGTCAAATGAGTGTCGCTCCAGGGGATAAGTTTTATGTTTAACGCTATTGTTGTTAACATTATTTTTTGTGTCACATCATTTATATTTTATGCACATAATTATACAAGCATACAAACATATAATATAAACTTATGGCAAAGGTAAGCTCGCCTTACCCTCAAAAGACTTCCCTTCCAGTAAACCTAGGTACAGACAGAAACAAGATTTATTTAATCTTGTTTCTGTCTCTACCTAGGTTTGGGATGAGAAAAGTGTACAACATTTATAAATAACTAATATTAATGGGATATTTACCATGATTTGTTGCGCTATGACTTATCTGATATTTGAACGCAGTGGCATTCGCCATGATCACAGAAGCACTGAAGTCTTTGTGAGTAGGAATGAAGGCAGTTAATATTAGCTGTAGTTTTCATAGCCATAATAGATTAAAAATCTATATTTATAAAATAGCATAGCTAATAAATACATATCTTTCTAACGATGGCTTTTTTCATAAGTTGTACCGGCAGTTTCCCACCGAAGGCCGGCACCAAACGGTTTGCTGTGTTCCGAGGTGCGCGATAAAGCCAGTGCTTTCTAAGCTATCAGAAGCTCGCTCCATCGTAGACTTCATCCTTGCTCTGGCCGATAGCTAGACAAACCAAGCTAAATATTATTTCTATCATTAATATTGAATCAAGACGGCTTATAAATCAAATAATAGGTACAAGTAATTATTGACAAAGTCAAAACAAACAAACCCACAAAAAGTCGAAGAACAAGTTTCACAAAATTGAACTTTGTTATCAAAGTTTATCGGTTTACGTCGTCGTGACGAAATGCGTAGACTTCAGGTGCAAACGGATGATGGCCGGCATCCGAGATGCTGACTCAGCGTAGGAGACCCAGCCAAGAGGTCTACACATCCACATAACTTAGATACATCACTTCCCATCAGGTGAGATAGTGGTCAAATGTCGACCTTAATTAAAAAAAATAACAACAAACTTTGCGACTAATGATGCGATCATTGCGATAGAATGTCATTGTCGATGTGAAAATAATTAAAGCTGAAAACTGGGGAAACCACGACCTTTATGGTTTACAAGACTCGGCAAACCAAATGAAGAATGAGCTGAAGTTGTCGCTAGAAATAAGAGTCAAAGCTCGTTTCTTACCCGCACTTCCCAGAAACGGTAGAGGTGTTGAAGGCGAATGATGATGATGAACTTTATAGCATTATTGATGTGATATTTACTTTTGTCATTATCTGTCCGATGTAGAAAAAGCGGGAAAAGTTGCCTCTGAAACCACAGATGTTTTTTGTGCCGAATTGCCAAGAAAACAACATGTTTATTGTAAGAGTTATTTTTAAGTTTTTAGGCGAAGTCGTTTCCATTTTTTTTCCAAAAATAACTTATTTTTAGCTTTTTCGTTGTAAAACCTACGACACCACGACGTCTACGACATCCTTTTTAACAGTCGTGTTAAGGTGCAATAATAAGGGATTCTGGGGAATATCTACGCAATGATGGGAACGAATATAAATACAGATGATCTAAACAGATGTAAAGAATGTTGTTAAGAAATGTGCACCCCTAGTGCACTATGACAGGATATTGGTAATGATTTTTCATTCACATTATCCTGTTATCCTATTTTTTTTTAAAGACAATTTTTTAATAAAATTTGTATGGGTGGTCCCATATCTGTAATCAAATACTTTCAAACAAAAAACATTTTTTTCAAATCGATTGAGAGATGATGGAGTACTGTACTCCGTAAAACAAACAAAAAAAAATTACAACCGAATTGAGTACCTCCTCCTTTTTTGAAGTTGGTTAAAAGCGGGATAGAATTAATGTAATATCAAAACAATAATGCTTTATACATGTTGTGGTTAGGCCTCTGAAACCACAGATGTTTTTGGTTCAATCAACCATGTTTTGGCTTATTGGAAATATTATCAACGAAGCGGTTTCTCCTATTGGAGATTGTATTGATGCTATTTGAACGCTTCAAATTTATTATATTTTTACTTTTCGTAACTTATCACGTGGCTTATGTATTATGTTTTTTTATTATAACAGCTTAAAAATACGACTTGAGCAAAAATATATCTTTCTATAATATCATACGTCATCTCATCAAATAAAAATATTTGATTTAGTTTAGATTATCAACATAGCCCACAAGTTTTTACCTGGCCAAGTACTTAAGATTTACTTAAGATTTTTAATGGGTTAAGTTCGAACACCAAGGAGCATGTTTGGAAATATCGGGGGACACCTTTTCCCAGCAGTGTAATACAACAGTTAGCACTTATTTCACGATCTCTGAAAAGCGTTACCTGCCTGATAAAATTCATATCTATCTTTTTTTGTGACATGTAAACAGTCAGAGAGACTATTATATTTACCTATCAAGTTGCGGTACTGAGACATCGTGAAACGAGGCCTCAGTGTGCTAGCTTACCAGTATGTGCTGTGACCAGGGCAAGTTTCAGGGGGTAAGTTACCCGTGGGAGGCTGGGAGGTCACCACTAATGGCTGCCGGCGACAGGTAACACGACACTAGACAAAGTGCATCGTGACGCTTTGAGATGGAGGCTAATGGGAACTTGCTATTAATGAAACTTCGGAGGGCTTATTAGTTTGTGATGAGCTTGTCTGTATCTGCAGGGCGTTGTATTGATTGCAATCTGCAACCGAGATACTTAGATACTTATTATTCAGGGGTCTGTTGTCCAAAGAGGTATTTTAGAAATGAAATGTAAATGTTTATATCACAGTAAGGGTTGCACTGCATTGAACAAAAAATGAGGTAGAAAGGTACCGTAGATGAGTTTAGCTTAAAACGAGCCTCATAGCTCAGTTGGTAGTTCTACGGTGTAGGCTGTGGGTTCGATCCCCACCTAGGACAAACATATGTGTGATGAATATAGATGTTTGTTCTGATGTGTTTGTGTGCTGTATCATATAGTATGTATGTATTTACAAAAAGTATTTAAGTATTCTATCCGTAATCTAGTTCCCACATTACAAGCTATGCTTAGTTTGGGGCTAGATGGCACTGTGTAAAATAAATGTCATGTAATATTAAAAAAAAAGTCCCCATATCGATATAACCAGAGAGATTTTTGTAATGGGATTTTTGTTTCTTTATTCATTCTAGATCATTATTTAACAAGCCTCATAGCTCAGTTGGCTCTGCCTTCTGCGCTTTGGCTGTGGGTTCGATTCCCGCCCAGGACAAACATTTATGTGTGATGATTATAGATATTTGTTCTGTGTTTGTGTGTTGTAAGTATTTACAAAAGTATTCTATCCGTAATCTAGCTGACATATTACAAGCTATGCATAGTTTGGGGCTAGATGGCGCTGTTTAAAAATATTTTTCTGTAATATTTATTTATATTAAAATTAATGTCCTGTAATATTTATTTATTATTTATTATTAGGACTCGTCACTTAATTGAGACGAATAGTATAAGGTATGGTATATGTATTCGATTTGTATAGCCCCTTGTGAAGGGGCTCTTCCGGGGAATTACTAGTACCTATTTCAGCCGCCAAGCAGCATTGCTGTGTTTGCAGGGCATGGTTGCCAGTGAAATTACGGGCATGCAAGTCTTAACATCTTTATGCCTCAAGTAGACGGGCGCAATGCAGTGCTGTGTATTCAACGTTCTTTGTTTATGTGACCTACGCAGTAAGTTTATATATACCTTATTATATTAGTGGTGGACTGCTTTCTTTTCCATCTCCAAGTTGTTTATAAAAAAAACAACTAAGAGGATTGAACTCACATTTCATGGCAAAAAAACACGTTTCTTTAAGTAGTACTAAAATAAAAAATGTATTACCTATTTGTTGTTAGAGCGGCAATAGAATCGAACACATTATGTGAGAAATTTAAACTGTTATACCTACATACATTATGTGGTTATCCACCTTAAGTGGTTATCCACCTTAATATACTTGAGTATTTTATTGTAATACTTTGTGCATTATATGTGTATATTGTAATTTTATAATATTCTGATCTTGTGATATAGGTACCATGCCTGAAATAAACCGATTTTATTATTTTATTTATTAAACTGTATTTGTGACCGCCGAAAGACAGGCGGATAGACAACGGAGGCTTAGTAATAGGGTCCCATTAGTACCCGGGTAACATTAAAAACGATATCAGAGATTAGTAAACAAATCTCGTTCGAACATGCTTTTTCCTGGTATACCCTCGCTCGGCAGGACACCTGTGTAATCCTTTCATCGGGCATAATATGCCCTTAATTCACTTGATAAGGCATGACATCTGACGCCTTTGTGTATCGTGAGGTTCCTCCTCAATTAACACAGTCTTTTGTTTATTGACACGAGATGACATGTAAAATGATGTGAAAGAGTGTCTTTTACCGACTTTTTCTTCCAAGTTCATTTTTTCTCATGTTTTTTTTTACTGAAATCGAGGATTTTAAGGCATGCAGGAGTCTGTTTTGAATAGTGCAATGATTTAGTGTGATGCTCGTTTTGTTTTGGCGATATATTGTAAGGTGACAGGTTTGAAGACGGTGGTATGGTTTTGATAAAAAGTTTAGGGTGAATGGTAAGGAATGATTTATTGAATTTGATCAGAATTGGAACGGGGAAAACTTTACGAGATTTTCGGAGAACTTCATCTGATTAAAATAATTTTGTGATACAAGAAGAACTGTTTACACCTATACACCCTCAGACATACTTCAATAAGATTAATATATATAATTATATATATAAATAATATATTACAGTTACAGTTACAATTGATTCAGGCGTTGGTTTTGCGGAAATCTATTGTTCAAAATAAATAATCTGAAAACAGAAAGATTTAGCTTAACTATAGATTTGTTACTATAATATCTTTCTGTTTTCAGTTTTTTTAAATATAAATATATGCTAAAGTAGAAAGGTAGGTACTGCAAATTTCAAACCCGACTTGTAGGAATTTCCATCCATTTTATTTCTTTTTAAGCAAATTTTTAAGCGCAGAGCCCTACTATAGCTAGAAGCAATTACATTTGCTGCATCAAGGCTTCGCGAATGAACTGAAGTTATTTTTGTGTGGATCAAAGCGATCGCGGCACGTCACAGGCACTTCCGGCAAGATGGCGGCGGCGGCGGCGGCGGCGCGATTGTTTGATGTGCTAGTAGGGCTACCATAAAAGAGAAACCAAAACGGATTTTTTATTTTTTAGGCTTTTTTTTTAGTAAAATAAAAGATACATTGTGCAAAACTGTGATGCGACCATCTTGCTAAGCGTGAAGATAGTTTCAAATTCCTGTCATTAAAATGATTATAATCTTTATATCTGCCATGCTGTAGATAGGCTAGGCAGTTGATGTTGATGCAAAGTGTTGTGTAAATGTACTTACACAGTATTAGAAATAAAATATAGAATACGAGTTAAATTTACTACTTTACGTTTTGTATACCACGTTGATATTTATAGGGCGTCTGATTCTCGATTTTGCAATCAGATACATAAAACCGGAGTTTTTGCAGCCCTAAGTTGGAGTAATGAAGTGTGCCTCACATCCTGGCTGACGGGGTGTCAAGATACGGGCAATGATGTCTGCATATCACTTAGCAACACTTTTGTGAAACATGGGCGTTTTCGTTCAATTGTTTTGTTTATTATTGTCTGATCTCACACCCCTTGTACAATATCGGTTCTCAAACATGTTTATACTGCTTTGCATTTGCTTTAGCATTGAAAACAAAACAAATCACATTGCCAATTGTTCTGGTACATAAGAAAATGCCTACTAGCAGATGATAGAAAACAAAAATAAACAATATATTGAAAATTTCTTCCATCCAATAGGTATAGGTAATATCCAATACTTTTAACTACAATAAAATGGATAGGTAGATCTTTTTATTGCTCTACTAGTTTCCGCCCGTGACTTCACCCGCGTGATATGAAGGTGTTAGTTAGTAATGTTTATGCTAGTCTAGACTTTACCTAAACTTTAAACTATGACCATATCTATTATATATCTCAATAGGGCCGTGGCGGTCGCGACTTAAGAATCCACACAACTCATCCCATGGTAATCGTGGGCCATAGGTGTCGGCTTTTAAGCCGACTAACGGATATCGCCAGAAGAATGGCAGCAACTTCCTTCTGTGTATCACCAATCCGCCTGTCAAGCGTGGTGATCATGGCAAAATCCCTTAACTTTGGAGGAGCCTTTGTCTAGCAGCGGATACAAACGGTTTTTTTAATACAACTAGACGGTACAAGCCAAAGTGCATCTCTTGCCTAATGACGACCTTACTGCGTAGGTTACATCCACAAACATAGCCTCTGTATAGGCTATGTTTTTCACTTCATAGCGCCCGACCACTTGAAGCATAAAGAAGCCTCGCGTGCCCGTAATTTCTCAGGCAACCATATCCTTCAAACCGAAACATAGCAATGCTGCTTGGCGGCTGAAATAGGTATAGTGGTAGTACTTCCCCGGGCGAGCCCTTTCACAAGGGGCTCTACCACGCTCTCTACGTAGGCACAAACATTTTTTTGGTGATAGCCAAGCGTTTGACTATTAGCTCACTTAAAAAAAAACAAGTAAAAAGTTGGAGCACGCTTATCTAAAAAAAGCCTGTTCACTTTCGACTTGAAAACTTCAAGATAGAACTGCTGCAGAAAAAAAGAAGGGATTAAATACCTTACCAACTTAATTTAACTCTATTAATTTATTTTATAATCCAATATTACCATATATATATATTATTATATATTATATGTTACCAGGTGAGATGAAGGCCAAGCGCTTCCCCGTCGTACAATAAAAAAAAAAAAAAAAAAAAAAAAAATATCGTTAAGATTTAATTTTTTTTATCAAATTCATGTTTCTTTGTCTAATGACATACACTTAATTTAATAAAGTTTATGAAAAGAAGACACTAATATGAACAGTTTCATAAGCGGGTGTGCGGAGTATTTAGTCTAAGCCGAGCTGTAAGGTGCAGATAAACGTGGCCAAAGTAATCCTCTTTGTATAAAATTGTCCCCACTCGCCCCCCCTCGCAACATTATTAAAAAGCGAGTAATCCCCACTAGTGGACCGGGTAACGCGATTATACCACGTGGCGCAAAAAAGTGTTGCAATACCATAGGTGTGTATTACAATCATTTAGTTGGTGGAATTACATACATTTTCATGCACTCTTGCGGGGTTTAACACTTTTTTTATTTTATTGATTTATATTATTTTTAATAATATAACTTTTATCCGTAACATATTATTACAAAGCTTACAATGTCAATGGGTTAGTTCAAATTGACAACAAAAAATAACTTGCCTGCAATGCAACTCAATGTGTGTTTATGATGATAAACTGCTTTTATCAACTGAGCAATTAATTGTTCAGAACAGTCCTACGACTCTTATTCTGTGAGATAGGCTTGCGCTTATTTTATATTTGCCAGAATTATTTTATTTTGGAAGAAAAACTTTGATATTATAATATATTTACGTATACATATTAAAAGCCCTTATATACCCTCTTATCTCCATACGCAAAAAAGGTTTATACAAATCTATTTAGTATATCGACCAGGTATTTGTTATTTATTTAAATGTTAACTATAAATTAGCTAATTACTAATTAATATGTTTTTTTTAAGTCAAGTTTACATAACTGTTATATTTTTATTTTTATTCAGTACCTACTTTAACGTACGTTAACACAGTAATTTTTGACCAGTATATAATTATATATAGCATGGAATAACTTTTATTTTATAAAACGCAAGTCATAACAGGCATCTTCTGAAAATTCTTGCTAATGAAGCTGACCATCTCATATCATCATAGTCTGACCATCGAAATCAAATTCAAATTATATATTTCACTTATGTTGCTATCATATCACTTGTGTTATGTGGATTAAAGTTTCAACCATAAACCCTGTTAGGGCACTAGGAGGCGCATTCAATTTAATAAATATAAATAAATAGATAAAACTATCTAAAAGTACTAAATACAAGAACATACAATAATAGACTAATACCTATTCTTATTTATTAAAAAACAAACGTTCCTTAGATCTGGCGCGGTATTGCTACACCTTTTGGTATGTGGTTGTTATACCTCGATGTGCTCGACAACTCAATATGCTAGCACCGATATGAAATTAAATTTAAATCCAACTGTGTTGATGACACTGGATGTTAATAGGTATCGATACAGCTGTCGTGTTGCGACTCAATTCGAAACACGACATCGAATCGATGTAGTTAAAATTGTTGCTCTTACAAGTTACATACTAAGAGACATGATAGAGGTGTTATGATCTGATAAAGAGCAGATCATTGACGCTTATTAAACATTATTGGACTTATCCATTTTGTTTTTTTTTAAGAAGTATTTATGTTGTCATCTTTGTTTTTTCTTTTACCTACTATAAAAAGAAATACAAATAGCTTTAAACTAAATAGACTTTAAATTTTCTTGATATCAAGTGCCTATTAATTACTTATAGGTAAGCAAGGTACAACAAGCCTCACAGCTCAGTAGGTTGTGGGTTCGATTTCCACCCAGGACAAACATTTGTGTGATGAATGTTGATGTTTGTTTGTGTTTGGATGCTGTATTTTGTATGATAAGTTCCTAACTATGTATTTAAAAAATAAAAAGTTATGGAAGTAAGTATTAGTGCCGAAATCAAGTTCCCATATTACAAGTTTTACTTAAGGGGCTAGATGGTCGCTGTTTGAAATTGTTGTCCTGTAATATATTTTTTTATAGATTTCCGTCTTGTATAATAAGAAAAAAAAGAGCTTGTACATTTACGAAAGCTAATCATAGATAGATAGAGTATTCCCAAAATGAGAGGGACGCCGACATACATACCTACAACGGGCTTTACTTTACTTTTCTTAGACAACTACTGGTAATCACGTGATAACTCATAGTAGGATGGAAATTTCTAAAAAAAAAACAGAATTTAGTTTCACATAAACTACATTTTAAATAAAAACGACTCCAAAGTATCGCGCGGAAAAATATGAGATAAGTATACCTATGTATTTGCTTCATAGAAAAAAAAAACAGTGTGCATAATAACGTTTTTTTTCAGATTTATTTGTAACGAGAAAAAAAAATACCAATCGTGTTTTGAAAACTGAAATTGAAGACAAATCACAAAAAATATCTGTAGCCCCGATCACAGGCACCGATAATTATCAACTTTGACCTATTTTACATAATACAGCTTCTTAAAACCTTCCCAGTGAACAACTGAACAAACAGACAAAATATTACACGTTACAAACAGCAAATCCCAATCCCCTAGGTCATCGAGTCTGTCAATTATCCTTAATCTGAAACAGCGGTGTCTAAATTGAATAACAAGAGACGACACCAAGAAAGAACGACGGTGGTCAACCGACACTCCAATTACCTACTTGTGCTCGCAAGATGGAAGCTGAGAGTGTGTTCAATACGGATAAGACAAGCCTACGTCATCATCATCATCGTAATCCGATAAAGTCCACCATATGATCCCCAAATGAGAACTTTTGGGGATGTGCCGTTATCACCACGCTTATCAGGCGAGTTGGCGATTGAGAATCATCAATCTATAAATTGGAACTATCATAAAACTATTAGGAACCTTTTTATGTTGCCTAACATCAGTAATTAACAAAACTCTTACGTCAGAAGTCTAGGTAAACCATCATACAAAATTTTCCTAGTTTTCCTAGTGGGTAATCAATCAAGGAACATGTGTGACAATTTTCATCATGATCGTTTGAAAAATGCGACCAGTAGGCGAGAACAAACCGACCGACAGCCGACAGACTGAAATCTTTCTCGAAACTGAGACGCTTCGCTCGCTCGGTCAATCATGGATTTTAGAAGGCGATGTGGTTGACCACGTGGATTAGCCTGGATGTTAATATCAATATTCTCAATGGCTCTACGCCATAACACCATAATATACTCCACAGATAAGGCGCTACTAATGCAGTACGTACAACTTTTACATATTCAAGACGAATTGCGTATAAAACACTTTAACCGTGTGAATTGACAGCAGTAAATTTATTTTTACGTCTACTTAGCGCAAGTTAAAGCGGAAAACACAAACAAAACATACCCACGGTGGTCCCATATGAATATCAATTTGTTTGGCTCCGCGACAACGTGATTAAATTAGCGGCCAAATTGAATCACAACGGCGACCTTGCCGGTGAAACTTTTCCTCTTAATTCACCAAGCATCTCCTTCCACAACCGTCAAGCGAACCTGACTCTAACCCCCAATAATCCAAGACCCAAAATCCCTCACGCGTCCCGCGGTTTGTTCATTATTTTTACATATCATTGTACAAGTGACGCGGCCGTACACAATCCGAAATGAGACCCTACATCGCGGAATTAAGTTCGCTATTCCTTCTAATGTGACACGAGGGTATCTGGTGAAATTATGATGCAGTCTTTATTCGTGAGCCGTCGGGAGCGGTTGCAGTAATCACCGCGTATCTCCATCCAGGGGCGGGGTATGAATAGAGCCCTAATGAACTGGATTTAGGAGGTTTTTGTGCCGCCGACTCGTCAAGGTGCAGCAATTATGACGGACTAAACAAACGAGCTTTCGGATCGCTTTCTCAGTTTGTAGCCAACTGCTTCGTCTTCGGATAATTGCTGGGTGCCCAGCTTTGCGGGTTGCGGGTCATGATCGATTTCCACTATGGGTTGCCAAGCTCTAAGCTTTCTTACCTTGGTATTATGTGAAAAAGGCGTGGACCTTCTTGGAACATCCAATCGTTGTTAATCTTCTTAGAACGAACGAGCGGAATTATTTGGGAGAACACCTAATGCTTAGATAATAAAGGTTTCACAATTGTGGGGTGCTTTTGTTGGTCTCATGTATTTCTAGGTATTCCTATTTTATCGATACGTATTCGGTTGATAAGAAAGTTACGCAAAATTGGCAAATTATTTTAGGATCTCCTTCGGTTTTGCTGACAAGTTTTTGTTTTTGATGGTAACACCTAGATTAGAGTTTTTTTTTGTTCAACAGCCGGTGACATATGTGAGTTGATTATCTTTTACTTCTTATCTTGCTGCGTTTGCTCTGACGTCAATTTATTTCGCCAATAATAACTACCCACAGAGTCTAATACCAAGCTCCACGGAACGCGTGATCTGACTTAGAAACAGCATATACCTACCTACGAAGCTATCTCGCATCTGAAACACATGCATAGTTACCTACGCTCACTAACAAAACCACCAAAAGTAGAAGGAAGTAAGCGCTTGCAACGAGAAAAAGGATATTGAGCTTTACGTTGACGTATCAAAGGGATGTTTTGAGTGTGGGTATGGTAAGCGACTGTAAAAGATGAGTCTGTTCTTATTTATTTACGGCGCGGCGGCGGCGAGCGAAGTGGAGCGAAGATGATATGAATGATAAATGACCCTCTGAACGTCCTCCCCCCTCCCCCCGCCTATCACCCCGCTCACACGCGAACATACGTGTACCTACCGACGGGAAGTTATGAACTCTTCAATAACGAAGAACTCTTTAAGATGTCATTAATGTGCCGAGTTCAAGAACAACGGTCAAGTGTGCCTTTTGTTTGCCAGCGGAGTGACTGGTGGAGTGACTTCTGACTTCTGACTTCGTCAAGGTTAAGAGACAGGCATTACAGCTCAGTTGGTAATAGCTCTACCTTCTGCAATACATTGCACGTCGTGTCACGGGGAAGCGGTTGGCCTTAATCTCACCTGGTTCCAGGTTACGATAAGGCCGAAGGTGGAACTAACACACACTTCTCCCGGAATCCTCAACAGTCTGAGGAAGAATAACTTCTTTCCAAATCTTAGCAATGCATGATACCATGAAGTCAAATAGAGTAACTATTCGATGTTATTTAAGTTGGTGCACGTCCTCTAAGTTGACTCTAGAAATTGCTAATAAGATTGCCTTGTTCAGATGTAGTATGGGCAGAAATAACATTTATGACTAGCTGATAGCCGTACATACCCGTACCGCATCACTTGCACATTCTATCATCATCATCATATAAGCCCACACACGTCCACATAGGCCATTCGACGCAACAAGTAGCGACCCTGAGCCTTCTCTATCCATCGACTCCCCGCGACCCCCACAATGTCCACGGCATTCCTTCGCATATTTACAATGTTTTGAAACTGTTGTTTTACACACAAACTTCAATTTCTCCTGCCTATCCCTCAAAAAGACGAAGCGTGATTTTATATCACTGAACACAATAATACCTTAGTACCAACCTATCTATACACAAAGTTTGTCAATCGCAGTAGAGGCCCCTGAAAGGTGACTTAATCTCAGCATGAAGCAAATAATATACATACTGAAGTTACGGATCACATTTACACTTCAGTTTTGATTTTAAATGATTATTGCAGTCTCTACGACTGCACTCACATTCAAGTCAAGGTTAGTTAGTACCAATCTATCGTAATAGTACGTTTCCTCTATAAAATTATCTGTAAAACGAAACTTTGAGTTGCATTATAGTGTTTGCCTATACCTACTGGCAAAATGTTTCAAAAATTAACCTATGTTTCAACATGAAATTGAATGCACTAAACTCATATTTAATAGATTCATAGGTTAGCAACAAAATAAAATCAATTGGATTGGAATTCCTCTTGCTCTCGATATTCCCATAGGTTTGTTAGGTAAATAAAACTAAAGTAAATAGAGCCGTCTTGTGGCATCAATCTTACCGTCTAGCCAGAGTCATCGGAGCTAAACGGATTTTTTCAAGCCAATAGCCGCGCATCAACGTGCGTGACGCTCGCAGCGATTGGCCAACACTTTTTGTTCCATTTTCAAATCCTTTGTTTTTATTGGTTGACACTTAGCTAAGACAAAGGGGCGCTGCCATGTGTGCGTGGGATTTATGAGATTTCGTTGTGTGCGTTAAGGAGTTGGGGTTTCCTGCCTGCATTTAACGGAGGTAGGTCTATAGATGCTGTTTGTTATTCTATGGCGAGGCGTGGGACGGGCAGGTCATGAGTAGTACGTGTTCCGGGTACAGATTTTGATGTAGGTACAGCCCTTCGTGTCCTATATGTGAAACGGGGACTGTTTACTTCCACGGGAAAGATAGAGGATATAAATGTGTGGCGTTGTTGCGAAATATGCGAACCGAGATTATTGGAGTGAATGATATAACCTAAGTCTTCAAGTCCAGAGTAAAAAGGTTCCTTTTAGATAATCGTGTCCACTCTATTAGGCCACATCTTTAATGTTTTTTCAAGTATGCTGGTCAAACGCTATCAGTGATATGAAGGTGAAAATCTGGATACTAAGGCTTTGCTGTATAGGTAGATACACACTTTTGTTAAAGGTTGTGGTAATAATAAAGAAGGTATACTATTGCATCAATGATTATTTATTGAACACCAAAGCATGGAATTATTAGAATTTAATTCTTTTATAGTTTGACAAAGCCCCTGTACAGCTGTAAAAAATCTTTGGTTGTATTTTAAATTAGACTTTTTATTATTTATTGTGATAGGCCTTTTTACAGCCATTATTTTTTTTATTGTTTACCTTTTGTTTTATTTTTATGTTCCTAAATTTTTTAAATTTGTTGACGAAACTAAGTGTTCCTTGTGTTCCTACGGTTTAAATAATTGAATTGAAAAGCAAGAAATTCAAAAATGTTTGATTTAAGTTGTTAAGTTAACTATCGGTCACATTTTTTGTATTTCAAGTGATTGCACTTGGTCATTTATAAATGCTCGTTTCCGGCTCGAGGAAAAGATGCGGGTTCGAGTCCCGTCGCGGGTTGTGAATTTTTGTGTCATTTATAACATTTGTAAATATTCGATCAGTCCTAGATGTCGTATAAGGCGACTTGGTCTTTCCATTTATATCAGGAGATGGACAGCAGCATCCATCTCTACGATCACAAGCTCACTTGACAAGCATGGTGATGATTGTAAATCCCCGACGACTATTTCAAGCGTTACGATAATGATATTAAATCTATCCTTATGCATCAGATCACACGCTTCACCTGAAATCCGCAACAAACTGAGAAACTGGCTATCCTACCTTTAAATGCCGGAACACAACAATTTTAGAATTGTTGTTATGGTGGCAGAATAAGGTAAGATGGTACCACCATACAGTATAGTTATAATAATTGAACTGAAAAGCAGTGATCGAAATTTGAGTGAAAGAAACCAATAAACTCTCATCACCTTTTCGTTCCAGCCGTCTTTTGTTTCAGACTTCTCGGAGCGACGCAAGAAGTGACTGAAAATAATCCACGTTCACCTCCAGACGGTCCAATGATTAATGACTGAGATTATTCAATTAAAGACTCGGCAGGTGACGGGAGGGGTGGGTGAGGGGGATGGCCTAAGGAGGCAGTATCTATGGCGACTAGGGATGCTCGTTTTGTAAAGCTTTCGGACTTGGATACGAGGTTTACTAACCTTAATCTAGCAATCATCTGGGAATGTTTGCCCTATTGCTACTTACAGGCAAGCCAAGAGGTCAAGCTGTTAAAACTGATTCAGCTTCTGAGCCTAGATTAGTCCGAAATCTAAACCAATTTCTGATTCGTTGATATTTTTTATAACCTTATTGTGTTTTTTTAAGTTCTTTTCAGTTTTTCTGTATGCGTTATATTTACAGCAACACAACTTTATAAAACTTTTTTCGATATTAGCACCGCCTCTGTGGTCTAGTGGTTCAACCAACCGATTTCAGATCCAGAGGTCCCGGGTTCAATCCCCATGGGGAGTACAATATTGTGCTTGGTTTGGTTGGTGGTAGGACTTTGTTGAAGTCCGCCCGGCTAGCTACCACCATTTTACCTAATTCTGTCGCCATAATTACAATTCTAAAAAAATGTTGTGTTCCGGCTTTCATAGGTAAGATAGCCAGTTACTCAGCTTGTTGAGGATTCTAGGTGAAGTGCGCCTCCACCTTCGGCCTTACCTTAACTTGTTACCAGGTGAGATGAAGGCCAAGAGCTTCCCCGTCGTAAAAAAAAGAATGATTTTTGAGGTTTCCGAAGTCCGAATGGTTAATAGATCCCCAACCTTAGTCCATATTCTCATTGCATTAGATAACCGGGCCGTTTCCTGTTGATAGCGCCAGTCGATCATTTGTCTTTTCTAAGTCATGTCTGAGTCGGAATATCAGGTTTTAGTTTATGTAAAGCAGTATAACCGCTAAGAACATTGGCACAATAATTATATTCATTTATTGATATATTGTAAATAGGCCTGCACTTATAAATAGGCCAAACGTTAGTTTGAACGCTAGAAATTATAATATTCATTAATATCCATTAAATCGTCTGTAGGTTTAATCATAAGGTACCTATAGGCCGAGCGCTGCCCCGTCGTAGTTAAAAATAATGTAGCCTTTAGGATCATAAAGTTGAATTCCTAACAAGTTGTGTTTGCAAAAAGTTGAATTTGCAGCATATTCAAAATTCTCAGTAATCTTATATTCGCGACCGGAAAGTCATACTAAATTTATTGTACACATAATGCTTTTTTTGAATAATTTTAAAACTTCAAAACTACCACCTGTTCGGAATCGCGATCAGCACATAAGGAAAAAGGCAAAGGAAAATTCTGTCATTACTTTTTGTCATTTGTATTTACATTATGATACATAATCATACTTGAACACCAAATTAATAACATAATTTAAAACTGTTGTTTTATTATTTATATTACCTATTGTTGTGGATAAAAAACCATTTTGAAAATAAAGAAGTTTTTAGCAGGCGACTGACATAATTGCCATTTCTTGAATGACAAAGGCGGAACAAGCCAACCCATGAACTTGACACCGAGAATCCTCAAACTATCCGATGAGACAAACAATATTCATATAGGTACGTACAGGTCCCCACCGGGCCGGCATATAGCGGCATGAACGTGCAGCGATGGCCCTCGATGGGTTCAAGTGGCCATGAGGGCTCTCCATGGTTCCAAGAGCTACCGCACCAGACGTGTCAATGTCGCCAGTCCGGAATAACTACGTGCACTGTATATAGCACCTCGACAGGCCTATCAGCTCAGTTGGTTGCAGATATACTTATACATATATGATATACAAATAAATTATAAATAATAATAAATATTACAGGACATTATTTTCACACAGCGCCATCTAGTCCCAAACTAAGCAAAGCTATGGGAAATAGATTCCATAGAAAATTATATAGATACCTACTTGTTTTTGTACGTACATACTCATCATACAATACAACACCCAAACACAGAACAAACATCAATATTCATCACACAAATGTTTGTCAAGGTGGGAGTCGAACCTACAACCTACAACTCAGAAGCAGAACTACTACAAACTGAGCTGTGAGGTTTGTAATGTGTAAATGATATGATATATATAGGTACTTCTTTAGATAGCTCTAAATACCTAATAATAAAAAATTAAAGGTATCAAAATGATTATAAATTACCGGACGAAGTTAAAGTATTAGATGGAATTGTATTTAAGAAAATAATAAACAAATGGTTGATGTGTAATTTTATAGCCTCGACGAATGTTCAACGTACCCTATGGGTTAAGTAGCAGAGACATTATTATTGTAATAATTGACATTTGACATTAGCATGATATTTTGTGATTTATTTGCACGCCTGCATCTAGGCTAAGTATGTTCACTATCGTATGTTTATTCATCGGTTTACACTTTTTATCAGTTCTGTTTTAACTATAAGTGATAATAAATCTGCTGGTTTGTTTGTTTATTTATATTAACTTTATTAACTCTGTTTCTATATAGTATATATTCTATATCTATATAGTACTTTAAATGGTTCTTTGTTTCCTATATTAATTACCAATAATTTTTAAATAATCAGCATACAATTTACGTACGCTGTATGGTATTAATATCAATAAAGCCTACGCGGAAAAATATCATAATCGCATAAAACTCTGCCGCACAAAAATGTAAGCTATGAAAAATTACTCCCTTCCAAAAGGTTAGGCGCAAAACCGTTAGACTGGTTAAAAATTGTTTTTTTTTTCAACAAAACGTCCATTAAACGGGAACTCAACCCCATCCCTTGCCGGTTTTATAATAAATGGCGCAATAATGCCACAATATAATATTAACACAAAGTTAAACGCGTTTTTATTTTGCCGCGCAACTTCAGACGCCATTTTCACATCTTCACGTTGAAAATGTGGACGATAAAATAAATGGCGAATGTTTATCAATTTTTGAATGGGGCGAATTTGTATGGACGGGATGCAGACTGTTTCTTTATTTAAAAACTTGGGTAATTTAACATGTTGACGAACTGGCCAAGCAGTGATAAATAAACATGACAGGATATTCATTTCACATTGAGCACTAAGCAAATGTTGACCTTCAAAAATAATAATCATATTTCAGTCTCAAAACTTTCCAAAAATCGTTCTTATAAATCGAAGAAATGAGTTTTATTCATAACATTCTGCGATTCAAAACACAAAAATCATGACCCTGTATCGATTTTGATAGAAATGTTATTAGCGACACAAAAGCGGCTAATGAATTGATCGCGTGCAGGGTTGCCACCGGGTGCATTCGGATGCATTAGGGCGCTTCCGTTCGCGCCACCCCTGGAGTGCTTTCTACGAAGGTGTGTGAAAGTTTTTCTTACATAGAAAAGTCAAAACCATGCATGTAATGTCGATAAGACAAAATCGAACACAGAAAATGTATTTACTTAGGAACGTAGGTATAAACCTACGTTCCTAAGTAACTACATTTTCTGGGTGTATTAAAGTGATGAATAGTAATGTTTGTTCTGTGTTTGGGTGTCGTATTGTATGTCACGTAAATATTTACAAAAAAAAATACATTAAGTAATATATCCGTAATGTAGTTCCCATACTACAAACTTTGCTTTTATTAATGTCCAGTAATGTTCAAATTTACTTTTTAAAAAAGATTACAGTAAACCTGTGTTTTAAACTGTATGTTTTTGTAATTTCCCCCTACAATTTCTAAACATGATGATGATGATATATGATGTATATGGACGTTTAGAAATTGTATTATTTATATTTAGATTATAAAGTTTGTTTTATGATTGGGTGTTGCATTGTATATTAAGTACCCATGTATTTACAAAAAAAACAGTATTTGAGTATTATATCCGTAATCTAGTTCCCATATCAAAAACTTTGATTTATATTTTATAATGTTAATATTGTGAGTAAGCCCGTGTTTTAAAATGTATGTTTTTGTAATTTCTCCCCTAAAACTTAGAAATGTCCCATTTCACATCACTCTCCCCTAGATTATTTCCCGACTCAGCCACTGGCCTGCCCTGACAGAATCATTAAAAACTGTAAAAAGTTTCATTAAGCCCAAGGCGAGAATTCGGACACGAGTGACGCGGGTAGACCTTAACGATAGAAGGGTATTTCCTCTTCCTGAGGGGTAAGGGCTCCTCTTTGTGTAGCGATAACCGGAAGCCAAGGGCTTGAGGACGGAGGGTAATGTCAACGGAGGTATTTTGAGTTTCTTTAGGATGCAGTGTTGATTTTCGAGACTGAATTTTTAATGCAATGTGCGTATGGTGCCACAATTTTCTAATATCCCGATTTTACCCATTACTATCATCGTTATCATAACTGTGTCTCAGTTTTATAAAAGTTTCAGTTACCATTTTTTTATGATTTCTATTGCAACAATTTCGAATGTAAAAGACAACTATGGGATATCATCAAAAGAGCAGCTTACTTCTGTATAGCTAAAACGTTCTTTGCAATCATTAATCTGCCTGCCAAGCGTGATGATTATGGCAAAATCGTCGTTTTTATCAATTTAATATCAATTCTACCTACATCTCGCGTGCCCGTAATTTCACCGGCAACCATACTCTTCAAACTGGATCACAGCAATGGTATGGTGGTTGTACTTTCCCGGACGAGATCTTTCACAAGGGGCTCTACTACTCTTAATACTATTTTCTACTACTTTTCTTTCACGCAGTCGAAACCAATCTAAACTGTACTTCAAATATGGCACTATCGAAGAATGGCCGCCGCTAGCAATCACAGCTAAATGGCTACTTTTAGTGCGAACAATAATCATTTTAGTTGGACCGAGTGCCGATAATGGCTACCATTTCCGACGATTAGCCATTTTTACGGGACACTTGTAAAAATGGACGCTGCAACGTACTTGTTGTAATAGAGCAAATTAAATGTTGATGGCTCTACTTGTGTGAACCATTAGACCATTATATTGACAGTTACTTATGACAAATCTCAGTCTTTTTTTTTATTATACGGCGGGGAAGCACTTGGCCTTCTCATCTGGTTATTATAAGGCCGAAGGTGGACGCGCAGTGGACTTGGAATCCTTAACAGACTGAGGAACTGGCTATCTTACCTCTAAATATACAGCAATTTATAAATGTTATTATGGTGACACTTATGTACCTTAGTATCTATAGACCGTTTGTAGCGGTCCTCAGGCTACCCGAAAGCTTATCTAGTACATAGTTAGTTTAATTGTTAGAAAACAATATATTTTGCAACGCATATATTTATCTCAGAATACTAACTTAAACTTTTCAGATTTGAGTCACCTCATCATTAAACGTTAAACCGTTTTTTAAGTTCTTTCATTCATTTGTCGATACCCGATACCAAGTATTATACAGTTCTAACCCCTTTTACAAGCGGAAGCGAGGTTACGGATAAATGGATAAGTCGTGTCACAAGAAATTCCGTTTCCGATGCGGTGCCTCGCAACCGCTTTGCAGATATACGTCACTCAAAGCAGCAGTCAGTATTATAAAAAATGCGCAAGTACCTCCTTCTTTTATGTTGGTTATAAGGGATTCTTCTCAAAGTTGTTTGTTATTTTTCGATTATAAATAGGCAAGTACGTCGTAAATTAAAAAAAAGGAAGGTAACTGTTCCAAATCGGTTCCAAACGAAAGCGTGCCCAAGATACATTTCATATTTGAAATTTGTTGAAAACTACTTGTGCTTGAAACCTTGATTTTAAGATACAAAAACAAATATGAAGTGGGTTTGCTTCAAGTAAATAGAGCTTCAAGTAAATAGGTTCCTTTTAGACAAGTGCGCTCCACCTTAGGCCACATCTTTACTTGTTTTTCAGATAATCTAGAGGTAAAACGCTTGGCTACCCAATAAAAAAAACTTGAAAAATCTAGGCACACAAAATGTATGTTGAAATGAATTCTACATTCTTATCGTCTAAAAATAAATGTCAAGAAAAAAGTTGCCGATTGATAGGTTCTCTTTTCCAATTTCTCTTGGAATATCCAAAAATGATTAAGCCCACCTGTCCAATAGTGCTTTGGAGCACTTGGAGGTTAATTCCAGCGTTACCATGACGAACTGCCTTCATCTATCATTTGCCTTCGAAAAGGGTGTACGGGACTGGCTACTTTTGATGCCATTCTTGTTGGTACTTTATACCGCGTTGGCGCCAAAAATATCGGTGTGACCTTTCTCCAGAGGGGAATGTATGGCTTACGATGACCGATTGGACATGCTGATGAGGGAAGGGTTTTATGTCGGGGCTTTCAAAGCCGGGTGGATATTGTACAACCTGATAATGCACAGCCAAAAAGTACAACTACTTTTTGTAGTAAATTTGCTTCTTGTTTTAGGTTTAACATAATCGGGCCGTGCACTATCTGGCTGTACGAGATCGCGCGTCGATAATGTACGTCATGCCACGCTATGTGATGAGTCGTAACCAATAAGGAAGGTGTTTTGGAGTGAAAACATTTGTGAAAATGTGTTTTTAATAAATTTGCTTTACGATTTTAAGTATTTGTTTTCTGGAGTCTTCTGCTATTTACTTTTAATAAGTAGAGGTTGTTTTTTATTGTACGACTAGGAAGCGCTTGGCCTATATCTCACCTGGTTACAAGTTGAGATAAGGCCGAAGGTGGAGGCGCACTTCACCCGGAATCCTCAACCAACTGATGAACTGGCTATCTTACCACTATAAATTCCCGAACACAACATTTTTTTTTTAGAATTTTTATTACGGCTCATATACGGACAGAATTAGGTAAGATAGTGATAGCTCGTCTGGTGGACTTAAACAAAATCCTACCACCAACCAAACCAAGCACAATATTGCTCTCCCTATGTATCGAACCCGGGACCTTTGGATCTGAAATCGGTGGGTTAAAACACTAGACCACTGAGGCGGTTATATAAAAGTAATCGTCGTGAAGCTGAATGACTAACAATCAACGCACAGCCAGACGACCTGGAGACCTAGAGACTTGAAAACTTTGGGGTAGCATACTTTTGTGGTACAAAGATGCACGAAACAATAATTTGGGGAAATTTCCCACGCGATGATAAGAAAGAAGTACCGAGCGTTTGCTTTACATTTACATTTTTGTAAAGTAAATGCATTTCAGGTCTTAGTTTCGAATCCGGTAATGCACCAATGTACTTTCCGTTTAATATTTCTGAACCTTTGCTTCAATAAACGTAATGTAAGTGTATGTTTATACAAGTATTCAAGTATTATTTCCGTGATTTCGTTCCCATAGTACAAGTTATGTTTGGGACTAGTTGGCGTTGTGTGAAAATAATGTCCAGTAATATTTATTTAAACATGCACAAGCTCTTAAGGTTCTCGGCTAGCTACCAGCATCTTACCTAAGAATGTCGCATTAACAACATTCTATATTTTTGTGTTCCGGCATTTAAAGGTAAGATAGCCAGTTCCTCAGATGATATTTCCGGGCGATGTGCGCTTCCACTTTCGGCCTTAACATGAAACCAGGTGAGATGAAGGCGCTTCCTCGTCGTCTAATAAAATAGAAGATAGTTTACGATTTGGGAAAATATTTGACTCGGAATCGAAATCGAGAGTTGGTATTGTGTTCCTTTATTAATTCTGGACATAAACAGCGCTACAGTAGTTATCGATACCCGCAAATAACAGAAGCGATACAAAGAACAACAAATCACGTTGATTCCAGGTCATAGGTAGTTCACTACCAGAGTAGCTCCAGTAGCCAGCGCGGTCCGGCGCTATAACCATGTATCTTCTCTTTGTGTGGGCTATTTATGGCCACCCTTATTTTTATTTTAATGCTGATACGCGCGACGCCGCCGTGTCTCGTACGATCTTCGGATCGCTTGGTCGGTAGACAAATAATGCTTAGCCTCAAGTCTTTCATAACCTATGAGAGATTATTTTTATTGTACGACGGTAGCGCTTGCTTGTGATCTCACCTGGTTTCAAATTATGATAACGCCTAAGGTGGAAGTGTACGTCACCCGGAATCCTCAATAGACTGAGGGACTGACTATCATTCCTCTAAATGTCAGAACACAATAATTAAGAATCATTGTTATACCGACAGATTTAGATAAGATGGTGGTACCTACACCAACCACACCAAGCACAGTATTGTACCTTCCTGGGGATTGAACTTGGAGCCACTGGATCTGATTATCGCCAGGTATAGAGCTACCCCATCGTATCATAAAAAATAAAAAAAGCTTTTTTCATGTGAAACACCATATTATTATCCATTAACTTTATAATATTGGTAACAATTGTGGTTTCAGAAAAAATACGACCCAATTTCAGTTGAATCGGACAACGGAAACTACGTTTGTATGGAAAGGAACAACAAGAAGTTAAAAAAAATCTTGCTCGAGTAGGTGTATGAAATGCCTAAGAAGAAGAACATTAGCGACTTCAAATTTAAATGCAGTAGTTAATTAATAAAGCCGAAGGAGATCAATTTAATGTTGTGTTTTAGAAGCAAACCATCTTGAACTTCTGTGGATCATAAAAATGTCACAGCGATCTCCAACCCTATATAATGTGAAATAGTATTTTTTGTTTGTATCACATTTTAAGTTTAAGTGAAAGATGTTCAGAGAATGTGTTGAAACCGAACCCTCAGATGCGAATCGCAATGCAAAAAGGGGGACATATTTTCTCAGTAAATAAATTTGTATCACATTCAAAACACGGGAGCGTCTTGAAGTCGGTTCTTGCCCTTTCAATATTTCACGGTTATAAGTTTCCGATACATGAATTTTGTTAACTTTCGCTCCCCTGACGGATGGTGTGTTATAGTATTTGTTTTACGCACCATCAATATGCCAACAACAGAAATTGTTGGGGTTACAAACCATAGCCCCAGAGTCAGTGGTTGTCGTCACACTTTATCGAGATCAAGTTTTGGAGGAAGCTTAGGAAGTGGATAACGTTATGATACAATTATGAATATTTTTTCAGTATCTAAATGATGTCACCCTGGCGAACAACAATCTACGAAAACCAAAATGCAATATAAAAAAATGGATAATACATTTATTCAATAAAAAGTACAATTAAACTAACTATGTACAAAGGATATAAAAATAAAACTGGATAATTTAAAACATTTATGTAATATGGACGGTCTTATCTCTTAGAAGTGTATTTCTTTCAGGCAACCTTTGGATGGAGAGGGGTTATAAAAAAGTTATAATTTATAGCATTGGTGTCGTGATATATCATGGCGTTAGCTGGGCTTCATTCAATGCTTTTGCATTTCACGAAATAATAAATATATAAAATTAAATAACTGGTATTTTAGGAAAGTGAAACTTGTAATTTGTAAAATGTGATTTTTTAATCATAATTTTTAACCACCTCCCTGGTCTAGTGGTTCGACCACCGGTGTCAGATTCAGAGGTCCCGGGTTCGATCCCGAATACTATATTGTGCTTGGTTTAGTTGGTGGTAGAATTTTGTTTCAGTCCGCCTGGCTACGACCATCTTACCTTAGTCTGTCGCCATAACAACAATTCTTGAAGTTGTTGAGTTCCGGCATTTAGAATATAGCCAGTTCCTCAGTTGGTTGAGGATTCCGGGTGAAGGTCGCCTCCACCTTCGGCCTTATCTTAACTTGTAACCCGGTGTGATGAAGGCCAAGCGCTTCCCAGTCGTACAGAAAAAAAACTTGTTTCTTTTGTTTGTACCAAGTTTAAGATAACGTGTGCGCATTTTCATGATTTCTAATGTTCAAATTATCACGAGCTCCCGGTCTACATCTACCCGCGGTGGTGTGATTCAATTATGAGTGAATTTGTACGTGACGCGCCTCTTTTCATGTGATTTTGTAAATTAATTGAGTTTAGTTCTATTGATTCTGCAGTGTGTTTAGTACATACGTTGGGGATGATTTAATAATAGTTTGTGTTGAAACAAAATGCCATGCATTTCGTTATTTTAGGAAAGAAAACGCTTTAAATGTAAATTTAACTCAATAATTTTTGTCTATATATAGAACAAATGGTTTCAGAAATATTTAAATACTTCAGAAACGTAATAAACGAAAGTAATCTAGTTCCGATATTAAAAGATTTGCTTCATTTGGGACTGGATGGCGCTGTGTGAAATTAATGTCCTGTCTTGTAATTGAATAAAAATACATCTCCCCTTCACCCTTCTAAGTCATTGAGTAACTGCTATAAATCAAGTGAAATTCATACATTTTCTGAATTATTTCTCCCATCGAGCAAACCAATCAACTAAAAATTCAAAATAAACTTGAATAATCCGAAAGATTAAACCCATCATGACGTTATTTGCTGAAGGGCGGACGAAGATTTCAAACTTTCAGAGAAATTGGCTAAAAAATTCCTTCGCAAAATAAAATCGAAGAGCGGTTTCCGAAAGTTATCAAACTCCCAACAATCCATTACACAAAGTTCGTAAAAAATTTGCTCGGCGAGTCTTGGAACTTATTATTTTGAGTGAAAACGTCGCTGAGTTTCGTCGCCTTGCGAAGTTTGGCGTCGCCCTAAGATGGCACCCACTTACGCTCGATAAATTTGCGGTTTAAACAAATTTTGTTAAGTTTTGTACTCAAGACAACAATAAACCTCGTCTCGCGAGCCGAAAGCGATTTGAAATTCATAGTTTATGAGGTCACACGCGGCAAGGAGAGCTGTTGATCGAGACTTTCAGCGATGAAATTAAATTAAATACAAATTCTATGTCATAAATCAAATTTATTTTTTAATAATTGATGTGTGTATTTGTTAATTTTGGTCACATTGATATTTTTGTCTAATTTATGAACAACCATCAAAGGTAATTTTGTTACTTTCTGGTCTCTTGAAGTTGCCTGGAACAAAACGCTTTTAGCTATAAGATCACCTAGCTATAACAAGCCTCATAGCTCAGTTGGTAGTAACTCTGCCTTCGGCGCTGTAGGCTGTGGGTTCGATTCCCACCCAGGACAAACATTTGTGTGATGAATATAGATGTTTGTTCTGTGTTTGGGTGTTGTATCATATAGTACGTATGTATTTACAAAAAGTATTTAAGTATTTTATCCGTAATCTAGTTCCCATATTACAAGCTATGCTTAGTTTGGGGCTAGATAGCGCTGTGTAAAATGAATGTCCTGTAATATTTATTTATTTATTTATTTACCTATAGTACTTATACTCTGTGTCACATTGTATTATTCAATGTCATTTGTGTGTACAAATGAAGTGCACATTCAATCCGATTCACAAAATAGAAACTGGTGTGTTTCAAGAATAGTAGAAGCCCCTAGTGAAAGGGCTCTTCCGGAGAATTACTATCACCAGACTTATTTCGTACGTGAGGCTTAACACCTTTATGCCTCAAGTTGACAGGCGCAATGCAGTGCCGTGTAGGCTATGTTCTTTGTTGATGTGACCTATGCAGTAAGGCTTTGTCACATCCACAAAGGCAAAGGCAAGATATGCACTTAACACCAGGTGCTCTACTTGCTTGTCCCGTCTCCAAGTATTATAAAAAAAAAAAAAACTATCTAACTGATCTAACACCGGTGGGAAAACAAACCACAGAGGCGGCTAATGCTGTGCTTAATCACAGATCTCTTGAAATGCTCTTATTTTCCACCTAGCATTTAGCACAGGTCGAACTAACTTACCTAGCACTAAAATAGCCACTTTCAGCAGTAGTAAACATCGAACAAAGCCAGCGGCGGCGGCGAGCGGCGTCCGGTCCACGACAAAGGCTTTGTGCCCACTGACACGCTTTTTGCGTCGGCGGTATCGCCCGATGACGTACACGAGATCGATAAGAACCTCACTCGGCGGGAAAGACCCATTGTGTTTACTGACACTACGCTGTCTGAGATGTGGAAAATCGTGGCCCTAAAATGAATCGGGAATCAAAGCCTGATCACCTGTTTGTAGCTTCGGATAAATATCATTTTTGTATAAATGAATCGCTTGAAAACCTCGTTTTTACCGCAGTAGATATAAAGTTGTGCTGACTGATAAGGGATATGGGATATGGTATTTAAACGATCAGCTAATTAAAAAGGTTTTGATCTCTGGACTCTTGAGAAATGGTTAGGCTTTTGATGTGGGACGCTACCTACATCGACACTGGGATATCAGTTAGAGCGGAAGGGTTGATTTGGCCCAGCACCAAAGGCGCTAATAATAGTCTTGACAGAGCTTACTTATTGCGTTTTGGGGCAACACTTATTCATTTTACTCATCTACGTGCATCTATTAATTTATTGTAAATGTGCTATATTTATTTTAAATTCGACTCTGTACGTAGTTAGTTTTATTTTACATAATTAATTTTCATGTTTGTAATAAATAATTTTGTAATTTTAATTATTTAATTCAAATTCATTTATTCAGACGTCTAGGTCCAGAGTGTTAGTAAAACTTAGAATAAGAGGTTAGTACTTAATAACTAAAAGAGATTTGGTCCTCTGGATGAGCTGCCACACCAGCGGACATTCATAATTATTGGCAATAACTTTCAGAATGCTGTTACCGCTCGCGCGCACTCGACAGAGCAGCGAGGCAGTCTTTTTCCGCCAGATGGCGTCAAATGTGTCTGTGCGCGCATCTGCGAACATGCCTGACGCACTGCAAAAGCGCGGGAGCCGCAACAACGTTCTGAATGCATTATTATATTGGACCCGCAGAGCATTGTAAGCCTTTTTAGTATGCTGAAACCACAGACTCGCCGTATACATGGATGTACAGTACGCCTTGAAGAGAGTTATTTTAACTGCGTCTGTACATCGTGCGAATCTGCGGGCCAGCATATTAGTCCTGACTGTCAATGCTCTGCGTTCCCTTTCCATATCCTCGTCATCTTTTAGGTTGTCGGTTATCAAATGCCCAAGGTACTTAAACTGCGACACCCTTTTAAGGGGAGTACCGCATAGTGTGACAGGAGGAACATTAAATGGGCATTTGGTACCTGCCCTGAAGACCATAAACTCAGACTTATTTACACTATACACAAGCCCATGCAAGGCCACATACGACTCACATATAGTCAACAGCTTTCGGAGCGCGCTGACAGAGGGAGCCAGCAGCACCATGTCATCGGCATAGCTAAGGTTGTTCACGCATATACCTCCGACATGACAGCCCACCGGCATGCAGCTGAGTCTCTCAATCAGCGCATTCAGGTACAGGTTGAAAATTGAGGGCGAGCTTAACCCACCCTGCCGGACCCCACATTCCAACCTGTACGCGTCCGAAAACTCACACGCCCACCTCACTCGGTTCTCTTGGTTGAGGTACCAAAACTTAAACGTTGATATCAACTCTGGCGGTAGCCCTGCATCCTCTAGCTTCTGCCATAAAATATTGTAAGAAATCATATCGAAAGCCTTTGATAAATCTAAAAAGCAGGCATAAACTGGGGTCTGCCTGTCTGTGTAGTACTTGACAGTATGCTTTAAACTCAGAATTGCCGATTCTGTTGACAACCCGGGCCGAAACCCAAACTGTGCATCATGTATTTTAATATGCTCATTCAAACAGGAGTTTAGCACACTGTCAAGTACCTTTGCAACAATGGTAGCTAAAGAGATTGGTCTGTAGTTGTTTTTATCAGACACATCACCAGTTCTGCTCTTAACAATTGGTACCACCAGAGTCTGCATCAAGTCCGGTGGGAGGTAGGAATGACTTAGACAAAAGTTGTACAACATAGCCAGTAGTCGTGGTAAGTGGACGCCAGCATGCTGTAAATGTTCAATGCTGAGCCCATCGTGACCCGGTGATTTCCCCCTTGTCATTTTCTTAATTACGGCTCGTATGTCCTTGGCAAGAATTAAAGTTGAAATATCCGAGTTTCGGCACTCAGCATTGTCACTCAAGCTCAAACTTGGTGGACCCAAAGGTGATTGCACCATAAAATGGTTTTTGAAAACGTTGGCAATTTCTTTACGGTTTGATGTACCGTCAACACTTACTGGGACACCTGGCCTAACATTCAACTTATTTGTACATTTCCAGAAATTTTTAAAATCAGAATTGAAATGATGTTTTGCTAACAAATCCATTTTAATCTGTTCTTGATGTTTTTGACACCATTTCAACCTTCCTTTAAACACTTTCCGCGCCTGTACCATGCTTTCAAAAATAGGACCACACGTAGGCTTCCCGTACCACACCCATAAACTAAACTTTTGTCTGGCATTCGAGTACGAGTCACTTACATGATGATTCCATCCTACTACTTTTTTCCTACGTTTTACTACTCTTATAACACTAGTAGAAATAGCTGCATCACATAGTATATTCACTATATTATTATACAACTTATCGATTTAAATAAACCTTTTAAATAATTAAAATCTATTAATTTTGATGCATAAGGCGGTACGTCTTATTTAGGGTACAAATCTTTTTTTTTCATTTACGAGGGGAAAATCATTAACAAGATACGATGAGGTTATGTGAGGGTAGCAAGAGTAGCCTCATAATAAACATTACATATTATCTGCTCGGCAGAGGGTGAAGCCTTAGTGAGGCTTATCAAGGTGCTGAGGTCATGTTGCATCTCTCATCATTATCCAAACATATGCAATAAGAGATGTGTGGCCAAGTGCGTATGGTCCTGCCTTCCGATCCGTAGGTAGGGTTCAAATCCAGTCGTGCACCAATGGACTTTTCGGTTTTTCGGAAGTTTATATGTGCGCATTTGACACATGCACGTGCTCTGACGGTGAAGGTCACATCGTGAGGAAACCGGCGTGTCCCTAGGACCAAAAGTCCAAATGACATGTGTCACTGGCTATTATTCCGCTAAGTGGCGATGGGGTTGCAACCTGTCACGTATTGAATACTAGCTACTTGCAAAACGTGGGCAATGCCGAGCGTTTGGACATGCCTATGACTACCTCTTGTGATCCTCATAAGATCCATGATCTCAGTAGTGATCAGAGGTGAATCCTTGAAGGAGAAAACGTCGTGAGTCTAATAATATTTATTTTTTGATGTAATATAATAATACATTTGGATACAGCAGCTTACAAAATCCACAATTATACACGCCGAAGTCAGATCTCTGTAAAATATTCTCTGCAATCCTCGAAGCAACTAAGTACGTGCCTCTCATACTTATGCATTGCCCGGTGAGGAATTAGCATAAATTAGTTATTAGTCGCGCGTGAAGAACGTGAGTCAGATGAGGACAGGGCTGTATTTAGGAAACTGAAAATCACATTGAAGGGCAAATGCTAAGAAAAAATACTTTAAAAAAGCTAGAAGTAAAAAAGGCAGGTATATTTTTTGTGAATCAAATTGTGCACAAGTCAAATATACACTGGACAGATGACGCAAATGTCTATAACCGCATCCTCATTACATTAAAATATAATCAAAACACTAGGAGGATGATTAAATTAATGATTTAAATTGACCAAAAAGTATAAGTACTAAGATTTTTCTACACAATGTAAATTCAAACGTGCTACGAATGGTTTCTCTAAAATTCTAACGTGTTAACATACATTTCACATCTGCACTTACATAACTGAATCAAAAGATGGGCTATCTCCGTAACGTAATCAATAGCCCAATCCCATGTCCTTAGTCCAAGCCTGTTGTATGTTCTGTATGCGTGGTTGACATCTCACGAATATCTTGACACTTATTAGAGACAACTGTTTGCAACGGCCATGATGACGCATTAACTTTCAGGATCTACTAGCACACGATCCCTGGACCACGGTCTGTGGTTAAATACAAGCAGTGTTTAAGAGTAATAGTGCTCCTTGTGTGCTCGTCCGGGAAAGTACTACCAAGGAGTACCTACTGCTTTGATTTGATTGGAGGGGTAAAATTACGGGCGCTGGTTGCCAATCAAGGTTTTCAGCCATGTCGTTTATGGGTAATTAAGTGCTATCAAGAGGCTAAGGTCACACAAACACACAACGTCTAAAGATAAATAATAAGTAAATCTTTCATATTTATCTGCACATGACTTATATTAATATCTAGAATTGTGTGCCTACTACTACTGATCAAAGTACTATACTATATGTGATGTTGGATAGTTTTTTTTTACCATCTTTGTACTGCAAAATTTAGTACCTATTCCAACCGCTGTGGCGCTGCAAATTTTCAAACACTCAACTATCTTCGCTATCGAATGTGGCTAGCATAAGCCTGTGGTGGCAATACAGAAACCAAAGACAGAGAAGCTGTTCAATATTATGCATACAAGTCTTTGAGGAACATAGCCAATTCCATCACTACAAGATGCTAGTATGTTAGTTCTTGAAGCAAATTCCGATATGTACCGGGCCAAGATGTCCGAACCCCCTGTAGATAGAAGCAAAGCCATCCCAGTGTAAGCCCAAGGCGCTTCACCTCTAGTAACTAACACATACATGTACAGGATGGTCTCACAGTAAAGAATTATCTTTGGACGTTGTTTTATTTCATGCGTGTTGTTTATAAGAGCCTAGAATTTATAGAAACTCAGATATTTCGATACTCAGAAAGGAGTGACTAATTCATTGACGCACACAGGGTAGGGTTTTTTTATAGTACGAATCTGGATTTAGTAGTAAGGGTAGTTAAGTGAGTAAATCCGGCACTGTATGTAGGTATGTAGTATGTATGTAGCAATGTTTGTGACGTCACCTCTCGACCGGTTATCCATTTTTTCTAGCACTGAAAAAGATCCTCAAACACTCAGGTAAATGAAAAATAATTGGGAAAAGTGTGATAAAGTAAAGAAAATGAGGTGTAACGAAAGCACACTTTTATCGTTTGTTAATATAATTATTTTTGAGTTATAATCTCCGTGGGTCGTTGCAGGGGCTTTCCTAATAAGCCAAACCAGAAGTTGTTCGCATAAAACTGAGATCTCGCGATGAGATCTCAGTTCTGGGCGAACAATTAATTTCAATTAACTCTCTTAGTATTAAAAAGTAACTAACACCAACTTAAAAATGTATAATGTTAGTACTTAAATACCTTCAGATGGATCTATTATAATAATTATTATATTCACACTAAAGTTTTCCATTTTCCGGATCAAATCAAAAATAAATAGGTATTTTTCCAACGCATTATTGAGTTTTGACACGCCTATTCCTGTACTATAAAATAAGCTAAGTAATTTAAGTAAATTTAAGTATTCAATCACAAGTTCATAAACTTCACACATAATAATATACACTAGAAAAAAAAACTCGTTTTATATAAATACATATTGAACGGGTTTCAAGGTTATACAAAAATTAACCACGATGAAATTTTGTAATAAATAACAATCCTCAACTAGATCCTATTGAATTCAATTATTTTTTTTCAAATGTGATCTTAATACAGTTTTGTCAATGAAAAGTGAATCTTATTCTAACACTGTACCTCTAGGTTCTCTTTATATCCCTTTTTTCGTGTACTTTTTGCCAGGACATCGTAGTTTGCAATAAGGCATAGGACACACTGTACACTAAAGGTGTTCTGTCCGTCTCGTCTGAGCTCCAAGTAATCGTATCAGGGGCTGAGAGCCGGCAAGTATCTTCTCGCTTCGAAGCAGCAATGTATACCTCAGTACATTGAATATGCTGCACAATTCAAAGAGATTGGAAATTACTTTAATCGAATGAAATCACAAATAGGATTGGACAAGACCAATTGGTTAAGAGTCTGTTTTAGCAGCAAACAGTACGTATTTTGTCTTTATACCTTCTTGTTTTCAGTTTGGTTTTATCATATATTTCACTTTCCTCTTTATTTTTAACAAAATACAAGGCAGGGGTAGAGTTATACAAGTAGTAAGACTACGATTACATTTTTACAAATGATAAAGCAACAGCAAAGATCTATGCCTAGTTTAGTAGGTACATTCAATATACTGATAGATAGACCTTCTAAAATTAACCTTTGAGATATGATTTTGCTTCAAAATCTTTTTATTTAACAACTTTGGGGCGGGACAAGCGAACATTCCACCTCATGTTAAGTGCATCTAGTACTTATAACAAAGTCTTACTGCGTAGGTCATAATCATTCACAAAGGACCTACGCGGCACTGCGTTGTGCCCGTCACTCTCGTTAATTTACCAGCAACCATATGCTTCAAATCAGAACACAGCAATGCTGCGTGGTGTTATAATATTCTTAAAAATAATCTTTTACTTTTTTCATGAAAAGAAATAAACATAATTAAGAAGCGCGGGAGTCTCACTTAAGTTGTATACATAGAGAGTGTTTATTGTCCAAGTTAAAACAAAAGGCATTTTCACAGAATTCACAAAGTTGGGAAAGCTTGTTGGGTAATAAAACACACATTTTCAAGTCATGTCTTACACCTCGTTACAAATCCTGCAAGTGTTTCACGTAACATTATCTACCCTACTTTGTCGACAAGGAAAGGAAAACGTATCTCAGTCACTCAGGGCGGGTGACACCCTCCGACTGTTACACTATCTGTGGCCGCGGGGGTTTCTTGCCAGTGTTACCAGATGTGTAGGCTAGACCAAAGAGAAAAGAAGTCATTTTATTAGAAACTTACCACAAAGTTTGTAAACACAAAGGTTATCGTTTTTAACTTGCCAGTTTTACCAGACGTATTGGAAGAAAAATAAGTTATTTTATCAGAAAATTACTTTAAAGAATTTTATTCAACCAAGATGATAAGGGCACATGGTTATTTGTAATAAACATATTATTTCGATTGCTGATCAATTGTACTCAAAGACCGGTCAAATAGAGTTAAAAACAGAACAAAATAAAACATAGGCCGTTTGTAACGGTCCTTAGGTAATCTGACTGATTCCTTTGTACATAGTTAGTTTAATTGTACTTTTTATTGAATAAAAGTACAAATAAAACATAATTTTAGCCCACATAAACTGCAGCATCGAACTGATACCGAACCCCCTCCATTGATTTTCAATGTGGTTAGCAGCAATTGGGTGCATGGCATCATTGCCGTGGTGTCATCGCGGTTACTTTTAGCGGTACGCGCTACAACAAAATGGATAGATGTATCCGAAAAGTGGACGAGTTGGTATTGTGAGGTAAATAGGGCACATTTCCGAATTCTCTCACGCACGGCCAGAGGGCGCGCTTCACGACACACCAATACGCCCTAATGTGATGGAGAAATAATTTCCTAAAATGCATTGGATTGAGAACAGCTCTACATTTGAGTAGTTTTCACAGGGCCGATGTCAATTTAGTTTATTACGAGGACGGGCTCCGGCTGTTGATAAGTGATTGGGCTATTTTTTAAATTGGAATGTATGGGATAACCATTGTCATGGACGAATGAATGAAAGAATGAATGAATGAAAGTTCTTTGTTGCGCACAAATATTATGATCAAATTTTGATGATTTGTTATCATAATTAAACTATATCATTTTATTTTACTGATCATTTGATTTGCCAATTTTAATTTTACTGTTTATTATGAAAATAAAAACATTTATTTATATATAATTTCCGTTGTGTTATAGCTTATTTTTATGACTTGTTATTATAGCGGCAATGGAAATACACACGCTGTGAAAATTTTACCTGTCTACCTATTACGGTTCATGAGATACAACACGCTGACAGCCCAGACTGACGGACAGCGGACGTTTAATATAGAACCTTAAAAATATAGCTTAAAGTACAATGGGTGGTCTTATCGCTTGAGAGTGATCTCTTCCAGACAACCTAAGAGTGTATAGGATGACATGATTGGTTTTACCTACACATCTAAAACCCAGTGTCCTCTGCTGGACAGAGCCTCCTCTAAAGCTGGAAGATATATTCACCACGCTTGGCAGGTGGATTGATGATCGCAGTAAAGGAATAGATGATATACGGAAGGAAGCTTTCATCTGGTGAGATCACTTAGTCGACTTTTACGACATCCATGAGCTGAGTTGGAGGGGTCGATTCTCAAGCCGCGACCGTCACGCCGTGGCAAACGCCGTGGATTTTACTTAACAGTATTCCTATTTGTGTTGTTATATTTTCGCAAAGCGCATCAAATTTGGCGAAAACCGCACCTAAAAGTAAAATTTTACCTTTATTGACCTTCACGAGTATTGAGCATTGCGTATTAGCGTACTGTTTCTACTTTCTCAGTTGAAAGCCTCCCAAGAATTTTATAGACATATCTCTCTAGATTTTTTTTTTAATTGAACGATGAGGAAGCTCTTGGCCTTCATCTGACTTGGTTTCAAGTTGAGATAAGGCTGAAGGTAGAGGCGTACTTAACCCGGAATCCTCAACTAACTGAGGAAGGCTATCTTACCTCTAAATGCCGGAACACAACAATTTTTAGAATTTTTATTATGACGACAGAATTAGGTAAGATGGTGGTAGCTAGCCAGGCGGACTTAAACAAAGTCCTACCACCAACCTAACCAAGCACAATTTTGACCCTGGGGATCGAATAGGACCTCTGGATCTGAAATCGAAGGTTTGAACCACTAGACCCCAGAGGCGGTTAAAATAATAGCCGAGGTTCCAAGCACAGCTCCCAATAATATTTGAGGCGGAAGGGGTAAGATATCTGCTTTCCGTGAATAAGTCGAAGCACCATTGTCCATTCGATATTGCAACTTGAACCGATATTGCATCCTTCTCGATCCGACCTTCCCGATGTCTTACAATAATAATGAGAGAACAAGTTGAAACTTGAAAAGACTAACTACATAACTGTAATTGTGCATTATTGAGTTCTTTGTTTGATAATAAAATAATGTATTATAATAAAATAATGTACTATGTACGGGAACATAGTGTCCATCAACTTTTTGTTGGAACACTTTCAAAATTCACTTTGTGTCTGGTACTGGTCGCCTATAGGTAACTCGACTGGTCCAGACCAGTACCAGACGGAAAGTGAGTTTTGAAAGTATTCCAAGATCTTTGGAAACATAGTCATTATACCTATTTTTTTTTTATCAGACAAAGAACTCAGAAGTGCACAATTACAATAATCCGACTGCTTCCTTTATAGGTTCATAGTTAGTTTAATTAATTTACCTTGCATCATATAAACATGATGTCTTTCAAAATTGAATGATTATAAATTCAACTTTATGAATTTAGTAAAGGTTGCAACTTTATGAATTTAATAAAAGTTTACGTATAGTCTTAAATACGTAAGCAAAGCTATGTTAAATCCTTTTTTGCTGTTCGTATGGAACTTTTGAAAATCGTACGACAATATTCAAAACGTTCAGCCATCAGCTGAGTTACCACGAAATCGCACGTTTTTTAATCCTATGAGTATTACATTTACGCTTATTACGAACAGAAAATACAGCGAAAGAGGATTTAGTAGCTTAGCTTACGCATATTCTGAACGTACAACCTTTACTGAATTCATAAAGTTTATTATAAATCCAAGTAAAATTTTAGCTGTGTGTTCCAACAACTTTGGGCACGTAGTAACGGCCAAGTAAGTTTGAGTATTTGTCCGATTTTATGCATATATGTTCCGGCTTATATTAGAAAAACAATCTTCTCCTTATTTATTTAATTCCAGAAGCGGTATGAAAGTCTTAAAAATAAGTCTCGTACGGAGTCTGGGGGAGGCTCATCTATCTGGCAGACAATGTGTGGGTACAATCTAACCAGCCATTGTGAAGTGGTCGGCCTGTTCTCGATAGGTGAGCCACCGTGGATATTGCTTGGCTAATCATGGGAAAAGGATACGAGTGCTTTTTACATCAATGCTAGGCTGCATTTTGACTATAACAAAGCCTTTGTCATACTTGTACTTTTTTTTCATGGTCTTGCCCCTTGTGAAAGGGCTCGTCCGGGGAAGTACTACCACTATACCTATTTCAGCCGCCAAGTAGCATTGCTATGTTTCGGTTTGAAGGGAATGGTTGCCGGTGAAATTACGGGCTAACCCCCTTATGCCTCATGTTGTCGGGCGCAAGGCAGTGCCTTGTAGGCTATGTTCTGTGTGGATGTGACCTACGCAGTAAGGCATTGTTATAGGCAAGAGATGCACTTAACATCAGGTGGACTCTTGCTTAACCCGTCTCCTAGCTGTTGTACTTATAAAAAAAAACTAGACATAACTACTAAGCATAGCAAAACAGGAACTACATTACGGAAAAAAAATACTTAGGTACATATTTTTTGTAAATACTATAATATGATACAACACCCAAACACAGACCAAACATTCATCACACAAATGTTTGTCCTGGGTAGGAATCGAACTTACCAACTAAGCTATGTGGCTTGTTTGTATTCCAAGAACAGAACCACGGTAAGATTGTCTTTCCTGGCTTTAATTTTAACTAATACCACTTCAAATAGGGACCACTGTATGCAAATAATGTCGGCAAACTACCATTGATTGAGATCTGAGGGAGTTCTGTAGTTCTGAAAGGGTTCGTCTAAATTATTCGACAGAAGCCACTTGAGAACTGCAATGACACATGTTAACATTCCGTATTTGGAGTGGTTTGCTCTTTGGATCGTTTCAACAATGGTATTAGGGTAAACGTAACCAACGGATTACAGAGAAAATAAAATAAGCAGATACGTAATATGAAATGATCATATATATCATAATATTTTAAAATAATTATTTTAACCGCCTCTGTGGTTTAGTGGTTCAACCCACCGATTTCAGATCCAGAGGTCCCGGGTTCGAATTTACAATATTGTGCTTGGATTGGTTGGTGATAGGTTTTTGTATAAGTTCACCTGGCTAGCTACCATCAGCACCATCTTACGTAATACTTTCGCCACAACAGCAATTCTAAAAAAAAATGTGTTCCAGCATTTAGGGGTAAGATAGCCAGTTCCTCAGTTTGTTGAGGATTCCGGGTGAAATTCGCCTCCACCGGCCTTATCTCAACTTGCAGCCAGGTGAGATGAAGGCAAAGCGCTTGCTCGGCGTACAATAAAAAAAAGAAACCATGAAATTTGTTGCAGACAATTGCAGCATTTTCGGCTGGTGTTAGGAGTTTTTTGTTTCAACTCCGCCTGGCTAGCAACCATCTTACCTCAGTCTGTTATCATAACATCTCGAGACTATTGTAGATTCTGGGTGAAGTTTGCTCGACACCTGGTGATATGTAGTCCAAGCGCTTCTCTGTCATGTAATAAAAACACAAATGAATTAAACTATTTAAGTACAGCACAAATTGAATATATTGTACCCACAGCTCATTTTTATAGTTTCAAGAGTCACTAACGCCAAGCCTACTTGAAAAGCAGAGCAACAAGAGAAACACACTACAACAAATTCCATAACTCATTTTCAATCGCCAACGTCGACATCACTCGACACGCAAACTCTCCGGGACGCACGCAAAACGAACATTTTTCCAAACGAAACGCCCTCTCGACGCAAAACTCTATGAAAACGTCGAAAAAAATAACAGTAACATGGCGTATAATGACAGCTGGTCCACTTGAGAACAAAAGGGGAGAGCCGAGCCTCGTCGAGAAAAAATACATGAGGAGTAAAAACAACTGCGCGTACGTTAGTTCGCAGTCCGCCCGCCTAGTCGACGCCGTCCGCCCGCTAATAAATTTGCAATCGAGTTCGATCCCCGCGACGGCGCTCGCACCCACCCCCGCCCTGAGTGGACGCAGCCTCACTGCACAACCTACATCCGTCTCCTCTCGACCTGAAATTAGGTAGCGCTGAGAAAACTCGTTACGAATATTGCTATACGTCTCGGGGAGAATGGACCCGTATTCGAGTTTAAAATGCGAATAATAATCGTAGCATTCATAAAAACTCAGTGCGCAGAATGCAAGGAGGCCGTGTTTTACACGTTATAATTTAGTACCGAAAGCGGGGCTGCTGGAGGCAGGCTTGTAGTGTAGGCTTGGTTCAAATGCCGCGCACGGACCATTAGTTGATGAGCATTGAGCACACGTGTGTACTCATCCTAGCCTGCCAGCCGTCCGCGTACCGAAACAGTTAGAAATGTTTTGTACCAGTTGAAAATACGTTTCGGTGAAACTACCGCTTTCACGCACAATGATTTTTGTTGAGAACTTTGACCGCAGAAATGCGAGTGAACGTGAATTGGATGAATGTCAGGAGAAGCCGTATCGTATGACGCGACGAGAAGTTAAGCATAATGTTATGGAATTGCTGCTGTTTTATGAATACAATTGTTGTGTTGGGTATTTAACCACGGCGATTATTTCTTTGTAACAAAGTTGATAAAAATAACATAAATAGGTACAAATTTTGACAATCTTTCTATATGTACATGAGGTGCTCTTGTTGCTTACTCTCATTCTCTGCAAAGCCAGAATAAGAGCAAAGCACCATAGCACCGATCGTACGTCTGAATGGTTGAGCAGAATATAAGATTTAGAAGATTTTCTAATACCTGCTCGGAACGCCCCTTATTCTTTTTTTATGATGTAGAATGTACGTCATTACTGTTGTAATAATATGCGGACAGGAAAAGTATAAAGTATATGGAAATCCATTGTTAAGAGTCTATGATATGTGAAATGGCTTAGTTTCAACGAGCATATCTTCCACAATACTATAGCATATACTTTGAAATTAATATATACTATAGTTCAGGATTGATGCTAGATTGCTTGTTTTGAAAACACGATTGCATAACATTTTCTTGATAGAAAAAAAATCTAAATTGAGTAATTTGTACCAAAACGGGCAGAAAAAGTTATTTCGCGTTTGGAAAAAAATATGAGAGTGTTTTTTTACGATGAATACAATACACCGACCCCTAATAGCGACACCATAAAGTTGGTTGGTAATTGAAAAACTAATTTCAAGGTAGTTCAAAGAGTATAACAGTACCTAATGAGTTAAAATATATATGAATCAACAATACGTATATTATATCAGTGGAGATAATAAAATATATTCATGCAAAAATATACATGTGTATTTGAGGCTAACTGTCTGTAGGTATGTATTATTTTATGTGTTAACATAATAAATTATTAGTAATACATTATCATTTAGTTTGATTTTGTTACGCTAAATAATGTAGTTTCTTATGTGCGTACATAAGTACACACATAATGATATAATTTGTAACTTGTATTTCTCGTAGGTATAAATGGTGTTTGTGTAAACAACATCAGTTACGTGGATGATATGGTGCTACTGGGACCGTCGCGTCCGTGGGTTCAGTCCGGAAACTAGTCACGATTTGTGAGGCATATGCGATGGAACATGGACTGAGGTATAACTCTAAAAAAAGCGTTCTTGTATTTAAGAGTGGAAAAGTTAAACCAGTCCATGTTCTACCTATTATGCTTAATGGCGCGGCTTTGCGGATGGTGAGTAGCTTTCAATACTTGGTACATATTGTGACTGATGATTTAAAGGACGACGCAGACATAGAAAGGGAACGCAGAGCGCTGGCGTTCCGGGGAAACATGCTTGCTCCCAGGTTCACGCGTTGCTCGAGGGAAGTAAAAATCACACTTTTCAAGGCCTACTGCCAGTACTTCTACTCGAGTAGCTTATGGGTGAATCACACCCAGCGGGCTGCCAGCTCTCTGCGGGTCCAATACAATAACATCCTCAGGATGTTGTTGCGGCTGCCTCGCTTTTGCAGTGCATCTGGGATGTTTGCGGAGGCGCGCACGGAAGGCTTTCATGCAATTATACGCAAGAAAGTCGCTTCCCTACTCCAGCGTATGCGAGGCAGTAACAACGGTATTCTGCAGATGATTGTCGCACGGGCAGACTGCCCTATGCTAAACAGATGGATGCGGATTTGTATGGGCTCCATCTGAATCTCTGTTTAAATGTTATAATTATATAAGTAGTTATAAATTTTGTAATTAATAACTTTTATTTGTAATTATTTTTTATTTTATTTGCTATGTTATTATTTAAAATTCATTAATGTCGATTTAATTATTTTGCATGTATTTTTTATATTGTGTCTTTGTGTTATTTTTAATGGTGTTAAAATATTATCACATGAGTATTAGGTATGAGTATAAATATTCGATTATACCACCACCAATAGATATAACAACGACAATGACATTATCATATGTATCAATACAATCAAATCAGTATAACAAGCTTATATACAAAACTACATGTAATGTTAGCTTTGATCGCACTTTTAGCTGAAACGTACCAGGGGTCTATTATGTCCACGCATGATACGCACTTGTAAAAAAAAAATTTGGGTGATGATAGTTTTTTTTACCACCTCTGTGGTGTAGTGGTTCATCCACCGGTATCAGATCAAGAATTCCCGGGCTCGATCCCCAGAGCATATTGAGCTTGGTTTGGTGTACCACCATCTTACCTAAGTTATAACAAAAATTCTAAAATTGTTATGTTCCGACCAATATTCGTACTCGAGACACAAATTGAAGTGACTTTAGGTCCTTTTCTATGTTGATGATGGGTAAATCTACAAGACGATCATCAGACCTGTTATAGATGCATCAGAATGGTAAATGAAAAAGATGAGAGCAGGCATGTTTGCACTCTAAACACAGGTAAACATTTCCTCTAGCATGTTGACAGAACAATTTTTTTGTATTGTTTTATTTATTCTTCTCTCGCATAGGTTTTCACATAAAATTTACAATAACTTAGATGGTAGGTACACTGGTAGAGATAATTAAACCTGTTTTGTGAGAAACCGATGCCTGAGGTAGGTTAGAAGCCTGTATTACAGGTCACCTGTGCCCTCACTCCACAACAATATCGAGTGATATGAGATAGGACCCCTATACTAACCGATACGTGTTTTATATGAATTAATTCCTCGGCTGACGGAGCTCGAAAGCGCTTCACTCACGGGCCAGATGGCGCTCGGACAGATCAATTTGATGATTGCAAAAAAAATCCTACGACGGACTTTTTGATGTTGATTTCGCGTCGAGAACTCCCTCATTCTTTGAAAATTTGAACGCTTTTAGAATAGGGGTGTACTTGTTTTGTTTCATGTAATTTGGTAATGAGTTGTATATTAAGGATTAAAACCACCCTTCCTTTTATATTTGCTTGACTTTGAATTTTAGTAAATATTTATCAGAAAAGCCTAACTACTAACTACAAGAGTCCCATATACTAAAGTACTTTTAGTATGTACCTACATAATAAACAAATAACAAGAGAGCATGCAAATTCTAAACATCTTTTTGGCTAAACAGGCAAATAAAGTGTTAATGCTTAGCACCTAAGAGTACCTAAGTGTGTCAATGACATGTATCGGAATTCAATTGTAACACTACTTAAACTAAAACAAACCAAATATGTAAACAAGGGTTCACAACTCGGTCATTTTTCCATTTACCCTCCACCCCCTGATTGAGGGTAGATACTGTCAGTCTGACTGACGTGTTTAATAAGCGTTTATCTTGTCTTGTCACCGACTAACTTATCAGGTTCATGTACGAGGGTATCATTTAAGGGAACACAAAAACTGGGAATAGATTATTGAATGTTTTAAATTCATCAGTTTCACGACGGTTTTTTTCGGTCACGACGGTCTCTTATTTGCAGTATCGTAAGTACACTCCATATTATCAGTTTTAGTTTTGCATAGTCTTTTGCAAAACTAAAACAAAAATATTTCTGACCATGATCCATAGTCATGTTAGTGTAAATTGGCAATCTTTTCAAGATCCAAATTAATGTTAGTAAATTAACGTTTTGGTTCCTTCAATAAATTAAACGTTGTTGATTTCATTTTGAAGAAACAAAAGAATTACGACTTCACTTTAATGTTACAGCGTTTGTTATGAGTTTATGTTCTAATTGTTAATTGTGTTCCGGCATTTAGAGGTAAGATAGCCAATTCCACAGTCTGTTGAAGTACCTACTCTTCCACGGCTTCGGCCTTCCACCTTCGGCTTTATCATAACTTGACACTGAGATGAAGGTCAAGCATTTCCCCGTCGTAGAATAAAAAAAAGTTTAATGTTATTTTTAGATGTTATGTAATGGAAATTGTAGCTCAATAAATGTACCTTACAAACAAAGATTTATTTTCCATATAAAAAAAACTGGTACATTTTTTTTAATATGGCTTTATAACTACATAGTAACGGATGACCGTCTAATGATAGACAGAAATTTGCTTTATTGCCTTCATTCAATCTGTAATCGATAATAATTTCGAGTTTATGTTTATTATGGAAAACTACTGAACAAGAATTGGTAGGTTCTTCATGTACACGAGGTTATTTAAAATTTTGCTATAGCTATGGTATATTAGATTTGTTCACCGTTTATAATTCCAATTTCTCCCCCTACGTGTAACTATGTGGATGCCAGTGTTTAATATTTCACCGTATCAAAGTCCGAGCCCCTACAACCCCAAGATCTGATATGAGAAGACGACGTGCCCTGAATTAATCCCTCTATATGAAATCACAATATTCGTATAACTACACATAGGCATATACAGCTGTATATTTGGGGCTAGATGGCGCTGTGTGAAATTAATGTCCTGTAATAATATTTATAACAACATAATATGTGCAAAGTTTCAGCTTAATCCATTTTGTAGTTTTATCATAAAAGGTTAACAAGCTATCTATCTAAACATTTAAATATCCAAACGGATTTTCGCTTTAATAATATTACAGAACATTGCAGTACATTAATTTCACACAGCGCCATCTAACCCCAAACTATGCATAGATTGTAATAATGGGAACTAGATTTCGGATAGAATACTTAAATACGTTTAATGTAAATACATACCATATGATACAACATCCAAACACAGAACAAACATCTATATTCATCATACAAATGTTTGACCTGGGTGGGAATCGAACCCACAACCAACAGCGCAGAAGGCATAGTACCAACAGAGCAAATTGCATAGCGTATGCCCAGTGAAAATATTAGTCTGATAACCATTTTTTAAACTATGTTCTCTATTATTTCACTAACTTTAAACTCACGCGCAAGACATAACTATGTCTTGCGCGTGACGTATATGGAGCAAAATGCGGCTCATTGAGTACATGGCTTACGGTATATCGACATCACAGTTATGTGGCTCAATCAGCATAGAAATCGACCACAAAGGCTAAGGTACACAGTCACCACTCAATGAAAGCTAACTTACCCAAAATAACTCCACTTAGAATTGACTTTGAACTTAACAAGTCACCGCAACCAAAACTATGAAGTCTCTCAAATTCTAAACTTTACGAGCTACAACTTCGGTTAGCTCTTGTTATGATCTCGAGCGATATGTCATTCATTTGTAAAATGTGACTTTCTTTGATAAATCATAGCAACGGCTCGCATTATTGAAGTAATTCACAGGAGGGGAGAGTGGGGGAATCGAATGCCCTGATGAAAGTCGCTAAGAGACACGATAACATCGCACTAGACGATAGCATGCGACCACTGCGCCCGTATCGCCCCCATCGCTCGCCAATAATGAGCCAACAAATCGTGACGGAAATTGAAAGAAAAAACTTCCCAAACGGCAGATCTTATCGCCCGGCCTAAACGTTCTCGTAAAAATATTAATAAAACATAACTTTTTCACCCAAACCCACATTAAACTCCGATCCCGTAGGAATTTATTGACAATTACGCGTCAATAAGTGGCAATAAAAGCACAAAGCGCCAATGTCCACAGATTTGAATGTCAATTGTACACAATTGTGTAATTCTGTTTTCGTGGAGGCTCGTTTTGATTGCGACGCTACCACTACTAATTCAATAATGGTCGACTTTTGCCGGGTCGATTTCTTTGTCATGTTTATGATTATGATAAACAGATCTTTAGCTTTTGTGTATCAATTTAATCCATAGACTGTTTCCGTTATCGTTTTCGGACACATTCATTTGATAATGAGGGCTTTTGTTCATAGTCAAAGTAGTTTTTTTATGCATCATGATTTTTTGGGATCATTTTGAAACGTTAAATCTACCACCTGGTTGGAATCACGACCAGCACACAAGGAGATAGGCAAAAACCTCGGCCTGGTTAATTTTCTGATAACCGCCTCTGTGGTCTAGTGGTTCAGCCAACCGATTTCAGATCCAGAGGTCCCGGGTTCGATTCCCATGGGGAGTCCAATATATTGTACTTGGTTTGGTTGGTGGTACGACTTTATTTAAGTCCACCTGGCTAGCTACCACCATCTTACCTAATTATGTCGCCATAATAACAATTCTAAAAATTGTTGTGTTCCGACATTTAGAGGTAAGTAAGCCAAATTCTTAGTTTGTTGAGGATTTCGGGGGAAGTGCGCCTCTACATTCGGCCTCATCTCAACTTGTAACCATATGAGATGAAGGCCAAGTGCTTACTCGTAGTACAATAAAAAAAATAAAAAAACCCTTCAACATTTAAGAATACAATTTTAAATAACATTATCAGTAGGTACATCATAAACCTAAATAGGTTGGTACTTAATACTACTACTACTGAATCTTAAAACATGCTTCCTAACCTAACTAGGTATCTAATGAGCAGTTTGCTAACATTGAGAAATCACCATTTAACTGTCAACTGGTATAGCAACATCGTGCCACGTGTTTTTATTGTCGATATAGTCACTAATTTCGTAGTAGTCACTTTTTATCATATTATTCTTAATATACAATTTGAATCATTCATTTTGAGAAAACTGTACGGTTCTATACACGCTTTCTCAAAGCGCCACTAAACTCTCTGCTCGTAAGAGAGTTTAGTGGCGCTTTGAGAAAGCGTGTATAGAACCGTACAGTTTTCTCAAAATGAATGATTTACTTGTTAATTAAATAGTCTATTTTATTTATTTACATACATGGAAATCAACGACGATAATGACGAAACCGTCTTCACATGTCCCTGAATCTCACCGTAGACGGAATAAACAGCAGCTCAAGAGGACCGATGCAGATATAATAAATAAAAACGAAGCCGTGAATGTCGCGTACAAGCCACTAATAAGAAGAGCTCGCTTAACCTTATCTCCGATCGAGGAAGTCTAAAAAACGGATGAGGGGTTACAGGGGGCGAGGAGGGGACTCAAGAACAAGAGCCGTCAGTGAAATAGAGATAGATGAACAGTGGGAAATGAAATTCTTTGTGGCATCGCGGTCCCGCAAAAAATGCACAGATTAGATTTTTCCCCTCGCTGAGGGCTGAGGGTAGAAGGAGGCAATGATTTTTTACAACGCTCTCCGAGATATATACGAGGATTGCCGGGATTTGTTGTAACTGCCCTCTGTTTGGGAATTTTAATTTCCTCGGGTTTGTCATTAGAAACAACGCGAGCGAATTCGTCATTATTGAATTTTTGGAATGAAATTTAATCCTCATACAATACAAAGAGGAAGAAATCGAGATGTTTGTCTTGTGAATTGCTATTTGTCTACCTGAGTAAAGACACCAAAAACCAGCCAATTATATCGAGTACCAATTATTTATCATAATCACACGACTTCAAACAGTGTATTGTGCTATTTAATTGCGATTTTATAAATAACTAATGGAACGTCCGTCATATTTTGTTTTCTTTAAATTTCATGGGGTTTTGTTTTTTTGCACGGAAGCTAGTAGTACATTTTTGGTACAAGAGTAGCTTAAGTAACTCTTTATTACACGAGTTATCTGCCAGTGAAAGTTCTGTCAAAATTGGTCCAGCCATTTTGGAGTACATTGGAAACATACATATCGACCATATTGTAGAGATTATTATTTATGTCCCATGCATATCACGTGGATGATATGCATGGGACACTAATCACGATGGTATTTAAATTCGGAATACCCGCTTGTCGTCAACTTCACCCAATGTAATAGAATTCCCGAATTCATTATTTAAAACGCAAATCCGGGGTTGCCGCATTAAGTCAGTAAGACCATAAAAGCCTGCAAACATGTTGGGGTCGAAATTACTGCGTATTAGAGGCATGCCCAGATACCTCACTCGGATTAGGCGACCCTTCGGTAAAAAACAAGAGGGCTTTGCTTTCGATTGAGACACTGAATTGATACTAGGCGACGTGCACACGCTGAGAAAATTGATTTCCATTTTTTTTTTATTGTACGACGGGGAAGCGCTTGGCCTTCATCTCACCTGGTTACATGTTATGATCCTACCACCATCGGGGGATCGAACCTCTGGATCTGAAATCGGTGGGTTAAGCCACAGATTCGGTTAAAAAAAGTGTCCACTACAGTAACTTACTATAACTCTGTACTATGACGTTTAACTGTGTGCAAAGCACTTATAAGTCTGTGGTGTGTCGATTAACTTCAATGCTTTTGTATCTGAAATTGTTTTGAGTGTTATCAATTAATGTTATTATAAGCTTTTACCAGTGTTACTGTTCCAGCCGTTCACAAGCCAAATAGTCTGTTACGTGATACGTATGACGTGTAAGCGGCCCGATGGTATTACTCTTGTACCTTGGGAAATGGTAGACCATTGGTGTGGAACGCCACCTGCGTCGACACTCTTGCGATATCTCATCTGCCTGGGTTTTCAGTTAGGGCTGATAATCAGATTACTTCCTTTGTACATAGTTAGTTAAACTGAGCGTATTATTTATAATTGTTAGTGTATAAATATATATGATTTATGTAATAGTAATGTTTATTCAATGAAGCACAAGATGCGATTAACCACTGACTACAGAGGCGATTCCTCACTAGACCATAGAGGCGGTCATCCACTGACTACAGACGCGATTAAACACTAAACTGCAGAGGCGGTTAACCACAAGACCACAAAAGCAGTTAACCACTGGCTACAGAAGCAGTTAACCACTGACTACAGAGGCAGTTAACCACTCGACCACAGAGGCAGTTAACCACTGACTACAAAGGCGATTAACCACTAGACTACAGAGGCGGATAACCACTAGACCACAGAGGCGGTTAATCACTAGACCACAGAGGCGGTAACCACTGACCGCTGAGGCGTTATACTAGTGCCTTACGTACCTCTTCAGTCTGTATTTCGTAAGGGACACAGTACTGCAACCGCTCTGCTAGTTGTAGTTGATAGAATCCTTAGTGCTCAGGATCAGGGTATGGTTACCATTCTGGTTCTTCTTGACTACTCCCGTGCATTTGATTGTATAAATATTTCCCTTCTTCTATCACAGCTTTCCTGTCAGTCAGCTGGTTCCATAGTTATCTGAGTGGCAGACACCAATTTGTTGAGCTGTCTATGCCGAGTGGAACCAAGCTAAAATCAACTCTTAGCCCTGTTGCATGCGGCGTCCCGCAAGGTTCTAGCCTGGGACCTATTCTTTTCATCCTATACTGTGCAGATATCACCACATCTCTCACCCACTGCAGGCACCATCTATATGCAGATGACCTACAATTGTTCTACTCGTTTGCGCTTACTAATTTTCTGGATGCTGTAAATAAAATAAATTCTGACTTAGATAATGTTACCAACTGGTCTAATCTAAGTTTATGCTTATGGGTACACGGCAAAAAATGTTGGATCTTAAAGGATGCTCTATTGATATCATGGTAGCCAATGTGGCTGTAGAACGTGTCACAGAAGCTAGAAACCTCGGGGTAGTTATGGATTGACATTTAAACTTCGAGAAGCATGATGCAGAATGTGTTCGCAATTGTTTCTTTCGTCTAAGATTACTGTACAAAATCCGCCCATACGAAGTGAAGAAGTGCGAATCAATTTATGTGTATCCTTTATTCTTTGAAAACTGAACTACTGTGATTTAGTATATGGTCCTTGCCTACTGACCAGAATAGAGAAACTCATCCAACGTGTCCAGAATGCTTGTGGTCGTTTTTGTTTCCATATCCCACCTCGCACTCATGTTACTCCATTCTTGAATAAATCTAATCTCCCCAAAATGGCAGCACGCAGGAAGTTACACCTTGCAGTACTCTTGTTTGGGGTAATTAATTATCAAGTTCTTAAATATCTCTTTGACAAATTTACTTAGGCCAGAGCCCATTCAAAATATCCCAGTGGAGCATGTACTTCTAATTTCTCCACACCGAAGCACAAATCTATGGCATTTCGTGGCTCCTTCAAATATGCCGCTTCTCGGTGTTGGAACAATCTACCTCCACCGATGCGTGCGCTAAAACCAGTAAACATATTTCAATACCGTCTTAGGGAACTACTCATTGTTGAGCAATAATGCAAACTGGGATAAATGAAAACCATCTCTTACTTGCTATCATTGCACGACTTGCTTTGCAATTGAATACGCAGAGTCGGGACAGGAGTAAGTTGTGGTTGCCAGGTTTGAAGCGGAATTTTTGTGATAGTTTAGCAAATATTTCATTATTTTCTTCCTTTAGTAGATACTCCAATATTTGTTTTGTTTTTCCATTTTTTCATGGTAGTATATACGTACATACGTACACTACGTAGAAAAAAAAAGGAAATCTAATAAAATATGTAATTCGACTGATTTCATTTCCGAATTCATTCAGCACATAAATATTTTAGCCTTTTTTAATTCAGCGACCGCCATTGTGATTTTTATTGACTTTGACAGACAGATTTGACGTCTTTCATATGCTACTCGCGTTGAGTTGCTTGTGTTTTTGAACGATTTTTTATTATATAATTATATAAATTGTTTACTATTAGCACCTAAAATTGTATACCTATATCTACATATCTGTGAATTATTTGCTGTGTCGTCGTCGTGACGCCACTTGCAAATAAGGACCTGGCTGAAAACCAGCGCATATTGCAACGATGCAATATGCTCGATGCTCCAATAAAGCTGAGTCAGAGGACATTTTTAACCAAATTTAAATTTTATTAGATATAAATCTGTGTTCGTCATACATGTAGATTAGATTACGTTAGTATAAGCTATGTATAGTTTTGTATTTTTTTGGTTTGGGTGAATAAATTTCTTTCCTTTCTTTCTTTCTTTTTTTTTTAGTGTATTGGAATTGGAACATGGTGTATTATACAAAGCATGGTATAAACGAATGGGCTACTCTTTGAAAATGAATATTTTATAAGGGTCACAATGTTTCATTCGATTCAATGCAGACATCAGGCGGCCACAGAACACAAATCCACAAAGAAGCTTTAACTCTAAATACCAATCACGCTAATCCTTGCAGCTTTTTTTTATTCTGATTGTGACTGGTTTCCACAGATCGATTTAATCCTAACGACGAACGTGTTTAGAGACGGTCTCTAGAAAACCGCTCAAAAGCCGGAGATTATATTTTATGTACGGAGGTACACCGCTCAATATAGATTATGGTATGTTTCTATGTAAAAGGTATGTTTTATAGTTGACGGACACAATGAAAAGCTGTGTAGGCTATGTTCTTTGTGGATGTGATCTACGCAGTAAGGCTTCTTGCTGACTCCGTCTCCTAGTTGTATAAAAAAATACAATTTATGTTTAATCAGATATGTATACATTAAATTATCAGTATAGTTTCATGTATTTATAATAGTGAAGTTTATCGTATTATTCCTATGTTAGGTATTTCATGAATGAAGTACATTGTTTTCCTTCTTTTTAGTCTTGTTTCTCTCTTCTTTTTTCTAGGTAGACCTAGATTTCCTGGAAGAGAACACTTTTTACGGTTAAGATTGAATTTTCCATACATGTTTATTGTATTTATGTATGCTTATATATGTAATTTTTGTACAATAAATAATTAACCTATACAATAAATTTAAAAAATACCGCATCTGTGGTCTAGTGGTTCACCTACCGGTGATCCAGAGGTCCCAGGTTCGATCCCCAGTGCGTACAATATTGGGAGTACAATATTGTGCTTGGTTTGGTTGATGGTAGGACTTTGTTTAAGTTCGCCTGGCTAGCTACCACCATCTTACCCAATTTCGTCGCTATAATAAAATTTTGAAATTGTTGTATTCTGGCATTTAGATTACAGGTAAGGTAGCCAGTTCCTCAGACAGTTGAGGATTCCGGTTGAAGTAAGCTTCCACCTTCGGCCTTTTCATAACTTGAAACCAGGTGAGATGAAGGCCAAGCGCTTACCCGTCGTATTATAAAAAGGTACCCAATTTTATATAATAACGTTTAACTTTCACACATTTAGTTGAACATCTTCAACTGCCTTCGTAGCGTTTTTTTTTAGTTTTGTGTAGTCCAGCTACACTAAACTAAAAAAAACCTGTCTATACTCAAAGAAAGCTCAAAAAAAGAAAAGAAAAATAAGGAAAAAAAATATATAAGAAAAGCGTTCTTTCAGTATTATTATAGTACCTATAGTAGTCTTTTTTGTGGGGATGAATTAAGTAAAGGCAAGAAAAAATTATAAATACAAAGGTGGCTGTTACTTTATAGTTATTTTTTTTGGTTAACATAAAATACAACCTGAAATAAAACTTGTAGTTGAATTCCACAGAGGTTTACAAAAAGTCCGATAATAATACATAATGTAATCAATAATATAAAAAAGTAAATCACAAAAAAACTGAAATGGTTAGTTCACTTTGAATCGAACTTTTTCGTGTTATTTTCGTATATTTTGTGTGTATGGAAAAAAACTGAATTAGTTAGTAATACACTTTAAATCCGACTTTTTCGTGTTATTTCCGTATTTTTTGTGTGTAAGTATATGCAAAAAAAACTGCATTGGTTGGTTTAATACTTTGAATTCGGCTTAATATTGATATTTTCGTGTTTATTTTTGAATATCACAAAAAAAACGGAATTGGTTATTTTAACACATTGAATCCGGCTTTTTCGTTTTCCCTATGGTGTCCCCAGCGTGTGTCATTTGGGGAAAATAATGCTTCTCTCGAAGCACGTCAAGTGCTTTGCCGATTTGTTTAGTCACTTCAAAAGCTGGTTTTATGTTCTCACTACCCCTACTAGCTGAATTAGGTTTCACCAAAATAGAGAAATGTTTGAAAATGAATTCATGCTTGTATATTTTCCGACCATTTATTCAGGGATATCTATAGCCTTATAGTAAGTGATTGCTTTTATGTTTTTTTAATAAAATCAATTATTCAAACTTTATTGCACACAGAAACGCAATAACAAAGAAACACTTAAAATTTAAATTCATGGCAAAGGTGCCATTTTTGAAAATTTTAAAATTAGTTGGTGCTGTCACAAACTCAATAACTATCCGTTATATTTATAGTAACGTACACTAGTAACTACTATACTATAGTACACTATATTCACATGTGGAGTTTGTGAAATATAAAGTTCAAGTGATTCAAGTTTTATTAATTCTTTATTATATATATATGGCATTAATTTGTTTGACAAAACTTGTATGGGATCTGTATTACGAAAATAATACCGATATACTTTTTTTTTGTAAATAAATAGTACTAATCATACAATACAACACCCAAACATAGAACAAACATCAATATTCATCACACAAATGTTTATCTTGAGTGGGAATCGAACCCACAACCTACAGTGCAGAAGGAGCGACTACCAACTGAGCTGTGACCCTCTGGCTTGTTAAAATGTTAGAAGTTAGAATTTAAAATATACATAACGAACAAAAATAAATTGGATGTAAATATAATTAGAAAACATTGTTATTATCAGGCTGCAGTTTTAAATCAGAAACTGTAAAGCAAGTCTTTTTTTTTTTAAACCTTGTACTATAAATTACCTCATTAGCAGTAGACAAGTTGCCCGTACAGAATGAGGAAACGGAAGATCGCTCCCCAAAACTAATTACCAAACACGATAATTAAAAAAACAGATTCCTCCGACTAAGGAATAGGGGAAATAAAGAAAGTCCCAGAAATTTCCATAACAAAACGTTTATTCGTATCGCCCGAAAATGTTCATTGTCTCGTGGCCGTTTTTTCCGGCTTTTTTTTTTCTTTGACGTGTCTCATTTTCATTTTTATCTGCGACGGGTACGTTTTTCATAAGATATGCAAATTGTGATTTTTTAGATGCGGGACTGTCTCGTCAGAGTTTGTTATTGATAAGTTAATTAATATTTAAAACCATGCGGTGGTTGAAATTCGAAAAATGAAAATGTTTTTTAATTTTTTAACATGGTATGCACGTAAAACATGCCATATCTCACACTCTGTGCAGGTCATTTGCATAAAAAGTAATTCGATTTTTTTTCTAAATGTACATTAAGATTAGCGATCTGATTCAGTTCAACAACAGTATGTTTCGGAGTTGTCCCTTCAATGAACAGACGATAACTAAAATGTGATTTATATTGTCAATTTTTGTGGCTCATGTTTCGAAAATTCAAATATCTATTGATAAAAGGCAACAGACAAAATTGACATACCTCTTTGGTATATCGATGAATAACGCAAATCCAAATTTAGGCATTACTTGAAACCAATTGCAGGGTTTATCAGTCAAAGTTTTTAAATAATAAATTAAATGAATAGCATCGAGCGAACCGACCGCTAAACGCGTCGCATTAAAAGTCAAATCACCCTCATAAGGGGTGGCTAAATAAATAAATAAGTAGCCCGAATATCGCGAGAGCGTAATAACAGAAGGCAAACAGCATCCGAAGCCGTGAGATAAAATCGTATTGCGTTGTCAAAAATAAATGAATCCGGGGATTAGTACGGGACACGGCGGGCGCAATATTGTCGCCCAACGTGGGGCACTAAGCTGCCGTGTGGACGCACCTCGCGATACCGCTTACCAATTATTTTGGATGGCTTCTGTGTATCTTAAATGGGAAAATGTTAGCTACATTTTTTTTACCGACTGCCTCAGAAAGAGGGTAATATTATTCGAGTATGTTTTTTTTATTGTACGCCGTGTTAGCGCTTGTCCTTCATCTGACCTGGTAACAAGTTGAGATAAGGCAAAAGGCTATCTTTCCACTAAATGCCGGAACACAACAATTTAAGAATTGTTGTTATGGCAACAGAATTAGGTAAGACGGTGGCAGCAAGGGCGGACTTAAGCAAAGTCCTACCACCGACCAAACCAATCACAATATTGTACTCCCCCTGGAGATCGAACCCGGGACCTCTGGGTCTGTACCGGTAGGAGAACCACTAGACCACAGAGGCTAACTATGTGTATGTATAATGCCGAGGCGGTCGCGGCCTTAGAACTACCACGCTAACTCAGCTCATGGATATAGCAAAAACGACTAAGGGATCTAACTAAGCTTCATTCTGTGTATTAATATTACCTACAAATAACTGCGATCACCAACCCGTCTGCCAAGCGTGGTGATAATGGCTAAAACCTCCAGCATTGGTGGAGGCTCTGTCTATCGGCTATTGATGTGTATGCGTGTATGAATATTTCATTGTTACGCCTAGGCTTGATTGATTTTGACAAGTGAGGTGTTGTTCGGTTGCAATAAATTGGTGTATATTGAAAGAAAACATTTTGATTCAAAATATACATTGCTTGAAACTTTTTAAGCCCAAGAAACAGCCTTATTTCACACGGCGCCTCTCTAGCTAACTATGCATAGTTTGTAATATGGCAAGTAGATAACGGATAGAATACTAATATAGTATTTTTTTTGTAAACACATAGGACCAATAATCAAACATAGAATAAACATCTAATCTTACCACATTATGTTTGTCCCGGGTGGAAAACAAAACAACCTACGGTACAGAAGGTCGAGCTCAGTAACAAGCCTCTGAGTTGATTGTAGACTAACTAAGCTTTGTTATTTTAAATAAGGCTTGTTAATTGTTATTCCTTTAGCTGCCTAAGAAATATCTAGTTAAAAATATATAGATTTACATATTCCCTTTAATACCCAGTCATCATAATATACACAATAAACGAATACTTCTTTACCCCTATTTTTTTTATACAACTAGGAGACGGCCATTTTCCTTGCTGCGTAGGTCACATCCACAAAGAGAATAGCCTACACGGCACTGCATTGCCCATCAACTTGGCTATAAAGGTGTTTAGCCTCGTGTGCCCGTAATTTCACCGCAACAGCCCTTCAAAACGGAGCTGAGGAATGCTGCTTCGCGGTTGAAATAACCTCCTACGAACAATGAAATCGCTTGCTTTCGATATCTGTTACAGCAAATCACATACTGGTGAGGACCATCAAGGGTCCTTCTGATTTCATTGGCGCCTTAAGGTCCAGGATTCGCGCTATCGTAGACCTTGCTCAAGCCTAGAGCTAAACCCTTTTTTTTATGGCTAGACGAGGAAGCGCTTGGCCTTCATCTCACTTGGTTACAAGTTGAGATAAGACCGAAGGTGGAGGCGCACTTCACCCGGAATCCTCAACAAGCTGGAAGAACTGGTTATCTTACCTCTAAATGATGGAACATAACTATTTAAGAATTGTTATTATGGCGACAGAATTATGTAAGATGGAGGCAGCTAGTCAGGCGGACTTAAAAAAATCCTACCACCAACCAAACCAAGCTCAATATTGCTTCCCCTGGGAATCGAACCCGGAACCTCTGTATCTGAAATCGGTGGGTATCTGAAACCACTAGTTAAAAAGCATCCAAGCCTAGGTCAAAAGCATCCTTTTTTATATCTTAACGTTCGGTACGTTTATCAAAACGATCGCAGATTAGCATACAAGACTCCTTTGTGGTTGCGGCGGTATCGGCGAAAGGGGTGAGATAAACTACTCCGATTTTTCCGCAAAGAGAGGGCTCAACGGGTGAGCTTCCAACGCAATTGAGTTTTATTCCAATTGAATTTACCTTGCTATGAAAATACGAAGCGGTCTAAGCATGGCGTCGTTCTATTTGAACGTGTGGCTTACCTCGGATAGAAACCAGCGATGGCCGATTAGTTCATCCATCCACTTTGCCGGATTTCCGATTTTATTTGTGCATTAGTACTCCTAGTGTATTGTAATATATACTTACCTAGTTGTTTATTATTTAATTGATGTTTCAATTTTTCTATATTCTATTCGTAATACAGTTCCCATATTACAAGCTATGCTTAGTTTGGGGCGCTATGTGTAATTAATTTCCTGTCCTGCCCTGTTTGCAATCTTCCGGGATATTAGTATCCTCATACTTTCTTATCCATATTTTTATCCTATTATTATAATATTATTCGTTATCCATATCTATAGGTATTAGCTTGATAGGGATATTATAAGTAAGTATACCATCATCATCATCATCTTCAATGAATCCCAAATACCTACATACTCTACTGAACATAGGTCTCCTCCAGTTGACCCGACAAATAGCTTGCACTGTAAATGCTTTGTTATGGTTAAGCTCGCCTTTCCCATACATTTAAAAAAATGTGAAATGTTGAATATGTGTGTGTAATAATGTATTCATAAATTATATGACTACTTCAAAATAAAAAGTGTCGTCATTAAATGGAAGCGAGCGATGAAAGGTAGCAATTTATCAATCGCGCATCAAACAGTCGATCGGTCGGGTGTCATTTTATCGTATTTTGCGTATAAATAGTGGTTTCGAGCTCCGATCCGCCGCTAATGATACGGAAAATGACATCTTATTCGTCGCGAATCGAAGAAAAAATCGCTCATCTCTCGTCATCTACATGAATATTTTATAGGCGCGTCTACAGCGAAATGACAGGTTTTATCGTTTGAAAACTCGACGAAAATTGCGCGAAATGACGCGTCGATATTTTTTATTTAGTGAGAACATCCTTCCGCCAATCAGGCGCGCTCATTGTGGGCCCACAATGACGCTTCTCCCCCAGGTTTCTTCACTCATTTATATTTAACTGACGCAAGCAACAGTTTATGGATTCAGCTTTCAGATTTATTGCAGGTTCATTAATATGGAGAAGGAAATAATCAACTTGTGAAATGTTTTTCGCTATTTAGTATCATAAGAAGTAACCGTTAATGCCTTGGTTAAAGTTTTCTCCAAAACTGGAGGACTGGTGGTCTGGCAAGCAGATTATAGGGCTCCATGAAAGTGTACTAAGGTGGTTTCTTCAGGTAATGCAAGAAACCACCATCGTAAATTCAAAAATGAGAGTGCATTACAAACTTCTATTCTTTACGCATATTGTCCCGGGTGGAAATCAAACCCACAACCTACGGTGCAGAAGGTTGAGCTCAGTATCAAGCTTAACTACATTACAGGCTACACATGTGATAAAAAATATTTATTTGAAATGAATTTTTTGACTGAATGAAAGTATGAGCAAAATTTGCTCGGTTATGTAACCAAGAGAGAAAATCTAAGCTTAGGTTTAAAAACATACTAAACGCCTCTGTGGTCTAGTGGTTCAACCCACCGATTTCAGATCCAAAAGTCCCGGGTTCGATCTCCAGGAGGGTTCAATATTGTGCTTGGTTTGGTTGGTGACCTATCACCAACCAAACCAAGCTTTGCTTAAGTCCGCCACCAACCAAACCAATCCCAAGATCCTTATATCGACATTCACGACATCCACCTGCAAGATTGGTGGGGTCGATACTTAAGCCTCGACCACCACTGCAAGGTCTTAGGTACATTCATTTATTTAATAATTGAATATCAGAATCTATTTGCCAACCGTAAAACTATTTGAAGGCTGGTAATCATGCGATTTAATAAGATTGCGAGCATTTGCGTTCCATGAATCAACTTACAATTGCAACAAAATTCTTTGAGCCGATTATTACATGAACAATTATTCGATACGCCGAGTAACAAACAATCGAACGTAAGCCACCGTTTCGAACAATGATTTGAATCGATTCTAGAGCTCCACAAGATCAAAGCTTTGTTCGAGTCGAATAGCAAATTGGTATATGACGTAAATATCTTTATTAATCTGTATAATTGGTTATTAACCTGTTACAAGTGTTTTGGCGGGTTAATGAGTTAATGAGTAGGTAATGCGGGGTGAGTGGTACCGATGTTGTACATCATGAACAAGTATTACATGACGCAGGCTTGACGTGTTGATGGCATGAAGGGGTGTGAGTGGCAGAAAACGCCAAACCAACCCCTTGAAGCACGATGTTTGAATCGTTTCAATATATTTCAGCACATTATTTGTATCGATAGCAAAAAGGCAATAAAACACTTGTTTTTGTTAATAACCCAGTATAATTATCTGTTTTTTAATTCCAAAAAGTAGTTTACATAAAAACGACCATGATCAATGAAATTAGCTTCCTAAATCTGAAGTAGGGCTCCTAATAGCTGGTCATGATCGCGTAAGTCGCGGCATATTTCGTAAATTTGTTGGGAAGGAACACCTGCCGTAAAGATAAGCCTGATGTCGCGTAGTCCCCTAAAATAACTTCTTACAGCCTCCGGTGCTAGGCGACGAACCCTCGTCTCGCTATGTATTACTTTATGTAAGAGTCTGGGAAAAACAATCTATTTTATACGTTATTTTTGAGTCAAGAACGTAAGATGCATGATATTTAAACATATCACATTATTGTTTCGAAATTACTGTTAAGTACCGGTTATAGGATAAGAGTTTGTTCATTGTCTTTGATGTTTCCAGCTCCAAGCTGTTATTCGAGATATGATTAAGATAAAAAAATATATCTGAAATTGTTGGATAAAATTGGCGGGTTTCTGAAATTCTCTATAAAAATATTATTTAGTGACCTTGTTTATATTCATATCAATTTGACTGGATTTGAGAAGTAGTTAGAAAATTAGGAACGTGAGACTAATTTGGGCGTGGTAATGCCTTATAAACGCAAGATATAACAGCATAGCGAGTTGTTAACTCTTCGAAGGCTGGCATGATACTGCCCCCAAGATGGTTAAGTATTATTTTTCGATGCAACATCAATTCATAGCCAATATCTACATATAATAATATTTACATACCTTGAGCCCGAGTAGTTTCCAAAATGATACTTTAAAATGTAACTTAGTGATATAGCTATTATTCAAATGTAATTGAAATCCGTGTAATACAGTATATATATTTTATACAACTAGGAGATGCTTGTTCCAACAAGCAAGTAGCCCACCTGATGTAAAGTGCATCTCCCGCCTATAACAATGACTTACTGCATTGCGCCTGTCAACTTGAGGCATAACGGTGTTAAACCTCACGTCCCCGTAATTTCACCGGAGACCATACCCATTGCTGTGTTCAAACCGCAATGGGTATAGTGGTAGTACTTCCCCGGACGAGCGCTTTCACAATGTGCTCTACTACTCTATATATATGACTATACTATGCCATTCGAATAGGTATCTACCAACATATTCTCGCGACAGTATTGCGAATTAATTAAGGAAGTCATTACGCACCAATAACGCATTAGCTTCACGCATGCCGAGAAATTGCCGGCACAAAGGAAATATCCTGCGTTTTCCCCGATTTAAAGCAATTCACGGATTTTGATTAAACCCCCGCTGCTACACCCAGATTATTCCCCTTTCAATGGAACGAATGGTTTATTTCAGACACCGTGAAAGTGAATTGTATTTCCGCTATTGATTTTACTTTTGCCGCTGGAAAGTGACACTGTTTTACATGTGGTTGTGTAACTAGTATCTGAAAGAGACCGTTGTGTCTACTCATTTGTATTGTGTGTTACAAGACTTACAGCTCAATTGGTAGCTTTGCATTCGACGCTTGGGTGGATACGATTCCAATCCTGGACAAACTTTGTGTGATGAATACAGATGTATGTATATAAAAAACGTGCATTAGTATTAAATAAAAAAATATTACAGAACATTTATTTCACACAGCGCCATCTAGCCCTAAACTAAGCATAGCTTGTAATATAGGAACCAGATTACGGATAGACTACTTATAACTTTGTAAATACATACGTACTATATGATATAAACACAGAACAAACATCTATACATCACACAAATGTTTTTCCTGGGTAGGAATCGAACCCTCAACCTACAGCGCAGAAGGCAGAGATACTACCAACTGAGCTATGAGGCTTGTTATATAGCAGTACGTGTATTATATAGATTACGTAATTAAGTTCTTTTTTTAAATGAACGACCAGAAAGCGCTTAACCTTTATCTGACCTGGTTACAAGTTGACATATGTCCAAGCGCGCCATTAAAATTGAATGAAATGAAATCAAACATTTATTCATACAATGTATACTTATTACAATTAGAAATACCGTTTAAGACAATTTCAACATAAAAGGTATTATTATTCTCCAATGTTCTCCAATTTTTAAGTTAAATGAACTCCTACAAAAGGAAATTAAGTAGCAAACGATTACTCAAAAACTTGCAGAGATAGTGAATCACAAAGACGGCAGCAATAGAAACAGTTTCATTGGATATCTTCTAAGGAAGCACTGAGTTCGCAACGCAAACAGCAACTTTAGATTGCCGCAATAATTATTTATTCCGCTCACTTGCTACCCGACTCGGAAACTATTCAGCGAAGAAACGCTATTTCCCGTTGGTCAGATAAGACGTTTGATTTCCCCCATTTTCGCCCGGACTTTAATTATGGCCTCTGGTTTTGTGTAAAATAGTTGGTGGAGTAATTTAATCCAGATATCAGTATGCGCGGTGGCGCGCTCCGACGAGAGAGGAGAACCAATGAGCCCCGGAAAACTGAACCGGCAAGGAACGTTATGTACCGAAGACGGCTTGCTTGAACTAGCTTGGGGTGATGCCAATTTGGACCGCAACGGACATTACCGTCCTGAAATATATTTCCCACGATGCCGCATCACTACCATCGAGCTAAACTTGTTTTGTTTCGCCCTCTCATCCAGCCACCCTCTCATTTCTTCAGTCGTTGAACTGTATAACTATATGAGAGCTCACCAAACACAATATAGCTGCGTAAAAAATAAGCGCACATCAGACTCGAGCATGTAATTCTAGCGCACTCTTCCGGCCCGAACAAAGACGAGAGGGTAAGAACACGAGTTACTCGACACCATGTACCTTACGCAGATTTGTTTCTCGTGTCTCGGCGCTCTTCTTTCTAAAACAAACCTTTTCAAACGAAACATAGGCCCCATTTTAACTTTGAAGACTCTCAGGGCTTTGCACGTTTCAAAGCTACTACACGCAGGAAATTCGCGATAGTCAAATTGTAGTCTTACGGGGTGTGTTACCGTTAAATTATTACATTTGCGACTGTGTTACTTGCGGATAAGGTGCTGTTTGCATCGCCCGCGGCGCGGAAGGGTCGTCGAGAACCGGCGGGTACTCGCATGAGGACTGCAAAAGAAAAATGTACCTTTAACGACGACGTGAGGATTCTGGAAGTCGAGAGAAGAAAATAAGCCGTAACAGGATGTCATTCAGGATAATGCCTCTTTCGTTTCATTTTTTTTCGGGAGGTTGAGGAAACATTAGAACCCGTACCGTCAAAGTACATTTCGATTATAATTTCGTTAAAGATTAAAGGAAATGAGCGAGGCGCAGCAACGAATTTACAAAGAACTGAACATAGGTGCTATATTTTGTGGTTGTGTGCCCTAGACTTCCTTCATGCATATAGCTGTTAGCGTAGTCACAAAGGCAAAGCGCGACGCAAGCTTCAAAGCTGATATATTCCACCCATTAAGCTCGTGACTTGCGCAAACTTCGACAAGCGATCACCGGCTAGACCAGCCCACAAACAAACTATACATACAAAAACTCGTCCACACAGGTAGAAAAAACTAGTGTACGAGCCGATTGCATGTGTGAAACACAATTCTACTTATAACCGACCCTCCGTCAGTTACTTGTAGGTAAGTAGCTATCGCGACTCCTTTGTTCTAGCAGCTGATTGGAGCCGGGGCCGGAAATGCGTGTCACCTCTCCCCCTCATTGGTCCGTTTCATTTTCTTAGCGCGAGAGAGACGCAGCTACATAGTGTGTAGATGCTAGATACCGATCTCTGTGTGCAAACGGTAGGTAGGTGTCACAAGTTAGTTGTTTTGCTCGTTCACTATGTTTGTGCGCTCCTCGCCTCGCCTAGATAAACTATTTGGGAGTTCGCTGAGGACTTCGTAAATTGTTTTGCTACGACTTGCTCGTTCGGAATTTCGATTTTATCAATTACATTGGTCGGTTTGGCTAAGTTGGAGAAAGAATCATAGCAATATCTGCCTGCTTACTTACTGTTGCCACAGATATACTATATTGTATCTACATTTATTTTGCATATTGGTATAAAGTGGCTTTGAACCTAAACGACACTTTACATTAGTAAAACGTGACAATATATGAAACAAATAATACTGTGTTGCATTTTTTGTGTTACAATTAATTTTGTTACGCAAAATTACCGTTATTACCCAATTTTTGTTGCAAAGTTGAGCATGTGTACAGTCACCTGCACTAATATATACATTTCAGAATTATCAACACAGGAACATATAAGTGCCTATACCTGTGCCTGGACTGTATCTATTATTTCCCATATTTCTTGAAAATTCATAAGTTTTTGAAGTGAAAACTTCTACCGACCGCGATGACCGATTTTTGGTAGAGACAAACTTGTGGGTCACCAACATGCAAATGTGACGTGTTGCGCCAGACTGGCGGCCGCGCGGGGTAGAGCAGATTTATTTTAGTTGTTCTAATATTTTTATTTTCACAGATTTATAGTTAAAAGTTTTTCACAAATTTACTTCTCTCAAAATAAATGTTCGTTGGCTTAAAATATTAAAATCACGGTGACATCAATTGTGACAACTTACATTACTCAATTTCTTGATGAGAACTTGACAAAAAAGCATTGTAATTACGTGTTTATAAATATCCTTTTTTCATAGATTATATTGAAATAATCAAGGATAATTTGCGTATACACGGCTCTATGTAAAATAAAAGTTTAATATTTCCACTTCGGTCTGCAGTAACCATGACCGCCTATACCTTATGATGTATTTCACTTTTATCATTTCAGTAGCAAAATATTGAAAACAACTTTGATTTGTTTGCTGAAGCTGGCCGGTGGCGGCGGAAGCGACAGGCTAATCGCGACCTTATCGTGCGCCTGTCACGAACAGCATTCAACTCCACTAGGATGCTGTTTATGCAACCTGTGGACCTCTGTAGGGCAATAACAGATACATATCCATACTGAGATCAAATATTGGTATGGTTATCATTAAAACTTAAAACAGCTAGCTACCACCATATTACATAATTATGTCGTGTAGCAAGAATTTTTAAACTGTTGTGTTCCGGCATTTTAGAGGTAACATAGCCAGCTTCTCAGTTCGTTGAGGATTCCGGGATAAGTGCGCTTCCATCTTCGGCCTTATCATAACTTGAAAATCTGGTGAGATGAAGGCCAAGCATATCCCCGACGTACAATAAAACAAAAAAAAAACTCTCACGATCAAATTCTAATGTCAACGCGGACGAAGGTGCGCCAATGTCGTTCTATATTCTAAATTCAAAATAGAACATCGATAGGTAAAGTACGTAACCACAGAGAGTGACAGGCAGCGGGCGACTAATCGCACTCCATCACCCGTCACACACAGACGTGTGCGGCACGTGCCTGACAATGCGCCGGCTACTTACCACACCGATTAGCCTTGCCCTAATCAACCGTTTGGACTCACGGACAAAATATCAGAGGTACTACGGTCCCTCTAACTCAGCCTATATGTTGTAAAAGACGACTAAAAGATATCACCAGGCGAAGACTGGTGCCTCCAACTTTACTGCAATCACTAATCTGCCTGCCAAATGTGGTGATTATGGCAAAACCCTTCGGCTTTGGAGGACGATCTGTCCAGCTGTGGACACTAATGGACTATTCAACAAGCCTCATAGCTCCGTTGATAGTAACTCTGCCTTCTGCGCTGTAGGCTGTGTGTTCGATTCCCTCCCAGGACAAGCATTTGTCTGATGAATATAGATGTTTGTTCTGTGTTTGGGTGTTGTATCATTTATAGTATATGTATATATTTGCAAAATAAAAGATATTTATATCTGTAATCTAGTTCCCATCTTATAAGCTTTGCTTAGTTTAGGGCTAGATGGCGCTGTGTGAAATTAGTGTCCTGTAATATTTATTTATTTATGCTTATATTTGCTTGGTGCCGTCTCTAAGAAGAGAGTGAATAGGGACCTTCTTGGCTTGCGTACGTAGACCTCATCCTCATTATGGCCTTCATCAACTATTTTATATTTTTTTATATTATGTATGGTCAAGCTTTCGAGCACCTCCTTTCATTTCATTTTTCATTTATTAACCGCCTCTGTGGTCTAGTGGTTAAACTCACCGATTTCAGATTTAGAGGTCCCGGGTTCGATCCCCATGGGGAGTACAATATATTGTGCTTGGTTTGGTTGGTGGTAGGACTTTATTTAAGACCGCCTGGCTAGCTACCACCATCTTACCTAAATCTGTCGCCATAATAACAATTTTAAAAATTGTTGTGTTCCGGCATTCAGAAGTAAGATAGCCAGTTCCTCAGTTTGTTGAGGACTCCTGGTGAAGTGCTCCTCCACCTTCGGCCTTATCTCAACTTCTCTCTTCTCCTCCATTTCCCCCCTTATTCTCACACCGACCATAAACCGCGATCGTGAAAAAATCTAGAAACATGTGTGCCAATTTTCATCAAAATCGGTTGAAAAATGCGACCTGTAGACGAGAACAAACCGATCGACCGACAGCGGACAAAAGCATTTTTGGCCAATCTCGAAAACAGCCACTTCGCTCGCTTGCTCAATAAGTACCTACTTGATTTTAGACTCTCCTGGAATTTGCCAATTGAACTTGTTTTGAACAGAATTGGAAATTTATGTGCACTATTAAAACACTGCGACATGTAACAACACACTCTTTCAATAAAAAAAAGAATTTTCCAAATCGGTCCAGGCGTCTTCGAGTAATTGGGGAACATAGGTACATAAAAAAAAACAACGAATTGAAAACTTCCTCCATTTTTCGAAAGTCGTTTAAAAAGGTTCAGTAGCAGTAAAATCATCATAAACAACATTTTCCAAGAGACATTACTGTAAATAATCAATCAGCTCATATTAACAAAACTAAATAAACAGTTAGGAATCTATGAGATCACTTATTTTCATTGTTAAAAATATATAATTACGTGAATAATGAATAAAAAATATGACGAAACAGAAGATTTAGTACAAAAAATGTAAATTTAGATGAATTAGTAGTGGTTTATTTAACGGTTGTACTTAAGTTTGTAGTTGAGTAAATACCCTTTCATTGTATATTCTTTTTAAATTTAGTTCATGTATGTTACTGGCAAGAGCGGAGCCCCCTAACACAAGCAAATATTTGCTTAAATGGAGGCTCCCAAATTTATTTTTGTCGTAATAAAAGGTTTGTTTTTTGCAACGTTGAAAATATATGTATATAAAAAAAAACATCATACAGGACATTTATTTCACACAGCGCTATCTAGTAATATGGGAACTTGATTACGGATAGAATACTTTAAAACATTTTTATTTCCTATCTACCTAATGGGCAGTTCGTTAACATCGAGAAATTTAGCCGTCAACTGGTATAGCAACATCGGGCCACGCGTTCTTACCGTCGATATAGTCAGTAATTAGTAGTAAGCCCTTTTAGTTAAATATTTTTTAAATACGATATTGTTTATATACGATAAGATTGAATGTAGTAATAATAATGTAGATTGTATAGTTGTATTTGAGTGTGGTCCCGGTTCTGTCGCACACCGACGAAGCACGGCAAACCAATTATATAAACAGGATCTAATTTATTCGAAATGTAGTTACATATAGCACCTGGAATAAACGTGACATCCAAATTGTAGCATATTTCACAGAACGTGTTACAAGTATTTTTAACTTTTAATGGAGTTCCTTCCTAAAAAACAACTGGTTTTGAAGGGTTGTGATTATGACGTAACCAAGTATAACAACATGACCGTAATTAGATTCCGGAAAAGTTTTTTGCATAAATTGTGAATTCGTGAATTATTTATTTGTGTAAATAATTCTTATGCAATGGTAACATTGAATTCTAAAGCACTTATTTTGAGACGGCAACACCGACGATGGATATGCTACACGCAATATATTGTTTTCAAAAGGCTTTAGTTTAAAAAACCTCAACAATAAAATGTTTTCAAAAACCTAAGTTACTTTGAGTAAAAAGATAAAACTCACACCCGCATTATTTGTATTATTAACTAAACAAGCATACAATGCAAGTTCAGTTTAAGCTACCTGTACTTTTGAAAAGGAAATAAACATCTTATCGGGCAAGTAAACATGATTCCTTGATCACGTGGTTGACATCTCACCTGTCACTAACCTCAACCTTTTTATCAGCAATCGTAAACCCATTCAAACTACCGATTGTTCAAAAACCGCCCTCAAGACAGGGTTGATAAACATGTCAAAAGATTTTTTTTTCGGGATATCGTACACCTGTTTTGTGATGCAATGAGCATTGTGCGCCTACAAGCGAGTTTATTATTGATTATCATCCTATATCGATGGATTGTACTTTTTAATCGAAGACCTCCCGTATGATGCTTCGCGACAATAGAAAGGGGTGGTCAGACAAACATCAGTTGATAGGGTAGGTCTCTATTATTCTGGTATGCTTTTAAACATTGGTTTGGTTAGTGGTAAGACTTTGTTATGGTCCCGAAATTCCCATAGAAATGTGAACTACGACCAATACAAACCAAAAACTACATTGTATGTACCTACCTACCAGCTCAGCATTAATGTTCGCTGTACACAGAGGGCGCTGTTTTACAACCTGAACCCAAAAGTTTCCCAAGACCATGTTTAGACTAAAAATAAGTTATGCTATGGTAAAAAAGTTTTATTCAGAACATCCGATATTTATCGTTTCAGAGGAAAATATATCAGCAAAATATATAATCATTTCTGTCGAACCATAACGAATATTATATCATATGACCTAACTCATTGTGGTATAAAAAAAAACTAGTGTTTGTGAATGATGAATGAATGAATAAAAATTCTTAAACTGGATTACTTAAAAATATATATATACCATGTACAGTGGGCGGTTTTATCGCTTGGAAGCTATTTTATTCTCTAAAATATTTCGTACGTACCAATGCTGAATACAAACCATAAAAAGTGTTTAATACACATAAACGGCAGCGGAAAAACATGGACGCAAAACAACGGCACTGAAAATCCAAAGTAACTTTAGTATTAAACAAGCAGGGCCTACAAAAGCGATACTCTAAAAAATGCACTGAAAAATACATTGCAAAGTTTCTGCAGAAAGTGAGGTAACGCATGCAGCGTTGCAACTAACCAACCGTACTGCTAAGGAAACGGTGCAAGTTACAGAAGCCAGCGATTATTGGGCATTTCGCCTAGTGACTCTGGCTTCAATGACAAATAAAATGGTTGATATACACAATAATCGGAATCTTGATTTCAGCCCGTCCGTTGCTAAAATTAATACTCTCCAAAGTACACAAAAATACATTTCGTAAATTACATGTTGCCTTTAATAACTCAAAAATATTTTAATTTGATTGCAACGTATACTTTCAAGGTAATCTGATAAAACGGATTCTGCAAAAAAGTTTTATCAAAGATTTTTATTTTTATTTGATTACACAATATTATGGAAATACATAATTATATTGAAAGCTCAAATAAAGTTACACGTCACGTGACTAATCTGGATTTTTCTTGGAAATTGTGTAACAAGTCTTAAACACAACAAACCACAAAAATTTGTTTCTGTTTCTCGAAGATATTTTTGCTGGTAATCGTTAACATAACCCTTAGACACTGGCTGCATTGCCACGTAGAACCAGGCCTTGGGTCACATGTCGGCTCAACCAAAACTCATACGTATTACAAAAACATATGAATTGTATTATATTTTGAATGTTATCTTGTTCCCATATTACAAGCTATGCTGAGTTGGTGCTAGGAGGCGCTGTTTTTTTTTTATTGTACTACGGGTACTTGGCCTTCATCGCACCTGGTTACAAGTTGAGATAAGGCCGAAGGTGGAGACGCTCTTCACCCGGAATCCTCAACTAACTGACTAACGGGCTATCTTACCTCTTAATGCCGGAACACAACAATTATTTACAACAAAAATTTTAGAATTGTAATTACGGCGACAGAATTAGGTAAGATGGTGGTAGCTAGCCAGGCGGACAAAGTCCTACCACCAACCAAGCCAAGCACAATATATTGTACTCCCATGGGGATCGAACCCGGGACCTCTGGATCTGAAATCGGTGTGTTGAACCACTAGACCACAGAGGCGGTTATAATTGATGCTCCTGAATGTTTTATTATCTGTATCGCAGATCGTTCATCGCTTACTCCACCCGAGCTGTGAATGGCTGGTGTCGGCAAGGCGAGCGCCTACCGTTGCATATTTATGAAGCGCCTCAAACACTATAAATAGTTGATACAGAGCCCGACCTCGCTTGTAATGGAAAATACAACTATACGGTCGCAGTAGTTTGTAATGAATGCCGAATATGATGACTTGGAATAAGCTTGAAAATATCAACATTCTAAAACAAATATAGCTACGAATATACAAATATACAAATAAATGTAAACCTATACATCTCCGAGACTGCAGCATTCATTGCAGTTTGAATTCATGTTAGTTTTTTTACAGGATATAACAGGACATTAATTTTACACAGCGCCATCTAGCCCCAAACTAAGCATAGCTTGTAATATGGGAACTAAATTACGGAATTACTTAAATACTTTTTGTAAATACATAAGTACTATATGATACAACACCCAAACACAGAACAAACATCTATATTCATCACACACATATTTGTCCTGGGTGGGAATCGAACCCACAACCTAGAGCGCAGAAGGCAGAGTCATATGTAATGTCGATTTGCAATCGTCCCGATTACGAAAGAATTCGGATAATTCTTTGTTCTGCTTTCATTTACAAAGTTGACTTGCCGCGTTTGTCTGGTAGTTATACCGGAAGATATAGCTAGATAGACTCGTACATAGCTTTGCAAGCTACTTTCTCGGTCTACCTGATGCTCATAGCATAAGCGCCCGCTTTCACAACCTAAAGTTTAATTTATCACCTCTGCTTAAGGTTCTTTTTCAATTCAGTACAAGATCAATGATATGACCTTTCGACGTACATGATCCACTATTAGCCTCGTATATGTAAGTGTTGTGGGAACGAGGTTTGAATACAATATAGGCGTTGTAGTCAGCCTTAAAAAATTAAAGCCGACGTCACTTATGAATTCTAAGTTAAGATTTGTTTGGGAACGTTCGTCGCAACGTGACAACGACTTAAAACTTACCCTTGTAACGTTTAAAGCGCTTTTTTTGCTTATACGTGCTTTTGAACATCCTTTCGATACAGCGAACTAATGAATCTTTTCAACACCTTCAATTTGCTCACACAGCCAAACGCCTTTGACACAGCAGGTATACCGTTACTACCTTTGATCAGGTTAGTTCAAATCATTAAAGATTTTTAGAGTAGCAGTTCAATACGAGCCAAAATATACGTGTACAGCGGATGGTCGGTAGAACAATTTCGAGCCGCGGGATAAGTGTGTTGGTACATACCTGTGCGTTGTAGCGAGCTGGCTATTTTCTGCGGATTGCCGACATTGTGAATTTTGGCATCGAATGCAGGGATAGTGCGAGCGAGCGTGGGAGGCTTGGAAATGAAAGCTCTATGGAAAGCGGCGAGTGTACATTTTCGCAGCGATGCGGTCCCGTGGTGCTGATGGACTGGGTATTGGTCGAGCGTGCTAATCTGCGTGGAGTGTCGCGTGTGATTGGGCAGACGGCGTTGTCCAATTTTCCGGTTGCGACAGTATTAGTTGGACAGACAACGGCGTCACTTAGTAGCTCTGTGCATATTTCGATAGCCTCGATACAGTGTGATTGATTTGGGCACAACGCGATGTCGATATTTCATTAGAGGGTTGTTTCAAAGCCCGTTTGCTTAGGTAACATTGTTTTTGAGCATAAACAGACACTTAAATATCGCATATTCCAAAGCTAACCCACATTGGACCGACAGATACCCTGACAGACAGACCTGTGCATGTTTTGAAATCAAGGGTTTTTCCCGCTTAATGTATAGAAAATAGGCAGTCATGGGGACTGCTGAAGTCAATTTCATTTTCAAGTTTAATCGAGTAGGTATTTTACAATGATAAAAAAATTAAAGAGTTTTGACTGCGCATATTCCATATCAACAGTAATTTATTGCACCACAATGTAGAAATAACTTCCCCTATAACTGTAAGGTTTTGGCCATAATCACCACGGTATTCAGATAAACTCACAGTTAAAGTTTTGTTTACACACAGATATTGCTGCCATTTTGTTTGACTTTATGACATCCGTAGGCTGGAGTGGTAGATTTTTAAACCACGACTTCTAAGACAACGGTTTTGAGAGCACTTCTCAAAACATCATCAACCTTTGTTTCATGTTAGTTATTATAGAATAACTTAAATAATATATTAAAATATGTTAACAACGCCTCGAACACTCAGGTGAATAAAGAAAGTCGAGTAAAAGAGTGCTTACGTAGTTAGGTGTAATTGGAGCACACTTTTATCGTTTGTTAATTACCTTGTCTAATTGAGAAATAATCTCCATCACAAACGAGACTTCACGATATCTCAGTTCGGGGCGAACTACTAGTTATATTGTTGTGTTTTGGCATTTTAGAGGTAGGATTGTCAGTTCCTCAGTTTGTTGAGGATTCCGGGTGAAGTGCGCTTCCACCTTCGACCTTATCATAACTTGAAAAATCAGGTGAGATGAAGGCCAAGCACATCACCATCGGACAATTAAAATATATATATATAAACTTCAAAAATGTGCTTCGTTTTTCTATTGATATTATTATGCAATTTTCCCACAATTTTAACAGGTATTTAACCGAACAATTCACCTAAAAACACAATCCATGTAAATGGGCAAATGGCAATTTGTATTCGCAAACAAAATCTGGTGCGGGCAAACAGCGATGCAATACAACTGCCTAATGATTGTTTACTGTGGGGGAGGCTAGTTACCCGTTAATGCAATATTAATGCAATTCATTAAACGTGCAGTTCGAGGGCCCTTCTAAATCCTACTACGGAAATTCTTAATTGATAGGAAGAGTCTCTCTGCGTTTAATCTATCGTCGAGTTAAGACGCGTGATACAAGGATTATTAGTCTATGCTTGTTTGATCTGTGTGCAAATATGGTAGGAAAATTTATGTGTATAATTATGTAACTAAAAAAAAATAAAAATAAAAAAATTGCAGGACAATAATTTTACAGTGCCAAACTAGGTAAATCTTGTAATATTGGAACTTGATTACGGATATAATTGCATTTTTTTTGTTAATACATTTTATTTAATACTGGACACAAAAAAAAACATAATATTCATTACATAATATGATTGCCCTTGGTGGGAATTGAACCCAAAACCTACGCAGGCAGAAGGCAGAGTTTCTACCAACTGAGCCATGCAACATTTAATGCCATACCAAAGACTTCAAAATATATTTTCATTTTAATCCTTACCAATGGCCACCACAGTAAAGTCAAAGTCAAAACTCGTTTCTACATTAAGATTTTTTAGGATCATTTTGAAAAAAAAATAATTTTAACCGCCTCTGTTATCTAGTGGTTCAACCCACCGATTTCAGATCCAAAGATCCAGGGTTCGATCCCCAGAGGGAGTACAATATTGTGCTTGGTTTGGTTGGTGGGAGGACTTTGTTTAAGTCCACCTGTCTAGCTACCACCATCTTACCTAATTCTGTCGCCATAACAACCATTCTAAAATTTATTAGTGTGAACAAGTGATTAAAGCTGTAACAAATTACGCATATCTCAAAAATATTGGCTTTCTTAAACATTGTAAGAATTATTCTTGAGTGCGTGCTGTATGTACATTCCTTGCTTAGGTACAGTTTTCCCTAGTTATTGTACTAGCATCACAAAAATTAATATCGGACAAATCGAGATCGCCTCGGGGCCCCATTACACGATCAAAGTAAAAATATATGAGGCGAAGGAAACGAAACCAAACATATGCTGGGGTAAATATTTGGACTCTCCCCGCCACAGTTGGGGTAATAGTCGGCATTACGTCATATTGTTCTCGGATATTAGCTCCGGACATAGTATTTCATCAAGTAACGCAACCGCTTTTAAAACTGTTCTATTTTGGCACCACTGTTTGAATTACTTTTTCCGCATTTCTAAAGATTACTTCGACTTCCGTCAAAAGCAGTTACGTGATTCTTATTTTGTAAATTGTAACCTTTCAGTAATTACGTCGACTTTCGTCATAGAAAGGCTTGTGATGCATAATATATTTATTTGTTACCTTTCATTGCAAGTTTTTCTTTAAATGATTACAAAATGGCGTACACGGAAATAATTTTCTTGGAAATACGCGTAACCCGTATTTGTCTTGCGCATGGACGATGCGGTAACTTTTGTATTATTCGTCTGAAATAATACTTTGAGAAACATTAAATTTAGATACGGAAAACGGATATCAGCCGTTCGCTGATGGAATTTATACACGATAAATACCAAAAACATATTTCGGAGACTTTGTTGTTTTACTTATGTCATTTTGTCACAGATTATAACCGGTGAGTATATATATATATATATATATATATAGTGTGGTTTTAGTATTTACTCAGATGAGAAATGGTTTCAGGATTTGCCATCACATCTGGAAGTGACCGTGAGAATCTTTCGACGGCTTGACTCCCTGGACGGAAAAAATGACAGAAAAAATGTACTCCAATTGCTAGCCCCGGGCTTTATAATAGTGATTGAACTAACCTGTCAGTCCCATGTTAAGTGGTTTTGAGGGAACCATACACCCATTGTGTAGATAACCAGTAGCGTGTTTTCTTGATAAATGTTTGATTTGGGAGTATTTGCTAATCTACCCTTGCTATAATGCCTGGGTGTTTGCTCTAAAGTTGTGGGATTCTGTGGGATGTTTTTTTTTGGATTTCGATGATCAAATTTGAGTTCATCGAATCCGATTTCCTGTTTGTTTATTTTTCTTTCTCATTCATCTTCTGAATAAACTGGATCCTATTTTTTGATTCCAGGTTATATGTTTTTTGCAATTTCGGGATAAAATATCCATCAGGGATAAATTTGTTTAACATAATATGTTATTAATATTTTCCCGTGTGTTTGACATTGACATCCACCTAAAGGCTGGATAATTTTGATGTTTTTTTTATGTGTGTTTAAGCGGAACCTTTTTTTTATTCAAGTGTACTTTTTAACTTTTTTAGTGTATCAATCACCTCTCTCTCTCTCTGTCTCTCTCTCTCTCAAAGGTTGGCTGGTAGAAAACTCTTTAAGGGTTAAGCTCGCGTATGTTTCCCTATGTATGTTTAAATCATATTTATGTGTACAATGAAGAATTACAAGAACCTTTTTTTTTTTATGAATGAATGATTTATTTGTAAGAAAATTAAAGTACATTTTCATAAAGTTGAATATAGTTTTTATGATGAAATATTGCATCATAAAAACTATTACTGGTTTTTTTATTAAACTATTACTGGTAGAACTGGTTTTATCTAGTGTTGGCGCTCACACTCACTTATCTATAGGTAACTAAATTAACGAAGTACTTAATAAACTAACATTAAACTAAGCATTAATAATAATAAACATTAATAAATATAATCACATATTTATTAATTATTATAAAAAATCATCAAGCAAATCATCTGTCTTTATATAGGTATTATTAATATTAATATTTTATATCTGCTAATTAAAGTATGTTTTAACCATAGTTTTATAGTTTTTATTCTTAACTTTGACTGACTGAGGCAATGAGTTTAATAAGTTGGGTATGATATATTTTAAAGTTCGTCTACCGAAGAAGTTATGCGCTTTTGGTATTATAAGTATGTTTTGTGTTATCTTTCGAGTTATAATTTTGTATGTTATAGGTATTTGAAAGTCATGATTGTTGCATTGTTCTGATATTAAGTTTAGTTTCTTTTTTTCTTGGATAGGTAGTGTTTTAGTGTACTGAAAGAGAATTGATACGTTGTCATAGTATTGTTGTTTTATTTTTTTAGGTACAATTAATTTTAAAAGCCTGATTTGTAAATAACATATTTTGACTATATAAGTTTTAAAAGTTCGACCGCAGCTTGTAATGCCATAGGAAATAATTAATTCGGCTAGGGTATATGTAAAATTGAAAAAAAAAAAATTGTTAAGATTGCTCGCAGCTTATTACAAACTGAGTCTACGTGGTAGCTCCAACAGAACCGGTTATCAACTATGAGACCCAGGTATGTGTGATGTACTGGCTCGATTGAATCACAGGCACAACGGTTAGATGTGGTGTCTGTATGCAGACAGCTATCTATGACTATGAGCTAGAGATGAGTTCTTTGGTTTAAGGAAACTTGAACGTGTATTATTTTGGTTTTACTCGCGTTCAAAACAAGACCTGCGTCGTGTGACCATTTGCAGAGTTGTGTCAAATCCTCTTGCATCAATTTGGCTGCCGTAGATAGGTCTTTGCTGGCGACCATCAAGCAAGTATCGTCTGCGTATTGATAAATGGAGCAGTGATTGACCATGCTCCATATCATTCACATAAGTCATGTAGTGAAGTGGCTCGAGGACCGATCCTTGAGCTGTGCCCTAGGTGGCGTTCACAGCATCGCTTAACTGATCTCCTACCTTAACTGAGTACTTCCGGTCTTGGAGATAACTTTAACACCATTCTAGAATCGGTCCTCGAATACCTGAGTTCTCTAGTTTAGTTGTAAGTGTATTGCCTTATAATCAAATGCTTTAATAAAATCAATAAATTAAAGTAAGACATTATTTTTATTATCAAGACAGTTATCTACCTCGTCTTAAACTTAGATAATAAGTAGATTACTGTGAAGTAGATTTGTTCGGTTGGAAACCATACTGAGCATTTGACAGCATGTCGTCTTATTGGTAAAAATCTTGAATTTGACTACACACTAATTTTTCAGTTACCTTATCTATTCCACCTGTACAGTGTAACGTTACTGTTTTTATAAGAGAAACAGTAAGAACAATAATAAGAAATACTAAAGGACCTATCCTACTAGAGGTGTTAAAGAGGTAAAAATAAGAATTATGAAAGTAAAAGAAAATAAAAGTATATTAACAGGTGTAATATACAACAGGTGGAATTGTGATCGGCCTATAGTTACCGTAGTCGCTGTGACTACCTTATATATTGGCCTTACAATGCCTGTCTTCAAGTCAAGTGGAATGACTTTTGCTGATACTTGCAATTAAGTCTTACTATAACCTGCCGAAACTGGTCACAAATACTTTTGATATCAACGCATGTAATTCCATCAATTTCCGGTGACTTACTTGTATTCAATTTTTTTTTATTTTAAATACGCTTGCATCAGTTGCTTTTTTAGTAGGAAACATGTATTCTGACTCACATAAAAGAGGTTTTGTACACTTTGAGATTATATTTCTTGCACTATTAAAAAAATCTGTTGCAAAATTATCAGCTATTGAGCTTAGATTCACTATTGGATCTGGTAGGTGGCACTGGGATAGCGGGATTTAAGATCCACTATTTTAATATAATTGTAGAATAATTTATGTAAGTACTACGGCAATTTTTAAGGTTTTTTTAAAAACGTTTATATAATTTATATAAACGATATATATTAGATTAGTTAAGTATAAGCTTTACTAATTGAGGTTAAAACCGCCTCTGTGGTTTAGTGGTACGCCTGCCGGTGTCAAATCAGAGGTACCGGATTCGATCCCCAGGGAAAGTACATATTGTGCTTCGCTTGGTTGGTGGTAGGACTTATTTTGAGTCAGTGGGGCTAGCCTAATTAGGGCTGTTACCTAATTCTGTCGCCATAACAATAATTCTTAAATTGCTGTCTTATTTTATTTGTGTATAATATGGTATGTTTCCACGACTGCATTGTTCTTCAAAAAATTTATGCATATTTTAATATTCTTCCTATATATTTGTATTTATTTGTCATAATAAGTAATGTTTGAGCTAGAATCGTACTGATTTTAATATTAGTTAAATTTATTGGTTGATAGTTATATTCGTCATCTCTAGTACAGAATCAGGCAGTTTCCTTTCATCAAAGCCATTCACCGGCCAGGACAAAGCATTCAAGCTAAGATCAATGTCTGGCACTATTAGGTACAGGGGAGCCGTCATAATCACGAATGTAACATATCTAAGCTATGTTCTAGGCTATTATGTCCTTTATGTGGGACGTGGGTACTCATGTAGTTTAATTAGCGTGAAGCGATTAATTAATAGGTAATGCCTGGCTGCGGCGATTTGGTAGTTATAGAATATATGGCACGCCTAGGAACAGCTATAATGATTGAATGATTGAGTATTTTGTCACTGTACGATGGGGAGGTTCTTGGCCTTCATCTCACCTGATTTTCAAGTTACGATAGGCCGAAGGTTGAAGCGCACTTCGACCGGAATCCACAATAAACTGAGGAACTGGCTCTTCTTGAGGAATCTTATCTTACCGCCGGAACACAACAATTCAAGAATTGTTGTTACGGCGACAGAATTATTTAAGATGGTAGTCTAGCCAGGCGGGCTTAAACAAGGTACTACCACCAACCAAACCAAGCACGATATTGTACCCCCCTGGGGATCGAACCTCTGGATCTGACATCGGTAGGCTAACCACTAGACCACAGTGGGGTTAAAATAATGAGAACTAATATTTTTTAGAGCTAGTGACAACTTCAAGCATTATGCACTGTGATTTGAACCTGAGCTAATGCAACAGCACAAAGACTGCTGAGCAGATAATTCTTCATAGTGTACCTAGATGGATAGCGAAGTTAAGGTAGCTTCAAATAACTACTTAATGACTAAGTATCATGAATGAATGGATTATTTATATAGATATGTTTATTGTGTTTTGTTTATTTTCATATTTTATCAAGCCTCACAGCTCATTTGGTAGTAGCTCTGCCTGTCCTAAGTGGGAACTTAGGACAAACATTTTTATGATGAATACAGATGTTTGTTCGGTGTGGGTATTGTATTGTATGATAAGTTTTATTTTTATTTTTATTTTTATTGTACAACGGGTGTGTTGTGCGCTTGGCATTCATCTCACTTGGTAATAAGTTGAGATAAGGCCGAAGGTGGAGGCGCACTTCACCCGGAACCGAAAAGTACCTATGTAATTGAAAAAAAGTATATTTAAGTATTATATCTGTAATTCATGAGTACTAGTCATGCTACAAGCTTTGCTTAGTTTGGGAATAGATAGCGCTGTGTGAAATGAATGTCCTTTAATATTTATGTATGTATTACAAAGGATTCTCCAATGTAGGGCATGATCATGAGATGTTATTATTTCAAAGCAAGAAAGTAAAAATGTCACATCAACCCAACTAGATAGTGCCTTGCCAAAAGTGGAGGGTTCTGCCATTATCACCATGCTTGGTGGAGTAGTGATAGCTGTGAAAAAAAAACTACAAAGGGATCTCAGCAAGTGAAAGTCTGTAGTGAGATCACTTAGTCACTAACAATTCTTAAAAAAATATTGTGCGGCATTTATAGGTACGATAGCCAGTTCCTCAGTATGTTGAGGATTCCGGTTGAAGTGCGCCTCCATCTCCTTCGGCCTTATATCAACTTGTAACTAGGTGAGATGAAGGCCAAACGCATTCCCGTCGTACAATAAAAAAAAAACATCTTTCGCACCAAATAAACTTTGATTACTCCTCAAATGTTTACCTCTCGTTTACCAATTGTTATTATAACGTAACAATAGTTATAACTAAATTCACTGTGTGTAAACCGAAACGCACAGTGCATAATTGCACACAATTATGCACTGTGTTTTTGAGTTTTATCAAACGAATTTCAACTTTGATGAACTCCATATAGTTTTGCAAACGCCAATGACCTCTGAACCGCGTCAGCCTAACCCCAGCCGCATTCATAGCCTTCATTGTTCCCAACCACCATGTAAACTCTTTGCTCCATGCAAGGGCGTCGCTAATTCACCAGAGACACCCAAACAAACGCTTTTGTCAGATTCACCTGTTGGTTCAATAGGTCAATGTTAGCACACAAGGAGTTAGAAACAGACTTTTGTGGTAGATCTATTGTACCCGGACAATGGATATGCGCGACTCGATACGGATGCGACTTGCGTCTCGATTGAAATTGAGAGTTACGGACGCACGTACATGTTTTGTTGCTGTTTGTGAAAAGCGCATGCTTTGTATTTCATTTATTTTGGTAAAACAAATAAATAAATAAACATTACAGAACATTAATTTCACACAACGCCAAGTAACCCCAAACTAAGCATAGCTTGTAATATGGGAACTAGATTACAGATAGAATACGTAAATACTTTTTTACTTTTTGTAAATACATACGTAGATACTATATATGATACAACACCCAAACACAGAACAAACATCTATATTAATCACACAAATGTTTGTCCTGGGTGGGAATCGAACCCACAATCTAGAGCGCAGAAGGCAGAGTACCAACTCTGAGCTATAAGGCTTGTTATGTATACTTATTAGATACTTACTGTTTTTTTTTGTTTTTCTTGTACGACGGGGATATGCTTGGCCGTCATCTCACCTGATTTTCAGGGTATGATAAGGCCGAAGGTTGAAACGGACTTCTGCCGGAATTCTCAACAGTCTGAGGAACTGGCTATCTTACACAACAACTTTTGAATTGTTGTTATGGCGACAGAATTAGGTAAGATGGTGGTAGCTAGCCAGGCGAACTTTCAAAAATCCAACCACCAACCAAACCAAGCACAATATTGTACTCCCCTGGGGATCGAACCCGGGACCCCTGGATCTGACCCGTTGATCGAACAACGAGACCAGAGAGGCGGTTGAGAACAGATTCATAATAATATGATAAAAACTGAACCCAACATCTAATAATCATGTAAAGTTTTAATGAATCTCAAAAACACTTCAATCCACCTCGAATTTCAGTGCAGCTTTCCGGAGAAGCCCGCTGTTCCGACGTTTGTACCTGTCTATTGTGAAATGAAACCGCGCCGCAGTCGTTTTGATATTTGCATCTATTTTCTTATAATTTACCTAAAACACATTTGTGTTTGCTGGACAGAGCCTCCTCCAAAGCTGGAGAGTTTTGCCATAATCACCACGCATGGTAGGCGCATTGGTGATCGCAGTAAAGTCGTATGTTATTGACTCGGAAGTCATAATGCATCAAAATACTTGTAGCAACCTCATCTTCTGTTCCAGAGCTCTTAACGGACCTACCTACTGTCATACATATACATAAAATATTCATTTTATGATATACCTATTAACTATACCTATGTACAAAGGAAGCAGTCGGATTAAGTATGGACCGTTACAGGCCAATAGGTAACTCAAATGTTCAAGACCAGTACCAGACGGTAGCGTGCCCAAGACACTGCATTGCTACGCTGCTATGCTAACTCGCTGGCCTAAATAAGAGCCAGCCAAGTCACGTGTCGACTCAATCAAAAGCCTCACATTATTTTTGGCTCCCCACAAACCCAAGGTCTCGACTCTTTCTTAATTGTATTTGCTTTAATATGGACTGAACTGGGTATCAGACTGACACTAGATAGCGTTGCTTTTATTTTTAACAAATAAGCGCGTCTGATCCGGATATTGTTCATATCCTTGGCAGACGATCAATAGCGCCATTTTAATCTCGTGCTAAACAGATACCTTTCGCAAATGGCTTGATATATTTGGTCAATGACCAAGACCGTTTAGTCAATCCCTCCGACCCAGTAGGTACCTACGTTGGTTCGGCAGCAGAAAATAAACGCATCCGTTGCGGGCTAAATAGGTAATGCTGCTCGTTATTATCACAATAATGCACAAAACGCGAATGAAAAATATTTCGCGAAACGTTCTCGAGCCCAGATCTCGCATACGCCGGGTCGGCCGAACTTGCATCCCATTCAACTTTCAGCTTTCAGAGCTATCACGTAGCTCGATTTATATGAAAATTGTCTTTGTGGACATTATTTCTAGACAATGTATAGCATGTAGATTTTATTGTTTCATCATCATGATATGATCGCCCATTGTACTGTTATCTTTTGTTCTATGTAATGCTTTCGGTGTACTATATTGAATTTTCATTCATTCCTTCGCTCATTAATTTGTTCCTTCTTTCATTCATTCGTTAATTAATTTGTTTATTTCTTCATTCATTCATTCATTCATTCATTCATCATCAACCTATCGCAGTCCACTGCTGGTGGACAATCACAATCACGGAATTTTACAATTTTGTGTTTATTTTATTTTATCATGAATACGATGCTCTTTAAGTTGCGAGACTTAATGATGATTGAAAGTATTATCGTGAGGAAACCGGGATGTCCCTAGGACCAAAACTCAGAACGGCATCAGTCACTGGCTAGTATTCTGCTAAGCGGCATACTACTATTGAATAGTAGGTACTATGTACCCTTTGAACCGTGGGCATGTGCTAAACGTAAGTTTGGACGTGACTCTGACTACCCCATAGAAGTTGATCCTTATAAGATCCACGCTTTGAGGCAAAGTGATCAGAGGTAAACCCTCGTAAAAGGCGTGAGGCTGTTACATATTAAAATAAATAAGAGGCAACAACTTTTGGAGCTTTTGAATGTTAAATTTGAATTATATAACTTTTAAGTTGAAATAATGATGACAAAAGTTCGGGACTCACTGAATGAAGAAAATATCTGTCGACTGACACACCAATAATTTTATTACCTAGTGTGGTATTAAATCTTGAGATTTTGTAAAGTACTAAAGAAATACTAAATAGGTATATTACATTTCATTGGAGTAGTCTTGCATTAATAGATCTTAACCCTTTGAGGAAATCAGAAGAATATTGCTTCACGCATGAACTTGTCGGCTTGACAGCCCATCAGTCCGTCCGTGATCAAACCATTCACATCGGATCAAGAATAATTATCCAATTTGTCATTTTAATGTCACATGCCATCACGTTCCCGCAGTAAGGAAAAGGAATAAAATTATTCAAATTGTTTAATCCAACTCGATCGTAAAAACTACAAGCGGAATAACTCATGCGTCTTTGCCTTTTGTGAAAAAATAAATAAAAAAGATTTGAAAAAAGAACATTAGTTCGCGCGACGGATCAGTCATCCGCGCGCTTTGGTCGATAACACGTCTCTGTGGGTACTATACATTTATTTAGTTCTCGACACGAAACTAATGATCATTTGATTCTGACCTTTGGTTGCGAGAGGAGCGCGGATTATTAGCTCAAGGGGGAATGATATTCAAGCCAATCATATTCATATAACTTTGAATCGGTTAGGAAATGTAGGCAGTAATAATCTCATTATAATGCCATGACATGTTCCAAAGCTACTCATGTACATCAATAAAATAATTACCATGTATCTGAAATTTCGGCTCTTTATCTGACGGTATATTCACGTGCAAAGTTTGCTCAGCTATATAGGTGATATTTTTCATATGGAAAATATTAGCATAACATTTTCAAAATGATATTGTTAAAAATTATAGGTAGTGGCGAATTTCAGATTTTTGAATATAATGCGTTTTGAAGTTAAACTTGACAAAAGTCAAATAACCAGTACCTTAGAGCTGTGGAACAACCATTGGGGAGAGTGAGCAATTGTGATCGGCTTATACAAAAACTCATAGTTTTTCAGGTTTTTTGTTGCTTTTTTAATAAGAAAAAGATAAAAGAGAAAGAAAAGGAATTTCCCTTACTTATTTGGTTGTTTTTGAAATTTGATTTTCTGCGATAGCTAATTATTTATAGGCTTTAACTAATTAGCTGTCGTTGAAAATAAGACTTCAATTAATAATGAATTAAATTTGACAAGCCTCACAGCTCAGTTGGTAGTAGCTCTGCCTCTTGGGCTTTAGGTTGTGGATTCGATTCCCACCCGGAACAAACATTTTTGTGATGAATATAGATATTTTTTCTGTGTTTGGGTGTTGTTTTGAACGCACAGCATGTAGTTACAAAAAAATAGTATACAAGTATTTTATCCGTAATTTAATAATCGAGCGCTGTGTGAAATTGGTATACTGAAATATTGATATATTCACAAATCGTAGTATGAACATAGAAATATACATTTTATCTGAACATCATATTATGTGTACTAGGTAATCTTGCGTTCGACGTTAAAAAGAACGACCTTTGAAGAATGACTTGACTGTTGGATATGTACATATGAACAAAAATAGACAAAGTAAGGGCTCTAGTAATATCGATACCTAGCCATGAAATACGTTTCTCGTGTGATAAATAGCGCAGGTCGCACATACTTATGTGCCGACAGTACATAGGTAACGTGCCACGGAACTCGTGCATGTTCTAATGATGCCCTCCAAGTTGTAAGCGTGAGCGGGCAATGAACAGGTAATAACAAGCCTCTGCCTGCATCGCTGTAGGTTCGATTCCCAGGACGATACGTGTGATAAGCATTGATATTTTTTCTGTGTTTGGGTGTTGTATTGCATGACGTTCGCATTTAAAATGTTCGTAGCTTCCATGTAATTCAGAGAATAAAAAATAAGAATAACGTTTAGTGTTCAAAAAGTTGTACAGCCTTAATAGGTAAACATTATAGATAGTTTGCTAATTTTGGGGCTTTAATTATGGTGCTGTGTTAAATTAATGTCCTGCTTTATTTATTTTATATACATTTAATTTCACTTTCAAAGCCTGCGTGAGCATGATTTAAAGCACGGGTTCATTTAAACATGGGTTTTACTCACGTATATTCGTTAACCGCTTCGACTGGCGAATAACGCATACGAACCACTGTTCGTCCACCGGTTCCAGAGGTTCAGTTCCAGAGGGGATCGAACCCCCGGGTTCGATCACAGTTTAAAAATGTGGAACGGAAATGTTAACTTGTCTAAAATGTAAACGGGTATACGCGTTAACCGCGTCTGTGGTCTCACTAGACCACAGAGGCGATAAACTTGTTTTGCGCGTTGTAACACTTCTCGTACTTACACTGTAACTATACTTTATTGCACACAAAAATAATATTACAAGGTTTCGTAAAATTAAAAAGTATGGCAAAGGCGAGCTTTACATCGGGATAATATAATATAAGTACCTACAAACACAATTAAACTTTCGTAGCATATATTATACATACCTATACCTCTATATACAATACATTTTTTTTTTCATTTACACCAAAAAATACACATAAATCAAAATAAAAATATCACAAAAAACCACTAAATCAGATAATAAAAAGTAGGTACGATAAATAGTTCTAAGGAAGGAATAATCAAATCAAAATCAAAATTATTTATTTATTTGGGATATTACAAAATAGGTAGGTACAATATAATGTTTAAAGGCGGGTAATCCCAGAAAGGTTAACTCATCATTAATGCAGGCTGTGAAGCCTGCGCTGGTCTTCCGTTGGGGCCTGTGAGAACCCGGTTGGACGTGCTTAGACACAATAAATTATACACATACAGAACAAAAAATGAGAAATTAATTAAAAGAAAATAGTAATAAAACATTGAATTAATAATAATAATAATGATCACAATATCATCGCAATTGTATGTAATAATGTACATATATGTACATACTTAATCTATATGAAGAGGAAGTGCCTTTAGACTTTGTTTTTTTATTTCTTGGAACACGTTTCTTGCAATGCAACTCAAGAAGCCGCAGTCTCTCGCAGCATGCACCACACACACGCATTCCTGACGAAGAATGATGCTTTCGGCTCCTCGCGCGAGTAGGTAGTGCTTTGTTCGAGTGATTAACTGCCTCGGTGCTAAGCCCTTCAGCTAATGAGTCGACAACCAGTATTAATCATTGTGACGAACGGACGGTCCGTGGGTGGTTGCTAGGTAAAGAGGTCGGTATGATCAATCACTAGTACCCTGATTTTTTATCATTGTCCAACGGTATTTTGCGTGACGGTACGGGTTTTTTTCACACAGCGCCATCTAGAAGCGCACCAAACTAAGCACAGCTTTTAATATGGGATCTAGATTACGGATACAATACTTCAAAAAAAATCATGTGAATACATACTTATCATAAAAGGTTTACCCCACTGGTACCAGTAACTAAGCCGCTGACGACCCCGACTTTTCGGATGTTTTATCTCGACGATTCGGTTGTACCAGTCTAAGAATCTAAGAATAGTAGCGCCCTTTGTGAAAGGCCTCGCTCAGCATAGCTGTGTTCCGGTTTGAAGGGTATGGTAGCCGGTGAAATTACGGGCACGCGAGGCTCAACACCGTTGACGGGCACAATGCAGTGCCGTGAAGGCTATGTTATTTGTGCATGTGACCTACGCATTAAGGCATTGTTATAGGCAACAGATGTACTTAACATCAGGTGGGCTACTTGGTTGTCCGGACTCCAAAATTGGAAACCTCATAAAGAGATTTTAATGTGATGTACACCCCACTCTCTAAGGTTGCTAAGCAGCTACGGACACCGAAGGATGTTATGCCCATGCAAGTACGTGGTGTGTATAAGATCGATTGTAGTGGTCATCCTTATATAGGACAAGCGTACTTTAGCTAAAAGAGTGAAGGAACACATAGCCGCTGTGAAGAATCGCCTGGTCAACAAGTCAGCAATCGAGGAGTACTTAGTAGACTCAGGTATGTAAATCACATCATCATATCAGCCCATACACGTTCACAGCTGAACATAGGCCTCCCCCAATCGACGCCACAAAAAGCGATCCTGAACCTCCTTTATCCATCGACTCCCTGAGACCGCCACAATGTCGTCGGTGCATCGAGTGGGTGGTCTTCCTACACGCCGTTTTTGCGTTTAATCGCAGTCGCCAAACCAGAATCTTTATTTCCCAGCTGTTATCGGTTCTGCGAGCTGGGCACTGCCACTTCAGCTTGCTAATTCTGAGGGCTATGTCAGTGACTTTGGTTCTTCTACGGATACACATTTCTGATTTTAACACGTGGTAAAACTCCAAGCATAGCTCTCTCCATAGCTCGCTGTGCGACTTTGAACTTATTTACGAGGCCTACAGTTAGCGACCACGACTCAGATCCATGGCTCATTACTGGCAACACACACTGATTGAAGACTTTCATTTCGTTTTTTTTCTGATTAAAATCAAGATCATTTATTTGCTAAGCCATCAGTACATTATGATGGTATCTATTTTAATAGTGGGTAAGTGTGTCACAACATGCTTTACCGATATCGTCGGTGTACAAATTGCGAGATGTATAAGTCATTCAAATATTATCAGAATCAAATAAGCTTTGAAGATGTCAATATTAATCATTATACAAAACAAACTAAAATGTATCATATATAGAATTCATTAATTGTATTTTAGCACTTTTCGATTAGGATAATTTTTTACTTAAGTTTTAATAAATTTAAACCTAGTTCCTTGTATTTAATTGTTAATTATATATAAAAAGTGAAGTCTGCATGGCTCCTAACCATGCAGACTTCACTTTTATTCAACAATTCTATCTTTGCGGGATGTAAACATAATCTATCCTCGCGTCTGTTTCTATTTACGAGACAGATAACGTAGAAATAAGTGCGGATTATTCCTAAAAAAACATAGGTACTTCTAATATAAATATATATATTGACGCAGGTGTCAATGTTGTACTTTAAAAATAATAGTCTGCAGCCGTCAGTTATTTGTTTTTTAAACATAGCTCATATAGACAGCGCTTTTGCGTTTTAATAATATTTTATTTTTCTGTAGAGTTGTCCCAGAAAATGATTCCATGTCGTAGGACTGATTCTATATTCCCATAATACGCTGTATGCAGGACGTCTACGTTCACAGTTACTGATAATTTATAAAACAAAGGTCGAGCTGCTAATTCTCTTGTTTATGTATAATAGACATGATCTGAATCAAAGTTCACAGTCAAAGTCAAATATTTTTATTCAGTGTGATATTTTAAGGATCACATTGAAACGTCAAATCTACCGCCTATTCGGAATCGAGACTAGCACACACGGAGAAAGGCAAGAAACTCAGGCTAGTAGTTTTTTTATGATCCATTACAATAGCTTATAATTATCTAATACTAATTACGATTTAGTCACTGGAGTTAGTTCATTTTCTTAATGCTAGACTTTCTTGTCTTCTAGGTAATCTGAAATTTTTAAGCTTTCCTGGAAAGATGTATTTTTACAAAATTTATGAATTTATTATTTGATAAGCTTTACATCACTTGGTAATCTATTAGAAAAGCGTACAGTTTGCCCTATGAATGATTTACTTTATGGAGCCTTGGTTTGGGAACAATGAGTTTATTCACTGAATAGCACTGCATAACCCAAAAGTGTTTACCAATGAGCGGCATTACTACAAGAAGATGGTTCGGGAAGAATCAGGAAGATGATGGTGATGCTTAGTTTATGGTTTTAAGGTTCTGTGTAAAATTGTGTCATGTAATATTTATTCAATATCGTAATGGTTTTCGGTCAATTAATAACTCGGTATTCAAGTAAATGAATAACTAAAACGAGAATCCACAACAAGAAAATGCCAAAGTTAAACAAATGATTAATAGTGCTTCGAATTGTGGGGGTTTGATGGCGAGTCACGCTCTAGGTACCGCGTGATACCATGACATGATGACACATTGAAATGCTATCTACAAAATTACTTGTGAAATTGCTGTGGATCAGGCACTACTGTAACTGTTCCAGACCAGTACCAGACGGAAGCGTGACCAAGACCCTGGCTGCATTGGCATGCTGAATAGCTATGCTTAATCACTGGCCTAAACAAGAGCCAGCCCTTGGGTCACGTGTCGCCTCAATCAAAAGCCCCGCAAGATTTTTAAAAAACCCGGAGGGCTGAGTTACCTATAGCCGTTTGTAAGTTGAGTTACCTATAGGCCGTTGTGTGTATGGTCCTTAGGTAATCTGACTGATTCCTTTGTACATAGTTAGTTTAATTGTAAATTTTATCTGAATCTATACAGTAGATTCAGATAAAATTTACATTATAAGCTACAACGTGGACAACGAAATCGGCTTTTGCTAGCAGTTATGGCTGAGTGATCACAACACGGGTGGTATAACGAGTAGTACTTTAAAACGCAAAGTCAACCTTCTGCTTAAGTCCGGTGCCTAAATAAATAATAAAAAATAAGTATTATAGGAAATTAATTTTACACAGTGCCATCTAGTCCCAAACTAAGCATAGCCTGTAATATTGGGACTAGATTACGGATATAATACATAAAAACTTTTCTTATCATACAAAACAACACCCAAACACAGAACAAACATGAATATTCATCACACAAATGTTTGTGCTGGGTAGGAATTGAGCCCACAACCTGCAGCGCAGAAGGCAGTTACTACCAACTGAGCTGTCAGGCTTGTTATAAAAACTCGCTCCATCATAGAACATAATAGTATACATATTTCTAGAACTTCTTGCTAATTTAATATTGGCCACTTGTGGGTACAATTTGAAGTATCTTCTTGTTGATTAATAATATTTTATCCATTTAATCAGTCATTACCTTATTTGTTGCTGACGAATCATAAGGCATACACAAGTTGTACCTATAATATAACATAATAGGTACCTATTGTATTTACCGGTGGTTCTGTAAGAATAGTAGATTTCGCGAGCCCAACCATGCAATAACCGATGCTTTTCTCTGTCACTTTTCCTTTAGACTTTTGGGAAAGTATAAGTTTTAGTGATTATACTCGCGTTCCTGGTGTCCTGGTGTCCTGGTGGCCTAGGTCCCACAAATCACACTGGTGTCGATCGTACGGATTTGTCTTGCAAAGGCGTAGAGGACTGCGTAGATTGATAAGTAAACGTCGGTTTAAATTTTCCGAAAAAAAACAATACCTAATTGTAATCCCACAGGAAACTTTTCCCCTTTTCCACCTCCACTCACCATTTTTGTTTATTTTGTTCACAACATCTTGTGTAGAATTAAATCCCAAGTGTGTCTGTCAAATTTTATTGAAATCCATTGATAAATAACGCTACAACAAACTTCCATCCTTTTCAAAAATTGCGATTAAATATTACAGGACATATTACAGGACATAATTTTTTACACAGCGCAATCTAGCCCCAAACTAAGCATAGCTTGTAATATGGGAACTAGATTACGGATACACTACTTAAATACTTTTTTTTTTTTTTTGTAAATACATACTTATATACAATACAACACCCAAACACAGAACAAACATTCAGACTCATCACACACAATGTTTGCCCTGGGTGGGAATCGAACCCACAGCCTACAGCGCAGAAGGCAGAGTTACTACCAACTGAGCTATGAGGCTTGTCAAATTGACTTAAAATTTGAATAAATCAAGGAACATGTGTGCCAATTTGCATTAAAATCGGACCTGTAGGCGAGAACAAACCGACAGGCGACAGCAAAAGGTCAAAAGCATTTTTGGGCAATCTAGAAAATGAGATGCCGATTATCATTGTTAATAGTTCAGGAGGATAATAAGGGATGCTAAGCAACTTTCTTGTTAGTACCAAATTAGATCTTTACTTTGATTTTCATTTCTATTTTCTATTTTTTATAGAATTAGTCAGCTCATGATCTCAAAATATGCACCAAAGACCGCTTTTCGTCAAAGAAAGAAGTGCTTTACTTGCTTCAGCGTGCCTACCCAAAAGGTGCATATTTACAGTTATTTTTTAATTATAATATATTTATTAACTCTTGAAGACTTCAAAAAAGATAATATGGTGCACCCTTCCAGTTTTTATAAAATATGCAAGATTTTTTTTTACTCCCATCGTAGTTTAAATGATTTTGGCCTTAAAACGCACATTAAATTGGTTACCTGTTTCTATTAACTTTAGCATCATAGTTCAATATATTTGGTAATACTCTATCAGTTTCTGTCTTGATTTATTTTTGTTAATAAGTAATTTCATAAGTTGTATTAATTGTTAGTAATTAATTCTTCGGCCTTATCTCAACTTGTTACCAGGTGAGATGAAGGCCAAGCGCTTCCTCGTCGTACAATAAAAAAAAAAAAGTAGTTCTTTGTTTATTTCCTTGTACTTAGTAACAAGATGGAACTGTATTTACACTTCTCCTCTGCAAGCAAGCAGTCTTTCTTAGCTTTTTATATGATAACACGAAGATACTTAAATGGTTATTGTGTAAGTTTATTTATAAAGTGTGTAAAACTGTTTGCTCTCCGAATACAATAAAATAAAATAAAATAAATAAATAACTCATATTATAACTAGTATGTGTTACTCTATCAAACAATTTGTATGTCCATACATATTAATTAGACATTAAAACTGTGATCACTTTGGCATAACCTTTGTTTCCATCTCGATTAATTGACTAATTTTTAACATTCCAATTTAATATCAAACACCGAAGTAAAAACTCATCCACAAAACCCAGGGCCCCATGAAATGCTCTCAAATCGAAGGCGTCGGTATTTTTCCCAGTAATTAATTAGTCGTTGGTAATGACTCCCCAGGGCGGCTAGGGCGGGCGGTAGCCGGAGTGTTCTTGAAAGCACGCGTGCCGCCCGCGACCGCTAATTGTACGCAAGTACTCATCAGAGATGCTTGCTTTTAATTTACTGCATGCAGAATGGGGAAATAATAAACTAGATTTAAGTGCATCATACAGCCGGCCGGTATTAAAGTTAGATTAAACTATAATACTAACTAGTTAGAATAAGCTCTATGGACAGATAAACTGAAAATATAGACAAGCTTGAAATAAGCTTAGTTTGGATTGTCATCACTATAGCATAACATAATTGGAATAAATAAATAATTTGATAATACAAGGATAAATAGGAGGCGACTCAAGTTCAAGAGCTCAAGATAGTAGAGATTCTTGTAAAAAGGCTCGTCTGGGGAAGTACTACCACCATAGCTATTTCGGCCGTCAAGCAGCATTGCTGTGTTCCGGTTTGAAGGATTTGGTTGTAGTGAAATTACGGGCACGCGAGGCTCAACATCGTTTTACCTCTGTTGACGGGCTCAATGCAGTGCTGCGTAGGCCATTTTCTTTGTGAATGTGACCTACGCAGTAAGGCATTGTTATTGGCAAAATAAGCACTTTACATCAGGTTGGTCTACATGCATGATCCATCTTATGGTTGTATAAAAATAAAACACTTTGTTCGTGTGTCTTAAATGTTGAATAGTAATACTTTTTCACTTACACTAAGATAGCCAGTTCCTCAGTTTGTTGAGGATTGCCGGAGAAGTGCACTTCCACCATCGCTATCATAACTCAAAAACCTTTGAAGAAGTACAGATGTACAATCGCATACCCACGGATATCAAGTCTGCAAAATCCTACCGCTTATTTAAAACTAAACTATCTAGCTATATATTGAAAGACATCTCTCTGCTTCAGTAACTCCACCATATACCGATCCACTACCTGTTTGCACATAACAGGTAGTGGATCGGTATATGGTTGATGCAACCCGATTCTAGTTCTACCGAATGACCTGGAAGCGTTTTAACCCTACTTATTTTTCTTTACTATTTCTCATATAAGTGACATAATGTAGTTGAACGGGAAATAAAGTTGCTTTGAACTGAACTGAAAATCAGATGAAATGAAGGCTGAGCAACTCACCATCGTCCAATTAAAAAAAAACAGTACAGACGAGAGAGGCAGACTTAAACCACAAAAAACTGCCACTACTTTTAGTCATGGTTTAGAGCCGTAACTATGATTGATCGGCAGTATCATCCTCTGGACAAAAAACTTCCTAATGGCTGAGTTTACAAGTCGTCACCTTGTGACGGGGATATGTGGCCGCCATCAATCCTCTATTCTCGCCGCGTCTGCGCCGTGCGATCTAATTAATTATGGTAATTAGCCCGATTGCTGCGATATACCTGAAACGTGTCCCACATGGCTTGAAAGTGATTGGAATGGCGGAGATAAATTATAGGGTTACGAACACACTGAACTTATAAGCCTATGTCTATGGACAGTTATCCTTACCATAGACATAGACATTCACATAACTTTAAAAGAAAGGTTATCATTGAAACGGTCGGCTAATTAAAGAGGTTTTGGTCAGGTCGGCTTTGATATGTTATTTTGTCAGCAAAGTGGCAAGTGTTTCTGGCGAGGATGCTAGAATGCTGATCAAACTTTATTCGCGAGTCATGTAGGTAGGTGGTGCGCGGTGTGTAGGTACGTACCTGCCTACGTACTCACGCACGCTCCTTGTGGAGGTGCTTAGATAGGCATTTTACATCGCGCATTAGGTCTTTGTTACTAGATGAGTTAGCTATTTTGTTTTGTTTTATTATTTGTATCATATTTTATATGGGAGTGATATGGTCACTGTGTGACAAAACTCCCAGGTACAATATTATTTTTAATGTTTAGGTACCTATTAATAAAGATGTTAAAATAAAAAAAAAACAAAAAAAAAAGTGTTTCTGGACTCAAAAAATCAAGCAGCTTACTGACGTACTCCGCCATAAGTTCGAATAAGTGCTGTCAAAATATTTTTAGCAGATTTTTCCTTGAACAAAAATGCATTTTTTTTCAGGCTGGTGCAGCGGCTGATTCGACCGAGGATCACAAAAGGCCCAAATATAGTGGTCTCAACAGAGCTTACCTATTTGAGCCTCTTGGGGTGGAGACCTAGGGTCCGTCGGGAGCCGGTGCCCTACTGGTTTGTAAAATCTTGCGGGGCTTTTGATTGAAGCGACACGTGACCCAAGACTGACTCTTATTTAGGCCAGTGAATTAGCATAGCTATTCAGCGTGGCAATGCAGCCAGTGTCTTGGGCACGCTTCCGTCTGGTGATGGTCTGGAACAGTTGAGTTACCTATAGGCCGTTTGTAACGGTCCTTAGGTAGTCTGACAGATCCTTTGTTTATTTTATTGAAAAAAGATGTATGTTGTATTTTATATTACAGATTTGAGTTCGCGTTGTGGGGTCAACTTATAAATATTTAAGCAAACGCACAAAATATCGGACTCTGATTCATAATCGCTTACAAAATATTGGCATTCCCCTCTTACTTCACCGTCGATTACCCGAGCAATGTATTTATTTAGGGCTCCGATGACTTCCGTGGCGGACCTTAATGTGTCCACTGAGAAATGATGTGGACAAGCGTGACATATCGACTCTGACCGGGAAGTCCATAACTGGTAATGTTCTCCTTGGACTAGCGGAGTGGGTACTTTGAATATTAAGTTCAAGTACCAAAATGTATTAAAAGTACTTATGTTATAACTATAAATTTAGTAACTAGTATTTTTTTTTCCTGGTTTACCACCAGCTCGTCTAATGTGTAAAGATAATTTTCTCCTTGGACTAGCAATAGCAGAGTGGGTAGTTTGATAATTTAGTTCAAGTACCAAAATGTAAAAAAGTACTAATATGAATAACTTTAGTGACTAGTTTAATTTTTGTTTGACCACCAACTTGTCTAATGTGTAAATATAATTTTCTCCTTGGACTAGCAGAGTGGGTACTTTGACAATTATATGTAGACAAGCCATATGTTTACAGAGCTGGGCAGACACAGGGTTAAGCTTTTAGTAGGTATTTAAAAACAAAATCGGGCTATGAAAATATTTCTGGACATCAATTTCACGCAAAGCTAGTAAAATAATTTCATTGTCTCGTTTGGCAACCAACGAGTGTAGTGTGAATATTATATAATCTTAGATTATTTTTACAAACAACCAATCAGATATTATGTGATTGGTTGCTCGAGTGATTTGTGCATAGTTTGTTTGGTAGCAGGACTATTTTGATAGGTTTAAGTCCACCTGGCTAGCTAAGTTGAATCTGTCACCATAACAACAATTTTAAATCCCTAAATTCACATTATATTACCTTTCGGGACTTGTTATGTTCTGGCATTTAGAGGTAAGATAAGAATACATTGCCTCGGACTGTAAGGGTTCTGGGTGAAGTGTGTCTCCGTCTTTGGCCTTATTATAACTAAGCTCCAGGTGAGATGAAGCTTAGCCTTCTCAGCCATCTCACCTGGAACTCGGGCCTTCGCTTAAGTTAACATCAACAACCCTAAATGGTGAGATCCCTAAGTCGACTTTTAAGACATCCATGGGCTTAGTTGGAGGCGGTCGCCCCGCCACGGCAATCTCATAAAGTTATAAAGAGTTAATCAGTTGACCCCAAAAAGCAGAGGCACGAATGAGGTCTATGATGGAATAAGCCTCGGTGTCTCTTAATTCTCTTTACGAAATGATTTGTGTTTTCTAACAGCCTCTGTGGTTAAGTGGTTCAACCCACAGATTTAAGATCTAGATGTCCCGGGTTCGATCCGCAGGGGAGTACAATATTGTGCTTGGTTTGGTTTAGGACTTTGTTTAAGTCTGCCTGGCTAGCTACCGCCGTATAATCTTACTTTGACGCCATAATAACAATTATAAAATTGTTGTGTTCTGGCATTGAGAGGTATATATATAAACCTCTCAACGCATATAGCCAGTTCCTTCGTTTGTTTAATTATTCCGGGTGAAGTGCGCCACCACTTTACGCCTAATCTTATCTTGTAAACAGGTGAGATGAAAGAAAATCGATTCGAATAAAAAAAAAATGTGTAAGTATGAAAATGTTTAAGTTTGTTAGCACTATCAGCAGAAGTCATAGAAGTCAGGTCAGCGCCGTCACGGGGCGTGCCATGGGCGTTCCGGATGCGTATTACTCGCCAGCGGTGGCCGGAAATCGGCAATATATTCAGATCGCCGCCGCCGTAGTAAATAACCGAGATAAGGAGTGTGCCTTGCGGTACACATCTCGATGATTTGTGTGCTTGTTTCAGGGTGAACGGGCATGACAACATGGCCGAACATATTACATTTAGGTGGATGTGATATTCGAGCTGATAACAGAGTCGATACTCGCAGAGTCAAGGATTTTCTGCAAGAGTTACGTTATGAGAACGTAATTTTTATTTTTTCTAGGCGTTCGTACACAAGTAGGTACTTGTGTCTTGTTCTATTTCCTTTGAAGCGAGAGATTTGTCAGGAACACGAATAGCGAAAAAGGTTTCATACGCATTAGTATTGTATCTACTGTTTTTACTTACCACAGCCCAGTTTTCGAAGCGAATTCCCAATAAACTGTTAGTTGTTTGGTTGGTGGTAGGACTTTGTTTAAGTCCGCCTGGCTAGCTACCACCATCTTACCTAATTCTGTCGCCATAGTAACAATTCTAAAATTGTTGTGTTCCGGCATTTAGTGGTAAGATAGCCAGTTCCTAAGTTTTGAAGGATTCCAGGTGAAGCGCGCCTCCACATTCGGCCTTATCTTAACTTGTAACCAGGTGAGATGAAGGCTAAGCGCTTCACCGTCGTATAGTACAAAAATAGCTGTTAAAAAAGCAAAACGTCTGTGTAGATCGTCATTCCACAAGTCTTAAGATTACAAATCTGATCCTTCTTTTAGTTTTAGCTAGAACTGAGACAAGGTTTTCTTAAATTCAATTTACATAAAACTTTACCACAAAAAACAACGTGGGATCAAACATTATCTGTCCGTATAAAAATGAGACGAAAGCATTTCAAAGAATTTCAAGTAATTCAAACTCGAATATTTCTGGAATCATTTTGATATTCACGCTTAAAAATTCAGCGAAGTTACGTGAGGCTATACACATTTTTCCATGTAACATTGATTTTAACAACACAGTAGGTATCATAGGATGTCATTAGCCGGGCTGGCGATGGGGCGACATTTATTTAACGGTTTCCGGCCATAAAAGTGATCCACTGCTTGCATTCTGCAGCGTTGCCCACTGTCCTGCATGGATCGGGAACTTTCTAGAAGTGACGTAGTAAAATACGCTGTCGGCATCTAAAATCTCTTCTAGAACCGCATTCATACAAATAAGTCAACGGTGTAAGAGTAGCTAATTGATTCAGGCGTCACTTTGCGGAAATCCTACTAGTCTTGCTGCTCACTCACTAGCCCTCTGTGGACGTGTTGTCGCTCCGAGCTCTGCGCTGCAAGTGGTATTTCCTGAGGATGCCTCGTGTAGAGGCGAAACACGTGTCGATTTGTTTTTTTCAGAGAGATTTAGCGGATTTATCACTAAATATTTGTTCTGTTTTCAGATTTTATTTTGGTGTAAGAGTAGTAGAGCCCCTTATGAAAGGGCTCGTCCGGGCAAGTAAATCATACCTATTTTAGCCCCCAAGCAGCATTGCTGTTGTTCCGGTCAAGTGTACCTGTGGTTGTTGGTGAAATTACGGGCACGCGAGGCTTAACACCTTTATGCCTCAATGCAGGCTATGTTCTTTGTGGACGTGAACTACGATTTTCAAAGGAACTCTTTTATACAAATAAGACTACTTAAAATCGGACAAGACTGTCATGCCAAATTTAATCAAGTTTTACCATAAAGTTAAACCTAAATTACCTTTCAGACTAAATAATTAAGTTAGTTAATTTCTGATATGAATTGAAACCGATTTGAAATTGTTGTTCATCATCACCAACGAGGATTCAGATTATCTCATCTAGTAACTATACCTCTATGGGGCTGCCCACAGCCCATGTCCCCACGGAAGTGATAAAGCTCTTTGGCTAAAAAAGCATTCGGACGGCGATGGCGTGGAAGCAAAGTGGAAATTTTCTCCGGAGCCCAAACTAGGGTCATCTTGCTTGTCTCTGGACACAATTTTCAGAATACATGATAGCCCTTCCGAAATTCAAAACGAATAAATAAATTATCATTTATTATCATCACAAACTAAATTTATCAGGTATATAAATACATTAAAAAAATTCAAATGTCTCTAATTTATGTGTAATAGTGTAATCCCCCATATATATCCATTACTTTCTGTCTCAAGAAGTGGAACTAACACGAAGAAATAATATTCAACTACTAACTGTAACAAGCATTTGATGATTTAGAAAGATAATGACAATATTATCATCATCAAAACTATCGAACAAACGACTTGATTTTACAAGATAAATAATCTGAAAACAGAATGACATTTAGTAACAAATCCGCTAAATTCGTTTGAAAATTTTAAAATATACTAATATAGACTTGAAATATTTCTAACGAATTTAGCGGATTTGTTACTAAATATCTTTCTGTTTAATTGGAAGGGCCAAACATAGTATATTAGCGAGAATTGAGCCAGCTCTTAGCTCCAGCATCGTCTAAAGGATTATCTTAAATGTCAAATCCAAGTTGAACAAATAAGTCATTGGAAATGAGTGCATATTTGCGCAATATTTTATTTTTATTATTTAACGAGCCTCACAGCTCAGTTGGTAGTGGCTCTGCCTTCTGCGCTGTAGGTTGTGGGTTCGATTCCCACCCAGGACAAACATTTATGTGATGAATGTAGATGTTTGTTCTGTGTTTGGGTGTTGTATTATATATGATAAGTATGTATTTACAAAAAAAAAGTATTTATGTATTCTATCCGTAATATAGTTTCCATATTACAAGCTATGCTTAGTTTGGGACTAGATGGCGCTGTGTGAAATTAATGTCCTGTAATATTCGAATTTATTATCAGAATTTCTTGTCCCTGAGTTGGATGGTCGCGGGCTTCAAGATTATCTGGAGATGATTTTAGTAGCCACTGCGGGCTACATGATGCGTATGGAACGATAAGTTTTTTATGGCTTGCCAATATGTCTGACTGATGGGTGAAGTAAATTTTGATAGGAACTGGCCTTTTGAAATTGATGAATGTATTCTTATAGCCCGTTTGATATTCGATAGGTTACAATGTTACATGGTTTAGGTATAATCTAGGATTCTTCTTTCAACATAATTATAATTTATGATACAAAAGATACAAATCACAGAAAATGGTTAATCTGAAGGAGTAAGCATGTTAAGTATATGCGCCTCTCCCTATCCTATAGTAATTTAGAGGTTACAGCGCCTGCCAGACCTACCTAGTGGTTATGGCAAATCTTCCTTAGCAGCCCTTGGGATGTTTTGGAGGATGCACATTTCATGCTGTAAATATTGGCAAACTTCGTTATTAATAAAATAAAATACAAATCATAAAAACATTAACGAAATTATTGATGAGTGCTCTCAATTTGAGAGTTCAATAGCTTTATATTAAAATCAATCAGCATGCGCCGCGGCCGAAACTCGACAAATGAGCATTGGGTAAAGGAAATGAAGCTGATTCACAGGAAATAGGACATTGATACAGTTCCCATTGTTGTCTGACGGTCACGGTCGTATCGACTATTACCGAAGTGTTTTAAATGTAAAGCTTTATCGTTGCAGCTTCTGTTGAGTAACGACCTGCGGGTCAAATATAGTAAAACTATCGTATCGACGACGCGAGTACAGACGAAAGTAACATAACTCAGAACGTTTACAGCACCTCGAAAAAGCTGTATACATAGTAGGTACTTTCTCAAATACAGTCGTTATACGCTTACGTTGCATTTCTTACGTTCAATTTAAACATTCCGATACGTTATCAAATTACCTTAATACGGAGCGTCAAACGTATCATGCTCGAGCACCCTGACCACCATGATTGCAACGCTGAAGATTGTCTGAGTACCGAATTTCGGTCCCCGTTGACTCGATGACGCCAGAACCGATTTGGAAAATTCTTTCTTAATCATAATACTTCACAGTTGGTTTTATTGTCATCAGATCAAAATCTGATGATAAATTCCTGGAGAAATCGAGGGAACTCTTCAAATATTATTAGCACACTTGAAGCGATTTGGGATTTTTTGGGTATTAACTCTAAAATATATTTGGGTTTTAAAACAGAAGTCGGAGGCGCTTTTAAGACATCCATGAGATGCCCATATTCTTCTCAGAGCAAGCCTCTGCCTAACCATAAAGTAGATGATCAGATTTATAATGTTACCACTGCACCAGTGATATCAGGACCCCGATTATTCACTATGCCTCATGCAATCGCTGCACTATGACAATATGTTTGTCGCAGAATGGCCACTGTAGGTGCCTTTTGGTATTCTAGCGGCCATACTGCGATAATACATACCATTATCATAGTAAAGCGATTGGCTTAGTAGAATCGGGGCCAGAACTCTACTCAAGCATAAACACTGACATAAGCAGGATTTGCTTGCCCGGGAGTGCCCTGTTCGAGTGGAATTCTTAACTACGATAAAATATACGACTTATCTCGCACAAGCTGAACGATATATAGATGTACCTACTCATAATTGTACACCAGAATATTAATATTATATTCAGAACAATACTTGAACTAATTGTAATGGGCGGCTCTATAAGAAATCTCTTCGATGCAACTTCTGGATGAAAGGGATGGATAATAGCAGAGGTGGTGTACTAAAGGAGAGGAGAAAGCTAAGTTTGGATAAAAATATCTAAAAAAAAAAAAAAAAAGTAACACTATAAAAACAAAACTAAATACCTTTGTTTTGTTGATCGGTATATGTTATACCTATCGGCGATAAGAAAAAGTATATAAAGTATGATTTTGTATAGATACATTTTTTTTCTACAATTGTAAAAAAACTGCATTTTTTGTCTCTTTAATTTTTATAGATTTTATGCAAGTTTTTCAGCATTTTTATCCTTTGTAGAATTCGAAAAAAATAGCACTTTCGAAAAAGGGTCCATTCTATTATGCTATTCAACAGACAATCATAATCAGATCCATGACTTACCAATTGTTTTAATTTTGATTCACCCAACCTGTAAAGGAAGAAAATAATAGATTAACAAAACATTCAGACCCACCAATTAAACAAACAGCATGCGTACAAACATATTTGCCGTCACATCACGATAGCAGCACAGCAATTCACTTACTTTAGGAAGTACAATTACTTCGGCAAAATAGTCACCTCACTAGCAGACAACCCTGATGTATTGCTAGGCATATTGCGATTATGTTTAGTACTACGGTTTGGCCTTGTTTTACAATGACTTCATTTAACATTTGTATGTGTTGATATATTTTAGAGAAGCTTTTGAAACTGCTCATTGAAATGTCATGATTTTTATAAAAAATATGGCTGATTAATTGATACTTGGCAGGTATATAACGATCAGTACTATAATCCTATTAGAAATAATACTAATTTAATGTATATGAGTGGATCAAAATTGTATAATATATATAATAATAGCATTAAGTTACATAAAATTTAAAATATAAATGAAAAATAGAACAAAATTTGGGATGGACTCAATGTGAATATATATTTTTTGTATTTCAAGTGATTGCTTGGTCACTACATTTACAAATTATATAATGACATAAAAAATCACAACCCGCGATTCGTGAACCCCAATGCTGTGAATAAGTGCAATTACTTAAAGTACAAAATAATTGAATTTGATAAAAAACGCCATTTCTCGGCAGTGATTTTGAACAATTTGAATTATTTTCAGACACTTGTGCAGTTTCACATAGTTTAGTGAATATCTACTAGATGGCGTGAGTCAGCGCTTAAGCTGAGTTGGATATGGCAGAAATATACGGAATCTGCGTCAGAACCCTCGTTGCTTAATTGGTAAGAGCGTTTCCTCAAGCCGGAACTTGAGGAAAAGATAAGGGTTGGGGTCTCGTCACGGATTGTGAATTTTTTAACATTTGTTTTTGTGATTACTTTAGTATTCAAGCCTAAGCACTCTTAAATACCAAATTATTAACGTATCTACCAGATGTGATACAAAACCATACTAAAAATTTTGATATTAGGACAAGCTACTTACCACGTACTTACCACTTTTTGCAATTAATGAAATGAATTTGAAATTATCATTAGTGTTAATTAACTAGGTACAGAGCATGGATTTTATTGTAGTGATGCGATTGCATTCTATGTTTGGGTACATATAAGTTAATTTTATCTAGCGTCTAAATCAGTTATTTTTATTGTTCATTTTATATATAAGTCAAATGTCTCCTTAAATCGGGATGCTTAAGAATAAATATTTCCTGAATTCACCAGAAATCTCGGAAATACCCAAGCATTTTTTATCAGTACAGCGAAATTCTTCAACGTCAATTTTCGCCATCAATTTTATGCCCAGCAACACCATCTTAGTGCAGCCCAGAAATTAATCAGAACACAGCGTTCCCCTATTAGAAAATGATTTACTCTGAGTCCATCGAACCCTACTTTCCCTGCAATTAGTTGTGCTCAGAACAATGTGCAGTGATTTTTAAATGATCGCCCTCGCCATCTGGCGCTTGGCGGGTCAGCGCTGTTACATCGGTAATTGCTTTGTGACCTGCTGGGTGTTGACTGGGAGGTTTTGCCAAGGTGTCGATTTACCGTAGAAATGTACATAAATAGTTTGTACCGAGTTGATCAACAAAGATTTTAAATGTCACCCACCCCATTTCATTATAGATTTTCAGCCACTCGTTAGTACTAAAAATCCACTTTGCAAATAATGGATGAAGGAGTAAAGTGGGCATAAATGTGCAAAATGATCTTTGGATCAGTGGATCTTTTCAATGGATTTTAGTGGACCGAGGGAGTCTGTTGATCTAACTGACTGACTGACTGACTTATAATAGAAGCACTGCCCAAACCTGAGGTCCCTGGTAAATGTGGTACCTGATGAAAACAACATGCTTGTTGTTTTGGCTGTAGCGTGAGATCTGTTTCATCTACTTCTTGGTATAAACATAGTAGAGTTCATACCTGCCGCCACGATCATTTGCCAATAGCCTACTAAGAAGAACAAACATAAATCTCATTTGTGGTTCTTTTTTTTTATTTTTTTTTTATTGTTCGATGTGGAGGTGCTTGGCCTTTCTCTCACCTGATTGGATGTTAAGATAAGGCTGAAGGTGGAATCGCACTTCACCTGGAATCCTCAACAAACTAAGGAACTGGCTATCTTACCTCTAAATGCCGGAACACAACAATTTAAGAACTGTTGTTAAGGCGACAGAATTAAGTTAAGTAAAGTCCTTCCACCAACCAAATCAAGCACAATATTATACTACCCTTCGGGATCGAACCCGGGACCTCTGAATCTGACACCGGGCGGACCACTAAACTAGAGGCGGTTAATAATATTCTACCCGTATCTGTGCCAGCTTATCTCAGTCAAACCCAAAAGTTACATTACAATTAAACCGAGCATCGATAGTGGCACTCCACATTAATTTCGCAGCAATTATTAATGAGCAATTCGATAATTAATTGGTGCAAAAAGAGGCGGGTATCCGGCAGAGCCGCGGCCGAATCGCGGCGGGATCGCAGTAAATCACACCGGCACAATGCCACCAGGTGGCGCCGGCGTCGCACGATAATGCCCGCGTTTAATTACGCGGAATAATTAGTGAACGGAATATTTTCCGGGCCCTAACTATCTCCGTCTTTCCGGCGATAACTAGGCGGTAATTGCGATCAACCGTTCGAGATTTAATAGGCACTCGGTGATATGACGCTATTTGTGCGATGATGTGCACGTAATCGCCGGGACAATGAATTACGTAATTAGTGCATTGGACGCCTGCTTAGGAACCGTGCAAGCGGGTTTCATTGCTATTTTACGTTCAATTATTTTTCGATCAGGTAAACGCAGTCGAATATTTTCAATTCTATTCAAAGCAAATAAATACCTCTTAGGGTCAGAAAGTTGAATTCCTTAAATGTTGAGTTTGCAAAAGGTTGAATTCGCAGCATGTTGAATTTCCAAAAAGTTGAATTCAAATACAATCAAATCTTACACACCTTTGGCAGGTCTCACAGCTCAGTTGGCAGTAACTCTGCCTTATATGCTGTAGGTTGTGGGTTCGATTCCCATCCAGTACAAACATTTGTGTAATTAATATAAGCGCTCCCCGTTGTACAGTAAAAAAAGTAGCGTAGCACTGCTACGGCGGCTAAACTCAATGTTACGCATACGACATAGCATGACACGTGACTTGTCGCGCTGCAGATCTAGGGTTATAAGGATCTTCATCGGGACTAAAAGTTGTGGAGTACTGTGTCGGTTAGAGTGGGGGATAATAAAAAAAAATCCCTGGAATACAAAAGTTTCACTGCTATGGTGTGTCTTTACGACACACCCTGTTTTTTTATTCGCAAAAACTTACTACGCGTGATGGATAAGAACATATTCTTGTTTTCATCCCATTCTAGGTAAGGCACAACATGTTCCACTTCTATCAGCTTTTCAAATGTATGTTTGATGCGATCCATCTATCTCTTTCTCTTTCAATCCACCGCCTTCCAGAACGAGAAGAGAAGTACTCCTAGCCTTCTACATTCATAATCAACATTTTCCTTGCTTCATGACTTTCGTCCCTGCGAACAAAATGACCAAAAGTAAAAAAAAATCAAGAAGGCGGCAAAGGATCAAACAGTCAAATCACAAATACCGAACAGGGGCAAATAGCGAACAGACTGAATATTTAAAACTAGAGTCAGTGGAACGGCAGAAATCATTGTTTTTATTGCGTGATCCGGTCTAATCCAGAATATTACGCACGACACGTGCTGCCTGTAATTTGCGCTTTATCGCACGTAAATAATTCGAGAATCGAGATAATCCCAATCCGGACCCTCGTAACTTTAGGCCTCCATCCGTGGCCATGACAACGTTTGATCTCAAAATCGGAGGTAAAAAATAATATAAGCGCATTTCACCTGTGACAATTCGTAGTGTAGTTAGTCAGGGACCCTCGGGCTTCGGGGTGGTTAGTTGAGCGGAAACTTTTGATATTGGCGCGAAATATTAATTTCTCGATGCCAATAAACGTCAGGGTGTACGTACCTAATGCTGGCAAATTAAACTGAGTGCCTTTAATATTCTGTTTGAAATTAAAATAGGAAACACGTTTGCTTGGAGGCGGAAATTGGCTTTTCAGATCGATCTTCATAAGTTTTGTATGTTTTAAGTCCCAGCGTCTGTTTTTCTGCTGTGTTAAGACGCTAATGTCGTCAAGAAGAGAGTTAATTGGTACCTTCTGGGTAGGTTCACTCCATCTTAGATATCATCCTTCTCTGAGCAAGTTTTGAGGCCAAGAGCCTACCCATATAAAAATATATTAAAAATAATCCCCCATTGCTCTCTCTGTGATACTGTTGGGTAGGTATATGGCCTGTTATGGTTTCCTTCAGGTTGTGATGATGATAATGATGATGATGAACATGACATCAATCGTCATGGACCGTTGTTCCGTAAACAGTTTGCGGGTATAACGTTTATTTTGAAAGAATCATGTATTCAACTCAGTAAACCACTGCTATCGCTTCTCAAATCGAACAATCAAATACATGAAGCGGGTGGCTGGTAGAGATCAAATTTAAGCGATAAGACCGCCCATAGTTCATGTGTTTAGTTAATGGTGAAAAATAAAAACATATTTTATATGTCGGATTTTTAAACTTGGATTTTACTAACGTGTACGATAGTTAACAAAGGAACTAACCTTGTTTCGGTTCTACCAGGGAAACGATATCAGATCTAGAGGTCCCGGGTTACAATATTGTGCTTGGTTTGGTTGGTGGTAGGACTTTTCTGAAGTCTGCATAGCCACCTTCTTACCTAAGTCTGTCGCCATACAACAGTTCTATTAGTTGTGTTCCGGGATTTTTAAGATAGCCAGTTCCTCAGACTGTTGAGGAATCCGAGGGAAGTACGCCTCCATCTTCAGCCTTATCATAACTTGAAAAGATGAAAAAAATATTTAGCTAGACCCTAATTAATATGTGCACCACCAATCACCTCTTTAGCCATGAAATCCTCTCCATCCAAAGGTTGTCTGGAATAAATCGCTTCTTAGCGATAAGACCGCCCATTGTACATTTATTTTCAAGTTATCCAGTTTTTATTTTTAAGGTGTGCAATAAAGTATGTTTCATTCATTAATTCATTCATTGATTCAAAGAAACGTGATTTCATCTGGAAATCACAATGATAACGATTCCTTGCGAGAACCGAAACAAGGTTGTGCTTTCATCAACCAGCTTAAATGTTTGCAAAACCCGAGTTTAAAATGTATCATCGTACTCACGCAAATCGATAAAGTATGTGTTACGGTCCCTTTTTTCATGTTTAGTATTTGGAAAAGCAATAAGTTTTCCCAAAGGTTAACGTTCGTGGACATTTACTGAATAAACATTTTCGTTTACGAGAGTAAGTCTCTTTGAAGACCACTTTGCAGATTACATTCTCTCGTCATTTCAAAGCCTTAGGTAAATCGTTTGTTAGGTAGCATTGGTTTGTCCAGGAGAAACCATCTTACCTAATTCTGTCGCCGTAATAACAAATATTTAAAAAAGTTGTTGTGTTCCAGGCATTTAGAGGTAAGATAGCCAGTTCCTCAGTTTGTTGAGGATTCTGGGTGAAGTGCGCCTGTAACCAGATGAGATGAAGGTCAAGCGCTTCCCTGTCATACAATAAAAAATAAAAATAAATTACAACCACTCAAGACATACAAGGCGACTGTGGGTAAGGTAGTTTTTTTTAACAAGCATCACAGCTCAGTTGGTAGTAGCTCTGCCTTCTGCACTGTAGGTTGTGGGTTCGATTCCCACCCAGGACATACATTTATGTGATGAATATAGATGTTGTATTGTATGATAAGTATGTATTTACAAAAAAAAAGTATCTATGTATTCTATCCGTAATCTAGTTCCCATATTACAAGCTATGCTTAGTTTGGGACTAGATGGCGCTGTGTGAAATTTGTGTTTTGCAATATTTATTTTTATTTATCGTATCGACATGTTCTTCATCTCACCCAACTTCAAATTATGATAAGGTCAAAGGTGCACTTCACCCGTATAATCCTCAATAGTTTGAGGTACAATTTGTTTAAAAGTAGCTAAACTATTCCATTTTTATTTTTATTACCAGATTTACGTTGGTATCAACATGAAAATGAAAATGAAAATAAAATAATATTTATTTAATTACTCAAAATCTAATACCTCTATACTGATAAAATAAATCTGTTAGATACAATAAAAACACAACTAACACACTTGGACATTAGCAGTCGCAGAGTAAATACTCGTAGAACGGGTATAAAACCTGCAGCAACAAACAAAAAAGTCCGCATATTTTTCCAGAAAAATATTCGCATCGAGACGGCGGAAGAAATAATAGGAACAACAATATGGGCCGTTATCAGGGTGCCGGGTCCACTCTTATTACAGCCCTCTAATTTGCTCTGGAGAAATTCCTCTTATTTTCGCGTCGCTTCCTCTAGCGGAGACGATGGCACAGAATAACAAACGTACTGCAAAACAAATGTTTCACTGTATCTGCATCTTTTAAGTTATAAAAGATGCAGATATTGTACAGTGAAAGTGCCTCCAGAGGGTTTGGTTGGTGGTAGGACCTCGATTAAGTCCGCCTAGCGAACTACCTAATCATACCTAAGTCCTTAAAACAATTCTTAAAATGGTTGTGTTCCGGCATTTAGACAAACTGAGGCACTGGCTTAGATAGCTGGTTCCTCAGTTTGTTGAGGATTCTGAATGAAGACCAAGCGCTTCCCCGTCGTAAAAAAACATCGCTTTATATTTGTTTTGAGATATAGTTCGACTACGAACAAAGAGCTCCACATGTCGATCATTTTACAAAATACTTGCTAAAGTAGACGTATACGAATATCAATGACGTCATAATGCAGTGAAAGAGGCGAAGAAAGCGGTCTACTTTCTAGCTAATTAAAAAGCACGTTGTGTGCAGGTTAGGAGCGTTTCTTGTAATTACAACACTTGACCACTGTCTTGACATAAAGCAAAACATTTTCAGAGAATAAGCTATTTAGAAAGTCAAACTAAAAATAGTGGTGTTTTTTATTATTTACTGTGTATATTTGCTGCGTCTATGCTATAACAAGCCTCACTGCTCAATCGGTGGTAGCTCTGCCATCTGAACTGTAGGTTGTGGGTTCGATTCTCACCCAGGACAAATATTTGTGTGATATATATTGATTTTTGTTCTGTGTTTGGGTGTTGTATTGTATATAAAATGATATAAGAGTACAAAAAAAAAGTATAGTTGGGCTGAGTATTATTTCCGTAATCTAGTTCTCATTGTAATATGAGCTTCACTTGGTATGAGAATTTTTTGTAATAAACTATTACTAAAATTATTGATAATATTGTTTAATTTTTAATTGAATGTATGGAAAGAGCATCCATACTAGACCCTTCGCTCGTAGTAACCTCTTTGAACAAAGTTTATATTAGGTTGCCTTATTATAGATTGTTTTTTTTAAGCCTTTCATGTCCTGTCCTGCATGCATGTATGAATGAGCAGACTAATGTCACAGGAGAATAGTGATGAGTGTGACACTAGCGGCTAATGTAGCTGTTATTATTTTATTGCTTATTTAATTATAAAATTATTTAATTAATGAATTGCGTAAGTACCCATAATTAAAAAGACCACGATCACAAAATAATTTCTTCATGAAAACACGTTTCATTAAACGCAGTTTGTTCAGTGTCTCTCGCTACCTACATGTACTTGAGTCTAAGCTCATTAGTAATTACGAGGGCTGGCGCGGACCCGTGGCTAAATATTTTCTCGAGTCGAGCCCTCGATGGCACAGTGTAGCTAAAACCTAGTTATAATTCAGTAGGAAAACTCTGCAAGGATCCATTTTTCGTAAAAATGTTTTAGAGACGTAGGAAAAGTCTGCAAGGATACTTTTTGCATTATCAAGTAATTAAAAGACAGATATTCTATTCTAGGGCATTTGACCACCATTCGAGCCATGCCCCCTAAGCACGGGGCGGGGATAACATTTTTGTCCTCTGTTTTTATCCCCATTCGAGAGCATTTTGTCTCCCGGTGGTGGATAAAAACAGAGGACAACATTTTTATCCCCTCCCGTGCTTAGGGGGCATGGCTTAATGCATAAAGTTAAATTTTAAAAATTTTAATTTTGAAAGTGTTCCAATAATTTTTAATACATAGTCATAATAAGAACTGCTGAAAAAGCAAAAAAAAATTTTCATACACTTACATACACTTTTCCAGAAAAACTAGAATAAAATGATTTTCATGCAGAACTTCTTTTTTATTATTATCGAGCACGTAAATTGAAACATGACTTTTCGATAACTCTCACGGTTTCAGACTTGGACTCAGTGGCCCTGAAAAAAAACTCACCTGTATAACTCGGAAAAGTCATCGTTTAGTAGAAAAAGTCTGCACTAGACTTAATTATAATGGACCTAGTGCAAAACTGCACACTGTGGCACCGTCGTCGCCTAGCCGCAGTAATTAAAAAGAACGGCAAGAGGGCCGTTCGCGAGAAAATCAAAAATGTATTATTGTTCACGCATATTTTCTTCGCGAAAATATTTTCGGTGGGAGAGATTAATATTTTCTGTATAACCAAATTACTTGGGAGATTTATTATTGTATCTGGTAAATGAGACGGCAATACCATTATGTGCTTTGTACCGCAAAAATTTTTTTTTTGGGTTCACTGTTTTTTTTCCAAGTTATGCTAAGGCCGAAGGAGGAAGCGTACTTCACCCGAAATTCTTAATAATCTTAGGAACTGACTTTTGTTATTATGGCGACAGAATTAGGTAAGACGGTGGTAGCTAGCCAGGCGGACTTAAACAAAGTCCTACCACCAACCAAAACAAGCACAATATTGTACTGCCCTTGGTGATCGAAACCGGGACCTCTGGATCTGACAACGGTAGGCGAACCACAAGATCTCGGAGGCGGTAAGGCAATTTCGGTCAAAGTTTATATAAGTATATGTAAATGTATGATAATGTATATAGGAAATCTTAATTTTTGTACCAGATGATAGTAGAAGAAAGTACATGTAAGGACAGAATAACAGAAGTCTCCAACATTTTGTTAATGAGGTTAGAACAACGACGCGTCAAGAGCGTCATTATCGCGCTGAGCGGTAAGCGTGGCGGGCCAGGGTTGCCGTAATACACTGTTTTCGCAAAATTAGGGCAAATCTGATCACTAAAAATCATATTTTACTAAATATGTAAATTAATCACAGGACATTAATTTCACACAGGACCGTCTAGCCCCAAACTTCACGTAGCTTGGGATATGAGAACTAGTATTTAAACTTGTCTTCAATTTTTATTACGTTTTCTTTCACAGGTCCAGAGATCTGATTCCTCTAAAATAAGGGTATAAATAGAAATTATTCAGTAATGTACTAAATGTAACTCAAAACTCGAAACAAATTTGTTGGCAGAACTTCAATGAAAACAAATTTAAATATAACAAATTTAATGAAAATATGCCATTACGAGAAATAAAACAAGCCGGTCTAGTCTCATCTTCTAGAATCTAGAAATCTTTACAATTCCATAAAATACATTGACTACTTACAGTTTACAAAAACATGGTATAGGTCACCTACAGAAAACATTTCCGACAGAGAGGGAGGTTAGAGAGAGAGGGTAAAAACCTACGAGAAACCCAATAAAAATGAACCCAATATCATTTTCGTTGACAAAACGTTTCAGATATTCGAGATTGTTTCGGGCAATTATTCTAATGAGTTGGGAACCCTAAGCCGACGCGGGCGCACCACAAAGCCAGAATTAATGACACCTCGTGAAAAGCCGAGATGAGTTATTTTCGAGAGGAAAGGCAAACGTGAAGTGCCACGTTTGTTTAACACGCGACTTTGCTGGTGCCTTTTTGTTTAAACTAACGAGGTCAATAGTTAAAACAACGAAATATAAGGACTTTAGCTTACGTTTTGCTTTGTGTGATCCTGTCTATATTTTAGCAATATGGACCCATTATTATATTTATGGACCCATTATAGTCCGCCTGGCTAGCTACCACCATCTTACCTAATTCTGTCGCCATAACAACAATTCTAAAAATGGTTGTGTTCCGGCATTTAGAGGTAAGATAGCCAGCTCCTCAGTTTGTTGAGGATTCTAGGTGAAGTGCGCTTTATCTTAACTTGTAACCAGGTGAGATGAAGGCCAAGAACTTCCCTGTCGGTAATCTATAAAATTGCTACATTATTTTGATACCAAAAAATGGGTATTTATCATCGCGAAGTTTACGAAAGACACTAGACCTAAACCAAAATAGAATTTAGACCATTATCTAGACCTATACTATACCTATGGACCTTTAATTAATAATAATAATAAATATTACAGGACATCATTTTTTGCGCAGCGCCATCTAGCTCCATCTAAGCATTGCTTGTAATCATTTGTAACGGTCCTTAGGTAACCCGACTGCTTCTGTTATTAATCGTTTAACTCGTTGGATGCTGCGGTGCAACTCCTATCAAGTTGATTATACAAATTGTTTGCTTTAATGTTTTTTGTTAGTAGTGTTGTTAAAATAATGTAGTTACATCAACAGACTTTATGAAAAAAATCTCTGCCCAACATTTACCCTCGAGTTTATTGTTTATCAATGAGTTTTCGTTCCCACAGGTCCTCATCTTCAAGACACATGACACTTGAGCTTCGAACCGACTATCTGCGCAACACATCTGAACGCTCGTATCGCAACGCATCAGTTTTCTTAAAATACAAAATATGGGCCAAGTGTGTGACGATTTCGTTACAAGGAATTCCTTGGAATGGTTTTTAAGGTTTTTTTTCAAAAAAACCCCTGTTCACCATTGCACAATGGACAGCCCCCTCAGAAGTGTCTAACCGAAGAGGAATCAGCTGCCCACATAGTCTTGAAACGCGGTAACAGCACAACGCAAGGAAGCCCTCAAGAGCCCGAGGTCATTCGTAAAGACCTCAAGAATATTCCGCGCTTCTGGTCGGAATTACGCTAACTATCTAGCCGGACATTTCTCACGCACAATGGACCACATAAGCGTCTAATTGCGGAAACGGGAGCCTAACATTTTATTTTTATACATTTCCGCCAAGGTTATCTGGAGGAAATCGCTTTTAGCGATAAGGTCACCCGTTGTACTTAAACACTGTATATCATCTAGTGTATGTTTTGTTTGATGATTTTTTTGTGTACTATAAAGCTTATTTATTTGTTGATTCATTCATACGCACGCACCCAAATTACATTTGATAGTAGACCCTAAGTCCCTAAGCCCCGCCGCCCGCGCCCCCGCGCCCGCCGCCCATACCTCGGCACCGGTCACGTTGTCCGCTCCTCGACAAAAACGTGACTACGCAGCTGCAGCGGCCAGCATCCTTGCAGCCCCTCCAACACAGGGGATAAAGCCGCGCCGTGAACTTGTTCGTAGCGCAGCATCCGCAAAGGTTCCTCGGAAGCCTTGCGATACAGAGGGCTTCGCGGAAGTAGTGAAGAAGCGGAAGCCTTCTTGTAGGAATCAGTGCGGCACTGCAGCATGCAGTGACCAGCTCTTCCGAGCAGAAGTATCCACCACGCAGATCTACGTGTCCCGAGTCCACGACGACGTGAAGACCGTAGAGGTGGTGGAATACATCAAGAAGAAAGCTGGTGGGTTTGAGAGTAGAGAAACTGGACTCTCGTCATAACGAATGGACGCTTCAGTTAATTTATGGTGAGGGCTCCTACTGCACGCATCTCGACCTTCCTGAGCCCTGACTTCTGGCCGAAAGGGGTGAAATTCCGGCGGTTCAGAGGCCGTCTGCCACACGAACCCCCGCACTGCAATACGTCGGCGACTACACGTGTAACCTAGATTAAGTTTTAATAAATATTGTATGTATTTTAGTTTTAAGGTATATATTTTATGGGTCCTAGAATTTGTATTTAACATCATTTACTATTCTTATGTTACCTGAATTAAACGTTTATTATTATTATTAAGTGGATAGAAGTACCATTATGTAATGTTTTAAAAAATACAGCATAAAAATGTTTTTTCAGTAAAATAAAAAAAAATAACAAAAATAAGGAAGATTTATTTGAATTTTTTGAACAAGTACGTTTACTTACAGTTTTTACTTAATTTATTCGTAACTAATACTATGCAGACAAGTAATACGATGAAAACGATTGAATAAAATCGTATTATATTAGGTATTTATATTTGTATCATCGTTTAAACATGCGTTTGCAATACAGTACTTCAAGTACGGAACCCTAACTGAAATTATAAAAAGTATAAGGTTGATCAGAGGTACCGATAGCTACCGCTTACGCGCCCTTTGTTCTCTTGATAATAAAAACTCAAACAATGAACGAGCAATGCTCAAACATGTCCGATAAAAAAATGTACGCTTGCGTGCTTATAATCATAAAAACATGGGTATTTAGCTACCGCATATTATGCTTTACAAAACAAATCGAGACTCCGTTTTGGTTTTACCTAGTGGAACGCTCGGAACCCTAAAATTTTAAGACAATTCCTTACAATTCTGGTTTAGGATGTGCATTTACAGCTTCAAGATGACTTTATGTATATTTCGATTTATGAGCCCTGATGGCCCCGGCAAGGAATGTAGCTGGGGCTCCCAATTTTGTAAAGGCCAGCAACCATCCTTTTTTTTATTGTACGACGGGGAAATGCTTAACCTTCATCTCACCTGGTTACAAGTTGAGATAAGGCAGAAGGAAGCGCTCTTCACCCGGAATCCTCAACAAACTGAGGAACTGGTTATTTTACCTCTAAATGTCGGATCACAACAATTTGAGAATTGTTGTTTCTTATAATTTTAAATATTTTTTTATAATTTCACTTAGGGTTCCGTACTTGAAATACTGTATTTCAAATACATGTTTAAACGATGATACAAATATAAATACCTAATTAACTGAATACACATCGACAGAATTAGGTAAGATGGTGGTAGCTAGTTAGTGGACTTGAACAAAGTCCTACCACCAAGCAACCAAACCAAGCACAATATTGTACTCCCCATGGGGATCGAACCCGGAACCTCTGGATCCAAAATAGACATACCTATATAATCATAATCGACAATAACAACAATTCTTAAATTGTTGTGTTCCGGCAGTTAGAGGTAAGATAGCCAGTTCCTCAGTTTGTTGAGGATTCCGGGTGAAGTGCTCTTCCACCTGCAGCCTTATAGCTTTAAAATCAGGTGAGATGAAGGCCAAGCATATCCCCGACGTACAATACAAAAAGTACCTAACGAACGATCGTACTTGGCTTAGCATCCGCCGGGGCAGTTGTAAAAAAATCCCAACCATGCTAGATAATTTGGGTGGATAGGAATGAGTCATTATTTAAGAGTATTCTTCCCTCCCATTTCTGTTCAGATATAAAATCATACAAAATAGGTACATTAACACGTGTATGCCCATTCTCGTTATTAAATATTAAAATCACATGAATATACCTAACATTACGGCATTACAGACGCGCACGAAAGATGTTAGACAAAATCGAGTTCGACAGACTTTATCACACATCTCTCTCGTTGTATAAATAGTACCTAAATTAATATATACGTACGAAAATAATAAGTGAAGACGCTTAGCGATGCGCCACCGGTTAATAGTGAATATGTATTTTGTTATGATTATATTTTCCCCAACTTTTATAATTCGCACCGCCAATGAACTTTGCCTGAGTCTGTTTCCCGATCAATATAGCAGTGTCTTCAAATCAAGAGTAAAGAGGTTACTTTTAGGCAAGCGTGCTCGTGCATCGTAGGTTGCATCATTTGCAACAGGCGATATAGCAGTCAAACGCAAGTTTCTACAATAAAAAAGTTAACATACCTATTAAAAAATGATTTTTATAATGTTAAATTTTATATTAAAAATAAATTGGATTGATATTCTTAGTATTATCCAGGTTTACAATCTTATCAGCTCAAGGACTTTTGGCGGAATAAGATAGAAGAAAAAAAATATAGACACATTTATTTACCCCTCATAAATTTACAAACTACATATATAGGTAAGGTATAGATATAGATAGGTAAGTAGATACAGTTAACGTACCTAATAGATATTTAATGAACACATACACAGTAACTAAACATACAAATAAATGCACCTACCTAACACACAGTTAGACAGATTAAAAATTACGCGTAACAACTATGTGTAGAGTAAAACAGTAAAAAGTACTCAGTTGTTCAAAATTATAATTACCTTACTTTCAGATTTTAATTATTGTAGGTAAGTGGTTTTTGACCGTGCTAACTAATGAATGAATACAAATACAAATACAATTAACAGTTAGATAATTCGAATGCAAATTGGACAGCGTCGTCGATTACAACTGGGCATCCATATTAATTTGTGCTAACTTGCGTCCACGCAAAAAAACTTTTCGATTCGACTGTACCGGCGCGCACCTGGGTCGCCGGGGGCTCTTATTCAAATGCAAATCAAACGTTCCATTTTTAAAATCTACCATCTCGGCACTCTTTGCTTCCGGAATGACTTATGTCCAATCGCTACCAACGTAACTCGAGCCCGCCAATATAATTTGATACCTATCTTCTTCGAGTTAAAATTGACGTCTGCTTGAAAAACCGTTGTTGATGTGCCGTTTGGGGTCTGGGTGATTTGTCGTTTGGGACCTTTTAGGGCAAATTTCGAGTACCCAGGTGTGCTCCCGATCCGGTTAAGGGAAGCGTCCTTGTTAGAGAATCTCGTATAAAATCGTTTAATGGTTTGTTTTAGATTTCATTTTTATATTCACCGGCGCAGTGTTATAAATTATTGGTTGTAAAATGTTGTAGGTTTTATTGCTAGTTTGTAATTTAATCGGCGCGTAATGGGTTAACGAGAATAAATGAATGAATGGAGGAGACCGTGGGTGGTTCAATCATATAAATGAAACATTATGTCTCTTTCCTATTAACAGGAAAATATTTGTAGGGGTCATGCTAGGCTCGTTTTGTTGCAGTAGCTTGAAATTTGTTGCATGTTTCTCGTTTTACTAGTTCTATAAAAAAATAACATTGTTTTTTAAAATATAACTCAACTTTAAATTAGGTAAGCACATAACACGTATTCAGGAAATTATACCTCAGATAGATACAGAACATAAAATCCTTTTTACATCGTGGGAATAAAAGACTACCTACTTCTCAATAGAAAATATGGATAAAACTCAAAACGACAGAAAGTCAATCATGCGTTAAAACCATTGCAGATATTCGGGTAAAACTTAATCTGCTGTCTAAATTCCCAAATTTAATTATAGATCACCCTTACAATCCATCATGGGTGCCATAAAAAGGTTACAATGGACCTCACGCAGTAGACGGCGTGGCACCGTCTTATCTGAACCATTAAATATGGCAACACAGTTCTGGATCCTACAGGTTGTTCATTTTACGTAAATGAATGAAACAATGCAATCAATGGAAATCTAAATGCCATAAGTGCGTCATACTAATTCCGTTGTTTTTAGATTTCAATTGATTCGATAGAAGAAAGAGAAAGGACTCGCGTGTATGTGTGTCTGTTACAGACTATGTTTTAGTCTACGGAATGAAATACCTATCTATTCTACTTATTCTTTTTGTTGTAGAATATTATAGGTTTCATTGCTAGTTTGAATCAGATCGGCGCGTTATCGATTGACGGTTAACGCGAATAAAACAATGAATTGTTTTATCCATTTTACCTAAAATTTGCTGAATGATGAGGTAAACGCAAAAAACGCAAACCGCACGTTTTAAAGAATTTGAGAAGATTTTTTTCGTTGGTATGTAATACACAATGGAACAAAGGAGCTCATTCCACGTGAGACGTGGATAGAGCTTGACTGGCTTTTACTCTCAATTATGAATTTTGTTCGGAAAAAGTTGTGTTTTGTTAACTTTGTTAAAGTTTAGAACAAAGCAAACTCGGTCACAAACATTTGAGATTTGTTTACTCATTTTTGAATTAGTGTCTTTTACTTGTTAAATGACTAACAAAGCGGGTGTGTATTGTTAAATAGAAAGTTAGTGAGGAATGTTATGAAGTCAATACACATATCGTACAAGCCAACTAAGGTATCTCATCACAAAAAGGGAGGCAGCTTACTTCTGTGTATAAATAAACACCTTTATTGCGATCACTACTCCACCAGCTAAGCATAGTGATTAGAGCAAGAGTCTCTGATTGACGGAGGCTTTGTTCAGAAGTGCATAAGTCCACTGCTGGACAGAGCTTCCAACAATAACCTCTCAACAGTCCATTAAGATGGACGATTGAATTATTTTAAATAATAACGCAATAATAGTAAGTACGAAGGTTATTATTGAATGAGTTGAATTATGTAGATTGTAATACATTTTGAAACGAAATGTGCTTCATCAGCTATTGACGGATGAGGTCTAAGATTAAGCGAACTTTTTCTTAAAATATGCCAATAAACTGTCTACTTAATGACTTGTAGGATCGTAAGACAATGGACAGAGAGGCACTGACAGCTGATACATGGAGGTAGGTACTAGGTAGGTAAGGTACTTGTTATGTATCAAATGCTGATCGCTTGTTAGTTGTGAGTGCGATCAAAACTATGAAAGATCTAATTATCCACCTGTATAAAGAATGTTCATAAATATTTGATCCTATACGCTGCTTAGTCTCAACCTGCGAAAAACCACCATTGGCAAATTAATGGCCCTCATAAATTGTGTCCCAAAAAGCACAAAAAGTGTTTTGAATGCCTTGAATTCCAAACAAGGTGGGATGAAGTATAGCGAACGTGTTAATTTGGAGCTGAGAGGATTCGCGAAAATCTATTGCGTGTATTTTAATTAATTTATGAGATATTTTTCTTACATCCGTTAGTATCATATTGGATACGTATATACAATAAAAGAAACAACCTTTGTAACTTTCTCATATTTCGTCAAGGAAAAAGTTGTGTTGTCTTTGGATAGCTTACAAATCTTATATGGATACAATAATTTATACATAATGTTAAAAAATATATCAAACACGACACAAAAGCCATATCACATAGTTTCCCATATATTTACTATACACGTCAAATCTCAGGATTCCCGTTTCGGCACGCAGATCACAAATCGTATAACTCACAGCATAAAAAGTATTGCGTCTTCACATCAGGTCGAGGGCCACACAAAGGGCGCTCGTAGTTCGCCAATAATAATAGCTAATAGTTTTCTCAAGTTCTATACAGAAATGATTTAATGCGCTCAAAAGTCAGGCAGTAAATCAAACCGCTATCTCGTACCGAAACGTTCAATATTCGATCCAATAATGATCTCGAAGGACACGTGCTCTCTCATTATTTGAAGTTATTCCGTTCTTGATTTAAAATAAATATATTTTATTGCGCCATCTGTCATAAGAGAGATAAAACTTGTAATGGAGTCCGCGCGGGAGGCTGTAGTCATTTCTCGTACTGACGTTTAGTATCGATGTGACTTAAGTTACAGTAAATTCTGCGAGCGATGGTTGTTCCTCATTACCACTCGAACGTCAAATTTATTGCTCATCAAATTTGTAATTTTGTTGTTATTACCTGTTAAACCGACACTCTTATTTTGGCTGAAATATTTCTAAAGGCAAGGGAATAGGAAATACAATGAGTACCGAAAGATTCCATTAGAGCAAGGGAATAGGAAATACAATGTGTTCCGAAATTCATCAGAGCAAGGGAATAGGAATTACAATGTGTTCCGAAAGATTTCATTAAACAAGCTTATTTTTTTAAGAAATACCGTTAAGGTTGTATTTACATTGAATTTAAGAAGTGTAAAAAATCTAATGAGTGAATACTTCTAAAACTCGTAACTAGTAGTTCGCCCCGAACTGAGATCTCGTGATGTCTGGTTTGAGTTAGGTATTTAACCACGGAGATTGTTTCTCAAATAGAACGTAATTAACAAACGATCAAAGTGTGCTTTCATCACACCATACTTACCTTACTTAAGCACTCATTTTTATCAATCACTCCGTTTATTCACCTGAGTATTCACCTGAGTATTCGAGGCACACTCTTGTTACTCTTATTGTATGCAAAGCCAGAATGAGAGCAAAGCACCAAACCGCCGACTGTACGTCATAGAGGTGGGTAGAAAACAGTAAGTGAATAAGTCACCCCTTACTTTAATGAAACGAAGGTAAATATTGTTTTGGATGTTGCATGACATCCTAAAAGTAATTCTTGGATTTTATCGACCCTTGGTTTGACAGCCCTATTGATTGAATTACAAAAAATAAATAGACCAGTTTTCATGAGATTTTGAATACTCTCTCTTATCTTACAAAACCTGATAATCATCTTTTGCCCCTTCATCTTTAAAAACCACCGCTATTAAGGGCAAAAATAAACTAATTTTGAAATCTGCAGTCTCAACCCCCATTTCAAATGTTATTTCAAGTTTTCACACATATTCAAGACTTCAATCTTATTCACCTCTTATGCAACCCTTATTGTTTATACAGGGGTGGTTTCAGCAAATAAAAACAAGTTAATTGAGAAGTCAACCTCCTTTAACAGTATATCATAAAAGACATTAATAAGCGTTTTACCTTCATAACGCGCCCCTTTCTTACAAACACCACCCGTATTAAAATTTAATCTATATATTATTAATGTGCGATATAATATACATGCCAAAAAATTTCATGTCTCAATTAACACCCCTACATCTCAAAAACTACCCTAGTTTCAAAAAAAAAATTCATACCAATTGATGAGTATTGATATAATCTCTGCATATTCACAATTTTGAATGTATCGGATCAGCCATTCAAAAGATATGGGCAAAAAAATGTATTTCTTTGTACCCCAATATCTCAAAAACCACCCCACTTATAAAAAAATCGCAACAATCAAATTCTATTAACGTAATCTCTTCACAGCTTAAATTTCATGAAAATCAGATAACCCGTTCGGGAGTTATGCCGTCACAAACATTGTCACATACATACAGTGCGGGATTACCTTACTTAACTGAGAGTTCTCGTTCGCTTCACTCACTCGATCAATAATAATAATAGGCATTTCGTCTAAATTGCCCCCACTTCCACTTACTCGATGGACTGACATTTTGGCGGTTACGAGGAGTCGATGGATGGAGGAGGCTATATGTGGCATCGATTGTACTCTGCCAAAAAAGACGATTCTAAATGAAAAAAAAACTAGATAAAATTTAATTATACTCTTGAGATCAAAATGTATACTGCAATGTTAGATGGTCGCCTATACATAATGTATCAGAAATGAATCTATGAATCAATGTGAAATTAATTGTACATATGAATTAAGCTGTTTAAAACCAACCAACTTCAGAGCACAAAACGACATAGATATACCCAATTTATCCAAGTGAATTAATTATCTTAATAAGAACGTTAGAGGATACAGCCACTTCAAAAAGTTCAATAACGCGCCCAAAAAATACAACATAGGCACACCACTCCAAACTCCATCCGAGCAAATTAAATTACATGAAACGTAATAACAGTGGGCATGAAAAGGCCTCGACTGTCCGTGCGGAGCTTTCCTTTTAATTAGACCCTAAGTACTCGTTAAAAAACAAGATCTTCCCGAACAGACAAAGCGAGCCCGCCAACAAACAGTGCGAATGTAAAAACGTTGGATAAATAAGTGGAAAAATACAGGTAAGTAAAGGAGGGGTTTTGTACGGTCCGGCCGGCCACTTAGGTCATCCTGCGAAATAAAGGCTCCAACTTTTTATATCGCTTTTAAATGCGAGCCCCGTGCGGGCCGCTTCATCCCCTTCTTCGATAATGTGAAAGGAAACAACGAAAGAAAATGTTTCGGAGCGCCGTCCGTTCGCTTATTGAACGCTCAGAGTTTCAATTGCAAATAGTTCGTGTAATTCAGTTCGATCGCTTTCAGTTGAACGAATTATAATTGAACACTGTAAAATATCTCGTCGAGTCCAAGTTTACCTGCGCTTAAAGCAGCGTATATACAAATCAGGGAAACGCGTACGTTTTGTGCCGTTTGTTGAAAACGTTTTTGCGGACGATCCATTGTTCGCGTATTATGTAGCGTGAAACGTTTGCAATCTCTTTTGTGTGTAAAAATTATGTTAATAAAAATTAATGGGATTTGTGAGGCATTTTTAATGGCGATCAGGTTAATGTAAATTTGTGTAGGTATAATACAGTGGTAAATCAATTTTGTTATGACTTCATAATAATTAAATGCTGGGCAATGTTGCTAAGTCATAAATAACAAAGAGACTAGATAAATTTCACCTTATGATCCACTCATCATATCTGATCATTGAACATAATCCTTTGCAACTGTTTGACTTACCTTTTTTTTCTTTGAAATGTCAACAGATTTTATGAAAACATTTTTTTTTTCATTTTTGAGGTCTATTTCATTGTTCCATCATCTGCTTTCCATTTTTTTAAGAGAAAATGATTAGTGTTCTATATTACTCACGGTGATTCAATTCGTATAAGGGGAAAATCGTTTGAAGTGATTAGTATTGAGCGTATGGCAAAATAATCTTAGCCGTTAATGAGAGAAGCGTTTATATAGTCTAAAAGGTCAAGTCTGCGGAAAAAACAAATCTGTTTATTAAAATTATGTAAAATAATTTAAAAAAAAATTACAAGACACGAAATTCACACAGCTCTCTCTATCCTCTATTCATGATTAACATAGTTTCCAGGTCAATTTTCTCTTACCGTGTAAATATACAATTCATTACCGATATATATCTCATGATACTTCTGATAAAAATGAAATGTATTTTGAATCTTTCAATTTCAAGCAAACACTAAAAAAATTGAGATCAAATATTCACCATATAAAATGTATGTTTTTTATTTTATTTTACAAATTTGTTGACTTCCAGTGTCAACTTTAGGTGTTACTTGTGTCACAGATACCGCAAAACTGAATTTATAATAATTATGTTTTGAACATAATTATTATAAATTCCCTATTATAACATTAGAACTTACCGATAATAGTTCTCACACACTCGTCACAAGCCAAAATTGTATATTTTCCATTTGTCTGTCTGTCTTTCTGTATTTTTAGAGCAACTCACGCTGAAACTACTTGAAAGACTTGAATGAAACTTTGCTAATTTACTGATCAATGATATCAGTTAAAAAGTTAATGATGCGAAAAGGGGTCACAATGCTTTTACCTATCTAAACAAATATAAAATAACAAAACTGTCAGTATACACTAAATAAACAATAACACAATACAATAAGCACGAATATGGAGTTTTTATTTCGCTCATATCAAAAGTCAGGCTAACCTGAAATACTCGTATCATATCATAGCAATTAAATGAATTCTTTTAAAAATATATGGCAAGAGTAATAAATTTATAAAATAAAATGTACAATTAAACTAATTATGCACAAAGGAATCAGTTGGATTACCCAATGACCGTTACAAACAGCCCATAGGTAACTCAACTGTTTCAGACCAGTACCAGACGGAAGCGTGCCAAAGAAACTAATTAAAAAAAATGTAGCACACAGTCATACAGTTTTTCATAGACTTGTGACATTCTCGGCAATTTCTCCTTAATGAGAAAACATCATGCCCGGGGCAGGTTGACGATTAATTAATTTCTTTTGAGTCCACACTTACCAGAGGACTTTAGACTGGAAACGTTTTATCGAGAATTATTAGTTTTATCAGTCTTGTAGCTTCATGATAAACTTGTTGCTCTTGGGAAAAATCGACACTATATAGATAGATAGATAGATAAACTCTTTATTGTACACCAAAAAAAAAAAAACAGACAAGCAAGAAATACACTTAAACTAGGTACAATGGGCGGCCTTATTGCTAAAAGCGATCTCTTCCAGATATATTGAGTGGTCTAGAGGTTCGCCTACCGGTGTTAAATTCAGAGGTGCCGGGTTCGATCCCCCGGCGGAGTACAATAATGAGCTTGGTTTGATTGGTGGTAGGACTTTGTATAAAACTACCTGACTAACTACCATCTAACCTAATTCTGTCGCCATAAAAACAATTCTTAAATAATTGTGTTCCGAGAGGTAAGATAGCCACTTCCTCAGTTAGTTGAGGATTCCGGGCAAAGTGCGCTTCCACCTTCGGCCTTGTCATAGCTTAGGTAGCCCGCCGAAGAGTCCAAAGGATGGAGTTTTACTTCATAGAACATACATGCCTGACTAACTATCATCTTACCTAATTCTGTCGCCATAAAAACAATTCTTAAATAATTGTGTTCCGAGAGGTAAGATAGCCACTTCCTCTGTTAGTTGAGGATTCCGGGTAAAGTGCGCTTCCACCTTCGGCCTTGTCATAGCTTAGGTAGCCCCCCGAAGAGTCCAAAGGACGGAGTTTTACTTCATAGGACATACATAGGACATGACGTGACTACTGGTCAACAAACTTCCATTTCAGGAAGTTAGACTCAATCCAATCAATAGTTCGAAAGATATATGTATACGAACTTCAAAACTCACTCACCTCTTCTGCCTGATATATAGTTTTCCTGCTATATGAACCATATATATAACATACCGGCCCAATAATATCCACAGATAGAGAAAACCTCCTGCCAAATTAGAAGGTTGGTAATCACAGAAGATGGTAATGATAGTAACAGAGAAAGAAGTTGCTGCCCTTTTGGTGCCCTTTTTCCTTAGTCGCCTCTTACGATTCCGCTGGCTGAAGCGTTTACATAATACACATCATAGTCACGACTGAAGTTACTGAGTTACACATAGCTAGAAATCGATGGACTTCCGATAAACAAAATTCTCAGCTGAAGATGAATCGACTTAGGAACTCGCGATATAGTTTTTTGGTAATCGCAGCCTCGAAACACTAACCCCACAAAACTAATATGAATAGTTCCATAACTGAAAAAACTTTTCTCGAAATGATTTTGGCAAACTTGACCAACATTCTATAGGAAATCTAAACAGAGAAAATTAGACATGAATACATTTTTTTATTATTTACATAGCACATGGGTGCGGTGCATACATAGTGGTGAATTACACTATAATGAATCCACGGTTTGTTTTTAGACTACAATTTACAAAAAACATTTCGTGCAAACCTAAGCCAGGGGATTCACATTGCACAAAACAGTTTTGGGGTAGCGTTATTTTCTGTGCAGATTCGAGTCCGCACATCAAAATAAAACAACCCGTTGTTTACTCAACAGATATTTATATATTTTTAATGCAATTTAGAAACAAGCAAGCAGCCCACCTGATATAAGTATCTCTTGCCTATAACAAAGCTTTACCTTGTAGGTCAAATCCAATATGAACATGGCCTAGGCGACACTGCCATGCACCCGCTAACTTGAGGCATAGAGATGTTAAGCCTCGCGTGCCCGTAATTTCACCGAACCGAACCGAAACACAGCAATGCTGCTTGGCTGAAATAGGTATGGTGGTAGTACTTCCCCAGATGAACCATTTCACAAGGGTCTCTTCTACTTTTAAAATGATACACAGATAAAACTAAGATTGTAGAGATAGATAAATCTAGTTATATCAACCAACACAATGTTTTGTTTCATAACAAATTTATGAAGCCTCACCGAAACCTGCGGGCTAGGTGAAACCTTCATAATGAAAGTATTGTGATTAACTTAAAAGACCGAGTTAGGTGAGCAATTGTTTATCAAACCCTAGAGCGATCTTTACTAGTGGAACGCCGTTGACGTTTGATCGAGTTGAAATCAAACGATTCCCAAATTTGGCATAACAATAAATTGAATTGGATATTTACCTTCGAAAGAAGTTCGAGTAGAATTACTTAATTAAGTAATTTAAATTAAACAATAACATTAAGAAATTAAACGTAAACTAACTATAGTTAGTTTAAAAAGTTTAAATTCAACGATTTCCAAATTTTGCAATATATAAAATTGGATTGGATTGAACCTTCGAAACAAGCTAAAATATAAAATGGTAAAAACATGATTTAAATGAATTAACGTAAACTAACTATAGGTTCGAGTAGAAATTAAACGATTTTCAAGTTTTCCATGTCTGCCGGCAGGATTTCGCGCCACGCAAGCCTTAATGACATTATCCGTAAAACTTTTACCAGTGTCAATGTTCCAGCTATTCTTGAACCGAATGGTCTGTTACGTGATGATAGTGAGCGGCCCGACGGTATGACTCTGGTTCCTTGGGAAATGGGTAGGCCTTTGGTGTGGGACTTCCGTCTGGTAAAGGTCTCGAACAGTTGAGTTACCTATAGGCCGTTTGTAACGGCCCATAGGTAATCTGACTGATTCCTTTGTACATAGTTGGTATTATAAATTGGTAAATTGGTTAGTATTTACCTTAGTTAATACCCAAGTTAATAAAAAATTGTAAAAACATTATTTAAATAAACTAACTTTAGGGACGAACTTACAAGTAGTAAAATAGAAAAATATGAAATGTTTTATCTACAAAATTAATATTTAATTACCCTAGTCAATCAAGACAAAAAAAAGCACTGGATTAAAGACATGAAAAAGTTCCATGTACAATATTTCCTGGAAATAAAAGTACAAGGCGATCCTCACAGCTCAGTTAGAGTAGCAGCAGGTTGTGGCACCCGGCACCAACATTATGTGTTTGAGTGAATGAACGAATGAATGAATGTATGAAAATACTTTATTGCACAACTTAAAATAAAACTGGTGTAATTCAAAATTAATATAATGGGCGGCAGGCTATACAATTGGATGGAGATGGTTGCATATGGACTAGGTCAGGGGTCGGCAACCTTTTGAGTCGGAAGAGTAAAAAGTTACAATTTACAAACGTTCAAGGTTTTTAAAGAGCCACAATTTTTTTTCTTTCCAACAATAAATAGTACTTGCTTATAAAATGTTTATTGATAAAAAAAACATTTTATAAGCAGTGAGTTTTTTTTTTAGGTTAAGACGATACATGTTTCTGACATCACTTAATTATTATTTTAATAAGTTTTTTTGGGACATTCCGCATGTAAATATATATTGTTTAATGAATATGCATGAATATTTTTTTTTCATGTATTTTAATTGACGAATTATTGTTTTTAGTCTAGACGTAATTCCCGACAACTTTTTGTAGGGCAATAAGAGTATGATTCTGATATTGTACTTACAATATCAAAAATAAAATAAGGACTTTTTTAAAAAGTGTACGCTTAAAAAGAGCACATAATTCTCAGACTAGTTAATGAAGAAACAACTCAAGACCCTAAAGTTGTACCTTTTAAAGGCAGGCTTTAAAAGGTGATGTACAACTTTAGGTATTTTATCGAAAGGAGCTCATGGTAGGGACTCCAAACTCACCATTACGTATTAACGCAGGTTATTCTACGGACAATGTCACTTTTACTTGTTAAGGGCATGAACCCAAGTCTTGTTTCAAACTTCGAAAAGTTTCGGAGAAAACACCTGATTCAATGTAAATACACAGTCAGGTTATAAGTATTGTCACACAGTAAAAACTTTTCTTTTAGAATGCTGGCCACAAAAAAGTTTATTGAATTCGAATTTCGAATTGTTCATGAAAATAAAAATGTATACTATTTAGAATTTTACTCATTTTTAAATATGGAGTGGACGCTTAAAGAAGACCGTGTTGCAGTTATTGCGTTGCATCGTTGCGGTTACGCGCCAATTCAAATTTTTTACATACTGAAAAATTTGAATATAACCAAAAGATTCGTTTATCGTACCATCAAACGATACAATGAAGACTCTAGTGTAGATGACAGGTCAAGAAGTGGTCGCCCTCGGTCTGTTAGGACTCCAGCAGTGATAAAAGCTGTTGGGGCGCGAATTCAAAAAAATCCCAAACGTAAGCAGAAACTGTTGGCCCTTCAGATGGGGTTAAGCAGAACCACGGTGAAAAGGGTGTTAAATGAAGACTTAGGGCTTCGGGCATATCGAAGAAAAACAGGAGACACACAAGACTGGCTGGCGGCACGTGAAATCGACTTCATCCGGCACGAAGACTGGCCCTCCTCCAGTCCAAATTTGAGTCCGTTAGATTACAAGATATGGCAACACTTGGAGGAAAAGGCGTGCTCAAAGCCTCATCCCAATTTGGAGTCACTCAAGACATCCTTGATTAAGGCAGCCGCCGATATTGACATGGACCTCGTTCGTGCTGCGATAGACGACTGGCCGCGCAGATTGAAGGCCTGTATTCAAAATCACGGATGTCATTTTGAATAAACTTTATTGTCATAAGAATCTATGTTTCGTTAAGTTCATTTTGGTATATAAATGGTTACATAATAAATAAACTTGTTTCAATTATTTTATATTAAACTTGTGACAGAATTTATGACCTGACTGTGTATAATGTTTGAAATCTTTGAAGAACTATGTTGAAGAGCATAACGGGCCCGCCTTCTTCAGACCTTCTGGGTTCAAATTAAGTCGTGCACCAATTAAATTTTTAGTGTTTTTGGAAGTTTGTGTGCGCTTTTGACACATGCACGCACTCTGACGGTGAAGGTCGCACCGTGAGAAAACCGGAATGCCCATAGGACCGAATTTAAAATATCCGAATGGCATAATGTCGCTGGCTAGTATTCAGCTAAGCAGCGATGGGCTATAAGTTTAGACGTGCCTCCGACTTTTTTGACACCTCAAGGGTGGTAAAAGAATCGTAAAAGTTTGAAAACTTTTATCGATACCTTTCTTTTTTTCTTGGTGTAGGTTGTGTAGCAGACCCAGATGTCAAACTTTACGAGCCGCCGCAATAGGCGTCTGACATGGCTATATAGTAATCATTAGAGAATGATCACTACTGAGCCCTTATTTATCAAACAGAATGTTCTGTATCTGCATGAAATCATCGTATTGACATATCGTAATGCGGGAGCGTTAAGACACGATTGGTCATACAGAATAAGGGTGCTGTAAGCAAGCCTGGGACCAGTGGCTAACTTTTCGAAGCACGGAATCATCTAACAAACAGACAATCAGATTTAAATACCCGCAAAAGATCCACCACTAGATACAGAAACACCACCCAGTGGTGTTTCTGTATGAATTTGATCAACATTTGACTTTTATGGTTGAACCTATATCTATCAACTAGGGATTCCATCGACATACGTTCTGTAGGTAGATTGCATACAAAAATATAAAGAAATATACCATTTCATCAGCACCCTTGACATCACTGGACCCCCTAACATAAGTATCAAATTACAATAATGAGGTTTGCCAAAATCTGCCAGAGTAAGAGATATTATATTTGAAACACTTTTTGGAAGATTTTTCAACGGACCAAAACTTGCCCAAGACATTAAAATATTGTCTTGATTACTCAATTGGTGCAATTAAATTAGAAAGTAACTTGAATATTTTGTTTTAATCATAATGAGTCAGGTTTACTGCGATTCGAGGATCGCTTGGTCAAAAATAACGTCTACTGTATAGCGAGCCTTAGGTAATGCCTTTTAATTCTCCTACAAGAACCTATATAGGTATTTGGTGTTACTATTTAGTTGGTAAGAAGAGGACTCTTAAACTCCAAAGAGCGTTCAACCCTACATAATGCCAGCAATAAAAATCACCTAATAATAGGTCGTATTTCGCAAGGAACTAAGTGGTAATTAGGTTAAACAGGGCTCTTGCATACAAACATTGCGAAAATGACCTTTATTACTGGTAAAATTAGGTGGTTATTTGTGTAAGATGGGCAAGGCCAGTCGAGAAGTCCTATTGTCGCGTTATCGCCTGCCCCCAGTCGGTGGAATGCCGTCAACTTTAATTCTCTTTTGCGAATTTTTAATTCGATCTTGGTTTAATTATGTCTAAGCGAGTGTGTAAGTATTTTTTCTTGTTTGATTTCCTCATCAATTTTTTTTTGTGCTTCTAAACAATTGGCCCTTCAAATCAAATAGCGGTACCATCTAGACCACTTTTTATAATCCATACCTACGAATTTATTATTTTGTTTTACACTGCTTTGTGTTTTTGGTTATGAAAATGGCGGAAAACAAGAGGCCTAACCAAATGTTAAGGCCACTTATAAGCTGAAGATGCAACTTGTTATTCAAGGCTGCCTTTGAATATATTCTTAGCTGCTTTTTTTTGTTCAGGAGGAATCAATTATTTTGGTAAATTTGTAAGTAGAACACAACTTCTAGCTGAGGATCCTCGACTAGCTGAGAATACAATTTATCCAAAATCCAAATGTTGACTGAACAAGTGATGTCTACTATTGATATTCTAGTCGGCTATTTAATACTTAGAAGCCTATCGTCAGGATAACGTTACTTCATCAGACAAACCCTACAATTATAATAATAATAAATATACCAGCACATTCATTTTACACAGCGCCATCTAGCACAAAACTAAGCATAGCTTTTTTTTTTAATGTGATAGGCTTGCGTTTGACTGCTATCTCGCCTGATGTTAAGCAATGATGCAGCCTACGATGGAGCACGCTTGCCCAGAAGGTACCTATTCACTCTTGACTTGAAGACTCCCATGTTGTAGTGTTCGGGAAACACAGACTCAGGCAAAGCGTTCCATTCCTTGGCGGTGCGCATTATAAATGAGGAAGAAAACCGCTTAGTGCGCGAGGAAGGTATATCCACCATAAACCGGTGGCGCATCGCCGAGCGTCTGGTTGTCCGCGAAAAAAATGGGGATGGCGGAATTAGATTGTGTAGTTCCGCTGCACACTCTCCGGAGTGTATCCGATAAAAAACTGATAAGCTTGCAACTTTGCGACGATGATCGAGGCTTTGAAGCCTTGCCTTGAAAAAACTCGTCATCACAAATTAATCTTTAGGCTCTCCTCTCAATTGTTTCCAGAGTCTCAAGCTGGTACTGTGAGGATAGATTCCAAAGGTGAAAACAGTATTCCATACAAGAGCGGACTTGTGATTGCTATGAGTTGAGCAGCTGTCCCGGCGTGAAATACCGTCTCACCTTTGCCAGTATACCCAGTTTTAGCAGCTAACTGGTTTGATTCAATGTAGGATCCGAAATTGAGAGTTGGGGTCAATGTGATACCAAGAAGCTCAAGGTGGTCAGAGATCGGAACGGATACACCTTGAAAAGTAGGATTCAGGTGGAATCGACTCCCTTTGGCGGAGAATAAACACGCTTGGGTCTTGTTAGCATCGAACTTAACCAGATTCGCATCACCTCAATCAGAGATTGCCTTTAAGGAAGAGTTCAAGCGTTCGACCATAACCTCTCTAAGAAACTATATTTGCGCTCTACTAGCCCGAGCACCAGATGCGGTGCTCTAAACAACGGTGCTGTCGTCTGCATACCCAAAGATTCCAGGTTTCCACAGGTCATTAATATGCAAAAAGAAAAGAGTTGCGGAGAGTACTGACCCCTGAGGAACACCGGCGGCGTTAATTGGCAATTGATCAGATGAGCAGCCATCGACGACTACGCGAATCGATCGATGCCTCAGGAAGTCAGATATCCAGGCGCAAAGGCTAGGAGGCAGACCGTATGAATAAAGCTTGCTAATAAGGCTATCGTAAATATATAATAAGGCTCTATCAAAGGCCTTAGAGATGTCAAGAGAGACGGCTAGTGACTCTCCATGTTTAATGAATTAGTTGGATCGGCACGACTGCCTTAGCTTCCAAGACTTTGGTACTTGAGCAGTCTCTACAGAAAGACGGAAAAGGCGTGTTTGGACAGGAGCGAGCTCAGGCGCACAAGTCTTCAGTACTATTGCAGGAATCCCATCTGGGCCACTGGCTTTATTAACATCTAGATAGCGCAGCGATTTACGAACCTCGGTCTGATGGATGACAGGTGCCCCACAATCATGTAGACTCGGAGGTTTTTCGCCTGACTCGTCTAGACGTGATGATTCCACGAAAAGATTAAAATGAATGTATAATATTGTTACAACGTAAGAATCGTATATGATCACGATTCCTTCTATTCGCTCTCTTTCCCACTCTTTCCCACTCTTTCTCCATCTCCTAGTAAATAATAAAGTGATAAGTTGATTGAACGTCCATCAGATAATGGCAGCACGTGCGCCGGCACACTCCATCGATTCGCAATACGTACCCAATCAGGATTATACAAATCCCTTGCGGCCCTGTGTTGCGGTCACACCGAAACATTTCATAAGAAAACTTACTTTACATTTACATTTTATCCCACGGGGAAAATTCAATAGATGTAACTTTACATTTTAAAACACTTCTACTCACGTATACGACCATGTTGATGTTGCTAGGCTTAAACCTAAGCAAACTGGTAACGTCAATTTGTTTTTCAATATAGTTCTGATTCTGAGACATATACAACGATGAAAATGGTGCTTATAATCGGTAGGTTAGGTTAGGTTATACTGTTTTTATCTTTTATACTATTTTTTTTTAATTTTTTTTTTACAACGGGGAAGCGCTTGGCCTTCATCTCACATGGTAACAAGTTAAGATAAGGCCGAAGGTGGAGGGGCACTTCACCCGGAATTCTCAACAAACTGAGGAACTGGCTATCTTACCTCTAAATGCCGTAAGTCAACAATTTTAGAATTGTTATTATGGCGACAGAATTGGGTGAGATGGTGGTAGCTAGCCAGGCGGACTTAAATAAAGTCCTACCGCCAACCAAACCAAGCACAATATATTGTACTCTCCATGGGGCTCGAACCCGGGATCTCTGGATCTGAAATCGATGGCATGAACCACTAGACCACAGAGGCGGTTTGTGTATAAAAGGTAGGTAATATAGGTACCAACGGTTTCTATTCAACAGGTGAATCATCATCAGGGTGCATGAGTGTGATTCGCGGGGTAGGTTTCGATCGAGGCACGCGCAGCCTTCTCGTTTGGTTTCACGTCTCTCACTTAACTCGCGTGTTAAAATGTATAGTACGACTCACTCAAGCTTTAAAAGTGGACTTGTTTGATAAAAACTATGATAAACATAATTGTAATACTTAAAATATACTCGCTATTTGGGAATAGCGAGTATATTTTAAGTATTACAATTTATTAACTTTATGGAGCCTAGTTGTGGGCAACTAGGCTCCATAAAGTTAATAAATCGTTTATAGGGCAAACTGTACCTACGCTAGTCTTTTTTAAACTTTCGCGATTAGAACACATAATTGCAATTCGAGAAACGGGTATTTATCGCGTATTTTACCTCTATATTTATCCCGACGTTTCGGCAGGGTTGCACCAGCCGTGGTCGCGGGCAGACTGGAACTTTGGAGCCACCGTCGAGAAGTGAAGGCGTTTTTAACAACTACCCTCAGCTTGGTCTTGATTATTAGAAAAACGTCGGGATAAATATAGAGGTAAAATACGCGATAAATACCCGTTTCTCGAATTAAAATTATGTGTACCTACGCTTTTATAATAAATTACCAATTTGTACCTGGGGGTTGAACCCGGGATCTCTAGATCTGGTACCGGATGAACCATTAGAACCAACGAGGCAAAAGAAATTCGCTTTGATCGCGGGCCTTATGTGAGTTGGTAGATCAAGTATGTTATATATTTAACCGCCTTTGTGGTCTAGTGTCAGTGTCAGATCCAGTGTCAGATCCAGAGGTCTCGGGTTCGATCCCAGTGGGCAATATTGTGCTTGGTTTGGTTGGTGGTAGGATTTTGCTTAAGTCCGCCTTGCTAGCTACCACCATCTTACCTGATTCAGTCGCTATAGCGTTAAGATAGCCAGTTCCTCAGTTTGTTGAGGATTTCGGGTTAAGTGCGCTTCCACAGGCCTTATCATAACTTGAAAATCAGGTGAGATGAAGGCCAAGCACATCAGTTATACAAAAAAATGTTGACTAATATAAAAAAAAATGCAATAACTTGATGGAGAAGCCTAAAATAATCGGGAGCTGGTACCCAGTTTACCTTCTACAGCCTACACAATAAAAGACAAAAAAAATTGTAAGTATGGTAGAGTAATAGTTGAAGAATATATATACATTAAAATGACAGACCCAGCATCCGGTGTGACTGATCCTTTAGACGGGAAAATAATTACGCCAAGTTAATCAAGTACCTTCAAGAAATTGAGGAAAAACGTCGTCTAATATAGGTTTTGTACAATAACAGTCGGTTTTGGCCAATTTGGGAATTAGTTGCAATGGTATTGTTGCCTCGATCACGGGATAAATAATAGTACTACGCCTCGACTCATGGCAAGGCAAACCAGTCTTATATGCACCAGGGCTTGTCTTCGATTTTAATGAATCTAATATTTTTGAGATACATTATAAATATGCAATAATGTAGGGAAATTTTCATACCTATATATCTGTATAATATTTTTCTTTTATCACTTTTTTTTTGAATTCATGCTAAATTATAACAAATTGAGTAATTCACTATGTACCTAAATGCAAATATGACTCATGTAATTAATATAATTTTAGTTTCCTAATGAATATAATTATAATAATAATGACCCCCTTTCAAAAATGTTGCAATGCCCTAATAGGGTACATGTACAGTGCTTAATCATAGTATAATTAAGATCTTAAAGTACGAGTATCTTACATGTGGCAAAAAATGTATTGAGTATTGAGAACGTATAAGGAAACGAAGCCCGGGCGTTTTAATATTCTTACTTCGGAACTAGAACAAGCGAATCTTACTTTATATTATACTTTTGTGTTTAACCTTTCAAAACTTGTGGAGTTGAATTGTACATTTTAAAACACTGAATTTCCTTGAACCATTAGTTTTCAACAGGTGAATCATAATCAGGCTAAGCGTGATAGCATAAACGTTGGTAAACCCGTGTTTTCAAATGTATGTGTATCCTTTTGAAATGTTTAATGGTCGAATTACCCAGCAATCTTCCTGCACAGGTTCACTTAGGTGAATGCGATATCCTCGTCTATTCAGGGACACCCTGTACTTGTATGTTAGAGGGCTATTCAAATTGTAAAGAGGTCTCTAATAGAGATGGGTCGTCGATTTTACAAATTCTAGTTCCTGACATAACCTCCTTTCTGAGCTTTCTGAGTAAAAGGTGAGAGCCTTCAAGGCCTTCAGGCCAAGTGCTTACCCGTCGTACAATAAAATAAAATAAAAAAACCCTAACCAGCTGAGTGTTTTTTGTTTTTAGATAGAAATGTTATACTCGTAGATTGAAAATCACTTTATTGCACACCAAAGAAACAAAACAATACAAACAAACAGAAAACTATACTAAAACTAGGTACAATGGTCGGCCAATATAAATTTTTATTTATATTGACAATATAAATTCGGCCAATTTAAGCAATCCTAATAATAAATAAATAATAATAAATAAATTAATATTACAGGACATTAATTTACACATCGCCATCTAGCCCCAAACTAAGCATAGCTTGTAATATGGGAACTAGATTACGGATAGAATACTTAAATAGTTTTTGTAAATACATACATACTATATGATACTACACCCAAACACAGAACAAACATATATATTCATCACAAAAAAAATTGTTCTGGGTGGGAATCGAACCCACAACCTACAGCGCACAAGGCAGAGTAACTACCAACTGAGCTATGAGTATTATAGTCAAGACAAGCTCTTGACTATAATACTAGCCTGTTCCTGGCCGCGAGTCTCAAGTGCGTCCCTAATCTCTAAACTGACCAATTACTCTGATAGACCGGTAAGCAAGAAGGCATTTCAATTTCAATTATTGGCTTTTGTCGTTCAGTATGACATCTTTGCAAGAACGATTTTATGTTACGCGACTATGGCGAAGCAAAAAGGAGGGTGATGTTTTTGAACGATATTTATATATATTATATATTTTTATTTATTAATTAGCAGGATAAAAAATAACCAATAACACTAATGAAATATAGGACCAAATAAATATTTGCATTAAAGAACATATTTTAAAATATTTATTTATTTTATTTATTACATATTTCGAAATACAATTTTAAAGGTATCATCAGTTAGTTTTCGTTATAATATTAGTAAAAATCATTTATTACAATAGAAATAAGTACCTTATATGAAACGTCTGATTCAGAAATGTTGTGCTGAAAATAATCAGATGTAATTAAATATTGGTTAATTCGAAAAGAGCTTAATTATTTTAATGATATCATTTATTTCTTACATAATGATTCTGTATTATTTTGTGTATGTGGTATTAATTAACAAAATATATATTGAAATACATTGTTGTTTGAAGTTCATAAGGATGTTTGCATATTGCAAATCTCTGATCCCTATTTGTATGTGGGCTAATTCATACTTCACTTATCAGATTGTGTGAAACGCGACGTCGTACTGAAAGACTGATCTCATCCGAGAATCACACTCACCCAGATTATGATGGTTCCCCGGAAGAACCGATACAAAGCTGGCACCTTCATCATCTATCGTATACGAGTTCAAAATGCATCTCTAAAGGTAACTTTTGAACATCGCATACAAAATTGGCAACATTAGCATTTAGTAACACTTTAGTTGTTTTTATCGAATAATAACTTACGTTATTTTTTTTATATGTATGACAAATTCGTTTTAAGCTAAGCACATTTTCACATATCGTGGTCAGTGCAGCGTAAGGGCACGTGCACACAAACACTATCGCATTCTAGTTCATTAGGCGGGCTATCGCCGCGGCCCGCTCATTTTTCACACAACCTTTGACATCCAGGCTTACTAGACAGGTTTTAATCGCCGCTGTTGTCTATAGGTTCGCTTACCGGTGTTAGAACCAGAGGTCCCGGGTTCGATCCCCAGGGGAGTACAAAATTGTGCTTGGTTTGGTTGGTAGGACTTTGTTTAAGTCCGCCTGTCTAGTTAACACCATCTTAACTAATTCTGTTGCCATAACAATAATGATTAAGTTGTTTAAAGTCAAAGTCAAAATTTCTGATTTTTTCATTCCGAAACGTCAAATCTACCGCCTGTTCGGAATCGCGACCAGCACACAAGGAGAAAGGCAAGAAACTCGGGCTGGTAAATTTTTTGATGGTTAATTTTTTGTTGTGTTCCGCCACTTAGAGGTAAGATAGCCAGTTCCTCAGTTTGTTGAGGATTCCGGGTGAAGTGCGCTTCCACCTTCGGTCTTATCATAACTTGAAAATCGGGTGAGATGAAGGCCAAGCACATCCCCGTTGAACAATAAAAAAATATAAATAAACGGTTCAGAATTAGTGTTCATTTTGGTTGGTGGTAGGGCTTGTTTCAGATTTAGATTCAGATTCCATTTATTGGTATAAAATAAAATACACGGCAGAATTAAGACATGACAATGTCATAAAAAATATGTCAAAACATCAACCACATCTTTTTTTCCCATAAAATCCTCTCAATCTAAAGGTTATCTGGAAGAAATCGCTTCTAAGCGATAGGATGTATATATTTTTTAAGTTATCCAGTTTTATTTTGAAGAAAAAATATACAAAAAATATATTCACCTTTTAGTATTAGGCTATAATATTATATTATACCTGTCATCATATCTTACCAAATAATGCAAAGCGAACAAAAACAAACTATCAAAATACGTAAGTATCAAAAACTACTCAAAACAAAACGGTAAAGGGGTAAGTTACTCAAACTTATTGAACGAACTCACGTCGCCCACTTGTCATTTGCTCAAACTATTAGTAAAACCAATCATTTTATTTGCTAGGTAAATAATATACGTATGGCTTCATCCATTCCACTTATCGCAACAAACAAAAGTAGAGCCCCATATTGCCCTACCTGCACAGTAGGCACCAACCGATTTAATTTACACTACCCCCCGCCAATCGAGGACAATATTCAAATAAGGTTTCATCTATTAACGGACCCCGTTGAGATATCCTCTATTATCTATCATTTCCATCTCTACCCTCGGTGTGTCACTGGTTTTGCCGCGTTATTATTTTAAGACATATCGTATATTATTGCATGATAATATACATACAATCTTTGTATTTACGATACGGAAAAAGACACAAAATAACATAATTATATTACAGGACATCACAGGACATTTATTTCACACAGCGCCATCTAGCCCCAAACTAAGCATATCTTGTAATATGGCAACTGGATACTTAAATGCTTTCTTTGGTAAATGCTTAAATTTATAGGGCTTAGATATGATGCAACACCCAAATACATAAAGTCGGTTAAAAACAAACATCCATATTCATCACACAAATGTTTGTCCTGGGTGGGAATCAATCCCACAACCTACAGCGTAGAAGGCAGAACTACTACCAACTGAGGTACGATGATAGATGGCTTGTTCTTTTATTTATTAATACAATTCATAAATAAATCAAGTAAAGTTGTTCGAACAGTCGAAACTTTTATAGATTTTTTTATTTTGATGTGTCTCAAATAATAAAAATAAAATTAATCTCAGTGTTTTTTATACTTTTACCCCCAGTAGGGTTTACTTAATATTCATATTACCTTTTTCATTAATTGTATCTTTGTGCTTCCCAATTAAAAAAAATATAATGCTAAGTAATTTTTATTCGATTTGAGTTACACATATTATTCGCACAACTACACTAACCAAAACAATTGTTTTTTTCTTTTAAGTAGTAATTTGAAAGTAGTAAATTCAATCTAAAATTTTATAAACAAAGGAATAAAGTATATACTGAGAGTAAAAATGCAACGAGTAACATTTATTTTTCAGTTGGTTTTTAATCAAGAAAAAAATCATCAAATATTGTTTGAGCTCTCTATTAAAAATACTATAAAAAAGATTGACAATCTGCACTAGCCACCCTCGCCCCAACCTGTGGTGAAACAAGGCGGGCCTAGTTTTCAATAACCCTTGAGGTGCCCCGCTGCGCTCCTCGAGTATGACCATGTCAATCAGAATGAATCCACCAAGGCTTGCTGTGCTTGACAGGTTTCATTTTTGAAGTGCAAAAAAATTGGCAAAATACTTTTTTATTACATTAATATTTCAATGTTTACCAGGATTTTTTGACCTTCTGGATAAGATGACGTGGTCGCCTACACACTAAAAAAAATGATGCATGGTGACAGAGTGAAGGAATAGCGGAATCATTTAATAAGCTGTACTTCTTATTTTATAGACAAATCTTCATAGCATACACTAAAGGTAATTAATTATTACATTCATTTTAAATTTTAATTTCATTTACTCTCTTTTGTTACTCTCTCTAAACGTACTTAAGTACGATGATACATTTTTAAACATGGATTTTACTCACGTATACGATAGTTATTGAAATCACCAACTTTGTTTCGGTTCTCCCAGGGAGCCATCATCAGCGTGAGTGTGATTCCGGAATGAGATTACTCGATGAGGTCGTGTTTCACTCATTCACGCGTTGTGAGTGTAACGTGAAGTTGAAAAATGTGTAAGTACCATAATTTCTGCCTCTACGAGTTTTAGGTGTGCTACGCTTTTCGTAGACCCTTGTAGCAAAGTGTGTTTACGTAAATACTTTGTTTCGTATTGTTCATGGTTCTATTGAATCAGTGTACATTGTACTCCATTAAACAATCACGCGGTACAGCGCGTGAAAACTGATTTCATAATTATCATCATCAAAACTTAAAAGAGCTATCATACTAAATTATATTTTAGGTTGGTGTAAGGATTTTGTTTAAGTCCGCCTGGCTAGCTACCACCATCTTACCTAATTCTGTCGCCATAATAACTATTCTTAATTGTTGTGTTCCGGAATCTTGAGGTAAGATAGCCAGTTCCTCAGTTACTCGTAGTTGTCCTCAACTACAAGTTACGGGTGAAGTGTGCTTTAACCTTCGGCCTTATCATAACTTGAAAATCAGGTGAGATGAACCACTGAGAAGTAAATCCCACCTACCCCAATAGGTTGTAACAAGTGGCAAGTATATAAAGTATATAAGTTATTTAATTGAAATTCCCTGCCCGTCAAACTGTCATCGTATTAATATCACACAATCATTTACCTAAATCAAAACACGCTCACGTATACAATGATACCAGAAATTAATATCCCCGTAGCTACGAAACATTTTTGCACGAATTTTAATATTTGAAATGTGCGATCTGGCGAGCCAGTGATTTGATGGGCACCCCGCTTTGTGGAGAATAATATCGAGCTGCGGATCATTGGATGCTGCACTTTAAACTATTTCATCTATTTTGCTTGCACAGGGATAGTCGATTTGTAATATTGTGCCAGTGTAAAACTTATCGTACTATAACAGTGTTTGAAGCTAAAAAAATACTGGAACTTTTTTTGCACAACGCCATCTAGTTCTAAACTAATCGAAGCTTGTAATATGAGACTTACATACGTTTTTTTTGTAGATACGTGATACTATATAACGCACAAACACAGGACAAACATCAATTATCATCACACCAATGTAGTTAAAAAAGTATTTAAGTATTCTATCCGTAATCTAGTTCCCATATTACAAGCGATGCTTAGTTTGGGGCTAGGTGGCGCTGTGTAATATATGCATGTCTTGTAATTTATTCATTTAATTTAATTGATTCTGTGATCAACCACTGTAGTAGTTAGCTTTTGATTCTTCTGTCGACTGTAAAATTACGTGATTGTGGTCCCAAAAGCCAGAGGAAAAGTATTTAAATAAAAATATTAGGCAATTGGGACCGCGGTCCTTTTTTCAACGGTCCCAGTCGCCTGTTTTTTCTGTATGGTGTGTGTGCTAACTACACTAGTAATAAGTTCAACTCAGTTGTTTTTTGTTATGAGTTTGGGTGCTGTATTGTATAATAATTAAGTATTCACAAAAAAGTATTGAAGTGTTCTAATCGTAATCTAGGTATCATATCACAAACTTTGCTTAATTTAGGGCTTCATTTTTATTTTTATTGTACGACTGGAAAGCGCTTGGCCCTCATCTCATCTGGTTACAAGTTTAGATAAGGCCGAAGGTGGAGGCGCACTTTATCCAATATCCTCAATTAACTGGAGGAACTGGCTATCTTACCTAAATGCCGGAACACAACAATTTTTAGAATTGTTGTTATGGCGACAAAATTAGGTTAGATGGTGGTAGCTAGCCAGGCGGACTTAAACAAAGTCCTACTACCAACCAAACCAAGCACCATATTGCACCCTCTGGGGATTGAACCCGGGCCCTTCCTGTTTTTTCCAAATCGGTGGGTTGAACCAGTAGACCACAGAGGCGGTTAAAATATGAAAGGGTCAATGGCGCTATGTGAAATAAATGTCCTGTAATGTCTTGTCAACCTAGCGTCAAGTTCACTTACTACACTTTAGTTACAAAGATTCGTTTTCTCGTACAATCAAAACTTTCAGAACTCAACTTCCTAACTCGTGACGCGACATCACAAACTTGAATTACTCGAAACGAGGGTGCAAATGAAACAATAGAACATCATCCACCCCTCGGTAACAAACCGCATGAGAATATCATAAACGTCGGCTTAAACACTCGTCTCCGTGGATATTGAGTAAATAAAAACATAATAAAATAATAAATTCGTTGCAACATATGGCGGATTGCGCTTGCGGGAGTTAGGATAAGCTTGGGGTTGAGCTCTGATACTGAGTTTCAACTACACGTTGCGTGAAAGTGAATTCTTGGCTTCCATTCCTCAAATGTTAATATTGTCACTTCGCCTCGTCAATCCGAATAATAAAAAAAACTAGTCATCTTACTCTCTCTCTAGTCTAGGGGTTAATGTTTATTACTGGACATACCCTGCTCAACAATTGGAGGGTTTTGACATAATCACACAAAAGCTGCTGCCCTAATTCTAGTGAGATCCCTTAGATGGCTATTACGACATCCGCGGGCCGAGACGATTTTCAAGCCGGGAAATGATATGACTCATTTTATTTACCGCAGGAGTCAGATAGACCGTACGTTACATAGTTTTTTTTCTATAATGCCGCTAAGCCAAAAACAAATACAACATACAACAACACACTTGTATGGCATGATGGTTAAACCACATATGGAGTACTAGCTTCTGCCCGTGGCTTAGCCCGCGTGATACACGGATAAAGCAACAAAATATATCATATGGTTGTTATTTTATCCGAATTAAATAATTCAGCTATGCTTAAAGACTTGCATTTTATTTATAACATCACAGTTTTTTTGTATTGTAGCGAAACTGACAACAATTTTCCGACTTTGTGTAGATATTTCAAGAGTTATTAAGTTTAAAGGACAAACGTAAAAAATCCCACAACAAATTTAAAATCTCAATTATGTTTGCTTTTATTATATGAGTGTGATGAATAAAGGTACCTAATTATCTAATCCATACGCATAACCAGAGGTTACATTATCTTTATTTCATCATTAGAAGTATATGATGAACTTGTGATAAGAACACAAAGTATCAAAACCCGCTAACTAGCGCTTGTAATTATATTGATGATCGCGAACCACGATCTAAAGGAAACCTTTCAGAAATTAATCTCGCGTTCAACTTGCGTGTAAGGCTTATAAACTATTGGAACAAAGTGTTAAACTATTTACTCGATCGGTCGGCCAACAAATCGGTGCACTTTTTGAAGTACTGGTGTAATAGAGGCCCCCGCTGCATCGAGTATCGAGATCGAGAGTAATAATCGAACCCCTCCGATGTCCCGCACTCTATCCCGGGGATTTGTATCCAGAACACGTTATACGAATAACGAACATCATAATAAACCTTGTTGCCTTCAACTTAAGAGTCATATTTCACTTCAACAGTTTTACAAATCTTGGTTAGAGAATTCCCTGGCTTAGGGTGACAGTCCAAAGAATCATGGACGTTATTGAATTTCTTTGCATTTTTGATTTGTCTCTTCATTTAGTTTGTTGCTCAATCACAACATACATAATTGATTGACGAAGTTTTGGGTGATAACGATGCTGTTGTGTTCTGTTCCCCCTTTTCTACTGCTTGCTTATCCATTGTACTTGATCAATCAACAAACATAATTTTAATAAATTATTAACATTGGAAGGTAATGTCAGATCCTGCGCATTAGTTTTGTATTCCTGCAACCTAAAAAATTGATCCAAAAAAGTCATGAGTCTATTTATTCTTAACCCTTAACCAAAAAGAGCGATTATTTAAGTTTGAGGTCTCAGCATGTGTCTGTTTATCTGTGATATCATAGCTCCAAAACGAAAGTTTCGATTTCAATGCCGCTTTTTTTATCAAAGCTATTTTAGCCATGTTTGGTGGAAATACAAGTCCAGAGCATCATGACCAGGATAGGTTGAAGTTTTTTTTTATTGATATGCGATCGTGTGACAACAATATCACTGTTATTAATTGACGATGTAACCGGTGGTCAGGAAATACCTATTCACCCCTTTTCACTTTTAACTCTGCACATGCACTGAAATATTATGACTTATTTAGTTACTATTATTTAGTATTATCATCAACAGCCCGTTAGTGACCACTGCTGAAAGAGGCTCTTCTACACCAAAGCTGGAGGGATTTGCCATCATGGGAAACTGAATAAATTTCCTATGCTCTAGATAATAGATATGATATATTTCCTATGTTATATGTTGCGAATGTATGACATACTATTTTTAATGTAAAATCATTTAAAGTACTATGTCTATTTTTAATGTAAAAACATTAAAAGTAGTATGTCTATGTACAAAAACAGCAGTCTGATTACCTAAGGACCGTCACAAACGGCCATAGGTAACTCAACTGTCAATCAGTCTGTCATCAAAGTTGTAAGATTATATCCAGAAACATTTCACATTAACAACATACTGTGCACATAAGTGGCTCTAAAAGTACACGATTCGAATGAGCCACGTTCCACTATTTGATTTCACTTAACAAAAATTGCCTCGGGCCTAAAATAATGATGTGCAAATCGCGATTACAACGCACGAAACCACTCGAGGGAGGCCATTCGAACGCACATCCTATAGCCGTGAGGGATGTCAACGCATTCAAGCATTACCACTGTCTCTACTCTAAATAAAAGTTGGATATTTTATTATTTGATATGGGTAAGCTCTTGACCTCAATGCACGCTTGGAAATTGGGGGCATAGAAGAACAGAAGGAGAATAACAGGAGACCCAGTTTTGGGAAAATCTCGCTCCATCAAATACCTAATCCTTGCTCAGGTTAGAGTGCCTTGAGGTCAAGAACTAACCCATCATTAAAAAAAAACAGTGGTACTCTGGGAGTGCCGACAGAAGTTTTCACTTGAAGTTTGTCATCTATAGGAAGAAGCAGTCTTGAACACACTACTTGATGCACTTGAAACGCAAAACATAAAAAACCAAATCGATTACTTAGTAATATTTTGTTGAATTTAGAACGAGAGGGCACAAAACCCTTGCTTGGCAACTTTATCGATTCCATAATGTAATGTGTACAATACACAGTGGTAGCATACGCTCAGAGGAGATTATTTCAATCAGGTCTGTCAAGACTTCATTTTCAATTAATAGCAAGCGACCGAATTAATTCCGGCATATCTCGATGGTTGTAGCGGATTAGTGGCGATTTGCCGTTGCAATCGCATCAATGCTGCCTGACGCGTGTCATAGAGCAACGCATAGATGTACCTACTCGAAAATATACACTAAGCAGGATAATCATAAATGGTACATATTCTATTAATCTGTCATCCGCCAAGCATCGAAAGGCTTGCTGCCATGTATTGAATACTAGTTTTACAAACCGTGCCGAACGTAAGTTTGGACGTGCTTTAAAGTACTCTCTAGTGGTGATCTTCATGAGTAGCACCCGTCTCAGTAGTGATTAGAGTTGAAACTTCGAAGGGAAAAAGTTGTGAGCTAGTTTTTTTTCAAGAATTTTTAACACCATTGCTAGATTAAATTAACAAATGTTTATCCCGGGTGGGAATCGAACCCACAACCTACAGCGTAGAAGGTAAAGCTACTAAAAACTGAGCTTTAAGACCAATAAAAATAAAAACATAGATCAAACATTAGCGATTAATATGAAACGGTTCTATTAATATTCCCGACAGTTACGACTGAGCTACGGCTGTAACATAGGTGTTAATTGTACTACATTACACAAGTAGTAGCACCATAGGTGTACTGAAGCAGTATTTCTGTACAACGCTCATTGTACAAATGTCTAATTTCATTAATTAATTCCGTATATAGCCTGCGTAATAAAGATCCCTTGATATAAAAAGGCTCGCTTTTCATTTAAATAGTTATAGAACCTTAAGCAGCCCACCGTAATAGCAGCCCACCATGACAATGGGTCCTCAAACGGCTCGATAGAGATCTGCTCGATAGAGATCTGCTCGATAGAGATCTGATCAATAGAGATCTGCTCGAGACGCAGCCATCACGTCCTGCGAACTTTTGAGATCCACGCTGGAGATGATCTGGCCGACCATGAAAGCGGTGCCTCTGATTTTCCAGGTATGCGACGCATAAAATGCTCAGAACCAAGCCACCCAAGCGTATGACGGTGTACTGGTAGTTTACTGGAAGCGAAAGCATGGCTGTGCGTGACACGCTTGCGCTCCCGACGCCTCTACTCCAGAACCCGCTATAAAAAGAGAGCATTTACCAAGAATACAGCCCACATTGTGGATGCTCAGGTGGGGTACATAAAGTATCTGGGCCTCACTTTGGACAGTCGCTGAGACTTTGAGGACCACATTCCCGATTTTAGAGGGTAATGGGTGCCCTGCCTACTGACTACTGTCAAATCTCACCCAGTGAGAGCGTTCGTCGCTTCCACGCGGGGGTCGTATAGTCGATGGCTTTCTACGGAGCACCCGTCATTTAGACTGGTAGTTTGGCGCTGTAGGGCTATATATACGGCTGTAATTCTGCTCCACGGATGTGCTATGCCAATATGTGGAAAGGTACTGGAAGAAGTTATAACAAACATCCCAGGGCCTTCCTTTGCATCAAGGCTGGTCCGAGGGGGTTTTAATGAGTTGTTCGAGTCCTGGCTGGAATTAATTCACATAACCTCATCGCACCCTCAAGGCGGTGGGCGGTGAATAGTTTAAGAATTCACCCACGAAAAAAAAATAGGTTCTTCTGTAGCAACGCTCTTTGCCAATATTTTGGCCTAGGGTTCACTCGGTGGCGGTCCCGCGGTAATGGAGTGTCGTGACACGCGTGTTGCGTGCGTCGCGCGTCATGCCTGCGCGTGCGACACTCCCACCGATTACGCGCTATCGCTGTGAGAAACCCATGCTCAACATAGAGTGAGGCTCGCAATCTATGGAATTCAACCAATGTTTAAAGTGAAGTTGCAGCTTATGAAAATAGTTACACTATTATGTCATTCAAAGCGAATATTTAAAGAATTTCCGGCATTTGGATAAAATCAATAAGGAAACACAGAAAACAGAAAAATATTAGGTTAAAAGCCGTGTTCTTTGGAAAAATCTAATTGGCACATGTTACGCCTCTATACGAGGCATCCTCAGAATTATAATAGTCTTGCTGCTAAGTTTGCTGCTTGCTGACGAGTACCCGCCTAACGTGATGTCACTCCAAACGCTGCGCTGCAAGTACGATGGTCCTAGAAAGAAATGATTTGCCACGATGCCACAAGTGATATTTACTTACTGTAGCATTTTGTTTTCGGGTCTTAACCATGACCAATACATTGAAAACTAATAATAATAGTGTGAACTACCGGGTTTCATTTTTCAGTGGTCCGAGCGTTCTGTCTCGTTACCACATTTTATTATGTTGTACCCAGATAAAACACCCACAAGAATATGTTCCTGTATTATGCAACAATATCTCCATCAAAAGATGTGATTATGAGAAATTCACTGTACATCACGCTTTTCAGGTGATTTGCTGGCATTTAGAGTAAATGATATGCCAAAGAAAGCTATCAAATTCCGTTTTGCCTGCTTTGAATTCATTCCAATTTCCCCGTGGAAAATTCACAGCAAAATGTGTCATGCCAATAAACTTGAAGAGCTCGCAAACCGGCGTAAACCGCAAAATGCCTGTATACTGAACACTGGGGTATACAGCGCGAAAATAATATTTAGGTGTCAACTGCAGGCGATTATCGCGGGGTAAAAAATAGGTGCGCGGGCTTGCGATCGCGAACTACACCCTTGCCGTGGCGCGGTATCCCGCCGTTTATCAGCCGATAGTATCTGAGTGAGACATCGCTGGTGACGTTTGAAATATGATCGGCGCGGTCCCGGGGGCGCGGAACGCCACGTGCGCCGCATATTCAAATCAGAATCGCACGCGGAGGACCCCCGTGTTGGCTAAATACACCCGCCGGCGAGCCGCCGCCACCGCCCGGCCCACCCACTTACCGAGGGTCGGCCCTATGTAATCGAATTTGAAAATTATTCTAAAACACTGAATAATGTATTTTGGAGGGACCCGGAGGCGGCTTCTCGCTGATTTTTAAAATAAATTAAAGTTAATCAAGTGGGTTCGCACACGTAAACGGATTAACTTGGCGCTGATTTGACTCTATGTTTGCTCAGCACATGAGGGGTGCCGGCAACAGCTTAAAGGTTATTTGAAACAGTATCGGACTAACATCGTTTAGCTGTCTGGTATACAAAAGGTTTGTGAACTTATCCATCGATTTTACAACGTTGGCTACTGCTTGAAATCGATTTATCTTTTACATTCAAAATACAACGTGAAATGTAGCGCATGGTACATCTTACTTCAAAAGTATATTTTTACCATGTGGATTGAGACTTATTTTAACTTATGGTTATATAGTGATGGTTATATAGAAAAATTTGCATAGATGAATATATAGCTCTTTATTGTTCACAACTTACAAAATACAAAACATAATATAGATCAAAGAGACTTTATTATACTTTATATGACTTTATAGCGACACTGGTAAACAATAGGCGGGCTCATCGATGAAAGCAATTTCTTCCAAGCAATCGTTGGTTGGACAAAGAACATAAAACACAATCCTACTCATAAGTACAGCCCTTTTTAAATCGGCATACTCTCCTCGAAACCGATCCCTAATCATACTCCAATAAAATTTATGGAACGCAAAAATTGGGCGAATTCATTTTAAAATTAAATATTGAATAAGACAATATTAGTTCATTCGCTACATTAAATTTTATTGCATCATGAATACATTTTCCTTGGTACGATTCGGTACGCAGGGCTGCACTGCCATTAGCGCCCGATATGAAATTAAAATTAAAATAAATATAAAAAACTGCGAAGCACTCTCGACAGACCGCTAAGGGGCAACCCTAAAGATTTGAAAACAGTGCCGTGTGTAGAGTGGTTATGGAAAAGTGCATACTTGCATCAGTAGTCTAGTTATTAGTACATACTCGTTAGCTATTCAACAACTGTGCTTTCCCGTTTCTCATCAGTTATTACAGGTATGATTCTACAGGTAGTTTTACATAGCTTAATATCTTTTTTTGTAATACGGGGAAGCGCTTGGCCTTCATCTCACCTGGTTTTCAAGACGGAAAGTGGATGGGTATTTCACCCGGAATCCTCTACACAGTCTGGGGAACTGGCTATCTTACCTCAAAAATGCCGGAACACAACAATTTTAGAATTTTTGTAATGGTGGAAAAATATTAAATATTAAAGTTAAACAGTAGTACTCAAATCTTTTTTCTCAACCCACATAGGTAAGCTAAACATTACTTAGCCATTCGAATATTTTCGGTGCCCGATATCAGACAATGGACTGTACTAGATCCTTATCTCAAATAACATTGGTGCATACCTACATCTGACATCTGATGAACTCGACTGAAGTGAAACTCGTCGTCGTTCAATTACATTTTAATTAATCGTTTAAACAATAATTATGGTTAAATCCCTTTTAATCCTTAATGTCTTCAAGAAGAGAGTAGGTAATTATATAGTCTACCCGTAACGTAACTGAAGCCTTCTGGGTATGCCCGCTCTATTGTATGCTTAGTAGCTTTAGACACATTTATAAAGTGAAAACTTCTTTAGGCGCGTTGGGCATTTTTTGAGATGGGACAAAAAACATTGAACTCGAGACACCTTACCGACACCACTTTTGACACATTTGACATCACACACATTGTCACGTTATGTTTACTAGGACCGTAAGAGGTACGGGTAATGGCCGTTTGTAGACTGCCTCTATCTATACACAGACGGTTGACAGCCGTGACAGTTATCTATCAACGTCAGTTCTAAGAAGTCGTTGTGTCAGTTGTGTTGCAAAATCAGCCCTCATTAATAAATATCGCAACCAACGCGACAACATTGAGATTCAAGTATCAACAATATCAGCTGTTCTCTTCGGCAAGGATCGAGAAACTTCAAGCTTAAACTTCTGTCGGCCCTCCCGGAGTACCATTGTTTTTTTTTAATAAATGATGGGTTATCTCTAAACCAGAGAAAGGAATAGGTCTACGAGTTAGCAAGCATTCCTAAAAAAAATACGACACAAAACCTAGAGCATCTCCATGGCATTCACTGTCAACTATCATGTAGCGGTGCAATAGGGGTGCTACTCGATGATTTGGTTTTTCGATTCGTTACGCAGTCAAACTACCCTCGAGCTACCCTCGAATATGTTCCCTCGCCTTGAATATTATTTATACGTTTGTTAAGTGGAGCTGGCTGAGGATTACTGCCTCCAGTGTTCGGAAGGTACTTGGGCAAATATTGGTAATGTCTGATCGTTATCCTTGGCCATTTTAAAAATCTTTGTATTAAACCGGCCAACTGTGGACACGCACATCAAGGGTTCTGACCAACATTTTATTTATATTTATAATTATTTGCGTCAATAGAATGTCACACTCTGTGCAAATGCCAACTCTCTACCTATTACGGTTCATAAGAAAGCCCACTGACAGACAGACGGGCGGATTGCGGAGACATAGTAATAGGGTCCGTTGGCAAAACCAGGAACCCTAAAAACGAAAACCTGAATTAGCAAGCTGAAGTGGCAGTGGACAGGCCACATAGCTCGCAAAACCTATAACCGCTTGGGTAAGGTTCTTGCATGGCGACCACGATTAAACGCGAAACGGAGTGTGGGAAGACCCCCCACTCGATGGACCGACGACATGTTGCGGGGAGTCGATGGATGGAGGCGGCTCAGATCGCTATCTGTGGCGTCGATTGGGGGAGGCCTATGTTCAGCAGTGGACGTATGTGGGCTGAAATGATGTTCAGATAGACAGACGAACGGACGAACGAACAGTGGTGGCTTTATAATAGGGTTCCGTTGGCATTCTTTGGGTGCGGAACCATACAAAAAAACCATAGAAATAATAATCATTTTGAATTTTCAGTCATAAAGTAATACATAACTAATTTCCCAACTATTCTAATATCACAATGTCTCCAATTGTAATTCTAATGACCTACCCGGTATTTCCACGATATTCGGGCTTAAGGGTTTTCCGGAGTCAGCGGTAGATCCTAACACTTTATGTTATTTAAAGCTCACAATTAACAAGCATTATATTCTTTCAAAAGCAGTCGGGCAAACAAGTATTGACTCTATTATGTGATGGTTCAAGCAATGTTTTTAACTAGAATTTTCTCAACTGACTTCAACTTGACTTCTCTGACCCATTGCTGAAAATCCGGTAAAAATCTTGCTAGTAAGCCATAGGCAGATATTTGCTAAGCCCCGGCGGAAGCATGTCAGGGAAAACAAGCCTGCCTTGAGCCAGGTACGGTTAGCTACTACTACGGTTAGAGCAAACATATTTTCTCTTGAGACTGCCACGGCTTGTAAACAGTGGCCAACATAAACGAAGGTTGGTGACAGTGTACCTGTGGAATGCAGTGGGTCAACTCCACGTCGAAGTATCTTCTTTCTACTTACGATACTGGAGTTTCAATGTTGTAATAGAAGTATTGTGTGCTGAGATTTTGAACTGTGATTCTGTCCAAATCAATTATTAGAAAAATGTTGTGTTGCAAACGATGACATTGCAGTACAAGTCTTGAGCTCTACTATGGCGGCGCTCTGTTTACCGACGCTGCGTCGCCTGCCCTCATATATTAAACATGGCCCGGTCTACCTTAGCCCGCTCCATTCGCCGTAGGTAACCATTATTCCACGTAGGTACCGTAGCACGAAATCCTTTGCAAATTTAACGTTCCATAATGCTACATTCACCCCGCAATACGGACAATGAATACGTTTTTAAGCAAATTTACATCGGCATAAAAATAAGGTCGCGGCAGTTAACACGTTTATCGGGCGCTCATTAAAGCAAGGGCGATCTCGCTTCGGAGTCGTTAAGCGCGCAATAGTTCGCGAGATCCTCGTAAAAAATATCTCGCAACCGACTTTACGGGCCCCCTTTGTGAATGCATCATTAAATTTCCATCTAAATTTAAATGACTACGGTGCGATTCAACGCGCTCTCACGTGGTTCTGTTTTCCTAGTCGGTGGAAATGTTATAATTGCACACAGAACGTAGCCGGGTTGAGAATTTGAAAAAAGATGACGTCAGTCGGAATTATCTTCAGCGCAGCGCAATTGAAACGGCTTTGCGACGAGCTTAGTGAAAAAGTTGGCGTTCGTTTTAATAATTCCCAGCTCCGGCGCCTCGTCAGAATGCCGTTGTCACTTCGTGGATTAAGCTCCGACACGGTTGAGTTGGGATTTGAGACTTTTTTTTAATTTGCATTTTTCGTATAATAAGTAGGAAAATGCAGCGTTTACGATGGTTTTTTCTCGAGAAAACCCGTGATGTGTTTACGCATCAAGAAGTTTACGAGCGTTGGATGGTTGAGAGGGTTCCACGTCGTTTGTATGCGGCGCCGGCGAGCCGGGGAAGACATAAAGCCAGCAGGTGAGGAGCGGGTATCGCGCGGTCACGCTATTTAGATAAGAGCATTTTCGTGACCTCTCCCCCCTCTACGATAACGGTGCTCAGTATTTCAGGCATGGTTTCTCGTTGAACTTTACTACCTGTTCTTTTTTCAAAAGATCAACTGAAGGTGAGTTTATGATAACAGGAAAAGTCCCGAACAAATAAAATCATTCGATAAAGCGAAATGATTTGCAAATCACTTAAAAATCCAAATGCCACGGTTCCTATGACTTTGGATTGGCGAATAAAGCGAGTTTAGAATAAATTGTGCGACTGGATAAAGCAATATTTGTTCGCCTTCCCCCGCATTACGGCGGCCATTAGCGGGATGCAAATAACGTCTTGTCATTTTTACTTTTTTATTTTTTCTTTTTCCTTGTTGCTGCGATCCCAGACTTGCCCCCACGGATATCACAGCCTGAAGTAAGGTTATATTTATTGTTTTCATTTAGTTTAAGGAAAGAAAATGGATAAGATCATTAGTAAATATATTTCATTTTGGCTTTTCCTTCTACTTAGCAGTGATAAGGAGCTTTACCAGGAAATGGACCTGCTATGTTAGAGACATACACATAGAATTCCACAGTTTCCCAAACACATTGGTACACTTATTTTCTTCAATTATAAGAAGTGAAAAAATCTACCTACAGGACATTAATTTCACATAGCGCCATCTAGCCCCAAACTAAGCAATGAAAGTAGGTTACATAAAGGAAACTGATTTAGGTACCTACTTACTTTTACACACAAACACAGCACAAGCATTTATGATAATCACACAAATAAGATCATTCTATCCTGGGTCCTCGGTGGAAATCGAATCCACAACCTACAGCGCAGTAGTATAATCGAATGTTTATCATTCGATTATACTACTGATTATACTATTTTCATATAATACTTATTCTTAGTAATATTTATTTATCATATTTTTATGTATCAACGTCAAAAAAATACTTAATTGTCTCAAGTTTATTGGTTAATTATTAAAGTATTAGTTATAATGATAGCGGTTTATGAGGTATTTTATTTACAAATTCTATTTCCAAACCTATTTTTCCCACAGACTTTTAACCCCACACTCAAGAACCACAATTCGGAGAGGTTGTAAGCCAAAATGGCGTCGATTCAAACATCCGAATGCGTTTTAGCCCCACTTAGAACGTGGTTTATTTGCAAACCACATCGCATGGCGTTATTTATAGTTAGGGGATGGGATATTAAAAAACAGGACGTGATTTAGTAGAAAGCACACAAATAAAAATAAAATAGGCATGACAGAAACAACATCTGAAGAATATGTATTGAGCTTCATTTGGAGTTAAGCTAAACTTTGAAAATTTTCGAATAAAAAACAAACAGACTCGCGACTTTTTCTCCTTCGAGGAATCACCTCTGAACACTACTCAGAGCATGGATTCCATGAGGTCACTATTGAAGTCAGAGGTACATCCAAACTTACTATCGACCCATATCAAATTGATACCATGGTAGGTAGAAGTCATTCAGATAATCACAAGTACAAAACTACGTTTAATATCTTATTACTAACAAATCGTTATATTAAATCGTGGCTTATTTTGCAACATCATCAGTATCTACAGTTACCACACTAATATGACGGAAGAGAGCAAAAATAACCAAACATTTTCGGCCACTGCATGGCTTCTAGTTCACATTATTACAGTAAGCCTTTTAAGTGTGATTTATAGGGTATAATAAAAACATATATGTGTATAATAATAAAAAATAAGTGTGTGTATACTACAAAAAAGAAGAAAAAGCGGGTCAATGGGAGCAAAATCTTAAATAGTAAAAGATCAAAAATATACATATGATTGATTTTGTTAAAAAATAACACACTTTCTTCCAAAATCGAAACTGAACTATATAAAAAATAATAAGTTTTTTTTTGTACGACGGGTAAGCGCTTGACCTTCACCTTACCAGGTTACAAGTTGAGATATGGCTGAAGGTAGAGGCGCAATTCACCCGGAATCCTCAACAAACCAAGAGCCTGGCTATCTTACCTACTTCTAAATGCCGGAACACAAAAATTTAAGAATTGTTATTGTGGCGACAGAATTAGGTAAGATGTTATTTTAAGTGTCTGGTAAATGGAAACTCAAGGTTTAATCAAATACAATCATATATTATAAGGTTTCCTTTACCTATTGCAACAGATTTAGGTTAACAGAAACAATATTAATCTCAACTAAAAGCTTATAGCTGCTGAGGTGTTCCTCAGACTGTTTAAGATTCCAGGTGAAGTGCGCTTCCACATTCGGCCTTATCACATAATAGAATACACATATATATAGCACTTTCCTGTAGGTATTACATTACTTGAAAAATCAGGTGAGAAGGCCAAGCACTACCTTGTCGCAAACTAAATAAAATAAATAAATAAAACATATATTATACTAAAATTACTGTATTTTGCGTTTGCCTTATGGTGCGGGATCGACTCAGACTTGGCCAGTTTTTAGTTTTTGTTGTACCTGCCGGCGCCCGCGCAGACCACTGAAGACGCGTGGGCGGAAGACATAACTCGCGCGCAACAAGACGTGTACAACACTACCTACTGTGTACAGGGTGATGTTATATCACTACTTTTAACAAGCCTCGAAGCTCAGTTTTTAGTAACTCTGCCTTCTGCACTGTAGTTTGTGGGTTCGATTCCCACCCAGGACAAACATTTGGGTGATGAATAAAGATGTTTGTTCTGTGTTTGGGAGTTTGATTGTATAATTATGTATTTTATAAAAGTATTTAAGTATTCTATCCGTAATCTAGTTCCCATATTACAAGCTATGCTTAGTTTGGGGCTAGATGGCGCTGTGTGAAATTAATGTCCTGCAATATTTATTTATTTATTTGAATCTAAGTCAGGACCATGAACGTGAACTGGGGTGTTTCGTCTTTTTTTTCTGAATTAGGTAAGATGGTGGGGTGGTATCTACCAGCTACCACCGCTAGGCGGACTTTAACAAAGTCCTACTACCGACCAAACCAAGCTCAGTATTGAACTTCCCATGGGGTTCAAACCCGGGACCTCTGGATCTAATACCGGTGAGCGGACCACTAGACCACTTAGGTGGTTAAAGTTTTACTAAAGGTCCTAAATTTTTGTAGATAAATGTGATGATTGAGGCGATACGTGATCCAAGGGCTTGCTCTCATTTAGAACAGCGAATTAGCATAGCTATTCAGCGTGATTTACATATGTTTATTCGGCACGAAAACAGTTACATTATAAAGGTAGGTATTGAAGTAGATAATTATATATTAGGTAATATATTATATAAAATCGATTTACCACTGACGTGATAGGTAGGTAGGTAGGTAGGTAGGTATAATCACGCTAGCGCTGAAACTGTAAGACCTACGGATTCGAAATATTATCAGGGTGTTCATTATTATACCTAGGTGCTCACTAAGAACGGATTTTAGGAAATTCCTCCCCCAAGGGGGTGAAATGGGGTAAAATAGTTTGAATTCAAAATCTTTATTCATAATCCGATTGAGTTGAAATTTAGTACGTGTATTTGTAATAATATGGAGATGCTAATTATGGAAAAAAATCTTGGAGGTTCTTCCTCTAAAAGGGTGAAACGGGGCAAAGCTTTGGGTATCGAGATGTATTTATATTTGATCCGATCGAGTTGATAATCTGGACATAAGATTTCAGAATTACCGGGACGGGCCGTGTAGGAACCCTGTTATTCTTTACCCCTGTATTTTAAACCTTGTATTTTAAATCAGTATTTTAAACCTTGACATCTGTATTTTAATTTATAGTATTATAATTATTATTAGATATAAATAGTATTATTATTTTTATTTCATTCATTTATAGTGACTGTAATGTTTGTAAGCCGCATAAGGTTAGACTAGAGATACTTTTAAAATTAATTATAAGACATTATTATGTACCTAGATCTACAAACAATATATTCATTTATCATTTATCATTTATGTATTATAGCCAGGTATCACAGCCACTCCGTTTTTCTTATTTTGCCGTAGCGAAGCGACGAGTATTTCCAGCTTGTATTATATAAAATATAATACAAGCTGACTGCTGACAAGCTAAATAGCGTGACAATGCAACCAGTGCAATAAGTGATAGTCCTTATGCAATCCAATTGCTTCCTTTGTATCATAGTTTAATTTTACATGACGTTATTTTTAATTTTTTTTTTTTATAATAACATCATTTATTCAATAAAAAGTACAATTAAACTAACTATGTACAAAGGAATCAGTCAGATTACCTAAGGACCGTTACAAACGGGATATAGGTAACTCAACTGTTCCAGACCAGTACCACACGGAAGCGTGCCCAAGACACTGGCTGCATTGCCACGCTGAATAGCTATGCTAATTCGCTGGCCTAAATAAGAGCCAGCCTTGGGTCACGTGTCGCCTCAATCAAAAGCCCCGCAATATTTTTGAAAACCCGGAGGGCACCGGCTCCCCACGGACCCAAGGTCTCCACCCCAAAAGGCTCAAATAAATAAATCAATATTTCTAATTGTTTTTGAATAAAAGTGCACAATTAGGTCATTATCGTATGTTGTAGTAGGTACGTAGAATTTTTTTTTTTTTATTATACGACGACGGAGAGGTTGCTTTCAGCTCACCAGATTTTTTTAAGCTGTCCCAAGAAACAGATAAAAGTATGATCTTATCAGTTTGCATATCCATTAAAAACAACACCTTTTATCCCCTACACATCATACCCACACTCGCCGAGACAGGTACCACCGGATCAGTCTTTATGGCCTATAAACGTGTAATTCTCGCCTTAATCCGGCCCTGCGTGAATAAATCTGGATTAGAGAGCCCACGATTGTACGAATACGGCTGATTATGCCGTTAACGATCGCAATTGAAAAATAAACTGAGTACGCTCCTGGTTAAGGAGGCTGTTCATGACAATTTTGTATACGAGTAATATGAGTAGGTACCATATTAGTTGTAAACCAAAATTATATTTTGCTTTATTTTTTGATGTAGGACATTTGAAAGAAGCAATTTTATGATTAGATTTTCTATATCGGTTTAACTGAGCGAATATTACAAGTAAAGATTCAGTTAGGGAGCCAATATACAATATATACTTCATCATATTCACCATTGGGTGTTGTATTGTATGATAAGTATGTATTTACAAAAAAGTAATTACTAAATTAACTAAGTATTCTATCCGTAATCTAGTTCCCATATCACAAGTTATGCTTAGTTTGGAGCTAGATGGGGTTTTGTAAAATGAATGTCCTGTAATATTTATTTATTTATCATTATCACTACATGTTATATTTTATATTATTTAGGCAAAATTCTTCATTTCATTTGGTATTTAATAAGTTTCTTCTTTGTGATGTTTTTGTTCATAATTATTTCTGCTTATTTTTACTTGTTTGTACCTATATTTCTTAGATTGTTTGATTTTTATGTTGATGTATGTTCTTGTTTATTGATATAACTTTTATAAGATATAAATCTGTAAAATGTAAATCCCTAATTGGCTAGGAGTTTTGTTGTAAGTTTTACCCTGTTTAGTTTTTAAGAGCTGTGGATTTTGTTAAATAAATAAATTGATTAATAAAATAAATTAATTAATTAATAAAATAAATTAATTAATTAATAAAATAAATTAATTAATTAATAAAATAAATAAATAAACTATCACTACATCAACAGCCCATTAGTGTCGACTGCTGGACAGAGAGTCTTTCAATGCAGAATTTTGCCATAGTCACCACGCTTGGCAGGTGGTTGGGTGATCGTAGTAAAGGTTTCGATATGGCACAGAAGGAAGCTGCTGCCCTTCTTCTGTTGAGATCTCTTAGTCGGCTTTTACGACATCCATGGGCTAAGTTTGAGGGGTCGATTCTTAAGCCGCGACCGATAATACCACGGCAATACAACGGCATACATACAGTTTCAAAAACTTCGTTATATGTAGCCTGTTTGTCTCTACGTCAATTTTTTTAATCGAAGTTGTGTTTTGAGGCTAAAATTTTGCAAAATCGTGACGAGTATACGTATAACCTATGAGAAACCTCCTCAAGGTTTCTTCCCAGACTTCTAAGCCACAATGGGCATTTCGTTTCGGGAATTTTATTTGTGCACGTCACGGTGAATTACATACTTTACAACTTCCATACATTACATCTTCCAAAGAATGTAACGTTGCGATTTGCCATCATCACCACAAGACACTAAGCATAAATCAGATTCAGAAATCAGAAACATTTAACAAGCCTCATAGCTCAGTTGGTCTGCCTTCTGCCCCAAACTAACCATAACTTGTCATATGGGAATTACGGATAGAATACTTAAATACTTTTTTTTTTGTAAATACATACGTACCTACTGTATGATACAATACCCAAACACAAAACACACATCAATATTCACCACACAAATGTTTGTCCTGGGTGGGAATCGAACCCACAACCTACTGTGCAGAAAGGAGAGCTACTGACTGAGTTGTGAGGCTTGTTACGAATATAAACTTAATAAGCACATGTTCCTCGTGTATCAATAATGACGAAAAGGGAAGATAAAAATAATAATGTCAAACTATCTTGTCAAGAAACCATCAAAAAACAAAAGAAACAAGTTTATTTACCTATAGGCCGTTTGTAACCGTCCGCGGGTAATCCGACTGATTCCTTTGTACATGCATAGTTTAAGTGTACATATTATTTTACATATTAAAAACACAAAAAAAACATCTGACTAGATGATAGAACTTGGTGAAATATTAGGAGCAACAACGAATGCTTCATTTTATATATTGATATAGAAAATGCATGTAGGTAGATATAAATATCAGCGCACGTGTTTTATAAATAAATAATAAATTGAATATTTCAACTTTGGAGGACGCTCTGTCCAGCAGTGGACCCTAATGGGCTGTTGATGTGTTTATGTGTAAAATTAATTCAATAAACATAAACACGAAAGTTTGTCTTCTATGTATTGTGTTCCGGCATTTAGAGGTCAGATAGCCAGTTCCTCAGTTTGTTGAGTACTCCTGGTCCTTTAGGATCTGAAAGTTAAATTCTCATAAAGTAGAATTCCCAAAATGTATAATTTCCCAGAATGTTGATTAGTTTTTGATTCGCAAAATATTAAATTCTTAGAATGTTGAATTCCCTAAAAGTTGAATTCCCAATGCGCTTCCACCTTCGAGCTTATCATAACTTAAAAGTCGCGTAAGATGAAGGTCAAGCATCTCCCCGTCTTAAAATAAATAAAATGTTGTCAAAAAAACATTAAGAACGATACTTAACTAAGCTATTCATCATTAACTTCGTTGACAAATTTACCGTCTGTATCAGGCTTTCAAATATTTACCCCTACTGCACTGCTAGCGACTATACTTGGCAAAAAGCCGTGATATTCAAAGTTCGTGTATGGTGAAGCCGACAAATGATAGCACTTTGTTCAAGACTCTTGATCCTGTAAATTGATAAGATCAAGGGTCTCACGGATCCCGCTGCGTTACGACCATTACCTACCAACTTGCATCCGGTTTGAGGACGAGCATTGAACGTAGTAATTGACTACCAAAGTAGACGAAACTTGTGGTGTGAGTCTGTAGCATCTACAGGTACTTTAAATAACTCAAAGTAATTGTAGATAGAATGGTTTTGAACCGACTCTGTAGTTTGGTTGGCCAGATCAGAGGTCCCGGGTTCGATCCCCATGGGGAGTACAATATTGAGCTTGGTTTGGTTGGTGGTAGGATTTTGTCCACCTGGACTGCCACCATTTCATCTAATTTTCTCGCCATAACAACAATTAAATTGTAATTAACAAATGTGGCTAAAACATTAAGAGGTAAGATATTCAGTAATAAGTACCTTCCTACTTAAAAGCTTATAATACTTATATTATAATTATATTACCTAGATGCCTATAACTACTTACAAAAAATACCAAAGGTTTACACACCTAATAATAAACCTACCTTTATCTACTTAAACCAAAAAAATAATTACTTGAGACAAATACGTAAACTAACTAAAATTAATATATAAGTAAATATAACCCATACTAAGGACGAAAATGATAAACATACAATTTAAATAGAAAGAAAATAGCTTCGAATATAAATTTATGAATTTTAAGTAATCATACGCCGCGCCATCGGTAACCGGTAATCTCAGTTGGAGCTGTGGTGTGGGCATGTTTCGTGACTTTTTGCATTTTAGAGCCGGCAGGGAGTGGTTGCGCGGTCTGTGTTCGTTTATCTGTTTGTATAGTCAATATTATACCAAAGGAATCATCAGCCGAGAAAATAAATGACTACCTATAATTATATACTTACCTACAGTGATTTCTGCAGCGCATATTTCTTGAAACTTACTGCGTATTTCCAAATTCATGGAAAATAATACTGAGACCAACAGGTGACACCATAAAAAGTATCGGTTTGCGACATTGAGATGCCAAATCGTTTGGAAGTAAATAGCATCACACTATCGTGTCCTTTGTTCAACCGTCTCCAACCAACCTAAGCCTTTCAAACTTCGCACTGTTGTGGCAAATTTATGTCAGGTATTAATTTACGTTGTCGCCTCTAAGTTTGTCGGAGTTTACGGGAGTTTCCTGGGTGTAACTTGGAAACGTGGCGCTGACGGTTTCTTTGGATTAAATATTTATTCGAGTTCAGAGTAACTAAGCCGACGCTGCATAATTTAAAGTGGTATTGTCTTTGGTAGGGGTCGAACAGTTTCAGGTTATAATATAATTAGGAACAATGCCTTATCCGAGTGGTGGACAAGAGAAATCACAAAAGGCTTTGGCAAACTGCCTCCTAATTGACGATGGCCTCCAGTCGCTGAAAAAACTCTATGAGGTCTTCAAAAAGCGATTTACGCCAATAGAAGCTTCGAGGTGTTAAACAGACCACATTTCACATAAAAAAGTGATATACCTGGATGAGAAAAGCGCAAGTCTGAAGGGTTTGGGAGATAAGGCTTATGCCTATGTGGATTACATTACAAAGTTGACATTGATAGTGATGATGAAGTGCTAGATTAATAGTGAAACTATAGGCTCTGCCTGCAAATCTTGTTTCTCAAAATGTGAATGGATGTATTTTTTTCAGGGAAGCGCTTGGCCTTCATCTCAACTGGTTACAAGTTAAGATAAGGCCGAAGGTGGAGGTGCACTTCACCAGGAATCGTCAACAAACTGAGGAACTGGTTATCTTACCTCTAAATGCCGGAACACAACCATTTTAGAATTGTTGTTATGGCGACAGAATTAGGTAAGATGGAGGTAGCTAGCCAGGCGGACTTAAACTAAGTCCTCCCACCAACCAAACCAAACACAATACTCCCCCTGGGGATCGAACCCGGGACCTCTGGATCTGAAATCGGTGGATTGAACCGCTAGACCACAGAGGCGGTTAAAAAGGTTGATTGATAATAAATATAAAAACAAACTAACTTATCAACTCCACCGTTTTTTTTTATTATTCTTACCGTCGAATATAACCCTCATGAAATATTATAATCTGTGCCTTTACTACGTCAACCCAAAATCAAATCATTCTCTCCTCCGTCGATTCCTAGAATAACAATAAAGATGATAAGATAATAAGAAATTGTTCAATATTTATTTCGTAGTAAAGAAAGATTATTTATGTTTCATTATTATATACCTACAGACACTTAAAATTGCATCAACACAGTTCTTCCAAGCTAAACCACTAGGGGATAAATCTCGAGGGTTATTAGCTAAATAAATTCGCTCACCCAATATGCTGGGTAACTCGATTTAATGGCGATAGAATTGATTTATTCAATTACGAGGAATTTTTAGTGCCTCACCGCGCGGGGGTTAACATTGCCCCTGTGTCCTCTGAGGGGGCAACTTTGTTTCAGGGGTCGGTGATAGTTCTCACGAATCCGTTTGTTTTTAACATTATCTATTTTGATGCATCATTGGAAGTGTGGAAAGTGTTTTTTGGAAATATTACGCACCATTCGTTTCTTTGTCAAATTTGGGCACTCGGCAAATTACTGAGTAAATATTTTTGTGTGATAGTCCCGAGACAACTGAATCGCTGGCTTTTGATAGCGGTTACGGCTGAATAACGGTAATAATACCTACACGGTGGTAGGTAACTATGACACCTAATTTTTAAAAAGGAATAAGCTCTATATTAAATAGAGCTAATTCCAAAAATAGAATTCCAATATTTCAAAATAGTTATGAAATTTTTTCCTTGCCAACATTTTCTTTACAACATTTTCTGTTGTTTTATCCTCATTGCGTGTTTGATGTCTAGGTATATAAAAATGTAAGCGGTTTATTACGCGATTCATTACTTTTATATTCGTCTGGTAAATTTTGTCAAGCCTGAGAGATATATCACACTTGAATACTAAATTAATAACCAACAGATGTAGATACTAAACGATGTATGGTGTTAACACGCCTCATAGCTCAGTTGGTAGTAACTCTGCCTTCTGCGCTGTAGGCTGTGGATTCGATTCCCACCCAGGACGACATTTGTGTGATGAATATAGATGTTTGTTCTGTGTCTGGGAGTTGTATCATATTAGTACGTATGTATTTACAAAAAGTAATTAAGTATTCTAACTGTAATCTAGTTTCCATATTACAAGATATCCTTAGTTTGAGGCTAGATGGCGCTGTGTAAAATTAATGTCCTGTATTTTTTTTATATATTTTTATTGTACGACCGTTAAGCACTTGGCCTTCATCTCACCTGGTTACAAGTTGAGTTAAGGCTGAAGGTGTGAATCGTCAACAAACTGAGGAACTGGCTATCTTACCTCTTAATGCCGGTACACTACAATTCATTTTATTTAATTTATATGGTACATAATGTTGCAGGAGTCTGTCCCTACCAATCTACCGCAGCAGTTATACCTAGACAGGTGGGTAATGCAAATACCTTGAGCTCTACTGACTAGCGTACGTCCTAAATCTGACACGGATTTATGTGCCGTCACCGCAGCCATTAGAGCTACTAATGCCCCCATTACCGGGCCAGGGGGTGGCAGATGCCGCTTGTTTTACGTAATTTATGGCCTGCTCGACAAGGCCTCACCCGATACGGGAAAGGTGAGGAACTGATGGAGGAAACGCTGGAAGTGGCTACCTAAGATAGCCAGTTCCGCAGTTTGTTGGGGATTCCGGGTGAAGTGCGCTACCACCTTCGGCATTATCTTAACTTGTAACCAGGTGAGATGAAGGCAAGTGCTTACCGGTCGTACAAAAAAAAAATAAACCTGTGGGAGCGATGTGCGAGTTTGACTCGCACATGGCTGTCTTTATTATGTAAATATACATTTTATAAAAGAAAAACATACATATTAATATTTCGGTCACAAGGTCACAAGGGTTGCCGTCAGGACCCAATACTAAACCAACGCTGTCTGTCCGTCTGTACAATACTTGTTCTCTTTAAAGGGCTGTATGTACCTGCTGGTTGAATTTTCAGAGTATATGTGTGTTATAATATAGGACAAATACCCTTCATAATAACAAATAATAAAAACCGGTCAAGCGTGAGTCGTACCCACATCAATAATCTACAAAAAAATGCAAAAATCTGCATTTTTTGCCCTGAAATGTGTGTCGTAAGCTCGGTGTGTTGACTCGCACATGGCCATAATATAGGCCATAATGTTATACTTATCCTATATTCAATAAGTATTATTCAAGATAAATAATCAATAATCAATAAGTATTACAGGACATTGATTTCAAACAGCGCACTCTAGTCCCAAACTAAGCAAATATGGGAACATAAACAATAACAATTATTACTACATTACATATCCGTAATCTAGTAATAATACTTGTACACTTTTTTGTAAACACATAGATACTTATCATACAATATAACACCCAAACACAAAACAATCATTAATATTCATCACAATTGTTTATCCTGGGTGGGAATCGAACCCACAACCCACAGCGCAGAAGGCAGAGCTACTACCAACTGAGCTGTGAGGCTTGTTTTACTTACCCGACTATTATAGTGTCACTTCTAGACGCACATACGTCAATGTTCGCAAGATTCGCACTTCCGAGCGAACACTGGCGTTGCGGATGAAATATGGTCCGGTGCGAAACCATCCCGCGTGTGGACTTTGATAAATACGAACCAAGGACAGCTCTATCGCATTCCATGATTAAACCCATTTCTGTGGTATCGTGGGGTTCACACCCACGGACAAATTGGTTCCTGGATTTCAAAAGCTGTGAGAGCGCAATAAAGTATGGTTCTTGGGCTACCAAGCACATACACTTCTGTGGTCTAGTGTTTCAGCCCACCGATTTCAGATCCAGAGGTCCCGGGTTCGATACCCAGGGGAGTACAATATTGTGTTTGGTTTGGTTGATGGTAGGACTTTGGTTAAGTCCTACTTAACTCTGTCGCCATAATAACAATTCAAAAAATTGTTGTGTCTCGGCATTTAGAGAGAAGCCAGTTCTGCAGTTAGTTGAGGATTCCGGGTGAAGTGCGCCGTCTCCTTCGGCCTTATCTCAACATGTAACCAGGTGAGATGAAGGCCAAGCATTTCCCTGTCGTACAGTTAAAAAGAAACTGCACACTGTCCACCTCGGGCTGTTCAGTAGCAGCTATTTTGTGGGTTAGTACACAGCAGCCCATTAGAACAGAGCCTCCTCCAAAACTGGAGGGTTTTTCTATAATCACTACGATTGGCAGGCGGATTAGTAAACGCAGTAAAAGTAAATACAGAATACAGAGATGGAAGCTGCTGTCCTTCAGCTGGTGAAATTCCCTTAGTCGTCTTTATCCATATCCATGGGCTGAGTTGGAGAGGCCGTTTCTTAAGCCACGGCCGCCACGGCAAGGCAACAAAATATATACAATACCAATTTGTATTATTGCAGAAAAACTAATACACCAAAGAAATCGGCTGCTTTTCTGGACCACCTAGTCGAAAGTATGAGTTTTTGGGGTTGATTTTGAAGTCGTTATAGCCACAGCACAATATTACAGTTCGGCTCAAAATATCAACACTTCAACTCCTAAAAGATGACCATCAATTGGGAGCATGAAGTCAATTTATCACCCGGCGGAAAAATGAAAACTCTCGCCACAGAAGGAAATAAAGTAAATGGAACAGGAATTCTCACTACCCAGAAATATTTTTTTATATCGTAACACATAACGATAATTCCACCATTGTTGAGAGCCCGATTGAATTTAGAATGAAGCTGTTTTTTATTTCTTAATAGGTATTACGTACCGCTACAAATAATTATATTTGTCAATGGCCACATTTTTGCCGTTTCACATTCTATTTTCAAATTCGTATGGATAGTATGAACTTCTCAATAAAAAATGAACTGAGAGCTCATGGTATAAAGTCCACTTTCCGTTGAACACAGATTGGAAGTGACGTCTACCTGTTCCGAGGTCCATTAAAAATAGTCGCACATACTCGCATGACCCATAAAACGAGAGAGCTACGTGAAAAGGAAACACAACTGGGAAAAAACTGTGAGAAGCGTGTCTCTTGTTTATATGCTGGGTTCCGTTTCATATACTCTCAAGATTATGGTAGTCTGAAAATCGCATGCTAGTTGCGCCGCTGATAAATTAATTGACAGAAAATTTTTAAATGAAAGAAATTGCATTCCCAAGACTTAATCTGAACAGGGTGATCCATAATCGAATTAAGAGAAAGTTTGAGACTTTTTAGACCAATGACAAATCTGGTCATTGGTAAACTAAAAATGCTAAAACCCAATAGTTAGAATTTTTGCTTCATTCTGAATTCATTCACGAGGTGTATGTAGTAGGTATATACGAACACAATTGTCTGGCTGAGTGTGCGATATTTTGTATTGCCATACCCATCCTAGTTGGATACCAATATTCTTAATTTGAATTACGCTTACTTGTTACCTTTTCACGACCTCATACTTGTCTCTGTCCTAGAGAAACAAGCCAATGTCAGTTAATCACCTGTCATTGCCAAACTCTCGTGGTACTCAAAAGGACCGCTGAAAAGCCAAAAAAAGAAGAAGAAGAAGAAGAAACAAGCCAAGACCCATAATTTATTTAAGAAAATGGATCTAAATAAAATATGGCATGGTTGTAGTGTAAGCAGATAACGATATTATGCTTGATATTATGCTATTATGCTTAAAAATTTTCATTTTAAAATAAGTTGTGTAATTTTTTGAGAAAATTGTGATCGAAAATACTTTTAAATACCTTATCTTAGTATGACACAATTTAAAATGGAATACATATTATACGGTACAAATGAAGAAATGCCCGTTAGTTCGCGTATTGCCAACGATACCCTAATACGCCGCCACCTCGTCATCCGAGTACAGTAGGCCAAAAAGAAAACCAATTTGGTCGCATGAAAAGGTTCGATCCGCCGGGCGCCGTATCCACTCATTTGATATTTTCGCTCGCCGATAGAAAACAAATTACAAACTGTCGGCGCCGGCTCACGGATTATTATTAGCTATTTATTCCACTGTCATTCAGCTTATGGAAATGGTTTCTTGCGTTTGAAGTTCTATTAGCGAAGTGCCATTATGCGGGGATTTATAGGATTTTAGTAAAACAGGCTAGGGTTTTTAATATAGACGTACCACGTACCAGCATTTAAAACCGCTGCGCAGTTTGAATTCACACTTTGCGCAGCTCGCACAGACAAAAATATGAGGTAACGATAATATCCCCCGACCTTCCACATTTGGATGTTGTTGTTGGAAGAGGCGACTAAAGGCTTACTCCACTAATGGGCAGCATCATCCCCCTGAGTATTTTTAACCGCCTCTGTGGTATAGTGGATGTCCCAAAATCCCCTACATCCAGTATTCCCAGGTTCGATTATAGTGCTTCGGAACAACAGTTCTAAATTAATGTGTTGTCTACTCCCTTTGGGAAACAGGCGTGAATATGTGTGTGAGTGTGTGAGTGTGTGTGTATGTATCAAATTTTATATTTGAATCATTTTAATAAAATTGTATAAGTGTAAACATTCCAGCTTTCGCTGACCGTCCTTTAGTTATGTTGGCTCTCGAAATCGTGTCGCTGGCAATCAAATCCACAAATTAAAACCATAATACCATAGAGATGGAACTCTATTTCAAATCAGTATTTCCGACACATTTACCTGTTGGTTCAGTAAATAAGTAGCCGGTCATATGGACCAAAGATAAATCATAGCGATTGATAAATCGTATCGAGAGATTGATGCGGTGGCTGTGGAAGGTATGATTAGTGCCACGCGACAATGGCTGACGTCACAGCGCGAGGGAAAAGGTGGTTATTGAGGTGGAGGCAGTATTTTGTATATCATTTTTCAAGTTTGATGGCCTGATATGAAAGTGACACGTGGGGTGGTCTTCCAATTTTGTTTACTGGGGATGAAAAAGGTGAACTCTGGAGCGACAAAACAAAATATCTGCATATTTCCAACTCATAGGTCAAAAACCTTGATAAATTAATGATAATAAAAAATTTGCATGATTTTTAAACAGCAATTTTTAGTTTAGTTCGAATACGAATTTCCGCCTGCTTCCTATGTGCTTATTTTTTTTCAGTTTTCTTGAAACATGTTCCTAGTTGTCATGCATTGTTTTTAAAAATAATCATTACCATTTCTAGAAACTGTATATTAAAGGCACGGTACTTACACGCACTGTTAGACCAGTGTAAATAGTGCGAGTTTTCCATTTGCTCCATATCTGCTCGAACGCGTTTGCGTTTACCACAATTAGTATAAATGAATACCTATTTACCATTCACGGTGAGCAAACGCTGATCGAGTGAACTTAAATTATAACTCCCACTAGGCACTCTGTACAGGTCCTTCCACGACCTTAAGATCATTCGACTGTAGCCGTCGGCTTGTAAACGATTCCATTGCACCGAGTTGTTTACATTTGAAGGCAAGCTTAGATAGAACATTTTGGTCTAAAAGATTCCTTTAGACCTAAATGTTTAACCTATGAGTTAGTTCCTTACTTTTAAACTTGCGCAAGCAAAATGAGAGCTACGATGGAGTGAGTCTACCCAGAAGGTGCCTATGGACTCTCTTCTTGAAGACATTAGGATCGAAACACAACGGAAATAAAGACGCTAGAAGCTGATTCCAAGACTTTGCAGTGCACATAATTAAAAATATATATTCAAAGATATATTTTATTATTTATAAATGTAAATTAACGCGTATATTATGTTTGTCTTAGTATCTTGTCTCGACACTTTGATTTTGTATTTGTGCGTCTCTATGTGAATGTGTTTCCAATGTGTACTATAATACCAAATACAAGATAAGAAACTATTAAGGTCTCGAATCAAAACAAATCCTATATGTATAACGTATTCTTTAGGTTTTTTAATGAAAGAGAAAATGGTTACTAGAATTTCATTAAAATTCCCACTTAGTGTAGTACCTACGAAGATTTTCGCTCAGGGTTGTCTACTATCGAATATGTAATGATTATCTTGGTATTGGACCAACCAATAGCCCTACAGAATATGGCATACCTTATCGTGTTGTTAATACCTACATAATATGTTTTTTAAATTCACGCTGAGTCAACTCCTAACCTCGTGGCTTGCCTACCAAGGATAGTGTCACGAATCGAGCGAGCTTTCCATAAATGCTTATTAACTCTTTGTTACGCTTTATATTATGCGGTTTTGTAACGAAATCACAACTTGCCTGTCTCATACTTGTGATATAGCACTTCTGGGAATGTGCATTCTTATACCTAGAGGATAAAATTGTACGACGAGGATGGGCTTAGCCTCCATCTCATCTGATTTACAAGTAATTATAAGGCCGGAGGTAGAAGCGCACTTCACTCGGAATCTTTTACAAACTGAGGAACTGGCTATCTTACCTCTAAATGCCGGAACACAACAATTGAAGATTTGTTGTCATGGCGACAGAATTAGGTAAGATGGTGGTAAGCCAGACGGACTTAAACAAAGCCCTGCCAGCAACCAAACTAAGAACAATATTGTACTCCTCCAGGGGATCGAACCCGGAACCTCTCGATCTGACACCGGTAAACGAACCACTAGACCACAGAGGCGGTTAGACAAGCATAGCGCTCAAAAGCTCATTTACATAATAAAAAACCATATGGCTCTTTTTTTTACGACGGGCAAGCGCTTTGCCTTCATCTCACCTGGTAACAAGTTGAGATAAGGCCGAAGGTGGAGGCGCACTTCGATCGAAATCCTCAATAAACTGAGGAACTGGCTATCTTACCTCTAAATGTCGAAGCACAACAATTTTAGAATTGTTATTATGGCGACAAATTCAATATATTTCTTTCCATGCGGATGCTTTCCAATTTCTTGTACTTACGACATCAGCCCTGACAGTCAGGGCCAAGAGTGCGGGCGAGCGGGCGCAGTAGATTCGTGGACCGGAAACGGTAGGAATTCATTTCGGCGTAATAGGTTTCCTGCGCGCGCGTCCGGTATGATCCGGCAGGCGGCGTACGTCCGGCACGCAATGGAAGCTTTAGATATTTTATTTTAAAATCTTGAATTACAGATGCGTGAATTAAGGAAAATACTTAACATACAGCCAAATAAATTCACAAACAATTCAAAGTAAAATTGTTAATACAAGTCTACACATGACTAGAATGCTGGCCTCCATTTTGCTCAGTGGGTGAGTACATATTGCCATCCAACCTGGCAATGCCGCCAGTATTCTGGCCACGTTACAATCTGGTGGTGACAGTTATCGACTGGGTTTTCTTTAAAACATTAATGTTATAGATCATACATTTGATATTTTTAGTTTAACAAATTTTTAGGTTAAATTTTAAATAATTTACAAACATTCAAAATGATATGTACAATTAAACTAACTATATACAGAGGAAGCAGTTGGATTACCTAAGGACCGTTACAAACGGCCTATAGGTGATTATGTTTCATGAATTAAAAATAATATATAGTAACAAAACTTACAATGAATATACAACTATAAAATACAACTTCCCAATGACCGTTACAAGCGGTCTATGGGCAACTCAACTGTTCTAGACCAGTCCTAGACGAAGAAGCTATGTTAATTCGCTGGCCTAAATAATTGCCAGCCTAGGGTCACAGCCGCCTCAATCAAAAGTCCGCAAGATTTTTGAAAAGTCGGAGGTTACCGGCTCTCTACGGACTCAAGTTCTCGACCCCAAATGGCTCAAATAGGTGTCGAGACCACTATATTTTCGCCTTTAGTCATCCTTGGCCAAATCAGCCGCCAATACAATACCAAATTCCCCAGAAAATAGAATAGGTATTCTTTATTTAGCACCAATAGTAAATGATTAAGAATTTTTTTTTTATTTTTTTTTTACTATGTGGAAGTGCTTGCCCTTGATCTCACCTGATTTTTCAATTTATGATAAGGCCGAAGGTGCAAGCGCACTTCACCCGGAATCCTCTGATACTGACTGGCTATCTAACCTCTGAATGCCGGAACACAACAATTTAAGAATTGTTGTTATGGCAACATAATTACGTAAGATGGTGGCAGCTAGCCAGGCGGACCTAAACAAAATCGTACCACCAACCAAACGAAGCTCAATATTGTACTCCCCATTGGAATCAAACCCGGGGCCTTTGGATCTGACACCGGTTGGTAAACTCCTAGACCACAGAGGCTAAAATTCATATTGAAATAAATAATAAATATTGCAGGACATTAATTTTACACAGCGCCATCCAGCCCCAAACTAAGCATAGCTTGTAATATGGGAACTAGATTACGGATAAAATACTTAAATACTTTTTTAAATACATACGTACTATATGATACAACACCCAAACACAGAACAAACATCTATATTCATCACACAAATGTTTGTCCTGGGTGGGAATCGAACCCACAGCCTACAGCGCCGAAGGCAGAGTTACTACCAACTGAGCTATGAGGCTTGTTACATCATCATGTTGAAATAAAAAAAATACAATGAATACACAAAGAAAACATCTCTCGTCTGTTATTTAGATAAACCAAATGACATCTCACTTGTTATAATCCATCAATGTCATCATAATCAGTGGTGAAGAATTTTTTTTTATTGTATAACGGGGCGCTTGGCCTCATCTGGTTTCGGCGTATGGTGGTAATAGAGGCTGAAGGTGGAACTTCACCCGGAATCCTCAACTATCTGACCTCCTTGATTTCATCTGTTTTTCCGCACCAAAATCTTGGAGTCTTGTACAGAGTGAATTCTTTTAGCTTTCTGGAGTACGCTTGTAAAAAAGATTTTTTTACAAGCGTACCTACTCCACCTTATGCCACATCTTTTCATGTTTTTGAATCGTGGTGTGGGTCAAACGCTCGTCCGATAAAAGTAATCTGACTGAAAATAATCAGAAATAACAGATTCGTGCACTTCCCAGAGTAAACTAGCTTTCGTGACCTATAAACTTGTTGAAAGTCGAGGCTTTCTCTAAAAAACAAATGAGTTTTGCGCTTTGGGAGTCAAAGTCAAAGTCAAAATGCGTTTCATAATAAAGATGTTTTTCGATCATTTTGAAACGTCAAATCTACCGCCTGTTCGGAATTGTGACCTTGCCTTTATCCTTGTGTGCTTGCTACACAAGGATAAAGGCAAGAATTTCTGGCTGGTTCCATTTTTTAAAATTACATTTGATTCAATCATAAAAAGCATTGAACGCTCGCGAGTAGTGCTTCTTGGGTTGCGAGCGTCCATTGGCGAAGGTACACCTTTCCATTGAGTTGGCCGTTAACGGTAAACAAGAAAACAATGGCACTCAGGGAGTGCCAACAGAAATGAAAACTTGAAGTTTGTCGTCTATAGGTAGAGGCAATTTTCAAACGGTCCTTACCCGTACCTCTTAGGATCGTAAAGATAACGTGACAATGCGTTTAAAGTCAAATGTGTTAAACGTGGTGTCGGTAAGGTGTCGCGTGTTCAATGGTTTTTTTCCCATCTAAAAAATTGTGCTTGGTTTGGTTTGTGGTAGGATTTTGTTTAAATCCGCCAGGCTAGCTACCACCATCATCGCCATTACAAGAATTCTAAAATTGTGTTCCGACATTTAGAGGTAAGATAGCCATTTCTTCAGATTGTTGAAGATTCCGGGTGAAATACGCTTCCACCTTCTGCCTTATCCTAACTTGAAAATCAGGTGAGATGAAGGCCAAGCACATCCCCGAAATCTCTCACAATAAAAAAAAGTAAACTCAGAAAGGATTATAAAATCCCACGGCAAGACGCGACCGAAGTCTTACAAACAAAATCAATTACAAAAGTAACTTAAATTCTCTCACTTCAACTCCAACTTAGCTTCCAGACACAGGGAGATTTTCATTAAAACTTGTGTGACGTGTCATTAAGCTCCGTTTCCGCGCTAATTATTAAAATATTCAAATCATGAATTACTTATAGCGAGTTGGCGAATAAACGACGTGGATACAGCTGGGATTGAATCCTCACATAAATATTTATAGCAAATGTTTTATATTAATAATACATACCTACGCTACAAATATGTATGTCGATATTAAAATATTGAATTAAATCACAAATACTTTTAATTTTTTATTTGACAAATATCTATGTGAAGATTAAAATGTTGTAATTAGTAAATAGGGCTGCTGGTCTTAGTGTGCCAGTAGGAGAAAATAGTAGTAGCACGACTACTTCTATATTCTACCTCTGGAGCACTAAGACATAACAGTCCCTATTCACCTATTACATTTTTTTTTATACTACTAGGAGACGGGACAAGCAAGTAGCGCACCTGGTGTTAAGTGTACTCTTGTCTATGACAAAGCCTCACTGCATAGGTCACATCCACAAAGAACATAGCCTACACGGCACTGCATTGCGCCCGTCAACTTGAGGCATAAAGGTGTTAAACCTCACGTACCCGTAATTCTACCGCCATATAAAGTATATAAGGCACATATAAGAATGTGGAATGTAGGTAAATAAAAGTATCAGCATAAAAAGCATAAATTTCAATTGAATTCTTCGTTATCAGACCTGAATTCAAGTACAGGTTCAAACAAAATATTTACATTTATTCAAAAAAATGTACAATTAAACTAACTATGTACAAAGGAATCAGTCAGATTACCTAAGGACCGTAACAAACGGCCTACAGGTAACTCAACTGTTCCAGACCAGTACCAGACGGAAGCGTGCCCAAGACACTGGCTACATTGCTACACGCTGAATAGCTATGCTAATTCGCTGGCCTAAATAAGAGCCAGCCCTTGGGTCACGTGTTGCCTCAATCAAAAGCCCCATGAGATTTTTTAAAACCCGGAGGGCACCGGCTCCCCACGGACCCAAGTTCTCCACCCCAATAGGCTCAAATAGGTAAGCACTGTCGAGACCACTATATATGTGCGTTTTGTGATCCTCGGCCAAAACAGCCGCCGCACCAGCCCTAACTGATGTCCCAGGCAGATGAGATGGCGCTAGGGTGTCGACGCAGGTAGCGTCCCACACCGAAGGCCTAAGGAGAGAGATAGGGATAGAGAGATAGGGCCTAAGGTGGAGGCACACTTCACCCGGAATCCTCAACTAACTGAGGAACTGGCTATCTTACCTCTAAATGCCGCAACACAACAATTTTTAGAATTGTCATTACGGCGACAGAATTAGGCAAGATTGTGGTAGCTAGCCAGGCAGACTTAAACAAAGTCCTACCACCAACCAAACTATAAAATACCAACTATAACTATACTATACTAACTATATAAAACTATTCTAAAATTATTGTGTTTCGGCATTTAGAGGTAAGATAGCCTGTTTTGTTGAAGAATCCGGGTGAAGTGTGCTTCCACCTTCGGCCTTATCATAACTTGAAAATCAGGTGAAATGAAGGCCAAACACAACCCCGTCTTACAATAAAAAAAAAGGTTATTTACAATACTAAAAGTCATAGCCGCCAAAATGAACCGTCTTCAACCGTAGCGACGACAAAAAGATCAAAATGCACACGTCGAACTGAACTAGAATATGAAAATGTTTAGATATTGAACAGAAGGTAGGGCACTATAAACAAAACATTTAATATAAGAAATAAAATTCAATGTGAGGCACTTTACGCCTACGCTCACCTGTGGCTTACTCCGCCATAATAATGAATATACCTTCCATTTCTACGGCTTCTATCGGAGAATACGCACAAACGCTGGAAGCCGTACCAAGTGCCAACTTTTCTAGTATACAGAACACAGTGACCACTTCAATGGTCTGGCCACGGTTGAACGGTTTTTGTCGCACGGATCAATGGCCCAATGTCAGGTTACGGAGGGTAAACGAGATGAAAAACAATAGGCTATTTCGGAAACAAAAATGGTGACGTCGCAACAATAGCTCGATTATTTCGTTTAAGTTAAAGAATTTATATAAAAGATCTGTAGAATGGTCTAGTGTGTCCTCTAGTGGTTTGCCCACCGGTATCAGACCCAGAGGTCTCGGATTCGATCCCCAATGGGACTACAATATTGTGCTTGGGTTGGTTTTGGATACCTCTGACCTGGCCTTTCCCGGGAACATCTCTAACTTGGTCAGAGAATGTACACCGAGGCCTTCTCCTTCCAACTGTACCATTCATATGCGACATATATACTTGTTTCATTCATCCTCTACATATACCCATCATTGTTCTTTTTCTTCTTCTTTAAGCAGCCGATTCAATTCACAGCTGAACAGGAAAAGAGGGTTTTTCCGTAATCACCACGCTTGATTGGCGGATAGGTAATATTTTTTTTCATACCTCCGTGATAGCATAAAGGTATATGTGGACCATATACCATGTTTGTAAGCAGCTACCGTCGCATATGGATGCCTGTAACATCCAGTAGCATCCAGCGGCATCACTCGCACTCCTCACTTACCGCAGGACCACAGCAATACTCGCAGTCAAGGTGTTTTCTTGTAATTGGAATAAATGAATTGAATGAAATTGTTAAATAATATACAGAAGTAAGTCTTTCCTTCTGGTGCGTCTCACAGAGCACTAGTCCTCATTTGTGCCATCCATCAGATTTTTAAAAATATTTCCTTTATCTTAACCGGGAAAACATGATCATATATTTATTGTATTTCAAAGTTTATCACTATCATAATATATGCCCAGCCAAGTGTGGTGTTATGGAAAATGTTTTCTATAAATGGGAAAATAATTGAATGTCTCTCATTTTCCATTTTCTTATTTGTAGAAATCTATTGCGATGTTAAAAAGCCTATAATAATGAAGCTTAGACGCCACCCCCACCAAGGAATGTAAAATGATGTGGCAAAATCAATGTTATACTTTTTTTATCAACCGAAAGAGAAGTGCCTTCATCCTGGTTTTCAAGATCCAGGTGAAATGCGCTTTCACCATAGGTCTTATCATATCTATGGTGAAAGCGCACTTCATCATCTTTAACAGTCTGAGACATTCTTACCTCTACGAGTATATGCCGGAACACAACAATTTACAATTGTCATAAACAAGGAGAGCAAATTGTTGAGTTACCTATAGGCCGTTTGTAACGGTCCTTAGGTAATCTGACTGATTCCTTTGTACATAGTTAGTCTAATTGTACTTTTTATTGAATAAATATACATTAATTTATAAGGAGAGCAAAAGATTAATAATCATATTATCAATTCACACAAAACTTATAAAAATAACAGTCCTTGCATCACAATCACAAACTGTAAACACGGCAAATAAAACAAACTCAAACACGTTACCGCGCACTCAAAAACAAAACAACAACTCATGAGCCAGTTTTAAAAATAAAATACTAACGCGATTTACGTTCAAGAGAGCGAAAAATAAAATAACACGAAATAGGCGCGGCTCAGTGCCCTACGGCAACGACGCTATAATTTCTCTAGATATTTCATATTTTAAGGGGTTTACCAAGGTAGGTACGCATGAGAATGTCTACGGTAAATTGTAGCTTGAAAAGTTATCGTGTTTATGGAACTTCCATCATTGTCATCAACAGCTTTTTTTTACGGCGGAGAAGTGTTTGTCCTTCATCTCACCTGCTTTTTCAAGTTATGATAAGCCCGAATGTGGAAGCGCAATTCACCCGGAATCCTCAACCATCTGAGGAACTGACTATCTGACCAGACACCGAAACACAATGATTTTAGAATTTTTGTTATGGTGACGGAATTAGGTAAGATGGTGGTGGCTAGTCAGGCGGACTTAAACAAAGTCCTACCACCAATCAAACCTAGCACAATATTGTACTCCTCTTGTGGATCGCACCCGGGACCTCTGGATCTCACACCGGCGAACCACTAGACTACAGAGTCAGTTAAAAAAAAGCCTGTCCACTTTTGAACAGAGTCTCCTCCAAAGCTGGATGGTTTCCATTATCACCTCGATTGCCATGCGGATCAGCAATCTCAGTAAAGTTGCTAGGTTTTATACAGATATAAGTGACTGGCCTTCTTTTGGAGATTGGTGCTTATGTGCGCACTTCCGTAAAGAGTTCATCGGAGCACTACTGGATTTGAACCATCGACCTACGGATCGAAAGTCGGGCCCCACATGGCTGACATCTAAACATTGAAAGCAACATAAATAGTAATGTAATATATATCGGGGTGAAGGGCCATTGGTTTGCCACAGCCTACAATGATCAATGCTTTGGAATTGTTATTGTTAACTATGTTCGGTTAAATCACTTGTTTAACTCATTTATGCCTTTTAGAGGTTCGCCTTAGAAAAGTATTAGATAAAGTCAATCCAGAATTAAAGATAAAAGTTATACCACAATTCAAGTTTAACCAAGGTTAAATTTAAATTACGGTTAAAGTCGAGCTGTAGATATGGTTAGACTAAAGTGAAACTCAAGGCTCTATCGATATTTTCAAATGAATTACATAACCAACTAACTTAAGTGAAAATAATGTGTCTCTGTCCTACAAAACAAGTTTACAATCTGTGCCAAAAGTTGTCGGCACCAAACCTTGCTATAAATACTGGATGACAAACGAGCTCGGGACATTCTTTTTCGAGCTTTCGGACTGTAAAGACCTACAATACCGATGTTGAAACTCTGTCCGTTTGGAAATAAATGAGCTCGCAATCTACTTGGCGTTTTACTGTTTCGCTGCCCGACCGAAGGATGGATAGTACTGGGAGTCTGCCATTGGACTGGTAGTCTACCATCAGTCTCAAAAGAAAAACAATACACGAGATGTCAGCGGCGAGGGCGTCACACCAAATCTCCTTCTATTCCGTCATATAGTAATTCTTTCAATGTAGTCTAGGTATTGTTGCGAGTTTCGTTTCTTTTGTAAAACTGAAGACACCTTTTGAAGCTAAAATTTACCAGTCTCACTTGAACGTACCTGAATCGAAGCATCCACCTTAAGAGGTTTAACTTTGGAGCGCTTTTCTTACGCGTTTCCTCTTCACTTTTGAAATATCGTTATCCTAGCAACAGTTTTGCGATAAATGAACGTAAACAATATCCGATTCTTGGAATAATGCTCTTATGATTTTGAAAACGAACCTTCTGAAAATCGTCAGTAATTAATAATATCTTGGTTTTTAGGCTGATACAATACCCACTTCTCGTCTCTTGCCTCGTGTATTTTTATAACTTTTTAGGTATAATAAAGAATATTCATATCTTTTATAATGTATTGTATGTATTATATTGTATTTTACATACACCACTTAGAATAAATATCAATTGATACTGATCTTGGAAGAAATCGGAAGATCCGTGGTATCAACACATTCCTTGGGAATTTCCAAAAACCACTTACCCTTACATCTTACACGGAACACACTCTCCAAATTTCAAGTTGCTAGGTAACGGTGAGCTACTTGTTAGTTCAGACATAGAATGTTGATCAAACTAGTAAAAAAAACTGATCTCTGGACCCAACTGTTAGTAGCACTTGTGGTAAGTAGTAAGACCAGGGCAAAGGTCCGTCTGGCTAGCCACCACCTTCTTTTCATAGACCAGCACCAAGCAGTTAGCTGTGTTCTGTGGGTGCAGAGGAGAGCCCCTTCTCCTTCTGCTCTCTGGGTAACCATGCTCCATCGTAGACCTCCTTCCTTCAGACGCACAGCCTTTTATCATCCCCACCTGGTTGATATCCCACGCATAAGAACTAAACGCTTTCAAGAATCTTTTATTGTGCGCACTGCAAGAACTTGGAATAGATGGATAGTTCAAAATAAAATCTAAAAACAGAAAAAATATTTAGTAATAAATCCGCCAAATCTCTCTGAAAAAATCAAATCGTGTTTCGCCTCAACACGAAAGCAGCTAAACAGCAAGACTATATTTCCTGAGGATGCCTCGTGTAGAGGCGAAACACGTGTCGATTTGATTTTTTCAGAGAGATTTGGCGGATTTATTACTAAATATTTTTTCTGTTTTCAGATTTTATTTTGATATATGGATCTCCGCAAAATAACGCCTGAATCAATTAGCTATCTTATATGGATAGTGTCTGTTTTTCCGCTGTGCTACGACCCTAATGTGTTCAAGATGAGAATTAATAGGCACTTTCTGGGTAGGCTCGCTCCATCATAGATCTCATTCTTGCCTTTGTAAGTTTAGTGGTCAAGAGCCGACCCATCGTAAATATATACACATATATATATATATAGCAATTGCACTAATGTGAAAATTATTCGATAGTGTACATACGTGGTCAGTACATATTTTGTATGAACCGAGTTTTGTACTGAAGTGATTATCCATGACAGGTTCTGGCTACGGCGTAGACGCGTAGCAAGATTGCTACGTCGTAGCATTCGCAGAAATATCATTGTGATAAAGTTAGTTTTATTCAACAACTTTGATTATTATCATTATCATCATCATCGTCATCATCAACAACGTACTATTAAGGTCCACCGTTGGACAGGGAAACCGTCCAATGGTGGACCTTCAGATCCTGACCTGATGACGATGGGACCACTTGTGAAGTATAGTAGTACCATTTCAAACAAAATAAGTATTTTTCTTAATTGGTCCAAGCGTCTTCAAGTAATCGGGAACATACATAAAAAAATAGATTCCGACGAATTGCGGACCTCCTCATTTTTTTGAAAAAAAGACGATTAATTACTTGATTCATTCCCATAAAAAATCTCCATTTTCAAGTTCGCAGCACAAAAGTATCCCAAACTTCGCCAACTGTAAAGTAACATCAACATTATTCACAACAGAATCCAACGCAGCGAGTTAAAGCCAGATATTAATCTCTCCGCACCATCCGAGCGCTGGATTCGCCATTTTGCGCCTAAATATGATAAACTTTCCCCCGAATTTCTTACTTACCCCCCTTTTCTTATCCCCCCTGGGGGGTGATCACCCGTCTTACGGCCCTGCTTTTAAACTAAGCTCGTTAATTAATTACAGCGAAGTCGAGGGTAGGTTATATAGCGCTATGTGCCAATTTAATATTGCACCCAGTGTCGCGATGCTAGCTGGGCACGGCACAATGAAACGTTTCTGCAAATGAAAAAATATAATTTAGACTGATTTTCTTAATTAATTTGCTTCTGTTTTTCCGTCTGAGGCAAGGAAAATAGAGAGCTATAACGTGATTCGTTATTCGTTCAGCTATAGGTACAATTTGACAAAGAACTTTCACTTTACCGAAATAGAAAAACTCAACGCAAGTATTTGCATAGGTTGATTATTGTATTTGTTAAACCGAGAAGCCAAGGAAACTATTATAAAAAATCTTAATTAGTAAATGAAAACTTTATTGTACACAGAAATTACATTGAACAATAGAAACATTAGGTGACAGAGTGTATAAGTATAATGGGAGGCCTTACCATTAAATTCGGAAGTTTCTTCCAGGCATCCTTGGAAGGAAATAGAAAAAAATTAAGGGTATTGATGAAAACATAGCGCTGAGTTTGCGGAGTGTATCAAAACGCAGTGGAGAATCAGCCATTAGAGAAAGGAAGCACGTATATATCTGACAGCTGTCACCTTACAGTCATGACAGTGACACTTTCTAAGTGTTAACAAGCAATACGGTTAGTTCAGGGCAACGAAAGTAAACAATTTCAGATGGTAGCGCACAACTGACTGTCTTCTGACCACTAGTTTGTGGCTTATACACGAAATAAGATATCTTTACAAAATACGATACGAATTTAAAACTTCCTCCTTCTTCGAAGTTGGTTAACAACAGCGCCAAACCTCGGTCTCAAGATTTGAGGACACGCTGAAGCGAACCCCACGCACTAAATCATAAAATTATCCACAATAATATTAATTGCAAAATCACGGCCTAACACTAAGGACACTTCCTCGCTTCTATAATTAATTGCTACTAAATTCGCCCCAATTTGAATCCGGTTACCAAGTCCGCTAAGAAACTTACGAGGTACATAAGACTTAAGGGCAGGGCCGGCCGGAAGGAGGGTAAAATGGCGGCGAGGGCGCGACCCTTGCGGGTGGAGGTGGGGGGCGGAAGGACGTGAGATTTACTCTAAGTAATTGCAGTAATAAACACGAGAATATATCACGCCGGGGTAATGAGAGGAAGCGCCGAAATTGCCGGCGTAAATAGCGTGTGTGTGATAAGCTAATTTTTTGTTGAGATTTCCCCTTCTTTTGTTTCTCATTTTCTTCCGCTTTTCGAATTAAATTGAATGCACTCGCTCAAACAGACCACGTAATCTATAAATTGATGCTTTATTACCCTGTACAACCATTTATCAAAATGGGTAAATGAATGCCAACTATTAAACAACTAGATGAAATCTTTTTATTTTTTGTTCATCTAGTAATAGAATGTATTACATACCCTAATGTCTTCAAGAAGAGAGTTAATAGACACTTCTAGGGTAATCGAAGATATCATTCTTGCCTGTGTAAGTTTCGTGGCCAAGAGCCGACCCATCGTAAAAAACAAAAACAAGTAATTTAAAAAATTGTACCCTATTAACCTGTCTAGGTTAGTCTGGGTACTCACATTCGTCTTATAATTTGAGTAAAGCAGCACACGCTTAGGGTACCTACACGTAAGTGTCACAAATCTTGGCGACTTGATTTACCTTCTAGTGTACCCCGCTGAAAAAGTCCACCTGACTCCTGCCGAAGTCCGAAGCCAAACAGTTTTCTGTGTTCCGTCGTCGGTGCGCGGGAAAGCCAGTGCTTTCTGGGATAGCTCGCTCCATAGAAGACCTCATCCTGGCTCTAGCCTGGCTTGTTTTGTTTTAATTCTTGGTATACAATGCAGAGCTTATCTATATATCTAGATTCTAAGATATTTCTTAGATATCTGTATTCTTGTCCTGGTGTATGTAGATCGAGAGTTAATTAATGAGGGTGGCATGCATAAAGGCGAGACGATTGTTTTTTATTTTATGATGAGAAGGTGCTTGACCTTCATTCATATCACCTGATTTTTCAAGTTATGACAAGGCCGAAGGTGGAGGCGCACTTCACCCGAAATCCTAATCCTATCCTAATCTTACCTTTGAATGCCGGAACACAACAATTTAAGGATTGTTTTTATGGCAACAGAATTAGGTAAGATGGTGGTAGCTAGCCAAGCGGAACTAAACAAAGTCCTACCACCAACCAAACCAAGCACAATATTGTACACCCCTGTGGATCGAACCCGGGACGTTTAGATCTGACACCGGTGGGCACACCACTAGACCACAGATTTGTTTAAAAGAGGCGTGTTTCATTGTGTACATCTACCTAGCTATAAAATTAAACTTTAAACATACTTCACATAGATTCACTATACATGTCACCTACAGATCTATCCTAAAGGTCAAGAGCAATTATAAAAAATAACTACAGAACCACAAACTAAACGAATAACGTCAAAGAGAAAGTGACAATCAAATCGAAATATTTCCGCTTGAAACGTGCAGTAAAATAGTTGCAACTAGTTCGTAGCCGACAATTTCCCAGCGATAATTTCTAGCTACAAAACAAGCGACATAAGAATCTACAGCATTAATTATTCCGAGACAAGAAAGGGGCGCCCCATTTCCAATATTTATGTGTTGTCGATGACTTGGCTAAAATATCGAATGCTTTTTAAAACGAAGAAAGGGCAAGAAAGGCCGGGAAACCGGGCTTTCTTATGCACAAACAGGCTACTCACCTGCCTTAGTTGATTTATTGGGAGGCTTTGTTCGGGCCTCGTTACAAGCTTGTTGTTGCGTTTTTAATTTATTTCCGTGGAAATTTAGCGAAATATTAAGTAAGAGAGCGAAGTCCTGTACACAACAATTTTATGAATTATTTTGGTTTAAAATTGCAACAAGTAATATAGATCGCCTGAAACTTAAAGCATCAACAGGCTCTAATATCCAAAGACAAAACAATTAAAGCCGACGCGGCCTGCAGTGTCGCCAACATTTTGTTCTAAATTCGACGAAACGTCAGGTCTCTGGCAATGGCCCGTGAATGAATTCGAATTGGCGTCGCCGCAAACGGACTTGGCGATTGTCGACACCACGATTCATTGGCGATTCAACGGCGCGCTTGCAAATTCACTCACAACTGTATATATTTGGGGCTGAGGCCAATCTGCGGACTTGGGAAGCGGATGCCAGTTTGATTAGGACGATTTTGGAATAATAAGTGACATTTAAGTTGTCTTCTTTTCATAATAAAAATGAGATTAGGACGATGAACCTTAACTGAAGTGTGTTTTTTTAGCTTTGAAAATACATTTAGATCTAGAAAAAAAATTTTTTTTTTAGATCTAATCTCTCTTTTTTTATTGTACCACGAAGAAGCGCTTGGCTTTCATCTCGTGGTTACGAGTTAAGATAAGTCCGAAGGTGGAGGCGCACTTCATCCGGAATCCTCTAAATACTGGAACACATAAATTTTTAGCACTCTTGTTTTGGCGACAGAATTAGGTAAGATTGTCGTAGCTAGGTGGACTTCAAAAAGTCCTACTGTCAACCAAAACAAGCACAATATTGTACTCCTCCTGAGGATCGAACCCGGGACTTCTGGATCTGACACCGGAAAGGTGAACCACTAGACCACAGAGGCGGTTAAACCTCTGTGTATAATACACCTTACTACTACTACTGCTTCTCCCTCCAGACATCTGCGTTTATATTATTTTTGTATTTCTGTTGGTATATTAATCTAGATGCTATATAATTACTACACGTGTTCTTTTAGCAAGAAAAACAAAAATGCGCAGGTACCCCAGCCGCCCGCCCAAGACGAGGCTAGGGCGGAAGTACATTTGCATATGCAGACGCTGTTAGCATAACAAAGCGCGGCACTCGCAGCCGATATTTATGCGCCGCCATTGATTGGCCATCGCATTGTGTGCTCGATTGGCCGCATGTTGCATGCATTGATAATGTTCAAATTCTAATTTCAAATATCTAGAACTGTCCTAGCTACTTTCATAATCTAATTTCATACTATGAATCACTTTTATATGGTACAAACCCACATTCTAAATTCAAATTTAATATGATAAAATGCTCAAGTTCAAGTTTTTTATTGGTATTTTTCTAAGCTTTAGTTAAACAGTCAACTAATTAAAGAGGTTTTGGTCAGCCCCGAAATGTTTTTTTGACAGCCAACAATGTGAATTATAATAATCTAACATCCTAATGATGTACCCGGCCATAAATTCTTATGGATGACTGATATTTCTTGCTGAACGAATATTTTAAAACTTTTTTGAGATGAATAAATTGCTTGCCTTATTTAACAACAATAAAGTAAACACCATCAAAAATTCATTACAAAATAACACACAAGATAATTCAACATCCCCTACCTTGACAAGTGATATTATAACCCATGTCCACATTATCCAACATGCAAAATTATATTATGTTGCTGGCATGGAGTTGCAATCCGACATGTTACAAAATGCCTTGCTTTCTTTACTGTTCAATCTGTTCAAGTTATTCATTATAAATCCTAACGAAAGGTTTTAGCACGTGGACTTCTTTTATTACAAGCTTTGTTTAGTTTGGAGTTAGATGGCGCTGTGTTAAAAAAACATGTTATATTTATGTATTTATTTAGCCAGCCGTCTTTGAAGCAGAATATAATATATACCTATACGATGGGTCAGCTCTTGAGGCTTGCTTGGGCAAGGTCTTCGTTAGCGCGAGCTTTCTCAAAAAATGCCTATTATTATTCTTATTACATCGCAATTTTATGTGCTCTTTTTGTATGTTTATGTCCTAACCTACCTACTTATATACCTAGTCATGTTCTCTAATCTAACTGAGGGTTCTTCTGAGCTATGTAGGTACGCACGATATGGATTTTGGTAAAGTAGCTTTCAAACACATATCAGTTTGGTTTAGATTAGGTAATTTATAGAATGCCGAATTATTACGAGAAGCTTGTACTTGCGGTGACAGGCAGCGATCACCAACCCTTCTATCCTCATCAGTCATGGTGGCTAAGCGACTATTCAAATTGCCGGCCGATGACGCTGCTTTCACGACCCCTGCCTCTGGCCAAGTAACATAGATTAGGTAGCGAGTTGAGATGTGGCGTCTGAGGCAGTCTATTCTAGGCTAAAAAGAATAAAATAAGTATCATTTTGTTAAAATTTCCTCAGGTTTTGACGACAGTTGATCATAATATCCAAATAACATAAAACAGTTTTTTTTTCTTATGATAACTACTTCAAATTACGTATGTTTCTTTGTTTTAAGGTTTACATTGCTGTTTCAAGCGTAATTTTAAATAATAAAGCTTATTAAACATTTTGCTGTTTTCATGTAAATATTCAAAATTTACCTCTATTTAAAAAATTATCAATGACACATGAAATTAAACTCGCTTTTTATAATAAATAAAGTGAATTAATCATTTGCACTTTGCTGGGAATCTGTAGGTAATAGATAAAATGTATCATATTTATCGAGTTATTTCTTTTCTTATTTTTTTGTTAATATTTATTTTATCGTTAGAATTTTGGGAATGCAGTACGCTTCCACTTTACCGCCATAACTAAACACTAGATGAGGCATTCATACCAAGCGATTTCCTGTCACAGACTTAAATAAAAAAGAAAGCTATAAAGCTATTTTTCTGAAATTGTCCTTTCTGTACATATATCAACTCTAAATATTGACGTCCAGCATTACGCAGCAGGGACACACTTTTTACGTCATTAGACATCGGATCAGAAGCTTGCGGTGGCATCGATTATGAACAGGGGTGATGTTCATAATCAACATTACTTCGTGACTTCGTGGGGTGGGTTTCATTCATGATGTTCTTTAATCAAATAAATGTAACGCTTATTCAGGCATTTAGAGGTAAGATAGCCAGCTCCTCAGTTTGTTGAGGATTCCGGATGAAGCGCCTCCGCCCTCGGCCTTATCTCAACTTGTAACCAGCACCCTTATTCTGTATGACCAATCGTGTCTTAAGGCGCCCGCGTTGCGATATCTGTATGGAATCATCGTATTGACATATTATGAAGACCAAGCGCTTCTACGTCGTACAAAAAAAAAAAGATATCTCAGGCAGGGATCGTTAAATTCACTGGTGATACCGCACAATATTGATCAATTCAATCCCGCCGTTGAGCGATAGTGTCCCCAAAAGAATTGACCACGCAGGAAAAACGTAGTGAATTCGCGTTGAAACAGAGAAAATGTAACTACAGCGCGTAAACATCGGACATCGAAACAACACACGGATGCCATTGAATCCAGCCCGGAACTCGCCAATAACATTCATTTCGAAATTAAACACATCAACCTGCGTGTTTACCATCGCGAAATCACTAAAATGAATAAAACAGCCAGGACTCGGACGGCGGCGTCAATTCGTATTCCGGGAATATCAATTTGGTAGAGGGCGACTCGATAAATAAATAAACCGGCCAAGTGCCGACATGCGTACAGAGGGTTCCAACTCACATTTCATGGCAAAAAAACCGCGGCACTAAAAAGACATACTGTGAAAATTTTGACAAATCATGTGCCGCGGCCGTCGTGGCTTCAGAATCGAATGCAACTCTGTCCATGGATGTCGTAAAAGCCAACTAAGGGATCTCGCCAGAAGAAGGGCAGCAACTTCCTTCTGTGTGCTATCTACACCTTTACTGTGATCAATCCATCTGTCAAGCGTGGTGATTATGGCAAAATTTATAGATATGTGCGAAATATTATATTCGTTTTCATTGCAATATCTCAAAACTCAAAACAACCTCGCTAATCAAAAACCCCCCACGACTATCAATTTCAATTGAAGTTATCTCTTTTCTGTTTAAATTTCATTATAATCGGATAGCCTTTTCGAGAGTTATGCTGTCACAAACATTGGCACATACAGTGCTGGAATACCCAACTTTACTTGTAGATGTTGTTCGCTTCACTCACGCGATCAACTATGAACCAATAACATATTATTGCTTTATTTTTTTTTGTTTTTGCGCATGGGTTACCTCTTAACCTTGAAACTTACATATGCAAGGATGATTAGCACATAGAGAGCGTTATGTTTTAAATTTTAGTTTACAACCAGCCTCATAGCTCATTTATTAGTGGCTCTGCTTTCTGCGCTGTAGTTTGTGGGTTCGATTCCCACCCAGCACAAACATTTGTGTGATGAATGTAAGAAAAAACATCTACATGTTTTTTTCTGTTTGAGTGTTCTATCATAAGATGGTCAAGTATTTATTTGGAGAAAAAAAGTATTTATATATTCTATTCGTTATCTCGTTCCTATACTACAAGCTATGCTTAGTTTGGGGCTAGATGGCGCTGTGTGAAATTAATGTCCTGTAATATTTATACTGATTAGCATCTGACTAAAATAGACACAAATGAGCTATTGAATCATTAAACATCAACAAAAAACAAAATCATCAAACGCATCATCAGATGATAGTTCATGCGATACAGCCCGCTGACACACCGATGGATGGACTACGGAGGCTTAGTAATAGGGTCCCGTTGGCACCCTTTTGGCACGGAACCCTAAAAATATACAAAATACAGTACGTGAAAGCGATGAATGGCACTCGTGAAAAATGGACTTGCCGCTCTTCCAGGGAAGCAATCATTCAAACTGGCTGTTGTCTGTTTGCCTCTGCTCTTTTCCGTCGGTAATTTTTTTTCGCAATTTTTTCGCCATTTTTTTCGCCGACGTCATCCGCAGAGTTCAGGTGTGACACGTGATGCGCACAAAGAAAACAGATATTAATAACTGGCATTTTTAAAGTCCTTATTGTTGTCAATATTTCGTAAATGATTTGAGTATGATGCGGCGTTTTTTGCATCAACACCTTTCTGGAGCATTGTAGGAGCTGGTTCCTACAATGGTTGGTGTGGGAGGGGCGCAGTTCACGCAGCTGAATTTTGTATTTTGTTGTGTTTATTTATCGTTTAATGGACAGGTTGGATTAGTGGCATGATTTGCTATAGGTAAAGGTATTTTAACAAGTCTCACAGCTTAGTTGGTAGCTCTGTCTTCTGCGCTGTAGGTTGTGGGTTCGATTCCCATCCAGAGCAAACATTTGTGTGATGAATATTCTTGTTTGTTCTGTGTTTGGCTGTTTTTTTGTATATGTATGTATTTAAAAAAAAGTACTTCATCTTTGTTTTTTTTAATTACTTAATAATAGATAAACACAATTTATATGAGCCCTAAAAACCAACGAGTGGAAAAAAAACGGTCGAGTGTGTGTGCCCTCTACCGAAACCTCTACTCAACCGAAATTTAAGATTAAAACAATTACTGATATAACTATGCATACAAAATATAAAGTTAAAAACGCTAACAATGTAGTTCCGTTATCCTTTATCTAGTTCCCATAAAACAAGTTTAGCTTAGTTTGGGACTAGATGGCGCTGTGTGAAATTAATGTCCTGTAATTTTCAGATACTACTAATAAGTACCTACTAGCTATTAGTAGTATATGCACTATTTCCGGTCCGGTATGTTCCGTATAGTTTTTGCATGTAGGAGTTTATATGGCAATTATTACGTTCTATTTCTATACCACGGAAACAGAATAATACATTGGATATACCTAGTAGGATTTAAGAATAATTTTGTAAGTTGATTTAAAAATAAGCCATTAAAAACTGCAAAGCGTTGAGAGCTACCTACTAGGTACGGTTTTTATACAGTTAAATCTAAGAAATACAAAACTACGTTCGTATAGAGCAGTCGTGTGGAAACTTCTCTTCAAAATTCAAATATATTTTATGATCTAATCATGGTATGAAGGTGGTAAATAATAATTATAAATTATTCTATTGGTAACATAATACCCGTAATATTAAGATCTGCGATTAGCTAAATTCATGAAGTAAGTCATTAATATCATAAAAGTTATTTTCATTCGCCATTTAAACAATTTCTTTTAAAATAAATATGTATTCATTAATCTAACGTCATTTGGAATCTTATTATATTTTTTTACACACATAGTCAAACAATTATTACTATATTTGGCTGAATGTGAAGCTACTTTTAGAATCTTTTATTATCTTTTAGAAGTCTATTCGGGTCTCTACATAGCCTAGGATTTCTGTCACATGCTTTTTCAAATAGACGTGCATGGTTCTTAACAAATATTGCGACTTCATAGATGTATAGCGACGAACATTCTAAAACATTATCGCACTAATTATAAGTACAAGTACATGACCATCGCCATCGGTATACTTTTAAATATATATTTTTTCGCCTCAAAACCTATTAATTAACAATTTATTTTTTAAGCTTTCATTTTTTATCGACGAAATTTACGTTTGGGCACAAAGAACGGCTGGAAAATTATTTAAAGAAGTAAAGTCAATTCATGAATTCAAACCTGTTGGTAACTTTTAGAATCATATGGTTTCCTATTAAGCGATCGCATACCTACTACAAAAATGTTAAGTATTTTATAGACTTCAATTAGTATTTTTATAAAATTTTTGATATGGGTGATATGGGGCTATTGACCTCTGGACTCGTCTGGTCATTGCCTGGACAAGAATGAGGCTTACAATGGAGCTAGCTTGCCCAGAAGAGGCTCTGAAATTCCTTTCCCATTAGAGCTACTGATAGTCCTTTCCGAGAAGAGGCACTGACAGTCCCTTCCCAGAAGAGGCACTGATAGTCCTGTCTCAGAAGAGGCACTGACAGTCCTTTCCCAGAAGAGGCACTGATATTCCATTCTCAGAAGAGGCCCTGACAGTCCTTTCCCAGAAGAGAATTGATAGTCCTTTTTTAGAAAAGGCACTGATAGTTTTTCCTAGAATAGGCACTGATAGGCACGTATTGCAAACTCAGCGAACTGCTTAGCGCTAAGAAGCAGATACTTCGCAAGTTGGGCAGAACTTTACAGGTCTCAAGGTCAACGATCCCGTTGCCTGGGATAGACCACAAGTAGGAAGATTTATAATACCACAATATTTACAACATTAGATTATTTTACTGCTGAATCTAACAACACTCACAAGATTTACAATTGTTATAATGACACAAAAAGTCACAACCCGCGATAGGACTCGAACCCACATCTTTTCCTAAAGCCGGAAAAGCTCTAACAACCGAGCTACGACGTCCTGACGTAGTTACCAAATTTTTGTGTCATATTATCTTGAAGTTTGTTAAAAACTTTTAACACTTCCATCGATTTATATTTATGAAGTAGCTATAATGGTTTGCTGTTGGTAGTCGCTCGGAAGGTAATCTTTGTAATGTTACTTGTAAAATACAATTATTCGCAAAATTTCGCAGGCTTCTGGCTTCCCAAATCTGTTTGTACACTGTCTATGAATCAGATCAAGTTTTGTGATCTGTTTATGTGATTTTTAGAAAATAAAAAGTGTTTATACTCTAAATGAGTTTCTGAACGACTGTTTCTAGAAGTTACTGTAATTTTATTTTGGCATATATTTCAAAATATAATAATACATTGATTCTATAAAAAGTACAATTAAACTAACTATGTACAAAGGAATCACTCAGATTACCTAAGGACCGTTACAAACAACCTATAGGTAACTCAACTGTTCCAGACCAGTACCAGACGGAATTATAATTATTTCAAAACTATATTAATCTTATTATAATTTTTGACATTTAACTAATATAAATTAGATACGTATTAGGTAAAATTAATAATAATAGTAATGTTTGTTAATAGGACCTAGGAGATAGACCAAGCTTTATCGCATTCATTTGTAAGTATACCTACATTATTTTATAAGTATATCATGGTCCGCGAGTTACATTATTTTATAAGTATATCATGGTCCGCGAGTTTTTTTTATTAATTTCAGATATTGTCAGATAGACCAAGCTTTATCGCATTCATTTGTAAGTATACCTACATTATTTTAAAAGTATATCATGGTCCGCGAGTTTTTTTTTTCATGACATTAATTTCACACAGAGTCCTCTAACCCCAAACTAAGAAAAGCGTGTAATATGTTCCCACATACTAGATTACGGATATTATCACACTAAAATACGTATTTTTTTTTTTGTAATTGTAAGACGTACATGTCCTTGGCCTGATTTTCAAGTTATGAAAATGGAAGGGCTCAAGGTGGAAGCGCACTTCACCCGGAATCCTCAACCGACTGAAGAACTATTCATACAAAACAACAAGCCTCATAGCTCAGGTGGTAGTAACTCTGCCTTCTGCTCTGTAGGTTCGATTCCCACCCAGAACAAACATTCGTGTGATGAATATAAATGTTTGTTCTGTGTTTGGGTGTTGTATTGTATGATAAGTGTGTATTAAAAAAAAAAGTATTTAAGTATTCAATCGGTAGTCTAGTTCCCATATCCCATATTATTACAAGCTATGCTTAGTTTGGGGCTAGATGGCGCTTTGTGAAATAAATGTCCTGTAATATATATGTATATATTTTTTTTAATATACCACCCAATAAATAGCAATACAAATAAATAAAATGATTTATGAAATATGAATTACAATCTCACGGTAAGGTTATAGGAGGTAATGGCAACCCAGAAGTGTAGCCCGTCACTTAAGTGGTAAATTCAAAGCTGTCAGTTGCGCACTCGCTACCTCGAGAGGTCTGCTAACGAACACGCGTGTCAAACGAACACTTCATTAGCGCCGCTCTTCGGCACTCCTCGGCTACATACTGGGAGAACCACAGATCTCGTAAGACAAATAGACTACTGAGAAAAATACACGTGTGAAGCGTTGTGGTAATAAGCTGGTACTACCTAAATCTAACATGGTTATGCATAGCTCTGTGGTCCAGTGGTTCAACCTACCGATTTCAGATACAGATTTCACGGGTTCGATCCCCAGGGGAGTACAATACTGTGCTTGGTATGGTTGATGGTAGGGCTTTATTTAAGTCCGCCTGGCTAGCTACCACCATCTTACCTAATTCTGTCGCCAAACCAACAATTGTATAATTGTTGTGTTCCGGCATTTAGAGGTAAGATAGACAGTTTCTCAGTTTGTTGAGGATTTCGGGTGAAGTGCGCTACCACTTTCGGCCTTACTCACTTTAAAAATGCTACCATTTCAGCCCACACGTTTATTGTTGAACATAGGCTACTTATTGACGTCAAATAGCAATACTTCCTCTATCTATCGACTCACCGCCCCCGCCACAATGTCATCGGTCCATCAAATGGACTTAGTCTTCCCACACTTGTACCTACAAGTGTAAATAATTGCCGGTCAAGTCAAAAATTCCAAATTTTGCAATGAAACTTGAAACCATTAACATCTTAGTTTTACGTTATGTATTGGCAAATGACACGTTTAGTTAAATACCAATAAGTGAAGTTAACATGAAAAAGACGCTTATTAGAAATGATTTGACTGTCCAAATAAGTCGGTTACACAAAACTTTTAATCAGAAATGGCCAGATGCACATGCAGAATGACTCCTAAGAAAGTAGCTAAAATGTATGAATAGGAATACTTTAAAATATCGAAATGAATAATAGTTCATAAAAGTTCATAAATTTATCCCGAGTAACTAACGCATTTTTTTTTGTACGTCGAGAAATCGCTTGGCCTTCAACTTACCGTTTCCAGCTTGATAAGGCCGAAAATGGATGCGCAATTAAGCCAGAATCCTGAACTGTCTGAGGAAACTAGCTATCTTACCTCTAAATGCCAGAACAAAACAATTAAGGGTTGTAATGATAGCAACAGACATAGGTAAAATGATAGCTAGCGGACTTTACAGAGTCCTACCATCAAACCAAGTACAATGTCACTGCTGGATCTGACAACTTAAGTTTTAGCCTCTGTGGTCTAGTGGTTCAACCCACCAATTAATAAACAGCCTCACTGCTCAGTTGGTAGTGGGTCTGCCTTCTGCGCTGTAATTTGTGGGTTCGATTCCCAGTACAAACATTTGCGTGATGAATATTAATGTTTAAGAAGTAATAAATATGTATTTGGAAAAAAAAATAGCATTATGTCCCATCTCAAATCTAATTAAATTAATTAATTTAAGTTATCTTATTCCCATATCACAAGCTTTGCTTAGTGTGGGACTAGATGGCGCTGTGTGAAATTAATGTCCTGTTATATTTTATGAATAGCCGGTTCCTCAGTTTGTTGAGGATTCCGGGTGAAGTGCGCCTCCACCTTCGGCCTTACCTCAACTTGTAACCAGGTGAGATGAAGGACAAGCGTTTACCCGTCGCACAATAAAAAAAAGGAATAACAAAGTAGCTAAGAATTCTAAGAGACACCGCGCCCCTCATTTTTGCAGAGCACCTTGACGTCTCGAGTTGAGAACCCGAATTCCAGCAAAATGCATAATTCCGCCACTAATGAGAGAGCTACGCTAGTTCGTCTAATTAGACGAGGCAGTCGCCCACTAAACACAACCTCTAGAAGGCACCATTCGTCACGTTTTCTTACGACCTTTGTAGTTTACAGATAATTGTGTGGCGACACAGATAATCACAACAGCCCTCTTATTCTGAATTGTGTCTTAGCGCGCCCGCGTTACGATATGTCAATACGATGATTCCATGCAGATATCGTAACGCGGGCGCGTTCAGACACGATTGGTCATACAGAATAAGGGCGCAGTAGTCATATCTTTACGTTTGGCAATCCAAGCAGTCTTGTACTTTGAAATCGCTAGTCAAGAATAATAATTTATTTTACTTAGCACATGCTGGTACAAGGAAATACTTTGTAAACACATACAAAAACACACATAAAAGAGAAGAATAGCTAAAATAAAAATTGAATAAACTAAGCTGGTCAAGGCGGACTAAAGCAACAATATTGCTCCCCCTGGGGATCGAACCCGGGACCTCTGGATCCGAAATCGGTGGGTTGGACCACTAGACCACAGAGGCGGTTAAAGCTAAGCGTAAACCCGGCCTTAGGATATACCTCGTAAAGTCGGTCTAATACTTAATTGCGTCCAATGTCCGGGGCACAATGGCTCTCGTAATCAGCCCGCGAACTGGCTACAATATCATTTCAGGGTTGCCACTGAAATCAGACTCATTTTTTTCAAGGACAATACGCTGGCCTTGTTATAAACCGGACAGCTTTGTGTCAAGACCTAAACATGTCCATAGCCTGGACAAAATAAAAAAAATAAAAAAACATTTCAGGTTGTTACTGAAATCAGACCACATTTTTTAGAAAACTCTTTACAAAGTTAAGCTCGCCTCTGTACATGTCTTATTCTGTGCTTATTTATTTAAATATATCCATTATATCTACCATTATATGTAGGTACAATTAAGAATAACATTCAACACAACCACCCAAATAACAAATAAGTAGGTACATCTATGTTTAAGGTTACACGATGAATGAAAAGGTTAAATAAAAACAAAACTAGATTTCATTATTTTATTCATTTTCTTACAAGCTTAAAACAAAGTCTTATAGGGTTATATGTTATATATTGGTATGGAACCGTGGACCGACATCTCAATTATAACCACTTTTCGTGTCAACCCTACGCCCCCAGGTCGCGTAATCCAACTATTCAATTTTCAGCAAAAAGGATTGTCCACGTCTTAGGTTTTTTTATCTTCGCGTTGATCCGGTACACGCTGTTATTGCGGCGGCAAACACGGGAAATTCAACGCTATGCCATGCCATTATAACCATTACATAGTCTGGTAAGGTCTACTTTATTTTGTATCAACTGACAAGCTTACACAACGTCTATATAATTAAGTTACAACAAAACAAAAAAAAAACTCTTCGAGTTAATACGAGTTAGTAGTTCGTAAAACTATTCTTGTAGAACTTTTTTTTATTGTGCGACGGGGAAGCGCTTGTCCTTCATCTCACCTGGTTACAGGTTGAGATAAGGCCGAAGGTGGAGGAGCACTTCACCCGGAATCCTCAACAAACTGAGGAACTGGCTATCTTACCTCTGAATGCCGGAACACAACATTTTTTTTTTAAGAATTGTTATAATGGCGACAGAATTAGGTAAGATGGTGGTAGCTAGCCAGGCGAACTTAAACAAAGTCCTACCACCAACCAAACCAAGCACAATATTGCGCTCCCCCTGGGGATCGAACCCGGGACCTCTGGATCTAAAATCGGTGGGATGAACCACTAGACCACAGAGGCGGTTAAATTATTTAAAAATATTTGTTTTTCGTATTTTGTTATCACTGCCTAATCTTTTTACTCTCCTTTTTGTCTAAGCTCCGACTGATTTCCCCAACCCCCTTAAAAGATACAAAATCGTTGGATCATCAGAAAGTTCGCTAATTGTAACAAGATTTACGCTAGGGGCAAGACCTATTATTTTTTTCCTTTCAAGCGCCTAAAAGTTGTAGCACAAAAAAGCAATTATTCTCACTGTTTTACGAAGGTGAAGAACCATATTAAAAAACTTGAAAGCCTACCCTCGACAGTGGAGGAGACACTGATGGCCATTAATTAGAAGGGTTGGATGAAGATATTTCATTATTTCTTCTCTTTTTCACCCTTCCTAATGAGTTTTTGTCAGTCAAGCGCCTCTCTTTAGACACTATTTTTAGTTCTCAAGTGGTGTAAAGTTGTGAAAATGTAAATTGCTGAAGTTAATTAAAGGGTAGGACGAAATAAAAAGATACAAAGTTTTTACTAGTTTTGTGAGACATGCTTTGCCGCTTTCTGATTTCGAGCCCGGCAAGATTTATACTACTTATGTACCTACGTATTAAATAAATCAATATTAAAGGACATTTCTTTCATACAGCACCATCTAGTCCCATACTAAGCAAAGCTTGTAATTTGGGAACTAGATTACTTTTGTATTCGTTTTTGTAAAGTTGTTTTGTACGTACCTACATAATATGTTTTAGTTCAACCCAGCAATCAAAAATATCATGTTTTTTTTATAAGAAAGAAGAGAAGAAAATATTTTAGGCCAGCGAATTAGCATAGCTATTCAGCGTGGCAATGCAGCCAGTGTCTTGGGCACGCTTCCGTCTGGTACTGGTCTGGAACAGTTGAGTTACCTATAGGCCGTTTGTAACGGTCCTTAGGTAATCTGACTGATTCCTTTGTACATAGCTAGTTTAATTGTATTTTTTATTGAATAAATGTCTAAAGAAAATATTACAATAGGTACATTAGAGATTAAAAATCATTTTCTCCTTCATACCATCAATTAATTCAAAAACAGGCAGGTAGCACAAAGATCGATAAACATGCTGCTTATTCCATATCAAATCAGCGCAATCAGAAGAGAAACCGCCTTTGTGGTCTATTGGTTCGCCCACCAGTATCAGATTCAGAGGCCCCGGGTTCAATCCCTGAAGGTAGTGATGAATGTCTATGCCTATGAAGACATAGACATTCATTTATTTACTTTTATTACACACATACACAAACATAACATACAGTTTGTGCTGTGTGCAGCAAATGTGACACAAATCAGTACTATGCAACACAGCGCTGATATTCTATTGTGACTCAGCCCAGTCAATCGACCTCATGGAGCCTAAAGTCTGGCATCATAACAACGATTCTAAATTATGTTCCGGCATAAGAAGTAAAATAGCCAGTTCCTCAGTCTGTTGAGGATCCCGGGTGAAATGCGCCACCTTCGGCCTTATGACGGAGAATGAATGAATGAATGAACACTTTATTAATTTCATTTAATTTATTTCATAAACAATTTTTTACAATCGTATTGAAAAAATACCTAAAACTACTTATAAACTACTAATTACATTATTATTATTAACAGTTATGGTTAGTACAAGATAACACAGGAATATCAGTACAACTCATAATCATTAGAAGTAAGATTAGTAAATTTAAAATGGATAGTGATACGTAATTGAAAAGGAATAATAAACAAATGTCATGGGTAATTTAAGTCAAATGTAAAACACGGTTTAAATGTCAAATTACAAAGATTCTTCATTTTATAGGTCAAAAGTATGTTATTGTACACGGAAATAATACTATAGAACAATACAAACATTAAGTAAAATTAGTGTCAAAGTACAATGGGTGGCCTTATCGCTAAAAGTAATTTCTTCCAGGCAAAATTGTAAGGAATAAGTAAATAAAATAAATATTACAGGACATTAATTTTACACAGCGCCATCTAGCCCCAAACTAAGCATTGCTTGTAATATGGGAACTAGATCACGGATATAATACTTACCTAAATACTTTTGGAAATACATGCGTATTATATTATAGAACACCCAAACACAGAACAAACATCTATATTCATTACACAAATGTTTGTCCTGGGTGGGAATCGAAACCACAGCCTACAGCGCAGGAGGCAGAGCTACTACCAACTGAGCTATGAGGCTTGTATAAGTAAGTACCTAAACCTTGAAGGCCATGCGCTTCAAGATTCCACAAAAACTTTAAACATGTCTACCCAAAACACAGACCCGTAGAAATTCGTAATTATCACACAATCTCGTAATCAAACAGTGCATTTTGTTAACAAGGTGCTTACTCTAGAATTTATGTAAACTGCTCCAAGCTCCGTTATCTGAGATTAAAATCTGCGACGCATCGGCGGCAATCACTCCCCGCGGAGTTTATTTGCGGGTCTTATCATCAATTACCATATCTGCATATTCATAAAGATCAATCATATTGTCTGAGTCTCCCGTATGTGGGCCTAGCGTCGTGTAAATAAATCAGGATGAGAGAGGATTTTGGATGTTAGCTTGAGCATGTGAAGCGGCGGGAAGACGTTTTGCATAAGTTTTACGTGGCGGTTTAAATTTATTGTGTGATTTCCGGATGGAAATGAATATTTGAATCTCGCTAACTTAACATATATGATATGAAAAGACGTGAAGCTGACTGACTGACTTTTTTTTGTAAAGGACATTCAGTACATGACATTCATTTCTCGAAGAAGCATTTGACCTTCATCTCACCTGGTAACAAGTTAAGATAAGGCCGAAGGTGGAGGCGCACTTCACCCGGAATCCTCAACAAACTGAGGAACTGGCTATCTTACCTCTGAATGTCGGAACACAACAATTTTAGAATTGTTATTATGGCGACAGAATTAGGTAAGATGGTGGTAGCTAGGCCAGGCAGACTTCAACAGAGTCCTTACCAGCAACCAAACCAAGCACAATATATTGTACTCCCCACGGGGATCGAACCCGGGACCTCTGGATCTGAAATCGGTGGGTTGAACCACTAGACCACAGAGGCGGTTAAATCTAGTCCCAAACTAAGAAAAGCATATGGGAACTAGATAACGGTTATTTTAGTACAACGGTCAGGTGCTTGGCCTACATATAAGGCCGAAGGTGGAAGTGCACTTTACCCAGAATCAAGTCTGAGGAACTGGCTATAGAGGCTTTAGAGGGAAGCTTCTGAATGCCGGAACACAACCATTTATATTTGTTTTTATTTCGACAGACTTAGGTAAGATGGTTGTAGTTAGCCAGGCGGACTTAAACATAGTCCAACTATCAACCAAACCAAGCACAATATAGTTTTCCTTCCCATGGTAGAAATCACGGGACCAAAGAGGCGGTAAAGGCTATCGTCATACAAACAAAAGGTCCTAGATTCTTCTAGACTTGGTATACTTGTGTACACGTGTAATAGGTAAATATACCATCCCGTCATTTTATTTAAATCATTTTAGGAAAACTTACAGCTAATAAATAGTGTATGTAGCCAAATATATATAGCAGTATAGCTGATGCTACATGCAGGCAGGCCAATTAAAAATTTCCAAATATACAATAGTAATAAAAAATACTTTCTTATTACCTTGTCTTACGAAAGATCCTGAAAATATCACACGTATTATAAAAAGTATGACAAAAGGCAAGCTTTACCATAAGAAAAGTTCTCATCTAGAAACTTTTAAGATGAAATGTGTCATATTTATGTATTCATAAATATTGTCATTAATCGTTTCATATTACCTATAAATTAATGCACACTTTGGGCATGTACTGAATGCAGTATTTGGATGAGCCTAGAGCCTGACCCTAGGCACGTAATCTATCGAATCTCTGAATACATAATATGTATAAATATTGTTAGGGGTTATATATTATATAACCCCTAACAATATTTTAAACTTTGATTTATCACTTTTGTAATTGAATTAATAAAATGGTTTGATATTTGAATGCAATAACCATTGAGCAATAAAAACTTAAGCAACCTAGTATTTTAGAATGATTCTATGAATGGTAAAGGAACGGTTGTGGGTGGTCAATTGTTTAGAAGAGTCCGAATTTGAATGAATCTTGCACTAAAACGTTTGCAATAGTTGTTATACAGTACTTCTATTGTCACCCATTGAACAATCCACCTGAGCTTCTGCCCCACAAAAGATTTTTGTTTCACATCCCATTGACAAAAGATGATCATTGATTGTTTTAGAGACTCAGCGTCGCCGTCGCGTTGTCGGCGCGAATGAAATGAAACGCTGGCATTGTAGGCCCATCAATCAGGGTATGGATGGACCCCCGTGGGTCCGTTTCCGACCAGGTGTCTTTTTGGAATTTGCGACGAAAAACATCGCTCTAAGTTGGATTGGCGAAAAAAATGACGTGTATTGTGTGTTTCTGCGTAGCGAGTGCAGCCAGGTAGGCGGTGTGCGACCGATTTATGGCTCAGTTCATAGTTACGGCTGCTTAATTTAAAGAGAGACTACTGCAAATAGGTAGGTTAATAATAATTTTGCATCAATGTTTTTTTATCGGTAACTTAAATAGTTGTTGGATTTTCACTAATCTAAAGAACTGATAGGGCATTGAGATATAACCTTAAGAAGCGCCACGCAACCCGTTACGTGGTGGATAAAGACCAAATCGCTCTCATCAAGAAGACGATGGTGTGGTGTGGTGTTGTGTTGGTATAACCTTGAAAAGCTGAATTGTGATTTAAACAATGTTGGCTAGCGAGATGTCCAGTAACCATTTTCAAGGCTCAGACAGCTAAAAGTGAATTCCCAAAGTCGAAGAAGTGCCCTGCTGACTGGCACAAAACTAATGAAATACGACTCATCGTAAAATTGCTTAAAATACGACACACCTGACAATTGTACGAAGCAATTCAGGACTCTAAAACGTTTACTGCCAAACTTGCAATTTTAAATTTCACCTTATGACACACATTTTAAAGTTCAATATAGTGGATTTTGTAGAGTGTATAAATCAAGTTTTAAGTCAATTTTATAGGAAGGTAACCAAACGCTGTGTTTTTGTGCGTGATCTATGAATGGGTTTCCTGAATTATTTGGACACGGCTTTCCCGGACTTTTTAATGTAAGGCAAGTACCAGAACAGTGGAGCAAAGTCTGTGTTTCCCAGAATGACAGTAATCAGAGTTTTGCAAATTTTTTTACGTTGTTTTCAACGGCGAAAACACCGAATATACTTGACTATAATTACGTTTTAAAAACCAAAAAGAAAACCGTCTTCAATGAAGATATTTATGAAGGCAGGAATGTAGTAGACCCTTAAAATACCCAAACCACCCCATGTATGCTTTAATAATTGAAGAGTTCCCTCGATTTCCCCAGGATCCCCTCATCAGATCCTGACCTGATAACGACGGGACCACTTGGGAAACCCTTTCGTTCCTGCCAACTGAGTTGCGAGGCCTTACAAATGTGTATGTATAGTTTTCAACCTCGTTCAACGATTGTGCAAATTTTCCTTGTTTTCGCACTATTCATTAGAGTGGACGGTTAAATTTGGTGACTTTATAATTTTCATTTTTTTCTTAGCTATCTACTTACTTAATATACTAATAATATACATACGATCTATGAAAAATGGTTTAATATATAAAATATTAATAAATTATAAAAAAAATATTTTCACCAAAAATTGCACATTCATTGGCATATAACCGTCTTTCGTGTAGCACCATAGGTAAGTACAGGTGTGACTTAGCCGCTCAGCATCAACGGAATTCCAACAATAGGAGTACCTTAAATCAATGGTAGGTACCGTTCCTACAATAGGTTCTTCGGACTCCTTTGTACTAGCTATTATCTTTGGCCACGTGGGACAGGTGATGCGCACGCGCACAGCTGCCGACATGAAAAAAGCCGGCTTGTGCAAGATTTTAATCGGCAGAAGAAAAAAAAACTATATGACAGATCCCTAGGTATTTTAATTCGCGTCTTCGACCTCCCGCGGTCGCAGCAGCTGTTTAGTTCTGCGATTTCACACTTTTGATTTCATATTTTATACTGTCATCATTCGATATAGATGGTGATATCTAAAACGATTTATAAATATCTTCGTTGTCTTCCTTAATATTTGGAAAACGTTTTTATTGCGAATCTTTGTCTGTTACAAAATAGCAGTTGCCTTTAGAAACCGAAGCACGAACTTTCATATTGATGGTTGTTAAAAACTTAGTGTCCTATTTTATTAATAAACTAGCTTTTGCTCGCGGCTTCGCTCGCGTTAAGAAGTATTATTATTAATTAGGTATAGTTTTTTTGTTTAGCGTGTGTAAAAAATTAGGGCCTACAAAACTGAAAAATTACAGTACATTCTTCAATTTCTCCATTGACGTTCAGATTTTCTTTAGCCATTTTAAAAAAGTCTAACCGACAAAACCTATACTTAAACCAAACGAAAACAAAACAAATGCCAAATACAAAGCAGAGTCTATAACCAAAACTACTAAACCAAAACAAAACAAATGCAAAATCTCAAAATCTTTTCTTAGGGGATGCCTACGTCATAGTAGCTTTATGCATGCAAAGTGTCAGCTCGATTGGGTTAAAATTGACAACGTTTCATACAAACTTTCATCCCTTATTTTATCCCCTTGGGGGTAGAATTAATCAAAAGCCTTTCTTAGCCGACGCCTGAGTCATAACATCTACCTGCATGCCAAATTTCAGCCCGATCCGTCCAGTGGTTTGGGCTGTGCGTTGATAGATCACTATGTCAGTCAGTCAGTCACCTTTGAGTTATATATATTTAGATTAAGACTGATTAGAAATTAGCATCCATAAAATAGGCTACTTCTTACTCATAGAGACGGCTACCTATCTGCTGATCAATTGGTTATTTTTCACAGTGGATCAAGGAAAACTGTAGTGTACCAATATTTCTTACCGATTCCAATAGCCATATTGTGCCTAATTATGTATCCATTTATTTGTAAAACTATTTTATAACTAACGTTCATGAGTAGATTATTATAATGACTTAAATGTATTTGTTGTTTAATTCGATTTTCAGTATCTTAAACACCATCTAATCCCATTCCCCAAAGGCTGCATAAAGAGTAATCCCTACCTTGCTCTTTAAGCAATAAGACCGCCTATTTCTACAATATTTTTATCGCTCTCCTTGTGGTTTTATGTGTTATATGCTATATATCTACCCTCTTAGTACGTAGTGCACTTCATAGAAGTGACATTTAAATTCACTACGAAAATTGCAAAGAAAAATCCATCGCAGGTGGCGCGATCGAAATCCTATTCAGCTCACGACGTCTCCACACGCTCGCATAAAAGTCGCATTTATAATAATTCTGATTGGTTCTCGCACTCATGCTTGTAGCCCCTATTAGAATGTAGAGAGGAATGGCTCGAGTACAATGCGGTACAAATACGACTACAGAGCGATTACCCTATAGCTTTGTGAGAGCATACCATGGATTCGCATACGCGGGTTCGACATATTGTTTTGATACTTTAAAGAAAAAAAAAAGAAAAAAGCACTTCACGTCACATCAGCTACCCATTAGTGTCCGTTTCTGGACACAGCCTCCGTCAAATCTGGGTTTCGCCATGATCACGACCACAGATAATACACAGAAGCTGATGCCCTTCTTCTGTCATAATTATACCAGTGTACAAGCAGACAAACATAGAATTAAAGAATAGAAGTATAGCAAGCTTAACCCTAAAAAGAGTTCACTTCCAGCAAACCTACCTAGGTTTGCTGGAAGTGAAAGTGTGAAAGAGTAACAAGATTAAATAGAAAGGAAAAGTGTAGATACAATATACAAAAAGACAAACAATCTTTAAATAAATTAATAAAAATCTACCTATAGGGTGTATATAAGTATAGGGCCTGCGAGAGACTGAGATAAAATACATGTATGTTTGTACGCGTATATATGCACCTGCGTATTATGAAGCCTTGGGAAAAATGTTTCACTTCTACTGCGTTTAGACTGCACAAATTTTTTTTATGTACTTAGATACCTACCTAAAGAGAAATCTCCCACGGCACTACGAGTAGTGTCAAGGAAACAAACGTAAAAATCTTGTGTCGTTTTTTTTTAAACCTAGTAAGGCATCAGTGTAACATTATTTGTATTCTTTAGAACTAAGCCAATATTATGCTGTTCGTTTTTTATGGTACCTACATATAATAAACTTTAAAAGGAGATGGCCGTGGTTACTGAAATACAGCATAGGCTAGTTCAGGACACCAAGAATTCGATATAATATGTTATATATATGTATACTTTAAAACGTTTTTGTCAAATAAATGTTTTTTTTGTGTGATATATTTCCTTATTTATTTTTTATACAAAATTAAAATATCAAGACATCTGCATTCAAAGCTGTTTGCGAGGTGCGAATAAGTGGTTCCGTGGAAATATTTCAAATCAGATCGGCACAGGCAATAGCGAGTAACGTGACACGCATGCCCGTGTGCAGACTGCCTAATTCGACGGTGAAAGGGCCTCTGCCTTTCACCTGGTATGTGGACTGTATAACTTTGCAGGCGACATGCAGACCTTTTTAGGTTGAGTGCCTAGATCGGCGAAATTGCTTTTTTCTACTTTGACGGAACAAAAGTGTCTTGTGTAACCATAGCCAAGGATCGGCAACGCATTGCTTTTGTTATTGAACGACTGGTAAGCGCTTGGCCTTCATCTCATCTGGTAGCAAGTTGAGATAAGGCCGAAGGTGGAGGCGCACTTCACCCGGAACCCTCAGCTAACTGAGGAACTGGCTATCATACCACTAAATGCCGGAACACAACATTTTTAGAATATTATGGCGACAGATTTAGGTAAGATGGTGGTAGCCAGGCAGACTTAAACAAAGTCCTAACACTGTACTCCTACTGGGGATCGAACCCGGGATCTCTGGATCTGAAATCGGTAGGCTGAACCACTAGACCACAGAGGCGATTAAAAACCGTTAGGCTTGTTTAGGATTATCATTGCCTATAATATCACTGCCGGGTCCCGTAACTTTCAGACCAGAACACTTCGATGCTTGGCAAAATAAATTTTCACAGAAACTCTTTTGTTATTTTTAAGTAGGACCAATTATTATTGATTGTTATGGTTAATGTTTTGTGTAATTGTTTGTTGTATTTCGTTGTCGCCTTGGTTTTTTACTGTAATGGCAATGTAAATATTAAATAAATCAATATTTTTTTATGCCATTGGTCACCTCTATCTTACCTGGGCAAAAATGGGATCTACAATGGAGCGAGCCTTCTCAGAAAATGCCTATCAACTCTCTTTTTTAAGGTGTACTTATCCGATATAAGTACAACTTAAAAAAGAGAGTTACAACAAATATACTAAATTACTACAAATATATCAACATTTTAAAATTTTGTATGTGCTATAACATTTGTAAATATTGTAACCAAGTACAATTACTTAAAATACAAAAATATGATAAAAAATGGAACACAAACAGCGTATTCTTAAAAATGAGAAAAAAATAAGAAGAAATGAGTCTTCATTACCTTCTTAGAATGATGTACAATATAAGAATTAAATTAAATTAATATATAGAGATGTTTACAGTTGCATGCAAAGATATAAATAAACAAGGCTTTATATGAATGAATGAATGAAAACTTTATTGTACACAAAAATTACACCGAATAATACAAACATTAGGTGACACAAAAGTATAATCGGCGACCTTATCACGAAAAGCAAGCTTTGTACCAACTGGCATAATTCTTCAATGAGTTTGCTTATTATATGGGATTATTATATTGATATGGGATATCATATAGGCTTATTATATGAGAATTAATTCAAGCCCTCAGAATTCTCGATCTTGGGTCCTCCAAGTTGTATTACTTTTCTAAGTTGTTAAATAACTACCTGCCTAAATACGTGCGTACTAAATGCATACTTACCGATAAGATGATTTTTTATTGTAACCATCGAGAACCTAATGTTTAGCAAAACTTAATCTAAGTTTAAAATCACTATAACTAAAACCTTTGTATATTCTCTGATTTTTGTAAATAAATAGATAAATCATGTCTTCGAGAAATGCGTAATAAAATGAATTAGCGCTAAGGAATTGCACTTGCAGATATCAGCATGAATTCTAGGCCAATAGCTATGCCGGAGTAATTTGTACCCTTTGATTCAAAATACGTAATAGTAGACTAGCATTCCCTATGGACTGGTCGCCGTGTCCTGAGGGCGAGGCATTTCACAACCGACTGCCTCGACCTTTGCCGTTCGCGACTAAAATGCCATCATGTTTTCATTTTTTCTGCCAACGGCCCTCAAACTCACTCGATTAATTTTCACGGTACGCTTGTCAAAATGTGATTTAATACGGGGTGCTTTGACATGCATGTCCGTTTGTACGGACCGCATTTGGAGGGCTGTGATGTGACTGTGCATCGGTTGGGTACATTTTTAAATCGGTAAGCTTCCTGGGAATTATTAACTAAGCGAAGATGAGGTCTACGATACCGAGCTTTTCCAGAAGTAGCCTATTACAGACGCTGGAACTCCCGCGCAACGACAGAATACAGCAAACTGCTTTCCACCAGACTTTGGCAGAATGGTGGTCGCAAGCCAGGTGGATCTTTACAGGTCCTACCAGGGTATTATCGGTCAGCCGTAACCGCTGTCTAAAGGTCAACGATTCTGTTACCCGTGGCCACGAGGAGGTAGATTTCACATAGGTACCTACTATATACACACATAAAAGGTAATGAAATGGATTCAGTCTTAGGATAGGATGTTTACAAACATTACGCCATAGATCAAAATTGAAACCTTATTCGTCTGAAGACATCTAAATTAAAATATACAGTTACGTAAAATAGCATACTCACAACTTTTTCACCTTTCGCAGAGGTTAGAGCGTGGATCTTTTATGAGAACCACTTAGGTATGGGTTATCAAACATTAATCTAAAGGTATATTCTAATTCGCTTTTAGGTTAATTTTGTAGGTGAAGTACATTACAATAACGTTACATTTTTGGAGTTAATGACCAATCAAAACCTCCAAAAATGGAACCGCCATTTCCAATTTGCCGCGTCACTCCGGATTCCAATAGGAAGCCGGGATAAATGGAGTCGCATTCCAATATGTCACCGAGCGGCCGACTATTCGGCTTTGGGGTTTCGGCTTTTGGCTATTCGGTTGAGCGTTGTTCGGCTATTTCGGGCACATTCGTCGCATCGCGAGAATTCCTCTGTCGCGGCACTAATGAGATTCTAAACGCAATTACGAATTAATTTGTTTTAAGTTTGATAATTGTTTGGTGGATTGGTTGCTGTGAACGGTAGACTTACTTACTTTGAGATAATTGTAGTTATATATTTCACACTTAAAAGGTATAAAAAATATACAATGTATAAAAATATGCTAATCGACTGAAAAGCGTCGCACATAATCTCCGATATAGAAATCCCACGTAGAAGCTTTGTATCTCTTTCATTTACACCATATTTTTTTGCTGCGGTACAGTACAATATGTCTAAGTTAGTCGGCATGTATAACACAAAAGAGCAAATAACTTACAACAATAACAATGATGAGACTAATAATTCAAGCACATCTCATGAGATTCCATAATTAAAGAGAAGGGTAGGTACACTCCCCTGATATGAACCATTAATACTTATCTATCACGAAATAATGCAATTAATCTGAAGCTGTTTTAGAATCGTGGGAGTAACCAGTTGTTTAATATTGGGAGGGATGATAAAAAACAAGAAGAATTTGTGGATTTCATGCCATCCATCATGTTGGCAGATTAATGTTTGATGTATGTTGGTACATTAGTGTGGATAGGATGCTTTTGGGAATTCGCACATGTCTGTGTTGACTTTTTTGATGTTGATGTTGTTTTCTGTAATATTTGTCAACATTCTAGAACCGTCCACTGCTGGACATTACTAGAGGCCTCCGCCGTGGTAGTGCAGTTTTGCCATTGTTTCCAGAGACGAAAAGCGAGTGTTCAAAATACTTACACGTTAAATGCTGCTGCCCGTTTTCAGGCTATAATAAGTTATTTAAATAAAAATGGAACCAACTTCACCTCTAAAAACTTAAAAGTAGCTCTCAAGTGTAAGTTCATATAATTTGAAGTTGGTGCCGAAATGCCAAGCAAAACAACATGTTTATTGTATGGCATCGCCTTCAAATAATATGATTAGTTAGAGTTATTTTTATTTTTTCAGTGGTGAAGTCGTTTTTATTTATTTTCAAAAATAAATTATTTTTATCTTTTTTATTTGTAAAACATACGACACCACGATGTCTACACGAAAAAAAACATACAACCGAATTGAGAAGCTCCTTTTTTGAAGTCGGTTGAAAATGATTCCACTCTCTTGTTCTACCATTTTACCGCATACCCCCCCGTACAGGACATAACCCACCTACTTTCTATCCAGCTATACCACTCTACCTCTACCCAAGAAGACCTTATAGAGGCGACCAACAGAGCCGTGGAGGTTGCTCAGTACTGGTCGAGGAAGGTTTGAGACCTGGATCGTTTCATCAAAGATAAGATGGAAGAAATAGCTTCTTAGCGATAAGACCGCCCATTGTATGTACATTTATTTTTAAGTTATCCAGTTTTTATTTTTAAGGTGTGCAATAAAGTATTTTTCATTCATTCATTCATTCATTCAAGATTAATTTATTTTCAATATAACAGGGTCATCTTACTTTATAACCAAACTATTTATATTATATATACTATACTATATTTATATTTATTAGTTTAAATAGGTATTACAGGTTTGTTACAAAATCCTTATCCTCCGTGCTAGTTTCACTGTGTTACGGCAGGGTAACGTTTCAAACCTGTTATTTGTCGGTTAGTTGACTGGTTGTCAAAATAAACTATTCTAGTAAATTTCTACTAAAGTCACTTATGATTCTTTTTTTTATTGTACGACGGGGCAGCGATTTGCCTTCATCTCACCTGGTAACAAGTTGAGATAAGGTCGAAGTTGGAGGCGCACTTCATCCGGAATCCTCAACTAACTGTGGAATTCGGTAAGAAGAAGACCGCATACAGGTATGCCTAGCTTATATTTAATGTAAAAGTAATGAAAGTATTTACCAGATATTATTACAAATCGATGGAGGAATATGAATAACAAGCGCCTGAGTTTAAACAAATGTATGATACACATTTGAATAACCTTTAATTTATTATCTTCACTCCACAAGGACCGCGCATACGAACACGCTCCAGCCACTAATGAATCAATTTATCAGCTTATATCAGCTTACTTTCATTTCAATTCCATCACGCATCACTGATAGAGGGGTCACCATTCCATTCCACCGACCACATAACAATATCCGACACTAATAAGTACCCAATCCTTTCTAAGCTCCGACCAACCTCGATTTGCGTAAAAGTAACTGCGAAACGCGGCGCCACTGTCTATATAAAATGTAGCTTGTTTCTATAGCACAGCTGTAGTTCCGATGTTGGCCACGCGCAAACATAGAGAGGTCAGACAGCATACGCAATATTGTCTACTCTAATTGGCATCAGAAAACTGAGGTAGCCCCCAAACAAGCGCTTATCGACACATCAGTGCGCTAAAACCCGATCTTCCAACCCTCGGTTGCTAGGGTTACAGGTGGGAAAACGAAAGGGCCAAATACACAACCCAATAGCCGGACAGCACAGTCAGTAAAAGTATTATACACATTTGATTGAACAATCTGCATTTAACCTTCATTTTATCTTCAAAACAGTTATGTAGTAACCGTTGTACTAGAACTACTACAAATTTGTTGTTTCTCAATAATCAAAGAATAACTATGAAACAAAAAAAAGATTGAAAACTTTTTTTTTTTAATTGTCGGTTAACCGGTTGAAGAAGTTGATTCGTTAAGATCTCTCTGCAAGAAGTTAAAAAGGATCACATGCTTATTTCAAAGACAGGTTTATTTATCTGTCACCACACACAATAAATTTAAATAAGTACCTATTGTCAAAAATATCGACCGGTTATTCCGGCCTAAAAAAGCCGGGTGCTTGTTTGACATCCCTTAATCGCAGCTAATGATTATAAAACATGGCCCCCAGGTATTAAAAGTTTTGTGGTTGGAATTATCTCAGTTTCCGACAGCATAAACACCGTGGAAATATGTTGTGTAATACCATTGTTCGAGTGGGATCGGGCTGCAATTATTTCCGCAGAGTTCGACATAACTTTATAATATGTGGGTATAGAGGGATTTCAATCTTCTAACTACTGAAACGAGTAAAACAAGTAGTAAAGTAAAGAGTAGGAGGAATTAGGTATAATGCTAGTAAAAAGAAAAATCTGTTCGTACACTGTCGACGAATCAATTTAGGTGTCGATTAATTGATATTTTAGAAAAAAAAGGCGTATTATACTAAATGAGTTTCTTAACGACCATTTCTAGAAGTTACTGTAATTTTATTAGACATATTTCATAAAATTATATTAAATATATTATTATTTTTTGACTACAATAATATTTTCGCTGCTCTACAGTATTGCTGTTACATCATCATCAACTGCCTGGAAACGTCGCTATTGAGAGTTCTAAAAAATTAATAATTCAAAGGTTCTTTTAGTCACCTCTTAAAACATCAACGGGCATCGTAAAGCGTTTGAATAAACATTTAATAATATACCTGTAACAGCTTATTTCTTTTCATAAAGAATAATATGCATAATATTATTAAACAACTCAAAACAATTTATATAATTTCCAGCTCCACATATATCAAATCAATGTCCAAGGCACAATAAGCCGAAGGGCTGAAACCCGAGGGACCCGCGCTATAACCGACCATATCTGCGTAGTCACTGAAGCGCAATAAATACCCAAATAAAGCGCAAATAATACCCAAATCGCTCATCAGCTCCGTCCCTCCCCTCGCTATAATTATCTATAATCAGAATATACCCTGCCGCCTATAATCACGGCTGCAATTGCTATGTTTTGCATGTGGGAGACGTGATTACCCCTTGCGGGCTGCTGAGTTACTGACGAGTGACGTTTGTTTTTATTCGAATCAAATTTCAAATTAGGAACTGATTTTCAGCCAGTGACAGTGACGTCTCTTTTGTTTGGCTATTTTTTTAAACTCGGATCGCAAAACAAACCCAGCTTTCTCAAAGAAGGCGTCAGCTGCGCGGTGCTTACAAAACGAATTTATTATGTACCAACTCATCATCATAACCACAGGCTAAAAAGACCACTGTACTTATCTCAGTAGGCATCTATACTGAGAGTATATAGTACAGTGATAGTACAGCTTTTACCAAAGTGTTATAGGGTGGATGATGCTTTACATGCTCCAGTGTACCGTACATAGCGTAAGAGGCGACTAATGAAATGCGCTTATATCTTACCTAGTATAGGGTTTAATATTTGAGTATTGTGTACGTACAGTAGGTGATTAACGACCACCTAACTTTACATTGAAGTAGTTTTGATATTAACATGCAAATTAAAAAAACAAGGTATTAAACAAGGATATTATTATGTTATGAATCAAATCATACACTTCAACATTATGTAGACTAATAATTCTCATGTTTATCTAGCTTTTAAAAAAACTCTCAATTTACGTTATTAAAAAGCATCACATGGTTTAATGGTTTTTCGTCACAATTATGGAATTTTTTGAGTATTTCCATATAACATATTATGAGTACTTTGCGTATTAACTGTTTGTAAGGCTGAATTAAGATAATCGTTAAATGTTCATTGGGCACTGTTAAACGAACATTGGGTAATAACGCCCGAAGATGGGAAGTTATAATATGAAAAAGTAATTTCGAGTCCTTACCATTTGTTCTATGGAACATTTCTACTAACACAAAGTGGTTTAACAATTATTAAAAAAAATTACAATTGTTACAGGAATGTTAAAAAATGGGTTCAACTGATAAACATAATGGTTTTTGTTCTAAAGTGTAGCATAAATACAAAACACTTGGGTACATATCCAATCATAATGATAACGCACTCATTTACAAGCAATTATTTTAGATTTTTATTCTCACTACCTACAATATTTTTGGTTTTATTATTATTTTTAAGTACTTACATCATTAATTCAGTCTCACGCAAATTGAGCAATAGCAACCTACAATACTTTTGTATGTTATTATTAATGACTCACATTATTTATTTAGTCTCAAGCAAATTGAGCAATACCAATGCTCCAATTATTCGCAATCTGGGCAAATAAACTCTATATCACATTTAGAGAGACCTACACACTCCTCATGGTACCATCTTTTACATATTAAGCATTGGCGCATATCCAACTGTTTTATATCGTAACAAGCATAACAGTACCAGTCTTCTTTTTCGTCCGTGTTCATTTTTTTCTTCCTCTTTCCTCTCCTGGCATTTTTTCTTTGTTTTTAACTTTTCTGTGGGTTTTTATTTCTCTGACCACTTTTCTGCTTTATAATTGTTTTTATTTTCGTATCATGTTTTTTTCCTTTTCTTTCTTTTTCGTTCTTCTTAATTTTTTCTTCCACTTTCTTCTTCTGGCATTTTTTCGTTTCTTTTTCATTTTTCTGTTTATTTTTATGACCACTTTTCTGATCTTTAGCAGTTGTATTCATGTTTTTGTCATTACTTTTCCTTCTTCTTTCATTTTCAGTTTTGTCATTGAATAAGTCTTAAGTGATTTTTTGTCCTTTGTAGTTCATCGCTTTCTTGCGCGGCTTTTTAGATTAAGTCAATGCATATTTAGGGGTTGGTAAGAACTGTTGAAATTGTGTCTTATTCCTTTGTTGTAGACTGGCCAATGGAATGTCATCATCTGAATAGCGAGATTCATTTTGAATAGGACAGACCATTTGTTTCTTCGGTGTTGATTCTACTTTGTTGATAGAATACTGACTTTCATCCCTTGACGATTCATCTGAAGAGTAACTATATATTTTTTCAGCGAAATATTTGGATTGTTTGAAAACAGGCCTAGTTACGAACGAATCCAAGTCTGAAATAGTTGAATCAGAACCGGTATCGTCGCGTACAGGTCTTTGTAATCCGGAACAACTTGGAACGGCTGGATCTTGGATCTTGTTGTTCTAAATGTATAGCTCCATCAAGTTGTTGATCTGTTTCGGTCAAACAAGTTATGTTACTATCTGGTATTAAGGACGGCGACGCACAGTCTTCTTCTATCGTAACTTGATTTTGCAAAACTGATTCCATATCAGAACAGAAACATTGGATGACGAGCTATAATCCACGATGTGGGGCTTGATGCCTGGATTAATATTTTCATGAAATGATGTATCTAGAGTTTGTCCCTGAGGAGTCAGTATAATTGGATTTCTGGGTAATTGATCACCATTAGTATCAGAAGTGTCATTAGTGTTATTGTCTAATGAGTTAGTTTGGGGGCATCGAATTTCTGATAAAACAGATGGGGCAAATGCTTCCTCTGGTATCGCTTCAGGATCGAAAGGGAAGAGACCGGTAGCCTTGAAGCCATTAACAATGTTGCTGAGTGTCATACACTCGGGCCAAACTCGAGTAAATATTTTATTGAATGTGAGTGCTCTGTCGGCGCTAACGTATAAAAAGTGGAAAACTTCTTCATCCCAGTAATGTTCGTAAGACTTGTTAACCGACTTATCCAGGGGCTGTAGCTCATGCGTTGTGTTTGAAGGGAGGCAATACAACACTATATCGCTCACTAGCTATGGCTCGGTGACTTTCTTTACCTTTGCGCACAGCTTTCAAAGCCGCCTTTAAATCATCTTCTGACCAGGACTCTCCTCTCTTTTTACGAGGAGACATTTTGTTAATACCTTCAAATAAGTAAAATTGTGTGAACAAATAAATTTAATTAAGAAATGAATATACTAAGTAGTTTTTTAAGTATTTTTCTTCTAAGTATTTTTTCTTAAAAAGTTTTTTAGTAAAAAGAGATTATTATAAAAATGCCCTGTGTCATTAACGCCCATAAATATTACTGGACGTTATTACCCAGGTGGGCGTTATTTTCATAAATGACACATTTTTGAAAAATAATAATAGAAATCGACACAAAATATTCAAACAATAGTATAACAGGTTAATCTTGACCCAAATATGTCAAAAATAACAAATAAAACGCAATAAACACCAGTAAAAACTTACGATTTCGTCGCAGCACTTCTTATAACAGCGTGGTACGTGACCGATCCTGCCGGAAGGTGGCGTCTCACTGCCACAATTGTTGCGCGAGCAAGCCACCGCTCGCCATGCGCGTTCTTATTGGCTTATTCTATGTGTGCGTGGAGTTTTCACTAAATCACTCCATATCTAGTGTGTTTTCTGTAACCTGGGCGTTTCTAAACAGCGGGCGTTATTCACCCACCCTACCTTAGTTCGTTAGTGATTTCGGACCCCTTGCGGGCAGCTAATAGTGACGTTTGTTTTTATTCGAATCAAATTTCAAATAAAGAACTGATTTTCAGCCAGTGACAAAGACTCTCCTTTATTGGCTAACCTGGAAGTGGCAACTAAAGAAATACACTCGGATCAATTGCCCATTAAAATGTGGCAACTCCCTTATTTCATTATTGAAATGGACATTGGATTTTAAATATTTGATTTCTGATATTGTCTCTGGTTTGGACTGTGCGATGATTTGCTGTCATTCAGTCAGCAATACATCAATGTTATTTGTAAGGTACCTAGTAGTTTTTCAAATAAAACTGGAAACTGTAACCAGTCCGACTAGGAAAACCCACAGCAATTCATCAAACTGTGTACATGCGTTGCCCAGAAAACATGAATCCTGCCATTTTCAGACGCATCGGACAGTGCTGGCACGCCGCCATAAATTATGTAGGGTTTTCCCGCGTGACCCCGACCTCCAGTCGATTAAGCATCACCATCTTCCTTCAATTTCATATTTATAAACGGGGATTACGCAAAAATGTAATGGATCACCTACAGGACTTAGGCTGGTGGCCTTACCACAGGTTACTGTTGTAAAATCGCCTGACTATGACAACAGTAGTTTGCCGAAGCGTAATATGAATACATACGCCAGTCTCACTGTCAAGTGAGTGTTTTTACAACATTGGTAGATGGCGCTGTGTGAAATGAGTGTCCTGAAATATTGATTTATAGTAGGTATATTGTATTTATATTACCTGCGAAGATTCATCTAGCAATAGCCAGGCATATATATAACATAGCCAGACATAAGTATTATAGCGACCCCTTCCTGCCGAGAGCCAACGTTTTCTGGGAAAGCTCGCTCCATCTTAGACCTCATCTTCTTCTGAGCTAGAGCTAGATAAGCCTAGGTCAAGAAGCTTACCCATCATTAATATACAAAAAAGACATTCTGTTGCCCGTTCGGTGCACTGAAGCACCGAAGTGAAAGCGCCAGTTATCAAAAACTTGTGGTATACACACAGGAGTTAGGCAGGGTCCCTACCTCCGGGCGGTCCGGGGTCCGTAGGTGGGGGGTACGGGGGGGGCTGATCACCGAGCTCATCCATCACACGACTCACGCATGTGAATTGGGGCGTTTTATCTGCAGATAGCCGCGATGGGTACCTATTTAAATATTTCGCCGTTTAGGAAGGTAGCTAATGGTGTTTGTATAGTTTGTGAGATTTCTGAGGGAAATACATGATATAGAACAGCTAAGCTTTCTTTACGGAACGCTAATAGTACTGTCACGCGCTCATTATTATCACAGACTATCCATAGCTAATCTGTGCCACGTTCTATCGTTATCACAGAACACTGAATTAAGCAAATGCATTTTTAGAGTTCCGAATTCAAAAGGTTTGTGTTGGAAATTGGGGCCCTGTACCGAGACATTTTCATCCGTTCGACCTATGAAAATGCCCGATATCTTTTGATTTTAGGAATCTGTACATTTTAAAACACGGATTTTACTCACGTATACACGTATGTTGGCGTAGTGTATGCATAATGTGAGCCGGACCCCTAAGCACCAGAACGAATTTCAACAAAACGCATTTTTTTTTTCTTGAAACATGGGTAAGACCCGGATCCTTAGATGTGAAAATCCAACTGGCAACCGGTTTATTTCTACGACTATTAACTGAATCCATTCATTCAGCATTGTAGTTATGGCGACTTATTTTTTTTATTGTACGACGGGAATGTCCTTCATGTCACCTGTTTTTTTTTAAGTTATGATAAGGTCAAAGGTGGAAGCGCACTTCACCCAAAATTTTCAACAAACTGAGGACTTTCTATTCTACCTCTAAATGTCGGAACACAACAATTTAAGAATTACGACAGAACTATGTAAGCTACCCAGGCGGACTTAAACAAAGTCCTACCACCAACCAAACCAAGCACAATATTGTACTCCCCTGGGGATCGAACCCGGGACCTCTGGATCTGACACCGGTGGGCGAACCACTAAGCCACAGAATCCGTCAAAATGATTAAAAAACACATTACATTTTGAAATATACTGTATAATAATTTGCATTGGTATGAATATGGTGAACGTTCCACCTTAGGATTACCAACTTATATATTATATATATAATAGTGAAGTATGTAACACCTAAAAAAAAATGTTATGTCTATGTGACTGTGTTGTCAACCACTCATAGCAATATTATGCTTATATAAAATTGCATTGTCCGTCAGAATGTCAATCCATTTCACTTGTCACTCTCGCTCGTCAGTCTACACGAGTTTCTTGTCGATTTATCTGTCATCTGTCATAGTGACGCGTGTGATCGTCGCACACAGAGAGCTGTCAAAGTGATCGACGTTCCGCGTCACACTACGTTTCTATTTCCTCTATCAGTTACTGTAGACTCGGCTTTACCAGCCAAATAAATTAATGGTAGGCATAATGATAAACGAAAAAAAAACAGAGGAAAAAAGGTAGTTTGAACACATGTACACTTTTGGAAGTTATTTGGGTTAATATTAGTACCGATTTATTTATTCGATTTGGTAATATAAATGTACAAGTTTATAAAATATAAATAGTATTTACTTAGCATACGTAGTTTCAACTTACTTACCTAGGTTAAACTATAGTTTTCGTAAAAGAACATGAAATGGAAACAAAAACTTTTCTGCACACTGTACTTTGCACAAACGTCATTCAAGACAGTGGTAATTCGCACGACTTATACTGGATTTGCCCACGGCTTCGCCCGCGTGGTATCTATATCTACGGAAAAAAGCGTCTGTTGTTCACAATGCCAAACACGTGAAAAGAAACATAAAGCTAAAATTGGTACGTACCTGTACAGGTATATGATAGGTTTTTGAGGAGAAAACTTCTCCCGCCACTTCTTTAACTTATGGGTTCGCGTTACCGACATACGTCACCGACATGCTGTACTGTAGTAGCAGTGACGTAAAATTAACTCACTCAATCACAGGCAATCGCCAATCGTTCCAAAATTTAAAAATTCTATTTTTTTCGCCTATTTTTTGTAATCATTAGTGCTCTTGATCTCGGAAATGAACAGGTAAGAATTTTCTAATAGATTGAATAACCGGGTAGCTAATAAAGATAAAGATAAATTTATTTCGCAGAACTTGTATTAATATATTACATAGATTTAGAACAAGTCACATTTTACAGTACAAATTTGAAAAGCTTAAGTACAAAAACTAGGATGAAAATATGAATACTATCTTCAATTCTATGAGTGCGCTGGCAGATGATTCAAATCTTTTGCAGGGCACATTATAATTGGTAATAATGGGAGCTAGATAAATGATAAAATATCTACTTTTTCTTTTATTAAAAAAAATATAAAACCCCCTCGGTGGCTGGCCTTGATGCTAAGGAAGGCCCTGGGATGATTAGTAAAACTTCTTTCAAAGCCTCCTCACGAGGGCAATATACCTATAACTACCTACTATGCTTATACCCACTGACTTTATTAAAACAGAGCATGGTATGCCATGATCCAATGACCTCGGATTAACTGTAACCAAATGGCCAAATCGTGTCTAACAATTGTAGAGTAGGTATGTATGTAACATATGTAACGGACACTTTATTTCATGCTAAGGTTCTCTGAATGCCTCCGAGTCATTTGTTATGAGGCTACCTAAGTTTATTTTATTCTACAACGGCACTTATTTTGCTCACCTTTAGGCTTATTACCTAAGTCTGTTTAATTTAATCAAAATGGCGCCTTTTAATAATTATTCGGGTTCATTGAGAAGTCATAGAAAAGCAGCCAGTTTATTGAAGCCCAACTAAAAAATTACTAAAAAGGGTACCTACATATCGCATATACAAAAACTCAAAATATAGGTACAACAGCTAGCTATTTAACTACTCAAAAGTATCGCGTTATTTCAGAGATAAATTTGGAAAAGTACCTGCATATACGAGTATATGCAAAAAAATCTGCGACATAATTGTCTTTTTGTATTAAAATTTAATAAAAAATAATTCAAAAATGTTATCTGAAGCTATTACCAATATCAACAATAAGTGTTTGTGGTCTATTTAACGCAGTAGCCTCTTAAATACAATAGAGTGGCAGGTAACAGTATGCCAAATATATTAAACCGGGGTCAATGAACAGGTTTTTGTTGGCTCTACAATGAATTCGCAATGGATGGTATTCTTTTGTTGCTAAAAAGAACAGTTACGATGATGATAGCTGCTGTAGGTACTGTTTAAACGACTAATGATCATTATTTAGGTGACTATGTTACATAGCTGGCGTAGGCTTGATTTGAATAAAAAAAAAACCAAGTGCGTACGCACATCCAGAATTCCGACCCAAATTCCATGTCAAAAAATCACGTTTCTTGTATGGGGGACCCATTTTATTTCATTATTTGGACCGACGGACAAGGGAGGCTTAGTAATAGGTTCCAGTTGCAACCTTTGGGTAGGGGACCCTAAAAGTAAGTAGGTTTAGCAGGTATACAAGACAGGTAGCAGTCCTAAAAGTCATCAAAAAATTATCCAGCCCGTGTTTCTTGCCATTCTCCATGTGCGCTGGTCGCGAATCCGAGTAGGCGGTAGTTATGACGTTTCAAAATCATCATATTTGACTTTGAAGTATTCACACTCATACTTCGTGTTTTGGCGTATCGTGCAACCTTACCTTTACCGCTTGTGGTTTAGAGGTTCACCTCCCGGTATCCGACCCAGAGGTTCTGGGTTCAATCGCCAGTATCGTACAAATTCGTACTTGGTTTGGCTGATGGTAGGCCTTGTTTAATGTCCACCTGGCTAATTGCTATAGCAGCCATCGCCATAACGATTGTAAATTGTTGTTTTCCGTTGAGTACGGATGAAGTACGCGCTGCTACCTTCGGCCTTATCATAACTTGAAACCATTAATCTAACGAATGCCAAGCACTTAACCATCGTCTTACAGTAAAAAAACCCTTCTGCCACGGCTACGGCTACTAAATCCATTTAAATCTACCTAAATAAAATAAAATAAAAATAAAAATAAAATATTACAGGACATTAATTTTACACAGCGCCATCAGCCCCAAACTAAGTATAGCTTGTAATATGCGAACTAGATTACGGATAAAATAATTAAATACTTTTTGTAAATACATACGTACTATATGATACAACACCCAAACACAGAACAAACATCTATATTCATCACACAAATGTTTGTCCTGGGTGGGAATCGAACCCACAGCCTACAGCGCCGAAGGCAGAGTTACTACCAACTGAGCTATGAGGCTTGTCAAAAAATGAAGAGTATTTACAGTCCAAATCTAGCACCTCTATGTAGAGCATTCGTAACTCTAACAAATAAGCGTTTTTGGCTTGAGCAATTACCATCATAGTGGATACTGACCAAAGTCCAGTAGTCATGTCATCATATAGGAGTGCCTAAAGATTTTTCATAATATAATGGGTTCACTCTTGACCTATGCTTGGATAGTTCTATAGGCCAGAGCAAACATGAGATCTACGATGGATCGAGCCTTCTCAAAAGTAACTGGTTCTACAGTTTGGCACCGGACTTCGCTAATAATGAAGAGATATGTTAGTGTTTGAGCCTACATTAAAAATACCATAACCCAAACATAGGTGAGTAACTATCTCAATAAGTCCCATAGGGATCGCCAATATATCCATCATTATGCTATGGAGCTCCACTATGGAGTCCTGACATGTCCAGCAACCATCATAGGCAATAAGTTTACAAATAGGGCATAACCCAAACAAATCAGCGTGCGTCGGCAACCGCCCTTGAACTGCGGTCCGCTCAGGCTGCGGAGATCGGAGGCTGCGCGGGGCGGAGCGACAGCGGCCAATCAGCGCCCCTTCACATTTTTCTGCCCCCGCCCGCACCGCCGGACGCTGCCCAAAAACAAAAGGATCAAAGTCTCCGAAACCTATCTCTTTCTTTGTGAGGCCGGTGGACGAGCTTCGATGAGAGAACAGATACAGTGTCGCGCGGGCGCGAATCGATAAGCCCCCTCCCCCCCTACGAGCCACCCCGCGCCCCGCTGAAACCCTCCCGCCGGCCATTTGCACGGATGTATAGTACTATTATTATTTTATTGAACGGACGCTCCTAAGTGGTGATATACCTAAGAATATTTACAAACCGTAAGCCCCGATTTGGAGCAATTAGGGACCTCTTGCGGTCTCTCTCGAAGATGCCAAGTGGTATCTTATGATAAGCGTCTTTTAAATGAATTCAATGCGTCTTGTAAGGTCCTTACCAACCTCTTTACAGGTTCATCCTTCTTGTCAGCTTTTAAAACAAATTTTACAACATTATAATGTCAGAGCCCCATTTTATATAAAATAAAACCGCCAAATGCAAGTAATATTCGTTCACCTTTATGTTATGTACTTAGTTGGTATATAAATCACGTTACCTATATTACGTTAGTATTTTATTATATGTGCATATATAACAAATGTTATTGTAAATCACCACAGCCCAAATCTAGGGGTTAATCAAGAAATAAATAAACATAACTAGACTTTTTACTGTAATAACCAACCCATCACTGACTGATTTTTATTTATTGAAGTGAAAACTACCCTCATTTATAAATATCGCGACTAACGCGACAAAATTGATATTCAAGTACCAACAATCTCAGCTTTTCTCTTCGGCAAAATCGACAACCGGAGTGCCACTGGTTTTTTTAACGCAACGCCATCCAGCTCAAACAAAGAAAAGCTTTTGTAACGTGGGAACTAGAAAGGGTAATGTTAATACATAATTGCTTGTTATGAGTGGCGTTGGGGATCCCGGATTCTTCTGATATTCCTTCTAGGTCTCATATTCACTTGTTTTACGAGCTTACACAATAAAAAATAACAAGCTTAACCTTAAGTTACACAGGTATGACAAGACATTGTTGCTCATCCTTCAGTCCGCAATTTCATAAAATAGTAATTACACTATACTATTTTACAGAATTGCGGACTAAAAGTTTGACATAGTACTACAGTTGTCATATTATGACATCTGTCAAGGCCAACCCTATGCCTGCGGGCTCTGTGCCGAAGAATCGAAGTCCGAGGTAAGTAAGGTAGCTACCTACCTAACCCTATCGATCTACCTACCTATAAGCTACGGTGACTACGAATTATTGTAAAATACCTAGTACATTATTTTCATGTTGTCGGTATGTGTTAAGTTATAATTATAAGGTGTAATAGGCACTATACCTCTGTATCATACGAAACTGTTTAGCTTGCCTTGGTTGATACCTGCCTAGGAATTTGGGGACATAGATGAACGCTCAGCTCTTTTCTGATAACTATGCAACTTTCATATAAAAAAATCAGTAGGTAGGTACACAAATATTTTATTTAAACTTATATACTTATCGGTACTTTATATATATATATATATCTCTATAATTCAGTAGATACCTAAGTATCTACATTTCAACATATCAATAGGTACCCATCATTAAGTAGGTACTTACATAAGTACTTAAAATACCTAAAAACCTACCGTAGGTTCTTAATGGGCGCCAGATTCCAAGCATGGGCTTGAGATGAGCCAAAATACAATTTTACGAGCTGGTTGACTGATCTATCTGAAAATGAAAACGTTCAAGAAATAATCATCCAAACTTTCTCACATAACTATATCGAAATCGGGGCATTTGATTCAAAACTACCGGAAGGAAAATTAAATCCCTGCACACCCCTCATTTTATTGGGAAGTTCAGTACTTAGCTGTTTTGTTACTAAAATTGCCTAATAAAATGTAGGCAAGCTAAGTACCAACTATTATTTATTCTTTGCCTGCTGAACCTATTGTAACTCTGAAAATTTTCTTTTTTTTTAGTGCCATCTGCCAGAAGTTTTTATTACTATGAAGAGTTGTTAGAAACTTGAATCATGAAGACATGAATAGATGGCAGGACCATCGCCGAAAACAGAGTGAAAAAGTATCATGTTTCACATAAATATTAATAGGTGGCGCTGTCCACTATCCAGGAACACATGAATTTTCGTCTTTAGTATTATTTTAGTGATTTTTATGTAAACAGTTACCCGGAAAAAAAGTAAAATAATTAATGATTTCTTAAAATTGTAATTTGGTTGATGGTTTTGCTATGATTTACTACTGCGTAATAGAATTTACCAAGCATACTTCCGGTAAGCGGTCGTCGAGCGACATCACGTCACGCACGCAAAGCAAAGGTAAACTCGTGTTTGCTGCTAACTTCACTTTATTCATGTTCGATCTGTTTCATAGGGCTTGTGATTTTTGGGATATCACTTTTCGGTAAATATTGTTATATTCGTTGCTTACAGTGTGATTCCGTAATAAATAATCGTATTTTAGAAAGGTGAGTGCCAAGTAGTGGTCTAAAAGTGTTCTGATCATAGGACCATATCGATTTGGCGCGTTTGGGATTCTGTCAACATAGCACCATACCAATGCGAGCGTTCTCACGCAGGACGGCGGGGCTTGGGTTTAGGCACGTGTTATTCCAATACAAACGTAATTTTCCATTCGCAGACATGGCTTTGAGCATTGCACTACCTCTCGCTGGATTGGAGACGGAGAACTTCAATTCATTCAGTTCATTCGGGCATATCATTGACATAGCGGGCCTCGCCAAGGCTCAGTCCAGCCCGAGTCCATCTGTGTCCAGCGAATCTAGCGGTATCGGTTCGTTGGGGTCGCTCAAGTCGGAATCGGTGAACAGTGACTCCCTGTCCCTGCCGTCCAGTCCTCAGACAACTGAAAAGGTGAGTTGAAGTTTGGCACTAGTTTGTTTGCGTTTGTCCTGGCCTTGACCTCTCTATTTTCATAATATTCCGTAATGGCGAATGTCCATAATACGCTATCAACGTTGTGTACTATATCGATGCGCGATAGTGGAAAGATTTAAGTCCAATTACTTATGTTGTAAATAGTTAGGTACAGAGTGGGAAATTTAAATAATCCGTGATTTTACAGTAGGTAGGTACCTACACACCTACTTTATTTTTTGTTGTAGATACCTACTAGCATAGTTTATCAGAATTTTTCTTGCTATTTGATGTCTTCTAAATATTCTTAATTAGAATTAAATTCAATTATTAAAATATTCCATCAAGCACTGTCCAGCATTATTTCCATTAACTGAATGTTTCCTTCTTAGTTATGCTTAGCTGTAATTTTTTCAGAAGATATTCGAGCCGGTGGTGCTTCCACAGCCACGTCCTAAGGAACAGAAGCCTGAGAATTCTAAAGTCACTTATGAGGGGCGCGACATACTCAACTTGATTGGTAACCTGACTGACAACCGGTGGAACTATCGAGCTACAGTTCTGCCTCCCAACAACCCAGCACTATTCTTCGCCAATCGCTCCCAATACCATCGCCTGGGACCATATGGAACTCGCACACAGTATGTAAAAGACTCTTGTCACCTCTGTGGTTTCAACTGGGTTGTCGCTGCCACTGACTGATGATATTATCTGAACAAACGAATGTTGAATGGGTGTGACTGGGACACATCTGGTGTGCAACCACTTTTATTTTGTCATTTAGTGGTGCCTGTTTTACCATTATGCTGACCGATGACTTTGGTTCAACATTCCAAACAATAGACTTGTCATGTTTACATGGCATAATTTTTATTTATTGATTGAGTGCTGTTTCAGCATTATTTTGCTAGTTTATCAATTTTATTTTTAGCGCTTACCTATTTCTTGAGCATTGAAAGAAACAAATGAAATATAATTATCTATGTTCTTTTGTTTGAATTAGAGCCATTGGTAGTGACACTTCCCTAGTATTGTAGTGTGGGGCTCCAGATGTGGCCCTGTCCTGGATGACTGTGGAATATTTACGTGGCTATCGTCTTGCGCATTCGTAGAGTTACATTTCAATGTGACTTAATACTGTGATCCTAATTTAAAATGAGACAATTTTTGACAAATTCTGTGAATGGAACGCATGACGATACGACTTTGTTTTTGTTGTTAACTTATTTTGTGTGATAAATAATATTAGGCTTAATTAATGATAAACATGCAATGCCATAGGATTTTGCAGACTTATTCCAAATCAAAGCATTTCTAGGTCCCATCCTAAATTATTAAAAGACAAAATTGGATCTTAAATCAACTCCAATGTGTCATCTCAGTAAAGTTAATATGTTACATTAGTTCCTTTTAGAAATGTTAATTTATTTGTTATCCAAAGAATATAATATGTACTATAAATTGTTACACTTTGCAATTTATATTGATTAGTATAAAATAAAAAGTAATGGTTTCTCAGCCAGAGAATTAGCCCAAATCTAAAGCAATATTTAAATTATAGACATTTACTTATGATATCATAATGCGCTAATATTTCCCACCATTAAATTGTAATAGATATTTTTTAAATATTGTTTTTAAATAATTTATAGATTGTAGAATAAATAATTTAGATATATTCCACAGTCATTTGTCAATAGAATCGTTTAACTAAAAGGCTGCTTCTCGGATGTTATTTGAATGTACGATTTTGACAAGATAGGCACGAATTTAAGCCAAGCTTTAGGTTAATTTAAGGTCTAATAATGATGTTGGATTTACCGTCCGAGCATTACATACAAATAGTAATGACGTATTATTTAGAGACATTATCTGAACACATTACCCTTACATGAACTTCCTATCTGCTCTATACAAAGCTTCCAATCTCATGTAATGTTGAACCCTTGTGGAAGGTAGTCAACATGGGTTATCAGTGCATATCATCACAAATTAATGCAGTGATTAGATATTCTTAAGGTATTAGTAGTTGTTACATACCGTTTTAAAACGTTTGAGTCATCGATTTGCCCAGAAGCTGGGTTCCTAGTGAAATTATAATAAGTGTCTTTGACAGACTGGCAATATCTCTATATGTATGTGCATATTTAAAGTGTAATATTTGTGGTCTCTTAATTTAGTCAAGATATTTAATAGTGTGAGTCTCTTTGATTACATGTAAGTAAATGTATAACATACTAACTATCAATGATGTATTGTGCTTTTGTGCAACTTCAGTTTCTGCTATGTTGTGATCAGCTTTAAATTAGAACTGAAATACAATTTACACTGAAGATTCCCCTCTAAAGTTATTTTTTATAATAAAAATATGTTGATAATGTGACAATACAGTACATAGATTTTCAAAATTCCTTTCTAACTAAAGATTTTGGCAAATAGTGTATTGAGTAATTTGGAAGGGACCAACAACTGCCTGCGTCTTAAATTTATTTGTACTAATTTTCTGATTTAAAGTAACGCAGCAATTCTTACTTCCAAAGCAGTTATGCTCAAAATTGACATGCATATTATGAACCGCTTGTCAAGTCATCGTAGTAGATAGTTGCTTGTCTTTACTCACCCGGCTATGAACACTAAACTAGGAAGTAGAAAACAAAACGAGATATATTTACGTATTTATGATTCAGTGAGTATTGACTGTATAGCATGGATCTCATAATGCAGCTAGCAGAAATACATATTGCCTGCGCGGGAGCACATCTAAGACCAATGGCAATAATTAGATTGTCTTCCTTCGCGCAATAGTGTGCTATATTCTCACTCGCACTTCACAAATGGTTGTTATTGGTTAATGTTAAATCAAATGTTGCATTCAGATTTATTTTTAGTTATTATTTTAATTGTAAATGACAACGCTGCAATTGAATGTAGTTCAAAGATATTATTGGAGCGTGTCGAGGATGAAACGCACAGTTTAATGAAGTAGCATGTGATTGTGTCCCGTAAGATAGCCGGCCTCGCGTCGTCGCCGGGATTAGCGTAGCGGTGCGATGCAATATTTGCATTCCAGTTCTTGTTAAGTTAGCAGCCAAGTTAACTAGTTGTTATTGTTCACACTTCCAAACATTACGGTCGTGCTATTATTTGGCTAAATTCTAAAATATCAATTTAGTACCTTCCATTACAAAGTGTCTTCATGTGATTTTTTTAATGTTGAAATCATTTCAATTTTATGCATTTTATTTTGTTAGTCAAATCATTATACACGATATTATACATAATAATAATAATAATAACTATACGTTGTATTATATCTATTGTTCATTCGTAGTGATAATATTATTTTCTCATTGAGCTGTAGTCAAATGACAGTATTTTTGTAATGAAAATTGTTTATGGACGAAGGGTTTTTTGGGTGGGCGCGGGTCCTCTGGCCTGCCCCGCTGGCGTAACGAATATCTGATAAGCATTATGTAGGTTTAGCGAAATAGATTAATTCGGAGACAAACTCCTCGCACCAAATCCTCTTGGTTCAATGTTGTTCTCGTGATATAGCGCGCCGCATGCGACGCAGAGCTCAATATTTTTAGTAACCCTTAAGAATTTTAATACCTCTTTGAAAAGAATATAATATTTATTATTATAGTATAACCAATCGATAATCACATATGTATTTCCCTGTTTATTTTGATGTGATATCATAAATGACTGATCTGAATTTAGTTTTTAAGTTGGTATGCCGTGCTAATTCGAGAGTATAAATAATAATTAATATTGAAAGTGCCAATGCTCGTAATTTAAACTCTGTGACTGTTCTTTGTAATATCTGCCCGAGCCTCTGGCAAAGGGTCCGTTCTTAATCAGTATCATAAGAAATCTTCCTTCCGTAACACTAAGATTCACTAATTTATTACCATGTAACATGCACAATCTCAGTAATGCTTGCAATATTATGTGTAATGATAATCAAGTCTTTCCCTCATATAAATACATCGTTAATCTTAAGAGTACAATATAATGATGTTATAAAATCATTCTAGTATCAAAATTAGCCGAAGATGTTGAATTATACTTAGATAGGTGAAATTTTAACATAGCTTCGTATAATTGGGATGTTTTAGTATTTAATTTAGTATGTAGTCGTATTTATGTAGTCGTGGCAAGCAGAATGTGTGATGTGAAGGAATGTTAGTGGCAATAATACTCGATGTAAGCCCCTGCCAAGAGTAGAACAGGGTCGCCGCCGCCGCCGCCGCGCGCAGACAACTGAACGAATGTAATTAGGTAATCTTTGTTGTAACCATAATAATAGTCGTAGGTATTTGATCGTACTTAATAATTATTCTTGCGATGCCTTAATTCTGGTTGTCAATTAGACATGTCTCTGCCTAGAGTGTTATCATTGTTTACTAATTATTTATTTTAGTTTTTTGTTGTTCCGGCTTCCCCCGTGAACTTCCAGTCCAGGCTGTTCTTTTGAAATGATTTTGAGGTCGATTTATTTTTACCTAAGTGTTCTTATTAAATGTTACCAAAATGTTTTTAATAAAATATTTTTATAATGTATATCTGGTTGTTTTATTTGTTTTTAGTGTCTAGGTGTGCTGTCTGTGTAAGTCGTAGGTTAGGTACGTTAACTACCTTGCTAGTTTAAATTAAAAAAACTAAGGTTTTAAATCTAGGTTGGTTGTAATGTGAATGTATTGTATTCTCTTTGAAGGTAACGGTTATTGAAAATTGTTGTTCCCTAAGTGTGGTGTAAGATCATCCACCTACAACACATACCGTAACTGCTAATATATGCCCAGTTTTCGTTACCAATTAAATATTTTTTCAAATCATCAATATAATATCTTGGTCACGTTTGTAACATTTACCTATATAAATGGCACGCTGCCAAACTAAGAAAGGATATTATTTTAGAAAATAAGTTCCAAGTTATTTGTGGATATGACTAAATAGGTACCTAGGTATATCCGCTTAGAGTAGAACTACATACGTTCTACCTAGTGATTATTTGTGACATTGCGATTTGTCCGTTCCCACGACCATCCCTCTTATTATTTCCAATCGTGTAGAAAAGCGCCACCTATCTAAAATAGCTTGAAACAGCACGCAATCCTGAAAGGTAGAGTCAGATTACTACGAAAACGCCCGCTCAAAAATATTGCAAGTCATAGCTAAAAGCGCCATCTACACAATTTCTCATGATACAACTGCGAGAGTATCATTAGGAACTGATGTCGAGACAAATGCATAGGTGGCAGCACCAGTTTTAAAATTTAAATAGTTGTATGGTTCAATCAAGGAATAGGTAGCTGCAACACGTTTTATTGTGCCATGGTTTTACTATCTATAATACCTAGGTACTTGTTTAGTCCCTGAGCTTTTCGCAATTTTATTATTTAGTTAGGTACCTACCCTACCTATGCAATGAACACAGAGGAATTCCAAAATACCTAGTAAATAATCATAGTTTTTGAAATATGCCTACCTACATTATGATATTTTTGAGCCCAGGAAGGTATTATGGTAACAAGCCTCAGCTCAGTTGATAGTAACTCTGCCTTCTGCGCTGTAGGATGAGGGTCCGATTCCCACCCAGGACAAATATTTGTGTGTTGAATATAGATCTTTATTCTGTGTTTGGGTGTTGTATAATATACTCGTAGTACGTATCGTATCATATACAGGTGAGTTTTTTTCCAGGGCCACTGAGGCCAAGTCTGAAACCGTGAGTGTTAACGAAAAGTCATGTTAGGATTTACGTACTCGATTAAAAAAAAAATAAGTACAGAAAATCCATTTTTTTAAATAGTTTCTCTGGAAAAGTGAGATTTGAAAAACATTTTTTTTGTATAAAGAGCTCTTTGTTTGATATTAAAAAATAAAAAATGTACGATGACTCTGTACCCAAAGTTGTTGGAACACTTTCAAAATTGCCTTTTCGATAACTCTCACGGTTTTCAGACTTGGCCCCAGTGGCCCTGAAAAAAAACTCACCTGTATATATACGGCTGACAGTCAAATCGGGACGAGCGATATTTTTGACAAATTTCATTTTCAGATTGCCTTATATTGCCATAACTAGTGCGGTGGTTAGCTATAATGGTAAAAACTATAATATATATAACTAATTAACATTGACGCCAGTCCATATCTCGGCATTTGTCAGTTACCTACCATGTGCAACAAAAAACTAAAATGTCGGTTATTCGTTTCAAAATGTCTAAACGAATGGGGCCACGAGCAGACAGCGAACATTATACCTACTTATTAAAAAGCTGTTAGTGAAATGATATTAGAAAAACTTAGTAGACGTACCTACTAAGACTGGTATGTTGATACTTGTATTCCTTATAGTATATAGCGAGATGATGTTAAAAAATAGATAACTAAGTTAGTACGTAAGTACCTGTCTAATAATTAATATTAGGGGTATAGGACTCATTGATCTCCACAAAAAAATATTATACAATTGACGAAGCTTTTGCTGATAAGTATGTATTTTGTGATACAATGACAAATTCTTAGGTCATTGTATTCAGTTTCAATTTTAAAAATATACAAACTATGATAGCATATTTTATGTATTTTTCTGTGTATTCATGACAAATATTAGGTGTAGAGGCCTATTGGGAAAATTCTGCAGCTATTCTGTAATATGACATTATCTAAGTGCATGGAAAATGTTTATACTTAACTGAAATAAATGATTTAATTTGATAGGACTCATTGATCTCCAAAGATTTAAGATTAAATAAGCTGTGAATTTGACCCATTTTAAAAATGACTGCTGATCTAACATAAAAAAAAAGATGTTTCCCCTGAGATGCAAGTACGAGTACCTACTTAGTGACTTGAAAGTCTGTTTCGTTTTGTCTTTTTCAAAAAAGCCGAACGTTTCTTTCAATAATTTTAACTTAGTATTTTTTTTCTTGTCCGTTCATCAAAATCCAATAATCAGTAATACCATAATTTCCCCTATTAAAATTTGATGTAACAAAAATTTAGTTATGCTATTTTTCTTTTACAATAATAAAAAAGGAACATTTTTTTTTTATTGTACGACGAGGAAGCGCTTGGCCTTCATCTCACCTGGTAACAAGTTGGGATAAGGCCGAAGATGGAGGCGCGCTTCAACCGGAATCCTCAATAAACTGAGGAACTGGCTATCTTACCTCTGAATGCCGGAACACACCAATTTTTTTAAGAATTGTTATTATGGCGACAGAATTAGGTAAGATGGTGGTAGCTAGCCAGGCGGACTTAAACAGAATCCTACCACCACTTCTCCCCATGGGGATCGAACCCTCTGGATCTGAAATCGGTGGGTTGAACCACTAGACCACAGAGGCGATTAAAAACAGTTAAATCATTTGGGCTGGAAGTTAATCGATTACATGTTTTCATATGACGTTCTGGCTGTTTGTAAAATCAGGACCATTTATTAGGGGTAAGTGACACTAAATGGTTTTAGCATGATGATTTATAAATATAAAAATTGCTATATAGTAGATTAATTATTAAAAGCTATAAAGTTAAATTTTCTACTAAAACAGGATTTATAATGATTTTGTTTAGTTTATTCTGAACCGTAAATCACTCTCCTGTAAAGTTTAGACAGTGGCGGTTATTCCCTTTTGGCTGTTTGCCATAGGTAGGTACATACCTACCTAACTTTACTTATTTTTTTGTATATACATATTTACAAAAAAATAAGCATAAAAGTATTCTATCCGTAATCTTGTTCCCATATTACAAGCTATGCTTAGCTTGGGGCTAGATGACGTGTGCTGTGAATATTACAGCACATTAATTTCACCCAGCGTATTTATTTATTTTTGATACGGTAATCATTACATTATCTATCACAGAATGTCTTACGCAGGTACTTTTTAGAGATATGTTAATAAATAGGTACCTAATTACTTTTTTTATCATACGACGGGAAATGTCTTGAATTTACAATTTACCAAAAACTGTAAAACATGTACCTAGGTACTAAAAGCTAAGAAACCACTCTAATGGTAGGTAGATAATAGCGAAGATGAAGAAATTAGGTCTTTGGATTACCAAAGACCTAGGTATATATTTTTTTATCTAATTACATAGTAATTACATGTAAGTACTTGGATACAAAAAATACCTAACTATCTAGGATTCCGGGTGAAGTGCGCATCCTCCTTCGGCCTTATCATTATCTAGACAGGTGCTTGAAACAAGGTGAGATAAAGGCGTAGCGCTTCCCCAAAAAAAACAGAGGGACCACGATACCAAATGACCCAGATTTATGTAAAAAAATATACAATCCGCAGTCAGCTTCATCAAATGGTCAGCATTATTCGCGACGAAATACACTATCGCAACTATTGTTCCAATTCATAAAGAAATAGGTAGGTACCTACCGAATTGTTTTTACTCACAAATGATGTTTTTGTTGGTAATATCCACCTTTGTGCGGCATAATGGGTGTATTCATCCACAGAGACTGAAAAGTGTCTCTTTTATCTAACCACAATAGAAGCGAATCAAAGAAATTACGAATTCAGCGGGCCGGTGTTCTACTGTGTAAAGTAAAGACAGGGTTTCCAAGTATATTGTTCGCTAGGTAGGTACTTCCTTCAGGATCTAAGAATTATCACTTATCAGTATCAATAAATAGTAACAACAATGTTGGTTTCGGGGAGCATTATGTAAGTATTTGCTTCTTCAGCTGAATCAGGTGGTATTAAATCTCTTTCACCTTCCAACGAATTTATTAATAAACTAGCTTTTACCCGCGTCTTCGTCCCGGATTTTCGTTTTTTGCAATAGGCACAAGTATTAGTTTATAATAAATATATATATTTGTTGGATACCTGGATAAATTTTACCAACTTTGTTATTATATAGGTCAGAAATAACAATTAATAAAAATGTTTCATGTTTGGGAACCCCCTTTTATTGTGTATGATATGTTTTTATTATTAGTTAGGTCTAAAAAAATTCAACCTGCTACCTATTACAGTTCAAAAGCTCTCTTTAAAAGGTTTTTCCTTAAATATTGGACACCCCACCATTTATTTTTGAATATACTTAGAAACCTTAAATATGCCGTAACTTGTTTCTTATGTTCAATCTACCTACAAATTTTCAAGTGTGTGGTTTCAGCGATATGCAACATTGTACTCCGAACTTTGAACCCCATTTAAATTCCTTGAGGATGCAAATTTTTAAATTACTTTATTAGCAGGCGTCTACACACCAAAACAAACAGGCCCTCGAAATTTATATTATTTTTCATATTACTATATACAAAATACAGTCTCTATCAACCCGCTACCTGTTACAGGTAATAAATAGTATTCAGTTCTATAAAAGTTGTTTCATAAAAAGTTGGACCCCCTTTAATTTTGATAAAATATGAAATCCCTAAAATATGTCAATGGTTGTTTTTTATGGGCAATCAAAATACGAATTTTCAAAATTCTAACACGTATGGTTTCGGAGATGAGCAATATTTCACTCCGAACTTTGAATCCCATTTTGAGCCCTTCGAAGTGCGAAAGTTTCGAAGTTTCAAAATTCCTTTATTACCAGGCGTTTACAGACCAAGACACACATACCCTCCAAATTTAAAGTCTGTAAAACCAGTGGTTTAGGCTGTGCTTTGTATCTAGTTGAATCAGCCGTCAGGTCAGGACTTTTCCTTTTATATTTCCTTTTAGATGACTTTTGAGAACACAATATCCTAATACAGAGTAAATACCTAGCTACCTAATTGTTAAACATTCCTGTCAATTAAACTGGGCGCGGACTTTGTTATTTTTTAATCTTTTATAAAAATACCCATTCACCCTTAATTAGAATATACATATAAGTAGGTACGTGTTTCCTAAATAACCTAATTTATGTCAGTGTACCCTAATACGTTATTTTTGAAAAAAAATGGAACTGACTTCACCACTAAAACTTAAAAATAACTAAGGCCAAGTTCATATAATTTGAAGTTGGTGCCGAATTGCCAAGCAAAACAACATGTTTATTGTATGGCACCGCCTTCAAATTATATGAACCCTTTTAAGTTTTTAGTGGTGAAGTCGGTTTATTTTTTTTTCAAAAGAAACTTATTTTTAGCTTTTTTCGTTGTAAAACCTACGACACCACTACGTTTACGGCACCCTATATTTTGAGAGTCGTGCGAGGGTGTAATAATACGGGATTCTGGGAAATATCTACGCAATGATAGAACTAAAATAAATACAGAGATGTCCTAAGCAAATGTTAGAAATCGGTTCATAATGGTGCAGTGCACCATGTCAGGATAATGGGATTTTTCGGTCCCATAATCCTGTATTTTGTTTTAAAAGCGAAATAAATCTAGAATCATATTTCAATTTTTTTTTTCAAATCGGTTAAGAAGTGACGGAGTTCAGAGGTAACTAACATTTGAAAAACCTATTTTTTTTTGTGAGTTGCAGTAAGTCGGTTTTAAATAGCCTCGCTTCTGTCCAGCAATCTCTCAATTGGTACCTATTCCTTTTTTAATAATGAAGCTGTTTCCGAGCATGTATGATAAAATTAATATAAGTACCTATTCCCTTTATCTAAAACGAATGCTACATACCGATTTAAACGAATAAAACTGAAAAATAATTCTGTAAAAAAATATAATAAACCGATATAAAATGACGAAGGCGCTTCCAAGTCGTACAATTAAAAATAAAGCCTAGGAATAACAACAAACGGTAAAACAAGCTAACCCCATGTCGTGTCCCGACCTTCCGTCTCAATCACTTTTCCAAAAGAATAGTACGGACAGGCAGATCTGTATCACTAGTAAGATAGCGAAGAAACCTGCTTTGAGACAGCATTTTATGTCCACTTCTTTGCTGTCGATAGGAGGCGTGTGGAATGGAGAACTTGGTTCCTTCTTCAGACTTATGAAGGGCATTTCCGTTCGTGATATTTTTCTTTTAAGTTAAACTCATGTAAGTATTAACTTGTAATTTCACTGTGTATATTTATTTTCCAAGTCTCAAAATATTTTCTACAATTTAGTTCATTCACGTGACGGCCAGTGACAACAGTTTCTGTCTTTTTGACAAGTTTTTTTCAAGATGGGATGAGCCACTAATATCGCCAATGTCACGTTGCAAGCTAAGCCTTTACATGAACATGTAAAAGCATAGCTTGCAATATTACCTTGCCATACCTTGTAACAAAGTGATGGTCGGTGAATTTTATTTGTTATTTTCTCTACAGGTGACAGTGACACGGTCATAAAGAAAAAACTACTCTGATGTTTAAAATAATAATTTTTGATTTCGTAGCACTTTGTAGTAGACACATGGAAATTGCAGTGTCCGTAGGTCCTTCTTTGGACGTTTTTGGAAAAAATATGAGTGATTTTTTTACGATGCGCGCGCACAACGACTACTAAAAGCGACGACATCATAAAGTTTGTTGTTAATCGTATGTCAAGTTTTCGTGAGAACTGATAACTATATTCAAGGTGGTGCAAATAGTATAACATTAAACATTTTTTTTTATTATTTATTAGGTTTACCAACGGTCGCTACAACATTACATGCTTGCTTTAAACATAATTAATATTTATAGCCAATTGCACAACCAATTATAGGCAGCATGCAGCACAAAACATGCAATATTACGAGCACACAACTTAAATAAGATAAAACTTATTAGACGAGTAAGAAGAGGAGAGCCTAAAGTAAGCGCTTTCATAGAGGTAAAAATAATAAAAGTAAAAGAAAAATAGGAGAAACCAACAGGAGCCATGTACAATTGCTGGAAAAGGTGAACTTAACTAAGTATTATAATAATAATAACGTTTATTGTTCAAAAAATTTGTGCAGCCTTATTACTTAGTAGGTAAACCTAATAGGTAGGTAATGCACTAGAAATAAAATATTGAAGATACATGACCTCTAAACTAATTTGAAAACTTGTATTTTAGAGGCCGAACCATAATAATATTATTTTGTGCACAATAAGGTAGGTGGATGGTCCTTTGACACCTGAACTAAGAGAATCACTTGTATTTCAGGAGTCAAGCTCTTAACATATTCTGTTGTACTAGTTGAACGTGACTTGATTTCTAACTTATTCAAATTTAATATGTACCATGCATGTGTAAAATGTACGTTACTCTACTTACTTTCTACAATATAATTGATAAAAGGGAAAAAGAAAATACAATTAATTAATTAATATAAATAAGAAATGACCTCAGAATAACGAAGCTTAAAACCTAAACTTATTTAGACTATAGGTTAGTATGAGATGACCCTAGGAATAAACAAACTTAAAACTAAAACTTAATTAGAATAGTCTAAATAAATTTTAGTTTTAAGTTTAACAACTTCAACCATACTAACCCAAGGGAATCTATAGATATATCTCTATAGATACCCTCAAGGGTATCTATAGAGAGCACAAACTCAACTTACAAACTCAAGTTTGTAGTGGTTGAAGTTGTTATGAAAGTTGGAGTTTACGGATGTATATGAGTATGTGTATGATATTAGTGTGGATGTAATGGAAATAATAATATTATTTTAGTCAATAACTGCTCGATGTTTTCATAGCCCATATTTTGCAACCAGTTTCTAATTTTGAGTTGAACTTCGTGCGTACATAAGTAGGCCTACTAGGCCTAGGAGTAGTGCCACGTTTTTTTTCTGACGACGGCGTCCTCGCGTATTGTAGTTCCCAGCTTTGCTTAGTTTAAGGTTAGATTGCGTTGTGTAATATTTCTAGTAATTTCTTATGGTACTTAAATTGAAAGTGAAATCATTTATTGAAAATTAAATACATATTAACAGTGTCGTTGCGTAGCCACTTTAGCGCCGTTTTCCGTAGCATAAATAGAGCCGTAGCTGCTTCTACGAGTTGCTACGAAAGTTAGGAGTACGTAACTGGAGGCAAACCCAGTAGGGTTGCAGCGATGCACGGAACTCTCGGGTCCGTGGTCAGTTGGAGTGCGGGCTCTGGCTGACCATATGTAGTGGCATGTACAGTCGCGTTCTAAATCGTTAGATTGACTAATCGAACAGTTTAGATACCGCCGGCTTTGTTCCAAATAGAACAACTTTTTATGAAGGAGGTAGGTACGGTGAAATAAAAAAATAAAAAAAGTATCGTTGAATTGTTAAAACAAAAAACTTTTACCAGTTGCTAAGGTATCTCAAAAGCATGGGCTTATTCAACAGAAAGAGTTGGCTGTTTACGAAGTTTACGAAGTTTACCCACTTTTATTGAATAGGAATCAGAAAATATAGCTCAATGAGCAATATTAAACAGTACACCAAAGGTTTCGAAGCCTTTAGAAAATCAGCCTCCTTTCGAGGCGTTTTTGTTGGTTTCATTTATGTTTTCCACATTTTCCATATTGAATTTGTAGCTTGTGTCGACTATTGAAATTCAACTCGGCTACCGATTCAGCAGAAAATTAACGCTATTCAAAAAGCTCAAAACATAGTTTGGATCATGTAGGGTGCTTTCACGCAGAAAACATAAATAATGACAGGACACTGCATAGTGTAGTTCGTAAGTTCGTTTTAGTTTACTATTTTATTTTTAAAAAGCATATAAATTCACTTACATTCACAATCATAATCTTATGGTAAAGGTAGATCAGTCTAGTTATTATTTTACATTAAAGCTCGGTCAGTTTTGTCAAAAATTGTTATCAAGTTTCTTGAATTTGACAATAATGCAACCTAGAACACAATTGGGTTTTGAATGGTTCACCTTTTTGGCTAAGAGTATACTCGACAAATAAATTCAAAACAAAAAATAAAGTAGTACGAGTTGGAGAATTAAAATAATATTATTTTGTGATTCCCACCTCATACCATTTGGTAGGTACGTTTTTGTGGTACAAGTTTTGGAACGACTCATGGCGGCATAGAGGCATACGGTCCATCTGATGGTAAGTGGTTACCGTCGCCTATAGAAGCTGGCAACCAAAGGCGTAAAATGCGCGTTGCCGACCCTTGAAAAAATTTAAAACACCCATTTTCAAACACATACTCTAGCTAGAACATTTCACAATTAATATTATTTTTTATCAGCTAATTCCCAACTGAACCCGGCAGCTCTCGGTTTGATACAGATGAGGTTCAGACCATGGCGGTGTTCATTTTTATTTTTTATTTTATTGTACGACTGAGTGGTGCTTGGCCTTCATCTCGCCTGATTTTTCAAGTTTTGATAAGGCCGAAGGATAAAGCGCACTTCACCCGAAATCATACTGTAATAATACAGGTGGCTAGACCACAGATTTTCAAAGCTTCTGGAGCCTTTGACCCTGTCCATGATTTTTTAAAGAGTATTAGAGCCCCTTGTTAAATGGTTCGTCCGGGGAAATACTACCACCATACCTATTTCAGCAGCCAAACAGCATTGCTGTTATCCGGTTTGAAGGGTATGAAGGTTGCCGGTGAAATTGCGGGCACGCGAGGCAAGACATCTTTATGCCTCAATTTAACGAGCGCAACGCAGTGCCGTGCAGGCTATGCTCTTTGTGGATGTGACGCGAAAGATGTATTTAACATCTGGTGGGCTACTTGCTTGATCTCGTATCTATCCTAGTTGTATAAATAAACATAACTAATTTAAATTTTACACAGATAGTTCCATAGAACTCGCAGAGAATCAAACCGAAGGATCGTAGCATTCATCGAGGCTCTTCACAAAATGGTCCTCTGTATGTCAGAGCATTCATATTTTTCGTGTTTTCCATACACAATATTGCGACTAAGCGCTCCGGGGCCTAATACAACCGCGGACGTCGAAATCTGAGAAAACATAATATAAAAGACCTTTTCGAAACAATGCAATCTTGGATATACTCTAAAACTTAAAGGAACGAGGCTTGTGTACTATTATTAGCTGTAAGTCATTTTGAATGTTATTAAAATTTTATTTATTTGAACCACCAACACAGGAAGCACAGAATAACACAAAAATTTACAATAAAACTTTGTCATCACTTTTTTTTTGTTGTAAGTCGGAAAGCGCTTGTCCTTCTTCTCACCTGGTTTCAAGCTATGACAAAGCCGAAGGTAGAAGCGCACTTCACCCAGAACTCCCAAGAGTCTGAGGAACTGGCTATCTTACCTCGAAATGCCGGAGCACAACAATTTTGAATTGTTGTTATCGCGAGTCTTATATAAGGTAGTAACTGGTTACTAATAAGATAGTAACTAGCTACTATCTTATCTAATCTCATCCTGGTGGTCCCATGTGGATATAAAACCTTATCTGGACCGCCTGGAGGCTTAGGCGGACCAGGCGGACTTAAGCAAAGTCCTACTACCAACAAAACCAATCACAACATTATACTCCCCTAGGGACATTGATGGACGAACCACTGTGCCAATGCTCCTCTAGTTATAAGTGATAATATAAATAATTATATTTGAATGTTGCATTAGGATCGAAGATTCGGAGACTGGAGAAGACTTTGTACACCCTGTGGTCTACAAGGTAACCCATGCCTTCTTCACTCAGGGTAGGTATGTGATTGAAAACTGTTTGTGATAATCATCGTTACATGACGTGCCACCATGTCTCATGCCTGTCTATCATGCGCTAGGTGTCTATCCTACATCGTTTTAAGGTGCCAACCTTTGAGGTGCCAACGGGCCCATATTACTAAGACTTCGCAGTCCGTCGGTCTGTCTGACTGTCCGTCCGACCTATTGAGGGCTGTTGTATCTTCAAAACAATAATATGTATCATAATACAATATCCTGTGGTAATAGAAAATAGATGTGGTAAATAGATGTCATTGTAATTTATAGTCACGCTGGCTCACCTGATAAATAATAGGAAGATACTCATACAAGCAATGTGTTTGATTGTATGAGTATCTTTGTTTGTTCTTTTTTTTATATAAGCACTTTCATAAAACTGTTATACCTACAAAGTTCAAACTTGGTGTGATTACCTCTACCCTGATGTCTAAAATCAAATATGAACAACCGGACAAGCGTGAGTTGGTTCCACACGCATTATCGGAGCCCTCAGCTTGCGTGTCCTACTCGCGATTAATAAACCGGCCAGGTTTATTAATTAAGTAGTTGAATGTATCTACTTAAATAATAATAATCTACCTAGCCACATAATGTTTTCTCCATATTTTTCGCTTTTTTGAGAATAGGTACCTGACCTACTATTTAGTAATTAGATGCGTAGTTATTTTGTTAGCATTAGTACTTTTACTTTTTATTCTATATGCATATAAGTTATTATTGTAATCTTAAATTTCAGTCGAGTGTGTGTTTGTGTGCTAACACAAACCAAAGTAAAAAAAAAGACTGATGTATTTTTAAGTCAAATATTATTATAAAAATAACATTTTTTTTTAAGTTTTTTAATATAATATATATATACTAGCTGCATCTCGCGGCTTCGCCCGCGTGTAAATTTATGTGTCAAATGTAGAACAATATGGAATTGAATTTTAGAGTCGGCGGGAAGCGGACGCGCGTTCTGAGATACATGTTTAATCATTTACTTTTATCGTTTATTCAATAAACCCACTTTTGAGTGAATTGAACCGAGGAATATTTATTTCCCACGCAAATTTAAGAAATTTGTTGCACACTTCCAAAGGGTAGTTTTGTAAAATAAATTACTTTGTTATCATCGTTTACTTCATAGTTTATTTTAACCGACTTTTGTGTGAATTTGATCCAAGGAATACTTTTTTTTATACAAATTTCAGGACTTTATTGCACGCCACCTAGGGGTAGTTTGGTAAAAATTATAATACAATTTTAATAAAATACTTCATAATTTATTTATACTGAATTTTGAGTGAATCGAACTTATTATTTTTTTTCATATAATCTTAACCACCCTGTATAACCCCTTAAAGGATGATTTTCAAAAATTAGCCTGTGTTTTATTCGAGAACCTAAACTATCTATATATCAAATTTCATCTTAATCGGTTTAGTAGTTACGGAGATTTGTGGTAAAAAACATTCACAAAACTTTCGAGAAATCATCTAGAAAAGTTCAAGCTTACAGAGGCTATGCCTAAATTGTCAGACCAGTCAAGTGCGGTTCTATAAAACACACCGAGGGTTCCAACCCACATTTCTAGGCAAATAATTTAGGTTTAATGAAGTGGTAGCGCGGGTCCAACTCTAGCTTGACCAGTTTTTGTTATTTATTTGCCTCAAGTAATGCACTATGTTTACACCAAGTATGATTTAGGTTGGAAATAACAATTTATTAAATCGTTTCTTGTGTGGGAACCCCCTTTTATTTTTAATTTCTTGTTCGATATTTGTCAGGTCTGAAAATTTCAACCTGCTTCTTGTAACATTTCAAAAGATATAGGCTCTATAAAGGGGTTTTCCATAAATATTGGACGTAACTCATTATTCATGAAAATTCTGAAAAATTCTAAGCGCACACCACACCAAGACACACCAATACAGTTTACTTAGACCTCTTTGTTTAAAGTGTGTATAACCAGCAGTTTAGACTGTGTGTTGATATATAAGACAGTCAGTCAATCAGTCATGACTTTGAACGCGTGGGGGATAATTTTGGAAAAACTATGTACACGTGTCTCCTAATTGTAATTGAAGAGAATGTATACCAATTTATGAATCATTCGAACCAGAGAATAAAACGTTTCATGGAAAATTCAACCCCCTTTTTCACCGTCAGGGGTGGAATAAAAAAAAACCCTTTCTTAGTGGATACCTACACATCACAAAGAACACACTATCCAAATTTCACTAGCTCTTTCCGCCAATTAGTCAAGACTTTTCCTTCTTTTTCCCGCTACATACATTTTCCGACACTTCATTTAGCCCGCTATGTTCTATTCCCGCTATTATAACGTACACCGAAGGTTTCGACCTACATTTCCAGAAAAAATACAGGTTATTTTGCAGTTAGTTCTGAAGCCTCAAGGGTCGTTAATACAGTCACGTCAACAGCCCATTTATGTAGTGGTTAATTGGGTATTGGACAGAGCCTCATCCAAAAACGGGAGGGTTTTGCCGTAATCACCACGCTTGGCAGGCGGATTGGTGATCACAGTAATGGTGTTATGTAAGATACAGCAGGAAGCTGCCGCTTCCTCTGATCCCTTAAATCAGCTTTTACGACATCCACGGGCTGAGTTGGAGGGGATCGATTTTTAAGCCGCGTTAAACGCCTCGTTATACCGATTTAAAACAAATCATTATTCATGAGTTCCGCTGGCATCATCATAAGACACTGGTTTGCATGGTTCGTAGAAGAGTATCTCATATACAATCATTTTAAATGCGCACTAAATATGTATTCCTGTTATTTACTGAAAAAAACCCTTTATATTGATTCCAGCCAATCATCAGACCTTAGTAGTTTTGACATTCATCCATTGCATAAAGAGCACACAAAATACACCAGTATATGATAGAAACCTTCGTGTACATCGCGTTTTTTCTGTTAAATAACAATGTTTTTTTTTTACAAAAGGATTAATATGAAAAAAACAAAAAACCATGAATCACTTGAACCCTAAGGTACGAATTTGAAAAATTCCCTTCTTAGCACTCATTTTCGCATCAAGACAAACATAACCTCCAAATTTCAAGTCTACGATTAGCCGTTTAGGCTATGCGTTGTATGTCAGTGAGTCAGTTATTGTTTTATATTAGTAAATAAATACATATAAGTTATTATTGTAATCTTAAATTTGTCGAGTGTGTGAGTGTATCTGCCCATACAAACCAACGTAAGAACATAGTATTTATGTATGTATATATTTTTTATTTTTTTGGATTTTTAATAACATTCATATATAATCCTTATGTTTACACTGGAGTAGGCAATGGTAATGTATCGGTAATGTAATATTTGTGCGAGTTTATTTTACTTTGATTTTTGACGTTAACGGGTATTATAAGCTCCAAATAGTCCATTGACGAGCGCGGAGCAAACTCGCTATAGCGAATTAACACTATTCACGGGAACTTTGAAAGAGAAGGACTACTCTCATACAATTTGGTCGCATTCAGAAAGACTCGCTCCTTAGCCGGATGAATGCCTTTATGAAGCGTTCTATGTTTAGTTCGTGGCGTTCCGTTTATTGGGTAAGCTGATTTAATTATTAAACAGCTGAGTATTACGCATCTTTGCTGCTGTGGTTGTGTCAATTAAAACGACAAAAATGACCGCTTCTGTGGTCTAGTGGTTCGCCGACCGGTGTCAGATCTCGAGGTCCCGGGTTCGATCCCCAGGGCAGAACAATATTATGAAAGGTTTGGTTGGTAGGACTTTGTTTCAGTCCTGGAGCTACCACCATCTTACCTAATTCTGTCGCCATAACAACAATTATTAAATTGTAGTGTTCCGGCAATTGTAGGTATGATAGCCAGTTCCTCAGATTGTTAAGGATTCCGGGTGAAGTGCGCTACCACCTTCGGCCTTATCAGGTGAGATGAAGGCCAAGCAACTCCCCGTCGTAAAATAAACAATAAAAACACTTGATCATCTGCAATGACAAAAAATCTTCATATATCCTTAATGTTTACTGGTTTCATTGAAATAACTAATGGAAACGAAGATACAGGCTACGTTACGTACCGCGATCGTTTTCTACAGGTAAAATAATATAAATTTCTAACTAACAACCAACTAGTATAGGACCTAGTAGAGTGTCATTTTGTACACAAAAATTGTTTTTTTTTTCAATTTACTGTCAATAATCTACTCTTGAATCTCAGTTTGACTTAAATGTAGGTTTTGGATTGGGGCATCGGAAAATATTGTACTAAATTCTATCAAAATTATCTATGAAAGGTCACAAGAGTGTGGTGGGGTCAGTGTCATATAGCGCAATCGGTCAACAAACTATCTATCAAGTTACCGTCGTACCGTCGTACGTACGTCACGAACGACCCCCACGTGGGGGCAGACGGTAACACTTATGGCTATTTGCACCCACGTGTGAACAGTAATACATTATTACCGTGTGCCCCCATTTCACATACTTGGATTTTCGCATACGTGGGGGGTATGATAACACACGATAATTTGTAATTATATCTGCTTCCACAAATCAATAATATCACACATTGTCACCGAAAAGAAACCGCACCTCAATATATAAATACCCCATTATTACCATACAAGACCGCTCATTATGTAAACACAATACGGACAGCCCTAGCGTGTTTTTCAGGCGCTACAGCGTTCCAAAAGTGAAAAGGAAAAGCGGAGCGTGCCTTTACAAAGCCGCCAACACAATAGCGGGCGAACAATGTGACTAGAGCCGCTTGTATCATTCGAGATAAAGGATATCGATGAGAGGCAACCCTACGAAAGTTGGCTGCTGCTGACGCGCTGATGAACGCAAGAGGTTTGATGTTTGTTACGAAGGTCAAAGGTGAGATGTGAGAAAAAGTTTATCAGTCTTATTACAAAAAACTACTTTATTCTTGGTTTAAACCAGAACTACGTAGGCTAGTAGGTAGTTTAGTACAGTAAAGTGGTCCAAGGATTAAACTGTGTTCCTATTATAAATATTTGAGTAACCGAGGTTTTCATAAACCAGAGATCGTCTATGGTTTAAATATTACTTATCCATAGATTTAACCGCCTCTGTGGTCTAGTGGTTCAACCCACATATCAGACATTTGTGCTTGGTTTCGTTGGTACTTTAGTACGTAGGACTTCAGCCTTATCTCAACTTGTAATCAGATGAGATGAAGGCCAAGATGCTTACCCGTGGTATAATAATAATAAATAAAAAAATATTATACAAAAACATTGGTAAAAATTGTTCATTTATTACGATTTGCTGGCCACTTCTGGCACTATTTAATGTCAAAAATGACAGCTGTCTATCAGTGTCAGCTTACCCTTAATCTAACTTTACCTATACGAGTATAACATACTTTACAATTGGTTTTAAATGTTTGAATATTTCCTAGTAAAAAAATAACTTCATTAACCGTCTATTTAAATGAGTACCTGTGAGTGCGTAAAAATGTGCGTGAGATTGTGTAATATGCTTTATATGTAAGTTATATAATTCGCAATAAATTGTATCGTTCAGTGTCAGCCCTATGAAAGTTGGCTGATGCTGACGCGCTGATGAACGCTAGAGGTTTGTTGCTTTGTCATTATGAAGGTCAAAGTAAGCCAATATTCAATACGCAAGTTGCCAGTATTCTGGCCACGGGCACGGGTCCATCACATCAGAAATGATCTGATGGTGGCAATGATCGACTGAGGTTTATCTTTAAGCATAATAGGCAATCCAGTTGGATAAATATGTTAGCTGAAGTAAAAAAAATAATATCATGAATAACAAAAACTATGTTTTGTGTAATGGGGAAGTCCGTGGCCTTCATATTTCCTGGTGTCAGATTATGATAAGCCCGTAAGTGGAAGCGCACTTCACCCGAAGTCCTCAACAGGCTGATTAACTATCTATGATAGCTATCTTAGCTATAAATGCCGGAATTATATAGTTTATTTTTGTAATTTTCTAGTGGGATTGCAGGCCATTACATGGACAATAACTGGATCTATAGATACGTATTATACGTCTATACTACCATTCATCCCCAACATTCCCCCTGGTTCTGTAGATCACTTTCAGCGATAAGACCGCTCATTGTGCATTTATTTTAACATTAATTAGTACAGAATTATTTAAGAGCTAAGACCGCCTTACTTTCTGTAACTGTAGTCGCGTCTTACGGGGTTATCACCCCGTAAGACCAGAGGGCGGTCCATATTGTATTGCATTACATAGACATATTACTGAAGTAGCTAAACAGTAATCCACATAGCAAGTAATACGAATTAAAACCTTTTTTAATTGACCGAGCGAGCTAAGCGTTTCAGTTTCGAGATTGGTCAAAAATGCTATTGTCCGCTGTCTGTCAGTCGGTTTGTTCTCGCCTACAGTTCGCATTTTTCATCCGATCTTGATCAAATTAGCACACATGACAATTTTTTTTAAATAAATTAAAAAAAAATGTCGATCACGATTTTTGAATTGGGGTAAAATAGGGGGAAAAGGGGGAAGTTTGCTGTTGCGCTGTTTATCCACGGATTTCAATCAAATTAGAAGGACACACTTAAGATTTAATTTGACTCTAGATGTTGTGAGCAAAAAGGGGGGTGGAGGGGGGAAAAGGGGAAAAGTTTGCTGTAGGATTTATTTTTTATTTTTTTCCGGAAGATTTATACCTACGATTACTAATCAAACTAAACAGTCCTCACCGCTTTTACATGACAAATCCGTAGACACCAGGTTCGATCTCCTCAGACCAAGGGAACGCGAGCTATCGCTAAAATTTACTCCTATTTGCTCAAAAGTCCAATCGGAAAAGTGAAAGAGGAAAGAATCGGTTATTGCATGGTTATAAGGGCTCGCGATCTACTGTTTTTACAGTACCACTAGTTACGAATATTAGATAGATATGTCCTTTATATGTTTCCAACAACAAGCGCAGTTGGCAGCTTAAAGAACAGCGAAGTATCCAGCAGACGACACTTAGTACATCACATCCGGCACAGCTCAGCACTAACGACGCGGTCTACAACAATGAACCCTCTGAAGAGCACCGAACAATCGAATGAAGACAATAAGCAGCGATACTCCGAGACAAAAAGAGGCGAAATAAAGGCTCACTTGTTTCCTGGCCGCATTGTGAGGAACGGGAGAGGGCAGAGACAAAAGCGTAATGTGCCACGGGCCCAAACAATGGGGTTCAGCCATTATTGTTACTGTAGCAAGCAGCTAGCGCTCCACGAATATGTAGCCGTGTTGCGAACTTGACATGGTGAGGTGGCCTTGCGAGCAGCCTTTGTCGACGCGCTGGATTTTACCTTTATCCTGCTAAAGGCGTGCTTACATTATAGCTTAATTCAAGATATTGTACCTATTCTTTCCAATAACTTCTTAGTAAGGGTCAGGCATCTGTTACTCTACCAAGAAGCCAATACTCCACGAATATTAGCCGTGTTGCAAACTTGACATGGTGAGGTGGCCTTGCGAGCAGCCTTTGTCGACGCGCTGGATTTTACCTTTATCCTGCTAAAGGCGTGCTTACATTATAGCTTAATTCAAGATATTGTACCTATTATTTCCAATAACTTCTTAATAAGGGTCAGGCATTTGTTACTCTACCAAGAAGCCAAGACTCCACGAATATTAGCCGTGTTGCAAACTTGACATGGTGAGGTGGCCTTGTGTGCAGCCTTTGTCGACGCGCTGGATTTTACCTTTATCCTGCTAAAGGCGTGCTTACATTATAGCTTAATTCAAGATATTGTACCTATTCTTTCCAATAACTTCTTAGTAAGGGTCAGGCATCTGTTACTCTACCAAGAAGCCAAGACTCCACGAATATTAGCCGTGTTGCAAACTTGACATGGTGAGGTGGCCTTACGAGTAGCCTTTGTCGAGGCGCTGGATTTTACCTTTATCCTGCTTACAATATAGCTTGATTCAAGATATTGTACCTATTCTTTCCAATAACTTCTTAGTAAGGGTCAGGCATCTGTTACTCTACCAAGAAGCCAAGACTCAACGAATATTAGCCGTGTTGCGAACTTGACATGGCGAGGTGGCCTTGTGTGCAGCCTTTGTCGACGCGCTGGATTTTACCTTTATCCTGCTAAAGGCGTGCTTACATTATAGCTTAATTCAAGATATTGTACCTATTCTTTCCAATAACTTCTTAGTAAGGGTCAGGTATCTGTTACTCTACCAAGAAGCCAAGACTCCACGAATATTAGCCGTGTTGCAAACTTGACATGGTGAGGTGGCCTTACGAGTAGCCTTTGTCGAGGCGCTGGATTTTACCTTTATCCTGCTTACAATATAGCTTGATTCAAGATATTATACCTATACTTTCCAATAACTTCTTTAGGTCAGGCATCTCTTACCTAACTGCTTTAAGCTTAATAATGTTTAAATCGTGAGTATGTACTTTATCATTAGTACCTATGTTATGACCTGTATAAATGTATACCAATAAATGACTTATGACGTATGCATCTGTTACTCTACCAAGAAGCCAAGGCTCCACGAATATTAACCGTGTTGCAAACATGACATGCCGAGGTCGACAAAGGCTAATTGCATTGCTGCAATGAGCCTTTGTCGACGCGCTGGGTTTTACTTTTATCCTGCTAAAGCGTTGATTAGATCTATCGCTTTGATTTATGATATTGTATCTTTACTTACAATAAATTCATATTTAATAATAAAATACTCCTGCTAAAGGCCGATTTTATTAATAGCAGGCAAGCTAATATTCATATTTTTACTTCGCTGCATCGAAGTCGCAAGTTTCATTTTCAATTAGTAATTCATGCGTTAAAATTATCAATAAATACTAATTCATGACATAGTATTGAAAATGTACCTTTTACTACTTATGTTATAACGTTTTAAAATGATACGTTGCTGAAATTAGTATTTTAAACCATAACACGGTACCTTTTTTTTTTAAATTAAGATAGACCTACGTTGACCACAATCTCGCCTGATGGGAGCTGACGATGTGGCATAGATACGATGTAGCACACCGATCTAGAAGACACCTATTCACTCTAGCCTTGAAGACTACTAATAATATAGTATTATTTTAGTACTCAAATTAAATGAAATACTTTTATATGGCTATGAAACACAAAAAAAAAAAAAAAAAAAAAAAAAAAAACAATAACAACATCATTGAGAACTGTGCAGCACAGCCAAACAGGTCCAGGCTCGCCTTAATAGTTACTAGTGCCTTAGTAGGTACTAAAATTACACCGCATTATAATATCCATAAAATAACGCACTAAAATCGTCTTCCTCGTTCATTTCTTTAGGATCGTCATTAATTAATAGTTATATTATCGACCTATGTATTTCACTTAATATCTTTACATATTTATTTATCTCGCAACCTCGCGGTCAATGCGCTTGGAAACCGAGAACAATATAAAATCAAAAATGTGCATTACTTACCGACTGGTGGGCTATTTTATTTTCCTTTTAACCTGAAAATAAGAAAACCACTATCAAATTGTATATCATTCTTGGTTCACTTGGGTTGGTATCACTCTTTTTTTGTCGTTTATCACGGGAAGAGTAGGCCTTCTACAAAACTTTCACAATCTCGCTTGATGGGAAGTGATGATGTGGCCTAAGAATAGGTCTTTTAGACCAGCGTGTGTACCACGCTGGTCTGGAAGACCTATTCTCTCTTGCCTTGAAGACGTCCATGTTCATATTCAGGAAAACAGATTCAGGCAACGTAGTCCTCTGGGTTTCCAAATGGGTTGTACTATAATTTACCAGCCGTCCATTATTGGGCAAAATTCTTTCCAATGACGCCAAAAAAGTAATCTTGAGCTGGAAGGCTCAAGATAGATAAACTCTATATTATATACATAGGGGCTTACCACTCGTTTTTATACCTCTATTAGTATACTTATATAAAATGATGTGTGTCTTGCGTATATCCTCTGTCAATGGTCCAATTAATAAACACATACACAAAAAAATATCCTGGTAATATTTTCTGCGAAATTAAATCACTTTTTGATTAGGTGCAATTATGTCATGGTCCAAAACGATTTCGTCCAATTAAGTAACCCTTGTATGTCCTCTTAATATCCACTGAGCGTCACGATATCGGGGTCAGAGCGTCCGTTTGATCTCTCGCTTTTATGATTTCTGTAGGGCCTGCGGTGTCCGCGTTGTCGGTTGAAGTGGAGCAGGTTGGTAGTGATGTATTTTGTCCAATCCTGCAAAACTCCAAAAATCCTGACATTCGATGGAGCTGAAATTTTACATACCTACATTTACTTCTGTCTCAATACATTATGCAAATACTCAATATTGTGATACTTTCAAAATTACCGTTGCCACATAATAACGGATGATGTATTTTTTTTTTCGATCCCCTAATATGCGTATCAAGTAGTTAATATGCCTAATATGCGTATCAAGTTAGAAAATTAGAAAACGGTTATGTTAGTGATATCACACTTAATTTAAAAGCTTGCTTAAATATTTTAAATAATTACATATGGTGGGTTCACCATATGCAATCACCACCAGGGTTCAACCCACCGATTTCAGATCCAGAGGTCCCGGGTTCGATCCCCAGGGGAGTACAATATTGTGCTTGGGTTGGTTGGTGGTAGGATTTTGTTTAAATCCGCCTGGCTAGCTACCACCATCTTATCTAATTCTATCGTCATAACAACAATTCTGAAATCGTTGTGTTCCGGCATTTAGAGGTACGATAGCCAGTTCCTCAGTTTGTTGAGGATTCCGGGTGAAGTGCGCTTCCACCTTCGGCCTTATCTTAACTTATAACCATGTGAGATGAAGGCCAAGCGTTTCCTCGTCGTCCAATAAAAACCCTACTGTACCTACTGGTCTCGTCTACGTAGTAGGTAATCTAAGTAGGTCGAGGCGATATGCAATTTTCACGATTTTTCCACGATTTAACCAATTGTGTAACGGCATGGATGAGCGTCCATTTAGGGACGTTCAAGTTGAATTAAATAACTACATAAGTAAGTACTTATAGTCAAATACTAATACAGAATCCGTTTTATGCCTGTTCGAAAAAAAAAATACATTCATCATTCGTGAATTGAAATACAGAGCAGGATAGGCGTGCGGTCCCTGCGATGCACCATGCTCGGCCTGCACAGAATAGAACCGTAGTATACATAGAACCATAGCGTAGATATGTACCTAATCCAATCTTTACGCCACGGATCGCAATATGAAATTGAATTTCAGAGCCATATCGGTACAGGGAGATAGCATAAGTATTGAATTGAATTTTCAAAGGAAATTGTAGTGATTTACATATATTTAGTAGTACCTATGGAGTAGCATGGACCATGGTAATTGTAATCGTAATATCTATATAGCTGTCAATTGTAACTTAACGTAGAAAGTAGTAATGGTGTTAATCTCCTGGTGTAATCCTTTAGCTGCTTTTTGTATAAATGATGGTATAGCTCCTAACCTCTTATCTAGCTCTAGGCTAGAACAACGATGACGTCTACGATGGAGCGATCTTTTAGAATCAATTTTAGAATTGTTGTTATGGCGACAGAATTAGGTAAGATGGTGGTAGCTAGCCATCTTCAGGCCTATTACCTCACTCTGTGTCATTTGGGTTTCAATCGGTTTCAATCAGAAATGCAGGCATTTTAATTGAAACCCATTGAAACCCAAATGAAACAGAGTTAGGTAATAGGCCTGCTTATCACAAATCAAAAGCCAGTGATTCCATTGCCCGCGGTAGGCCACTACGACATCCACGTGATAAAGACAAAAATTTTCCATCTCAAAAAATGCCCATCGCGCCTAAAGAAGTTTTCACTCCAGTTTAAAATGTTCGATACACCATGAGTTGCTTCTCCCATGTGTCATGATATAATTGATTTATGATATGCACTAGGTTCAATTAAACTTTAAGCGCGGACGGTGGTAGGTGGAAGGTGGTCAGCCATTGTGCTCGTCACAATACTGCTTAATGAGATCAGATTCATCCTTGCTCGGACAATGGCCACCCCCCACCCGATTTTATTAATTAATTCATTACAATAGAACCTGAGTTTCGGACCACTATCCTATTGTTAGGAGATAGTGACTTGGCAACATTGACCTTACCTTTAGATTGGGGCGTTATGAGAACCAGTAGGGTAAAACTGCGCTACTGTAAACATAACAAGACTCAGTCGTAGTCTCAACTTAAATGGTCTTAGAGACATTGCATTTGAATGCTCGCATCAGGTGAGTAGCAAGAATTCTGATCAGTAAGTTTTATTTTAATGATCAGTATGTATTTGCAAAAACGAAGTTTTCTATACGTTATCTAGTTCCTATATTACAAACTATGCTTAGTTTGGGGCTAGATGGCGCTATGTGAAATTAGTGTCCTGTAATATATATTTATTTGCATAAAATAATAATGATTACAATACTAAACAAATTGTTAATATTTGAATACACTCACATGCACACATAGACAGTATTAAACGAATTAGTCATGATTTGAGATAAATATACTACTCTTAGATATAGTATACAGGTGAGTTTTTTTCAAGGGCCACTGAGGTGAAGTCTGAAACCGTGAGAGTTATCTAAAATACAGGTACTAATCAAAGAAAATCAATGTTTTATAGTTTTTCGGAAAAGTGAGTATAAAAAATGCACTTAGTCACCATAATTTGGGCACATGGTCAACATACATTATTTTTTTTTATTATCAATCAAAGAACTCAAAAATGTATTTTGTTTTTCAAAAACTCACTTTTCCAAAAAAACTATAAATAAAAGTAGTTTTTCTTTAAGCAGAACCTATTTTTTTTTAATTGACCACTTAATACCTAATATGACTTTTCGATAACTCTCACGGTTTCCGACTTCGCCTCTGTGGCCCCAGAAAATACCTAAGCTGTAAAGTCTTTGCTATATTGACTGTTGTATTTGAATCTCGTAGTCTCTACGTAAGTTTACTCAGTGCTACGAAACGCTACGAAGTGCTACGACTGCTACGAAACGCTACGAATGCTACGCAAAGCTACGACACTCGGCTATTGTTACACTCGCACGTTAATGCAGTGTTTAACTAAAAGAAGGTCTTTAAATCTATTTACCTTGGCACTTCGAGGAGGAAATTACTGAGATTGACTGGCAACACTAACATAGTGGGTAATAAATGTGGTTCAGCCCATCGTATGCCAATGGAAATTGTGAAAACCGTTGCATAATATCGAATAGCAGTTTTCCAATTTATTGGCAGATTATTCAACTTCATGCACAAAGCCCATCGAAAATTGAACGCAAACAATGCACTTATGCTATAGCTTACGTAGATACATTATTTGACTGCTTCATTTGTTTTCATACAATGTTGTCTGAAATTGTGATCCATCACGGACTGAATAACATCGCGCTGAATAGTGGGTGGCTTATGCCTGGCGACCAGCTTCTCTGGACCCCTCGATACGTTCCCATTGAAATGGAATCTGTTCTTGTTTTGGATGACATTTTATTTCTTTGAATCTTTATTTGTTATTACTACTTCGTGTTTTAACCGCCTCTGTGGTATAGTGGTTCGTCACCGATGTCAGATCCAGAGGTCCCGGGTTCGATCTCCAGGCTTGGTGGTAGGACTTTGCTTAAGTCCGGCTAGCTCAAACCACCATCTTACTTAATTCTGTCGCCAGAACAACCATTCCTAAATTGTTGTGTTTCGGCTTTTAAAGGTAAGATAGCCAGTTCCTCAGTTTGTTGAGGATTCCGTGTGAAGTGCGCTTCCACCTTCGGATTATCATAACTTGAAAATCATTTCAGATGAAGGTCAAGCACCTGCCCGTCGAACAATAAAAAAAAGTAAAAAAAAATATTTCTTTGAATCTTTATTTCTTACTATTTCGTGTAAGTTAACCGATACATCAAATTCTATTTTAAGAACCTAGAGCTCACTGGAGAATCAAGAGAAAAACTTATTTTATTTTGCTTATGTGTGGAATTTTTGAGCACTACCTCAAGGGATTTTTTTGAAATACGGTATAGGAAAATTTTACTCTAAGGCATTAAATGATTTTCTAAATTTCGCTTGGAACCCGGGAATCCGAACCGACTAAAAATGTTTAAAATATCAAACTTAACTTTTATAAAATCGATCGTTAGGGTCAATCATTAAGAATCAAATCTCTATACCATCCGTGGTAAATTCCTTTCAGGTGGCGTTAATAATCCATGCTGTTTTTTTAAATACACAAGCCTCATATCTCAGTTGGTAGTAACTCCGCCTTCTGAGCTGTAGGCTTTGGGTTCAATTCCCACCCAGGACAAACATTTGTGTGATGAATATTGATGTTAGCTCTATGTTAGCGTGTATAGTATGTTAAGTATGTATTAAAAAAAAAGTATCCAAGTATTGTTTGTGTCGGTAATCTAATTATTCCTTTATTATAAACTTTGCTTAGTTTGGGACTTGATGACGCTGTGTGAAATTAATGTCCTGCAAAAAAAAAAGTTATACAGCGCCTCTAGCGTGTAGAATAGGTAATAATGAAAAAATAAGCTTACAGTCCAACGTCACGCAATAGTACTGGATATTTCCAGAATACATATTTTCCATTATGGATATATTCAATGAATTCTAATACTAAGGTAGACATAAGAATATGTTAAACGGTAGAGAAGGCTACAAATCTCTTCAGCCCGGCGGAGAGCATTGATACGCCATCACACAGCCCCCTCAGCCCGGGGAGGGGATAACATTTTTGTCCTCTGTTTTTATCCACCTCTGAGAGCATTTTGTCTCCCGATGGTGGATAAAAACAGAGGACAAAAATTTTATCCCCGCCCCGTGCTCAGGGGGCAGGTGGTCCTGTCCCTGTAGTTTTGGTCAATGTCACCATCAAGGATTCATTTTATAACCAGGAACGTCACCTCTTTGTATAATTTAAATGTGTTATAGTAAAATTCATTTTCATTTCATTTTTTTTATTGTACGACGGGGGAGCGCTTGGCCTTCATCTCACCTGGTTACAAGTTGAGATAAGGCCGAAGGTGAAGGCGCACTTCACCCGGAATCCTCAACTAACTAAGGAACTGGCTATCTTACTTCTAAATGCCAGAACACAACTGTTTTAGAATTGTTGTTATGGCGACATAATTAGGTAAGATGGTGGTTGATGATTGATGGTGATAGCCAGGCGGGCCCAAACAAGGTCCTACCACCAACCAAACCAAGCCCAATATATTGTACTCCCCATGGGGATCGAAACCGGGACCTCATGATCTGAAATCGGTGGGTTGAACCACTAGACCACAGAGGCATTTCACTTTAACGCTAAAAGTCACCCCACCACTAGGCCAACACAGCTATACAGTTAGGGGTCTATTCACCCTGGTGGTTCCGTACCATTGTTGCTTCGGATCGAGTGCGAATTGTCACAGGCAGTGGTACGACTTTATCAATCGCTTATTATTCAACTCATAACAAATGGATGACTCATTTCATTTCGATGACTGTACGTTTACACTTTTGAGGCATCTCTGCTGTTTAAGCAGTCAAACATTCTTACATTTACTGGAGTTAATATATTACAATGTCTACAACACATTGAAAATAATATTAATGATTTTTCAACACACTTGCTCATAAAGTGGCTCTATGATCACCGCAATTAGACACAGAATGACACCCATAATCAAACTGTGACTTTTTCATTACTTGCATTGACAAAAAAAATCTATCTTTTTTAAATTCTATTGGTTGATTTTATTTGTTCTTAAAAAAGTTTTTAATCAAAAAAAATTATCGTGTTCAATAGAACAAATAAATAAATGTTCCTATTGCTTGCTCATTTCAAGCAACTTCTTATATATAGATATTTTTTACTCGTACGTGTTTAATAAATAAAACTTTCACTCAAATATAACTTTTGTTTTCTCTATAATAAAAGAAAACGTTAAATTCCCCATTTTGTACGTGGTAGAATAGGCGCAAACCCTATGCGCGGAAAATAAAAAAAGACCTCATCCCTTTAGTCTGTGGCCGATCGCAATGCGCGCGCATATTAAAACTGATTATTTTTTTCCGCCATACCGAAACATTTTTCACAACTCGTTTTCACTGTTGAAATTATAGTTTTTATTGTTATTTTATTCACAAGTGTGTTGAAAAACGTCGTATGATACACGTGTGTATTGATGATTACCGTCCTCGACTCTCTTAAGACCCTCGCCTACGGTTCGTGTCTCAATGGCGCCTCGGCGGTAATCACCCATGTTACACACTAGTACAATAATGTACTATCACAACATTATCGGTAAACCACCATTGTAATACCAGACATGGAGGTAAACTACAGACACCACTGTGTAAACTTAGTAAAAGCTCAAAGAGTTTTGCAGCCAATGGGATGAGGTTTTACAATTTACTATCCGATGAGATTAAAAACTTAAACTGTACACGTTTTAAGATCACTGTTAAAAAATACTAATTCACAAATGTTACTACACACTAAATGAAACCCTATGCGAAAAAAAAATGTATACTTCATTGATTCTTTCTAGTTTAATTTAATTTAATTAAGTAAATGTTTAGTTTTATTTTATTTTATTTTACTTCATTATTGACGTGGCCCCTCTTCAGCCTATTTTGTACTATGTTCTTAATGTTATTTATTAAGTATGTTTGTTTTATTTGTTGTAATATGTTTGTTCATGGATAATGATATGTGTATTATGCTTTTAATTTTATAATAATTCTTAGTTGAATCTTGACTATAACTTAGTGTTTCTTTGTGATCCTATGGTTGCAAAAAAAAATCTCTTTCACATTGAAAGAACTTTGAGCTTAAACAAGACTCGAAAAAAATTTAATTGGTATAAATATCATCACAGACCTAATTAGAAATTTGCTAAAAATATATAGCAAAACAGTTGCGCCCCGCTGTGTTACCCGCTGTTAAAATGAGTAGGTACCAATGATTTTTATGCAGTGTCGATAGACGTATCTAGATAGATACGTCTATCGACACTGCAAGTATCTTGAACAATTCATTTATTTATATTTCCTACAAAGTAAATCGCTTTACGCGCCATATCGCTCTTTCACACAACCACTCCTCGTCAAACATAGACATAACATAGAACAATTCGAATCAAATTACGTTTGATGAAATTTGTTATGAAGGTAGCTGAAGCCGTAATTGTACGTTTCTTAATCTTTCACGCTCCAACGGCTGAACGGAGATGGCTGAAACTTGGAATATACATAGATAATGGATTAACACCTGGATTAACATATAGGCTTATATTATATATTTTATTCCGAAAAAAATATGTATTCCCGTGTTGTCACACTTGTACACAGTAAAGTAAAAAAAATAGCCCATAGCGTGAACGTCAGTGGAGTAGCTAGCAAGTTGTCGAGTCGTACTTACAATGGCGTTAATAACACGATTCCATTCGATCAGTTTGTCCGAGTTCATTCCATTGTGGAGGTGGAAAGCATTGTGCGAGTACAATCGCGCCATTACGCAGCATTGTGACAATGTTAACATATCGTTATCGCGATCAGCGCCATCTATTGTCCACAAATAAGAACTTTTGTTGGGGAGTTTTTTGAACGAGGGTTTCTTGGAAAAAGGTTTTTTAGGGAGTTGGTAACTCGGTTAGGTACTTTTAAGTATGATTTTCCTAAAACTAGGACAGAAAGACCATCCCATTTTCATATACACCTGGGACGCTACCGCCGACGGCGAAGCCGATCTCCATTGGCTTAAAATTAGCTTCATGAGAACTAGAAACGATTTTTACCGTCAAATGTACTGAACGGATAGGTTTCATAACATGTGTACACTTTTGAGATGGGAAACGCCATTTTGGATATGACACATACCCGGTAGTAAAAATCGTTTCTAGTTCTCATGAAGCTAATTTTAAGCCAATGGAGATCGGCTTCGCCGTCGGCGGTAGCGGCATGTCACCTAGGAGAATGATAATTTATTCACTTGTGTAGAGCTAAGCAAACATTTACAAATATGACATGTAGATATAAACTGAATTTCAGAAGATTCGTAGGCGGCGATCAAATCGATATCTGTTTACATAACAATAACTCATCAAACGCCACAGGAAGTGCTGGTAAATGTATGCCGGGCCGGGATGTAGGTACAGTCGCTGACAGAAGTTACTGCCAATATAGGAATAGTAGACAGAATTATACGTAATAGTCGTTAATTCATGACTTTGACGTAGTAGCATGCACTCTATAAAACTGGTACGTATCAGTTTTAATGTCGGTATTGTGTTATAATCTGCGCTAATAAGGTCTTCACCTATGAAGTTGCCGTTTTGTAGTACTGGTCATTTCGAATAGAAACTATTTCTGAATGTCTATGAATTCTAATTTCAAATTATTTTTATTTTTAAAACATGACATTCTATTTTCAAAATCAGTCTTTTGTTTACTGATTAGCGTTATGTTTTCATCCTATTTGGGTTAGTATACTTACATTTTGATTCAACTGATGTCTTTTGAGAGTATAAAAATAAACCTATAAATACCTACCTATCGTAAATTTGTGTATTTATACATTTCTAATTCTGGTTTTGCCTATGTACATATTTTTCCTGCTTTTATTTGTTTTTAATATAATTGTATGTACAAAAGAGAATTGAAGAAGTAAAGAATAAATAATTTGGGTTTTGCTGAAGACTTTTGTATGTATAAAAGCCCTTATAAAATTATTTTTAATGTATCATCGTGAATTGATTTAGTCATGAAGCAGGAAAATGTTTATCGAGAGTATTATGTACGTATGTCTGCTTACGGCTTGATTAATTTTAGTACGTATGAAAGGTTTCGATTGGTTCCTCTTAATAAAAAAACAGGCATTGTAATTCTAATGTGTGGGATGCGAATACGAATTCAAAAGGGGTGAGGGTATAATAAAATAATTTATTAAAACAAAATGGGTACCTATCGAATGAAAGGAAAATTTTATGTAAATATAGATTGTACTACTTTTCAGATCGTGTTATCAAAAAACCATGAAGTTTTAAATTTTGCTGTACCATCAGGTAAAGGTCATTTCTCGTCGTCCTATTAATAGGACAAATACTGGGACCAACAGTAAACACTAGCAACCAACAGAAAAAAAAACCCGACACGTTAAGTATCACTCGTGGAGCACGACGAGGACACTACAGAGGACTGCACCAGCATTGTTGAAATTGATAAGAATCGATTATTTATAATGAAATCCATTCATTAATTTTCTGTTGCTTTCCACAACTGATTGACTTCCTTAAAACTATCAGTATATGACAGTGTTAACAAAAATATTACATTAATAATAATACATAAGATGCCAGAAAAAGTAGCTAAAAAAGCTATTGGATAAAATAATTGTTCAACCCTTTTAGATTAGCTTTCAGCGATGACTGTACATAATTGGCCGGAACCAAATACAGGTTACACATCAAGGGTCGGTCGGTGGCAACGCTGATAATCAGATACAGACATTGGTTATCTATACTCTGTGAGTGGGTTACTGATTTGATTGGCTGAATTGAAAGCCGATAGAGTAGCGGATTTCCAAGCACAGATATTTTTCTGTGATCACAAACAGTAGGTCTAGTAAGGACAGTAGATAATATTTATGAAGCTAACTAATATCACAGACGATAAAATTCCAATGTACAGGCGAACATATTTGGAGTTGCCGCTAGTTTTGGCATTTCAGGGTTAATATTACCACACAATTGCCAGTGGCACAATGGGGTGGTCCCCTTAAAAAACTCAATTGCCTGTCCCGCTGACAATAGTAATAAAGTGACATTATTCATCGTGTATTAACCTAATGTCATTCAATATCGCCATTCATTGAGTAATATAGGGTTGTCTCTCATGACGCGTTTGGATTTATTAATGTTTTACAGGTTGGTCAGTTCGATGAGGTCTACGAGCTGTTCAGAAAACTCTCTTTCTCTCGGCTTTGAACTCTCTTTTTTAAGGGGTGGGTTGAAGGTGATGGGTGTATTTAGGGTCTCGGACCTGAAGAGTTGAGGATTTCAACAAGCCTCAAAGCTCAGTTGGTAGTAGCTCTGCCTTCTGCTGGTTGTGGGTTCGATTCCCACCCAGGAAAAACATTTGTGTGTTGAATCTAGATGTTTCTGTGTTTGTGTGTTTTATCTTATGGTATGCATGTATTTACAAAAAAATGAATTTTAGTAATCTATCCGTAATCTAGTTTAACAGTATTATGTCATATGGCATAATACTGTGGGGAAGTGCTGCAGATATAGACACCATATTCGTTTTGCAGAAGAGGACTGTTCGCGCTGTTTACAAAATTAGTCCCAGAGATTAATTAAGAGACAAGTTTAAGGAAATAAATATATTGACTATGCCCTGCCAATATATTTATGAAAATATTATGTACGCGCGTAAAAACATTAGCTTATTTGACAAAAACTGTGATAAACATAATTATAACACTAGAAATAAGAATAAACTCGCTGTTCCCACAACTAGGCTCCATAAGTTTAATAAATCGTTTATAGGGCAAAACTTTACGCTTTTATAATAAATTGCCAAGTGATGTGCTAAGCTTGTCAAGTAATAAATTCAAAAATTTTGTAAAACAAAAGCTATCCAGGAAAGCTTATTATAAAATTTCAGATTACCTAGAAGATAAGAAAGCCTGGCATTAAAAAAAAATGAATTTGCTCCAGTGAATAAATTGTAATTAGTATTAGATAATTTTAAGCTATTGTAATGGATCATGAAAAAAAAAACTAGCCCTTTCTCCTTGTGTGCTGGTCGCGATTCCGAACAGGCGGTAGATTTGACGTTTCAAAGTGATCCTAAAAAATCTTACTGAATAAATATATTTGACTTTGACTTTGACTTTGAGTTCCCTTATTACAATCTATGCTTAGTTTGGGGCTAGATGGCGCTGTGTGAAATTAATGTCCTATAAAGAGGAGCCTTCGAGCCACGGACGGCTTGCATACGTTGGTTAAAACAATCAGAGCTACCCCGAGTTAATCTTTCAAAAATATTTTATTAGCTTATTTTATATAGACCATCCTTGCTTGTGCAAGTTTAGGTCAAGAGCTGATTCATAAGTATAAATTCTTCGTGGTGTATCACGGACTCAACGCAACAAACTACTCCACCCCGACTTTAATCTAGACTTAGATACATAATAAAAAATTCGGATGGAAAAACGGATGTATGTAATACATCTTTTATCTGAGTTTTATCATACTTTTTTTCTGTATACCATAGACGACTTCTATGGTACGTATACAGAAAAAAAACAATAGGTATATTGGTTAATAATGGGAGAATGGAAGAAAAAGAAGAAGAAAATCCATGGAAGTGATAATGCTAATGCATAGATAGAGTTGTTTCAAACATGCCTTTACCTACTTTTAGGATCGAGCCAAAAAATGCTTCGCTAACTTGCGAAATAACCTAACAAAAGATTTAACGTAGCATAGTCTTCGATAATACCTCTTTTGAGCTCATCTTCGACAAGCCTCGATCTGAGGGGTGGCCTGCCTAATCTACAATCGCGGGTCATTCAAAACTATTGTGCCACATCGCCTATTGTTTAGGGAATCGATAAAAAACCGCTTGGCCCCGATCCAACGCAGTAGCTTATGTTATGCATTCATTAACTGCATCTCATCTATATGGCAGCAGTTTGGGGTCCCATTCAAATAACTGGCGCAATTCAATATTGTTACGATGTGGGGTTAGTTAAATCATAAATAACCGGTCATTACTCAAAAAATTAATAACTCTCAAAGTTATACTTCCGAATCACTGAACACTGTTATCGCACTCAGATATCATGATGATCTTGATCTTGATGCTATCTCGCTGTATCGTGATTCAATACTGTCCTGCTTCCGAGTCGCGCGGAATATTTATTTCCATTTCTATATTCGATTCTTCTAGTATGCGCGGGACTGATCGCGGCACTAACTATTGCGTTATCTGGGACTTTATTGTTCTCGACGGTCATACACAATCCTTTTGTATTGTTTGTAAACAAGTGGTCTTTTCTTATTTTCGGAACTATGTGAAGGCCCGTGATGATTATAGACCTTTCTGATTCGTGTACAGTATGTAGTAGCTCTGCTTTTGCGCTGTAGGTTAAGGTTCAAATCCCACCCAGGACAAACATTGATGTTAGTTCTGTGTTTGGGTGTTGTCTTGTATCTTATGTATGTGCCTTCTAATGTTCTGCCCGTGACTTTGTCCACGTTGACTTTAGAATTTAGTCCAGATAGAAATTAAACATATGACAGTAACAAGGAAAGCTAAAGTTTCATCGTTATGACACATGCGCTATAAAAAAAAGTGAGTTACGTAGTAGAAGGCAGATATAAATACTATAGTGTGAGTCTTCATAATGTGCACTTATAAAATTGGGTGAAACTATACCCAATTTAATCGACGGAAAAACATATCAAATTATCTTTTTTTTTTATAGACCAGAACTTTTTTACTAGCCACTGTGGAGTGGATCTATGTCGGTAGTAATAGGTAGGTATTTAATATGGTACCTAAAGTAAAGCTACAAATATTATCACGTTTTTTACGCATATGGCAAATAGGTATCCCACGTTATAGATGACTTTTTTTTTATACAACTAGTAGATGGGACAAGCAAGTAAGATCCTGATCCTGATCCTGATGTTAAGTGCATCTCTTGTCTATAACAGTGCCTTACTGCGTAGGTCACATCCACACAGAACATAGCCTCCACGGCACTACAGTGCGCCCGTCAACATGAGGCATATATGTGTAAAGCCTCGCGTGCCCGTAATTTCACCAGCAACCATACCCTTCAAATTGGAACACAGCAATGCTGCTTGGCGGCTGAAATAGGTATGGTGGTAGTACTTCCCCGAACGAGCCCATTCACAATGGGCTCTAATACTCTTATATTATAGCGAAATGGTGCGGAACTTTGATATCGCTTTGTAGGCCCGTGCATTTCATTGGCTGTTCCGTTGTGAACAATTTACTGTAATTATTCGACCATGAACATCACGCAAAAATGGGTGAACTAAATAAGATGAAATTAGCTCGCTGATAGTTAAATAACATTAATCGCATATATCGCAATATACGGTAACAGATCAGGAGAGAGACGTTGATAGCAGTTCGGTGTGAACTCGTGGCCGATTGCCGGAGGGTCCTCCTCGGCTGAGAATCTTTGGGTCACAAATCGATTCGGAACAGGAACCCTAGATCCGTGTACAAAATGCATATCTGTGTTACTTACATATGTAATGAGAATCTAGGTAACTCAATGGAGACACAATTATCTAATTTTGCAGACAAATTGTCTACTATTGTACTAGATAACACGCTAGATAAATTTGTTGTTTTTGGTGATTTCAACATGCCCAATGTCTCGTGGACCCGGATAAGTGATAGTTCTCTGACCCCAAGTAACCTACAAGGCTCGCATCAAAAAGATCTCTTCGATACCATAAGTACATGTAATCTTCTACAATAGAATTAATTTATTAACTCTAGCCACGGTCGCAATAAATAAATAAATAAATAAATAAATAAATAAATAAATAAATAAATAAATAAATAAATATATAAATAAATAAATAAATAAATAAATAAATAAATAAGAAATAAAGAAATAAATAAATAAATAAATAAATAAATAAATAAATAAATAAATAAATAAATAAATAAATAAATAAATAAATAAATAAATAAATAAATTACAAAAAGAATACTTCAATACTTTTTGTAAATACATACGTACTATATGACACAACACCCAAACACAGACCGAACATCTGTATTCATCACACAAATGTTTATTCTGGGTGGGAATACAACTGAGCTACGAGGCTTGTTAAATAGTGATGTGTCTGTCACTTGCGATTCTCACCTTTAGTACCCGAGGACCCGCACCACCGGTCTGTAGTAACGTCCGTAGACTACGTGGAGCTCCATGCAATAAAACCTCAGTCGTACACCAAGTTAATATACCAGAATGGTGATTATGATGCAATATGTGCCGTACTTGAAGCTGTGGACTGGGCTCGCGAGCTTAACAATAATTGTGTAGATGATGCTGTACGATTTATGTACGATACCGTTTATTCTGTGCAAAGTACCTACATTCCTTCTAAAACCGTGACACCCTCTTGTAAATATCCTATGTGGTTTAAACAGCCACTTATCAAAATACTTCGAGAAAAAGCTCGAGTTCGAAAAAGTTCCATAAAAAAATTAAAACGTACGGAAATACATACGATGGAGACTCGTTTGTTATTTTGCGAGATCGAGCGCGAGTTATGGAGAATGTAATGTACCATACCTGTATTAACAATATTGAAGACTTCATTAAAAAGCACTCTCGCGCATTTTGGACCTATGTTAAAAGCAAAAATCAATCGAATACCTATCCATCTGTTATGCAATTTGGTACTAGTTCCTCGGACAAAGGAGGTGAGATCTGTGATATGTTCGCTGAGTATGTTCATTCTACCTGTCTTTGCAGGGCATGCACCACCGAGCCAAGTTCTGAGGAGGACAACTCGAGTGTACGTCGAGCGCTGATATCAATATGGTTGAAGTTCTCGAGGAGGAGGTTCTTAGGCTATTTAAGGGCCTTGATTTGACTAAGTCAGCGGGGCCTGACAAGGTTCCAGCCATTTTTATAGTAAAGTGTGCGAATAGTCTAGTTGGTCCCTAATCTATTCTGTATCGCCGATCCTTAGCAGAGGGTGTTGTACCAGAAATCTGGAAATCAGCTTATGTTACACCCATCCATAAAAAAGGACCCGAAAACGCTGTGGAAAATTATAGACCAATTTCCAAACTGTGTTTATTTGCTAAGGTCCTGGAGAAAATAGTGTACTCTCAACTGTACTCTGCGCTGCGTCATGATCTTATGCCGGTACAATACGGATTTCTTAAGGACAGTTCTCTCCTCTAATCTTCTCCTCTGTTCCAATTTTCTGTCTATATGTCTGGGCCATCGCAGGTTGATATTATATACACAGACTTTAGCAAATGCTTTGATCGTATTGACCACACGATCTTACTGATAAAACGTTTACACGTTGGTATAAGAGGCAATATTTTTAGATGGTTCACCTCCTATGTCCATAATAGATGCCAAACGATTGTTTTGAGTGGATATTCCTCATCGACTATGTATATTCCCTCGGGGGTTCCACAGGGATCGTTATTGGGTCTCTTACTTTTACCATATTTGTAAATGATATTTCGTCCTGTTTCCTTTATTCTAAAATTCTACTTTATGCTGATGACATGAAAGTCTTTTATAAGATACAGTCAATCAGTAACGCGAATCTACCTACAGGACGACCTTATAAGGTTTCAAAACTACTGTACTCGTAATAAATTGGATTTAATTGTAGCAAAATGTTACGTATGTTCGTTCACTCGTAAACTAACAACCATAAAATTTGATTTTACTCTTCGTAATACGCTGCTCACACGAGTTGATACCAGGTGTTTATTTTGACAGTAAGCTTCTCTTCGATGATCATATAGATAAAATAGTAAATAAGGCATCCCGGGCTTCGTATTGCGAATGTCGTCGGAATTTTCTAATATAAAAACATTTAAAATCTTGTATTGTGCGTTTGTACGCAGCCATCTAGAATACGCGTGTCAAGTTTGGAACCCTGATACGTACTATATACGTTTGGAACAAATATACATCACGGTTGCAAGGAATTCAGAGAAGATTTTTACGTTATCTGCAATATCGACCTAAAATCTTTCTTCCTGACTACCTTACTAGATGCCGTAAATTTCATTTCCTTCCTCTTTTAGAACGAAGAAAAATTTCTGATTTGTCGTTTCTTTTAGGCATAGCAAATGGCAAGGTAGACTGCTCGGAGTTACTGGAACTTTTAGGATTACGCACGAACAGGTTCACTCTAAGAAACCCTAATGTACTTTATGAACCCCAACTTATGACGAATTAACATTTTACCTAAAATGCATTCGTTATAAAAACGTGTAAAAATATCATAAATAAGGAGTTATTTTTCTAGTTAAGTAGTTTGCAACTTATTTCGTTTATTAATTTGTAAACAAAATTTGTTATTATATTAGCATATTTTATTTTAGTTCAAAGTGTTGTTTTACAATTTATTCTTAACTACATGCCTACCTATCTTTTGTTGTTTTTTTTATATTCATTTCTGTTTTAATCGTAGCTTTACTTTATCGTCTATTTTGAACTTTTTTATGTATACTTGTCTATTCTAAATGTTATCTGTGGAAACTTCTAATTGGCCTTTTCGTATAATATTTACTATGTACATATTATTATCTGTCTATAAATGTACCTAGCTGTAAGTTTTCCTAAAAGCCTTAAAATAAAATAAAATTTAGATAAATAATACTTTTTATCCCGGAATAATGTTCCTTATGACGTATCTTTACCACATTCAACTGCGTCCTGTAGTTTTTTGATAATCCCACAAGAACCTAACATTTTTACGGGACAAAATGTGTTATATGTGCTAATCCAGGTAATATACTATCAGTGCATCGAATTTCATCCAAATCCGTTTAGTTGTTTTTGCGTGATTCATTAAACAACATAAATTACAATTTACAAACATAAATTAGGACTAGCTTCTGCACGTTTCGCCCGCGTGGAACACGGTTAAACAAATAAACCTACGTGTTAATACAGGAAATAAACCTTTAAAAATTTCATCCAAATCCGTTCAGCCGTTTAGGCGATATCACTTCTCTGCATACACGCAATACACCCATACTTGAGCTTTATTAATATAAGTGTGATTTCGTGATTAAACTTTATTAATATATACTTTTAAATTTCTAAAATTAAAGTTTTATTTCGAGTTTATTATGTGTGATATGGATTACGTAATTGTCTAAATTAGTTATCTGCCAGCGAAAGTTCGATCACAATCGGTCAAGCCGTTTCGGAGATGAGCCGGAACAAACCGACAAACAGACACATTGGTAACATTTTTTTTATATAAGTCCATATATTTTATATATCCATTTAGTAAACTTAGTTTTAACGGCAAATTCTATACCAATTAATGAAATTTAAGTGTTGGGGCCTAACCACATCGTCTTATAGCGTTCTCGTTTTGCTATTACATTACTTTTGTCCTAAGTAGCAAACATCAAATGGTGTATAAGCGTTAAAATACGAAAAAGAGAATAGAGCCATTGTGCCGTTCTGGCATGTGTACTGTTAGGATGGCAGTCCGAGAGTCCTTTTTAAAAAAAACACTTTATTCCCGAGAACCTTTATATTGAACAAAAACTACTAAAACTATTACAATGAGTCTTAAAACAAAATTTAGTTGAACTGGGCTGAAACCGCGTGGCGGAATGCCTTTTTATACCTAGCGGAAAGGAGGGGTAGAATGCTTAGGTCGACAAAAATTATGAGTTAGATTTATTTATAACAGTACGAAAAACAAGAAAATGCCTGCAGGCCATGGAAGTGAAAAGGCAAAGAATTCTAAATTCAAATCAATCGTTAAGCTAGCTGTGATCCTGGAGAAAAAGAGTGAACTCTTAAAATATTATAGGCACACTTGAAGTGATTTGTTTATTTTAGGGTGTATTACCTCAAAAGTCAAGAAAAAACGGAACCATGTCATCAGGTCAGCATCTGATGATATCTCATCATCAGATGGAGAAATTACTCTTCAACTGTTATAGGCACACTTGAAGCGTCCATCTGTCATCAAAATAATTGGAAAAATACGTCATCCAGGTAAACGAAATTGTCATGTTATCATATGCATTATTGAAGTCGGTTTTCTTTTTAGTTTTTGAAACGAAATTATACCTTAAGCTTTCTACTCATTTACCACCTACATTTATTGATGGGAGAGGTACCGCGTGCAAAAGCTAGGGCACAATAGATCTTGCCTGACATGACATAGGATGTTATTGCGTTCCATTCATGTTCCTAGGTGCTCTAATTATTACATCCACATTGTGTTACGATATCATATTTGTCGACAATGGCCTCCTTTATGTAGCAAACAATCGGGTTGCTGATGAATTTCGGTCTATGTCTGCGCCGTGTCTTTGTATTCCCTCAGTGGACAACACAATGGGACAAAAGTTGTTCAATAGACGCGCAAGCACCTAATACCGAAGCCCTCCCTCCATTGTTTTCGGGTAATGTTCGACTTTTATGGATATTTTCAATCGGCTATAATCCGCCGGATAAAGTTGGGAACTTCTTGTATTAGGTATCAAAAACTCTGTAAAGGATGAGTATCTATAAGCGCTTAATACGTCGCAATATTGGAGTGTCGTTTTTGAATCAAAATTATGTAGGTAAACAGTTGCTTGTTTCATATTCTAGTAAAATATATCCACTCAGGTACCTATTGAGTAATCATGTTCTTTTTTTTATTGTTCGACGGGGAAGTGCTAGGCCTTCATCTCACTTAGTTACAAGTTGAGATAAGGCCGAAGGTGGTAGCTTCACCCGGAATCTTCAACAAACTGAGGAACTGGCTATCTTACCTCCAAATCCCGGAACACAACATTTATTTCAGTATTGTTATTATGGCGACAGAGTTAGGAAAGTTGGTGGTAGCTAGCCAGACGGACTTCAACAAAATCCTATCACCAAGCATAATATTGCTCCGCCTAGGGATCAAACCTCTGGACCTCTGGATCTGAAATCGGTGGGTTGAACCACTAGACCACAGAGGGGGGTTGCAATCTACGACAATTTAGCACCAACAGAGAATGACTGTTCTCTGACGAGACTTGATATAGAAGATCCAATAAATTTCTGTCGTTCTATCGTTTCTATCGTTTTGTGACGGTTTTCAGACTCAAAAAGCTAAAAAGGACTTTTGAAAGCTTTCGTTGAGGCTCTGCTGAGGTACAGAAGGTATAGAAGGTACTTAACAGCTAAAATCAACAAGCCCTCATAGCATAGTTGGTAGTAACTCTGCATTCTGCGCTGTAGGATGTGGGTTCGATTCCCACCCAGGACAAAAAATTGTGTGATGAATATAGATGTTTGTTCTGTGTTTGGGTGTTGTATTGTATGATAAGTATGTATTTACAAAATAATAGTATATAAGTATTCTATCCGTAATCTAGTTCCCATATCACAAGCTATGCTTAGTTTGGGGCTAGATGGCGTTGTGGGAAATTAATTTCCTACAATATTTATTATTTATTCAACTTAGTGTGAGATAACGGGGAAGATGCTAATACCCGAGATATATTAGTAGCTAGTCTCATAACATCTAGTTCTCCTGTTTCCATAGATACTTTGACAGCCCTAGCACACAATAGCAGATAGCTCATAATGCAGTTTGCCGTTGAAAGCGGCACACTTCCCCGATCGGATTTGTATGATAATCGACACAAAAGAACTTTGCGGACTCGCGTTACTATATTCTATTGTGGCATGGCGGTGGCGGCGGCGGCGGCGTGGTGGCAGTATCTACTGTGGTGCTATAGCCAGTTGAAAAGCAACCATTAAAGGCGGTCCCCCAAGCCAAATGGCCAAATATAAATAAATATAATATAAAACATTTTGTTTTGCAACAAGCAAGTATATACGATGTTAAGTGCATCTCTTGACTATACTGCGCCGCATTGCGCCCGTCAACTTGAGGTATAAAGGCTCAAGTGCCTGTAATTTCACTGGCGGCCATACCCTTCAAACCGGAACACAGCAATGCTGCTTGGCGGCTGAAATAGGTATGGTGGTAGTACTTCCCCGGACGAGCCCTTTCACAATGGGCTCTACTACTCTTACAACAGGACATTAATTTCACATAGCACCATCTAGCCCCAAACAAAGCTAGTAATATGGCAACTAGTTTACGGATAAAATACCTACTGCAATTCTTTTTTTTTTAATAGGTAGTACATACTTATCATACAATGCCACACCCAAACACAGAACAAACATCTACATTCATCACAATTGTAGTCAATTTATTTTTTGAATCATTGAAATTATGTAATATAATTATGAAAAAAAAAACTGATTATTTGACATTTTATCTCTAGTTTGTGCAGAGGACCATCATTAGGTACCTTATATAGGTGTAAATTTAAAAGTGAAAGAAAAACAAAAACTGAACCAGATTTGACTTGCATCTTAATTATGCTTGAAATATTTATAGCTTTTATACTAAACAAATTAATAATGACAACAGCCAATATTCAAAAGGTTGATTTTCGCGAGAGTTTGTGCGCAGACATCTCTCTCCCACGCGCGGACTAGCATCCAGCTGTTCCTCTCGCACGATTGGCTCGGAGTGGCGTCTTTGTATCATAGGATTAGCTTGATGAGAGGACAATGAAGGCACATGTTTATAAATGGAAGATATTGATGCTGAACGAGACTACTTACTGAATGACTAGTCTAAAGGATGCTGAAGGTCAGATCGAAAATAGGGAAACTTAGCAATGATACTCTTCTTCTTAGACGCTACACTCATGCCAGAGTGGTCGTGGTCATCACGTGTTGGTTGTAACAAGCTTTACAATCCGGAAACACTCATCTCTAGCGGCTGCCTTCCTGGTGCACTCATGGTGATTAGAGCTGTGGTAATTTTCAATCATTCGTCAAGCCTTATCGGATCAAATTCGGAAACTTCCGATGGAGATTCCGTAAACGCGACTATTACTCCTAAATGTAAAAATGTAGACTATGGTATTTGAGAATTTCAAGCGCCTCTGTGGTCTAGTGGTTCAACCCACCGATTTCAGGTCCAAAGGTCCCGGGTGCGATACCCATGGGGAGTACAATATATTGTGCTTGGTTTGGTTGGTGGTAGGACTTTATATAAGTCCGCCTGGCTAGCTACCCAATTCGTCGCCACTCGTAACAATTAAAAAAAAAATGTTGTGTTCCGGCATTTAGAGGTAAGATAGCCAGTTCCTCAGTTTGTTGCGGTTTCCGGGTGATGTGTGACCTTCAAGCTTATCTCGACTTGTAACCAGGTGAGATGAAGGCCAAGTTCTTCCCGTCGTAAAATAAAAATGTGACAAAATGAGATATTTCCAATCCGAAAGTTTTTGGTGTGTTTGAGAATCGCTACATTAAGCCTGGCCAGATAAGTGTCATAAATTTCTATCACCTAAATACTAACTCAGTATGTATGTTGATCAGTCAGAAATGTCAGAATCACTAAATAAATAAAATATATTTTACTGGAATTATAAACATTTGTTTTATGGTTGGGTGTTATATTTTATGACTAGTTTATACCCGCGACTTCGTCCGCGTAATGGTTTTTAACATTGGCGCAAGGAGAGATAGACTGCGGGATTACGAAATACAGACAATTTCAAGCTTATATACAAAGGGTATGCCTAAAGAGCTAAGAGCTGTGGATTTTGTTAAATAAATAAATTGACAGACTAGTCAAGTACGATTATGTCGCACACATCGAGGGTTCCAACCCACATTTCCGGGCAAATAATTTAGGTTTTATGAAGTGATAGCGCAGGTCCAACTTACGCTTGGCCAGTTTTTACTATTTATTTACCTCAAATTATACACTACTAGCTGAAAGTACCCGTGCTTCGCTACGGTGAGATAATAAAAACGGAATGGCTGTAGATACCTAGTATACATTACACACAGTAGAAAATTGTCACTTGTCTGGTGTTTTTAGCAGGTCCGATTCACGGGTGCGGCATTCCTTTATGAGGTTTGATCGCCGGGCCGTTTTGTATGGACATTGCAGGCTAGAATTATCTGATTGCTTTGGAAGGCCGTCGCAGGTCCCGGGCACCTACTGAAACTGGTAATGGTCTTCAAAAAGCCATGTGGCAGCTCGTAAAGTGTTTTGGATAACCAGGATTGTTTTAACCACCTCTGTGGTCTAGTGGTACGCCCACCAGTGTCAGATCCAGAGGTCCCGGGTTCGATCCCAAGGGGAGTACAATATTGTGCTTAGTTTGGTTGGTGGTAGGACTTTGATTAAGTCCTGCGCAATATTGCACTCTTTCTGGGGATCGAACCCGGAACTTTTGGATTCTATATCTATAAATTTTAAGTCAATTGTATCAAATAAAAAAATATCACCGTACAAAAAGATTTGCCCCATGTCACCCTATCAGAGGCAAAATATAAGAGTATCTTTTTTAATAATAAGCATTACAATATTAGTACATAATATACATACATATTGTCAATCGAATGAAACTAAGGATTTTTAATTTCATGACTTGCCCCGTTTCACCCTTTCAAGGAGTAGTAAAAAAACATGACACATATCTCATTAGTCTTTGAAACACAAATAAATGCAAATATTTTAACTTAATCCAATTATAAAGATTTTGGATGCATGTTTTGTCCCATTTCACCTTTTAATAGTAAGATTTTCGGTTTATTTTTATAAGCATGTAGTTATAATCAACAAACGTAAATAGAATTTCCACTCGATCAGATCATATAAAAAGATTTTTCTGTACAAAAAGTATTGCCCCAATACACCTTTTAGTGGAAGTTTTTCTATTGTGATTAGCATTGCAAAGTAATTATAAACACACTTTCAAATTTTCAACTCAATCTGATCATAAACATGTTTTTTGATAAAAACTGTTTCGCCCCTTTTTACCCTTTAATAGTAAGATTGTTCTAAATATTTTTTTTAAATAAGCATATAAATTACAACACACACAAAATTACTACTCGATTGGATAAATAAAAAGATAATCTCCTTATAAAAAGATTTGCCCCATGTCACCCTATCAGAGGAAGAATCAAAGTTATAATATCTATACATTCACAAATTCCAACTCAATCGAATAAAACTAAATATATTGAATTTCTAGACTTTTGCCCCATTTCATGAGAAATATTAAAAAAAACTATGATATATATCACAATAGTCTTTGAAACACAAATACATACAACATTTTAGCTAAATTTAATTATAAAGATTTTAGATGCATTTTTTGCCCTATTTCACCCTTTTAGAGGAAGAATCTCAAGGATTTTTTCCATAATTAGCATTTTAAACGTACACTTACAATTTTTTTACTCAATCCGATCATAAATAAAGATTTTGCATACAAACTTTTTTGCCCCAATTCACCCTTAAGTAGTAAAGTAAAGTTTTCACCCCTTAGTAGTTTGATCTTCCGAAATATTTTTTCTAAAGCATCATGTAGTTATATAGTACAAAATTTCAACTCGAGTAGATCAGATAAATAGACATGTCCACACAAAAGAATAGCCCCATTTCACCCCTTAGACGAAGACTCTACCAAGTTTTTTTTTAATATTAGCATTTCAAAGGTTGTACAAATACACTTTACAATTGTCAAATCAATAGGATCATAAATAAAGATTTTGCATACAAACTATTTCACCCTCTTAAGGAAGTAATTTCCTAAAATCCGTTCTTAGTGAGCATCTACATGTCACAATAAACAACCTGGCAAAATTTCAAGTCCGTAGGTCCTACAGTTTCGACTCTAGCGTGATGAATACCCACCTAACTACCTACCTATGACGTGGTTGGTACATCGATTTTATATAATAGAAGAGGATATTTACACCATGTTTGATTTAGGTAGGAAACATCAATTTATAAAATCGTTTCTTGTATGGGAACCTCCTTTTTTTAAAATTTGTTAAGAGCTCATATAAGGTTGGTGGTTTTTATGACTTGGTTTCTTATGAACCCTTTAAAACGATGACTCTCGTAAACTCGTGTAACAAATGTTTCACAAAATACTTTTCTTATTATTTATAGCAAACTTAAAGACAATCACTCAATATATTAAACAAACTTTGCAGCATTTCATTGAATTCCGTGTAGTAGAAAGCGTGATGTGCGTTCTAGACGCAGACAGACAAACAGATAAATGTGAAAAAAAATATAATTTTGGCTTCAAATACCTATCGATAATATGGTTTATAATAACTAGTGATTCGTAAGAATAGTAAGACCTCGCGAGCCCTTATAACCATGCAATAGCCGATGCTTTCCTCTTCCACTCTTACTTATAACCTTTTTCAAAAGTTTTAGCGATTACTCACGTTTCCTTGGTCTGGGGAGATCGAACCTGGTGTCTACGATTTTTTTCTTGCAAAGGCGAAGAGGACCGCGTAGTCTGATTAGTAAAAGTAGGTATACATTTTCTGAAAAAAAAATTGAAATCCTACAGCAAACTTCTCCCCTTTGCCCCCTCCACTCCCCCTTTTAGTTTTATTTTTCACAACATCATGTGTAGAATTAAATCCTTAGCGTGTCTTTCAAATTGAATTGAAATCTGTTGATAAATAATGCTACAGCAAACTTCCCCTCTTTCCCCCCTATTTGTCCCCAGATTGAAAATCGCGATTGACTAAAAAAATTTAATAAATCAATAAACATGTGTGCCAATTTTCATTAAAATCAGTTGAAAGATGCGACATCTAGGCGAGAACAAATCGACAGCCGACAGCCGACAGACAGCGGACAAAAGCATTTTGGAAAATCTCGAAACTGAGATACTTCGCTCGCTCGGTCAACTAGACATTCCACTATGTCAAATCCAATTGGTCTAGTCATTGTTCCGTCAAGTTCTCTTTAGCCTATGTACATTTTATGTCAAATTCTCTTTTCTTCGAGTCTTTCTTTCGTCAAATTGTATACGACTAATCCGTTTTGTACACTCACGAAAACAATACATATCAATAAATAATACTTTCCATAAATATATCCGTTACAAGTAAGTTTCCCCGACTCATTTAAGTTTCTACAATACCAAACTTATCGAGGGATTTACAAATGTAAATTACAATGACAGAAAGTTCACAGCACGCGACGGGACTCGGAACTCGCAAGTTGAGAGACTAGGCTCTAGGCCCGTATCGTATACCAGTGACGATTATCAATAAAAGTTTTTACAAGTCAGAGGGTATCCGGAATTATGCATGTTAAAAAATAATTATTATTAATTCATAATAAATTTTAGTTATGTGGAAAAGAAAACTGTGTTTGTGGGGAAGTTATTTATGAGTTAGGTTATAGGTTTATGAGTTGTTAGTTTGTATTTGAATACCTACCTAAGCTATGTGTGAATGTGTAAAAGGGAGTTATATGACACAAAAAATCGGAATCTCCGTCGAGACCCAATTGGTTAGAGCGTTTCCGGCTTGAGGAATAGACGCGGGTTTCAGTCCCGTCGCGGTTCTTTAAAAAAAAAATGTAAATGTTGTGACCACTTGTTATTCAAAAATATTCTCGAAGGATCTTATGTCATACATATTTTTTTTCATTTATTAATCGTAAACTTTTTTTTTATACCGATTTTTTCCCTCTATTTAACCTTATTTTTTTTTTTTCATATTGTTCCAAATTCAGGCCTTTTCTTCCACGCTGTAAGCATGATAAGCTATTGTTTTGTAGATCGTCCGCATACCCTAGCGCACGATTTCCATCAATTTTTCGGTCACCGCACGAACAGGTCCTGAGCTGGTAATGCTGGAGCGTGCTCCAACAATAGACCACTGCAATCCTGCCGCTTCAGTGGTCACATTCACCCGCGGTCACTACTACGCTAATGTGCGGGCCCTTTATGTTTGAAGGCCGCTCTCCTTTGTGCTGCTGATATGAATTTTCATGTTTGAAACTGGAAACGTTCTTGGCATTGTCTAGTGAATGTAGATAAGTACATACTCAACTACCCTATTCTATTTGAGAAGTCAGCGTGTAGGCAGAAAATAATGGTTATAGAACTCTGTCTAAGTACTTAGGTGTACTTAACTGGTGTAGGTAACCTCTGTGGTCTGGTGGTTCAACCCACCGATTTCATATCCAGATATCCCGGGTTCAATCTTCATGGGGAGGATAATATATTGCGCTTGGTTTTGTTGGTGGTAGGACCTTGTTTGATATGCGCGAATTTCTACGTTTTGTTTTTTTTACGGTGAAACTAATATTCATTTTGAAAATCTAAAACACAGAGCGTCTGCTGTATACTCTGTTTATTTACTATGCAAAGTGACAAGGCCTAATCAGGCGTATTTATTGAATGGCGAACATTTTTGATACAAATTAGTGGCAACTTTTTTTTTCTATAGTGAAAATTTTATGTGATCGTATTTTCGCAACGCAACACAAGCGTTCTAGCATCAATCCTGAACTATTACATATATTAATTTCAAAGTGTATAAGTGTAGTAGTGTATAATAATACTACAGTATTGCGGAAGATATGATCGCTGAAGCTAACCCATTTCACGTGACATAGACTCTTAACGCGCCCGCGTTACGATATCTGCATGGAATCATCGTATTGAAATATCGTAACGCGGGCGCGTTAAGATACAATTGGTCATAGTGAATATCATAGTGATCGTAGTGAAGCAGATGAGAATTCACCTGATGAATAGAAGCCGTTGGTGCCTAGATCAACATAGTCAAAATGTCGAGTCACGCTAGCTTTAAAAGTAATATACTTTACTTTCGACACAAAGCTTCAATGATATTGAACCGTATAGAATCACCGTAGGAATCTTTAATTATGTTCAGTATGTAGTGTAGCAACGTGTTTATCGCAGGTATGTTGAGGGCATTTCTCCGTGGAACATCGCGCCGTCAAATATCGAAGATGGAATTGCATATCACGAGGGGAAGAGAAGCTTTTAATATGAAGTGCAGGACAAACACTCGAAATGCGTCACACACAGTTTTGGGGGAGATGACAGGACAGGATATCCGTTTTCATATTCTTGAGGCCCTTGAGACATTTTACTTACATTTACCCTTGCAAGATCTCATCTGCCTGGAACTTGAGTGTGCTGGTGTGGCAGCTGATTCAGTACTGCGCTTTCTATGTAAAACGCACCGTGATTATTTTATAGCACCCATTGAGCTAAAATTAAATGTATTTTTATACGGAACCCACCTGATATTAAGTACGTCTTGCCTTAGAGATTTACAAGAAATCTCTAAGGCAAAACCTACGTAAGTTTGTAATCACAAAGCCTTACTGCGTAGGTCACATCCATAAAGAACATGACCTACGCGGCTCTATATTGCGCCCGTCAACTTAAGGCATAAAGGTGTTAAGCCTCGCGTGCCCGTAATTTAACCGGCAACCGTCCTTGTGATCTAATATATAGGTATTATAATAGTTTACTAGGCTAAATTTTGGCAAAAAACATTGGATGTAAAATGTTGCTGTCGGATTTTAGTACTATCAACATTTATGAATGTTTTTTCTTAGTGTCCGTTGAAAGGCCGGTCGCTACTAGCCCCTTTTCTGGCTTTGCTCTCCTTGGTAGCTCCGTACGCAGTAGCATCAGTCGGAATGTTGGCTTATCATACAGGCAGATACCTATACCGAGCTGAAATATTGTTATTTATTCTGTGACCGTGCACGGAAAAGATGTGTTTCCAACTGAATGCCCAAATAAAAGCCTAGTGTAGCATTTGTAAAGCTTAGTAAGACCGGCTAACCCATATTCCCACTCCTTTGAGAACCGTCCTCGTTTGTTCTATTGTCTCAGAAACCTTTGTCGAGTGTGGTAGAGACATGTACAGGCTTTGAAGAGTGGGTCTTTTCATGAAGTCTCATACAAATGCGGGATTGCCATCGGAGGTTGACGCTCTAACGTATAAAATACAGTTTTTACCCACAGCCTTGCCCGCGTAGTATTTACCATATGTTGATAAAAGCCCTATTTTTTGTTTATTTGCCAATTTTTATTAAGGTTCGTTTAGCTGTTTAGCCGTGAGATGGTTCAAACAAACATATACATATATCTGCCTTCTGCGCTGTAGGTTGTGGGTTCGATTCCCACCCAGGACAAACATTTGTGTGATGAATATATGTTAGTTCTGTGTTTGGGTGTTGTATCATATAGTACGTACGTAATTACAAAAAAAAAAGTATATAAGTATTCTATCCGTAATCTATCCTCCCATATTACAAGCTATGCTTAGTTAGGAGCTAGATGGCGCTGTGTGAAATTCACGTCCTGTAATATTTATTTTATTAATTTATCTACGAAGGTTTTGGAACTGATATACTTAAAATTATAATATTTGAATATCATAAATATGGTTATTAAGGGGTAGGCTTCAGATGGTTTTTTGTAATTATAAGCTTTAAACGACACTATGGATTTTAAAATATCAATTTCGCCACTTTATACAGGCCATCCCACGTTTAGATTTTCTATATTGGTTCACTGACTAAATCTTTATGAGCAAGGTTGCTCAGTCTGGGAACTGTGCTGGGAACCATAGGGAAAATCGAAATTTTGAATAGGTACCTAAAATACTGTTGTAGGTATATGCAGCCTGTAAGTAGCGGCAAATTCCACAATTTGACTAAAACTATAAAAAGGTTCTGGGTTCGATTCTCATCTGGACTATACATTTGTGTGATTAATAAAGAGTTTTGTTCTGTGTTTTGGATTGTATGATAGGTCAAACTAAATATGTATATGTATTAAAAATCCCAAGAACTATATTTAAAAAAATACATAGTATTCTATACTTAATCTAGTTCCCATATTACAAGCTATGCTTTGTTTGGGTCAAATGGAGTAGTAGAAGAAAGAGCCCCGTGAAAGGGCTCGTCAGGAGAAGTACTACCATATATATGCATATATATATGGTAGTACTTCTATAGCTGTATTCCAGTTTGAACCGGCAACCGTTGCCGGTGAAAATACGGGCACGCGAGGCTTAACACCTCTAGGCCTCAAGTTGCCGGGCGCAATGCAGTGCCGTGATGAATGATTGCGGACGAAAACTGCTTTTCCGTCACAACAGAATATATATCACAATAGTATAAATCCTTCAAAAATATCCTTGCTAGCATAGCAACTGGTGTGTAATAATAAAAAAACATTTTTCTATCGCAACTGTTTGCCAAGAAAGCAGATAAACAAATATTTCACAACGGATTTCGAAACTTGTTGACAACAGGGCCGAAGCGGAATAAACTGCGCTATAAGTCTTCTCAATCAGTTACGGATTACAGTTACCCATTGCGTTACAATTCATTACGTATATTTTAATCAAACCTTTGGTAGATAGTTCCTAGCTAAAGCGATATTGTTCTACAGATTATAGCAAAATCTGTCAACACGGGAACAATACGCGAAGCTACTCACGCGAGGATCAGGAGTTGTCTATTGTTCTGGCACAACAACGTCACAGTAAGTAGGTCACCAAGCATGCCAAGCGTGGTGATTATTGCACTCCAATTTTGGAAGAGGCTCTGTCCAGGAATAGACATTAATGCTTTTGAAGATGTCACATATTTCAGGGTTTTTTACGACCACAGCTGAACCTAAAAGTCAGCTGTGAGGCCAAGTGGGTATGAGCCCGCCTTCCAAGCCGCAGGTTGTGGGTTAAATTTCATACAAGCGCATCCACTGACGGTGAAAATCACAAAGTCAAAGTCAAATATTTTTATTCAGTAAGTTTTTTTAGGATCACTTTGAAACGTCAAATCTACCGCCTGTTCGGAATCGCGACCAGCACACAAGGAGAGAGGCAAAAACCTCGGGCTAGTTTTTTTTTTATGATCCATTACAATATAGCTTAGAATTATATAATACTAATTACAATTTATTCACTGGAGCAAATTATTTTTTTTTAATGCCAGGCTTTCTTATCTTGCAGGCCATGTCCTATAAGACCAAAAAGTCGAATGGCATGCATCTCTGGCTAGTATTCCGTTAAGCAGCGATAGTGCAACCTGTCACGTAGGTATTGAATATATTTAATATTTACTTATTACATGCGAAACGTGGACATGTACCGAACGTAAGTTTGTGACTTGCCTCTGACTTCCCTTTAACTGGTGATCCTCATAAGATCCACGCTCTGAGTAGTGATGAACCCTTGGAGGGGAAAGAGTCGTGAGTCTCTTTCTGCTACTTATCTGAATGGCATCATAAAATGTGTTCTTACCAAATTCTCAGAAAGTGAGCCAGCGGTCGCGCAAGAACTGTTTCATTTGGAAAATATGGTTGGATAAACTTTACAAAATGCATGAAAACAACACCACTGGCTGTCCAAGTTGAAATATTGACAGAGCAAGCATATGATAGCATGCACAAAAAGATCCAAAGCGGGCTGATAATCGCACAGCCTTTCAGAGCAGACTTGAAAACATCTTTTGTTTGTTAAGGGATGAGAAATAAGATATCTGCAACAAGGGAGAGACGTGTCTAGTGGCTTGGTCTATTCATAGGATTGAATAAACTTTTAACGGATGAAAGCTAGATTAATTGGTACACACCAATTTTAGAATATCAACCTACAAAAAAAAATACTCATTATCCGACTTTAAAAAAAAGGAAGAGGTTCTCAATTCGTCGGATCTTTTTTTTTTAATAATGTTCCCCGATTACTCGAAGATGCCTAGACCGATTTGGAAATTTTTTTTTGTTTGAAAGGGTGGTTCAACTTCACAGATGGTCCCTTTGCCATCAGGTCAGGATCTGATCATGGGAGCCTGGAGAAATCGAGGGAACTCTTCAAATATCATAACTTGAAGCGATTTGGGTACCTCAAAAGTAAGGAAAAAATGGACCCCATATAGGATCACGCGTCCGTCTGTCTATCCGTCTGTCCGTCCACCTGTCATCAAAATTACTGAAAAAAATACGTCATCTAGGTAAACGAAATTGTATCATATGCTTCATTGAAATCGGTTTTCTTTTTAGTTAAAAACTACAATCGTAATTATTTTTTATTATTATTTTGACTCACTCTAGTAATGTCGGTAATGGACGAAATGTTGGTATACCTTTTATACTTATTAAAATAGGTTTTGTTCGAATAATTAAAAATGAACCACGAATTTGTGCTCGTAGCGGACAACAAACAAGGTATGGTTACATAAAATATATATGTAAATTAGGTGGTCTAATAAATATGTTATGCGTCAACAAAGCTTCCTAATTTGAGCCTTCTAATTTGGGTCTAGACCGTGGGTACGTGGGAACCGGTACCATCCGGGTTTCCACAAATCTTTAGGGGCTTTTAATTGAGGTGACGTCGACACGAGACCGAGCGTTGCAATGCAATGCCATGGGCACGCTTCCGTCTGGTACGGATCTGGAACAGTTGACTTAGGTATTTTAAAGACCGTTGTTTTTTTTTTTTTTAATAAATACATAATAAATAAATATTACAGGACGTTAATTTCACACAGCGCCATCTAGCCCCAAACTAAGCAAAGCTTGTAATATGGGAACTAGATTACGGATAGAATACTTATATACGTTTTTTTTTAATACATACGTACTATATTATACAACATCCAAACACAGAACAAACATCTATATTCATCACACAAATGTTTGTCCTGCGTGAGAATCGAACCCACAACCTACAGCGCAGAAGGCAGAGTTACTACCAACTGAGCTATGAGGCTTGTTAAACGATTTACACGTGTTGTACGATTGTACATATTGTACACCCCTAAATCTTTAAATCGAATTAAGTATACCTATTATTAGTAGTAAGTAGATATGTTTAGATACAGTGATTGGCTGAAATGAAAAATTCCAAATATGTATAATATTTTAAATATATTATTGTTATATATTAACTTCCATATCAAGCAGTAAGAGGGTTTTCTGTTTTTTTATCAGGAATAGCTTACTGTGAAAGGGAGATAATATGGAATTCCTGTTTTTAGCATTCCATACAAATAGGTATATACATTCAGAGACCTTATCATATTGTTAATATACGTTTGAAAATACATGAAATGAAATGAAAAATCACTTTGATGAATATCAGTTCACGTGCCACGCCATTTTCGCTCTTTCCTCACAATAGGGACAAAAGTTATTCAACAAAGAGCGCCGAATACCGATCACCCTACACCCCCTTAGCCATTGTTTACTTTGATAAGACTTTTACGTAGGTACCTACCGGAATAGTCTATGTAATTGTATGCTTGGACCGCAAATGGGGGTAAGCATAATGGTTCTTTGCCAATTCGATGTTGCAAAGTAAGTTTTCCGTAACCCGAGAGAGGAAAATAAATACACTATCTGCGACTTTCATCACACTAACATTATAAATGCGAAAGAATGTGTGTGTGTTTGTGTGTGAATGTTTGTTACTACGTACGTACATAATTAGTAATAAGATTTTTGAAATTTGGGATGTAAATTCAGTGAAAAATGTATTCAACAAAATGTACAATTTAACTAACCATGTACAAAGGAATCAGTCAGATTACCTAAGGACTGTTACATACGGCCATGGTATGTAAAAAGATTTCATGTACATTTTTGAAAAATAATCCCTAAGGGGGTGAAACAGGGTGGTAAAGTTTCTATGGAAAATTTTGATTCATGAGTTCGATTCACTTCAAACGCGGTTTACTTTTTGCAAAACTACTTCTAGGGGGAGTTAGAGCTAGAGCGACTAGGCAAACGTGTTGTACCTTCTGGCTATATGGAGCAATGACCTCCGCCAATTTTGGCCTGAGATGGATGCAAAAGGCCGAAGATCGGGTTTGGTGACGAACCTAGGAAGGGCCTACGTGCAACTGTGGGCTGTGATAGGGGTTGCTGATTTTTTAATACATCTATGAAGACGGAACAAGCAGGAAGCCCACCTGATGTTATATGCATCTCTTGCCTATAACAATTTCTTACTGCGTAGGTCACATCCACAAAGAACATTAGCATACACGGTACTGAGGCATAAAAGGTGTCAAACCTTCCGTGCCTGTAATTTCACCGGCGACCATACCCTTCAAACCGGAACAGAGCTATGCTGCTTGGCGGCTGAAATAGCTATGGTGGTAGTACTACCCCGGACGAGTCCTTTCACAAGGGGCTTATGATTATTACTAGTATGCCCGCGGCTCTGTTCTTCATTTTGCCCACCTAAACATAATAATCTACTTAATATGAAATTGCCCATTTTGGATCTTGTGACATTTACTAAAACTGTACCTACTGTGTAAACGGCTTAAGAATCGACCCCTCGGGCCCTCTCTTGACTCAGCCCATGGATATCGTAAAAGCCAACTACGGGATCTCACCAGAAGGGCAGCAGCTTCCTTCTGTATATTATCTACACCTTTCTGCAATCACCAATCAAAACCAAAAAGCAAAACCCTCCAGTGTTGGAGGAAGCTCTGTCCAGCAGTGGACAGAGTTGCTGGTGATGTCATGTGTACACTACGTAAGCGAGTAAGCGAGTAACTCCACAATTCTTCATATCAAGAAGATAATTTCCTTTACACGCCTCTGAATATCTCAAACTACATACATTTCAACCTCCCGCATATCTTCGACATGCCTGGATACAATATTTCGACAGCGTCTATTCACGCGCAGGCATTGTTACAAAAAGCCTGAGCTACAAAAGCAAAGAAATGAATGATACCGAGGGGCGTCAATTCAATACGAAGGATGTGTGTGTAAGTGTGTTTTGTGGTGCGTGCTAGGAAAGAAGCCGCATTTCTTGAATACTTGAGTTTGAAAAGATTCCGTCGTATCTTCTGTAGTAGGTACAATTCTATGAGTGAATTCACGTAGGTTCTACTATGTGATGTGGTGCCAGTATCCGTATCGTAGGTTTTGAACCATCGAAATGGGTACATATTTTTGAAGTGATAACAATTCTTTCGGCGCGGTGAGCACTTTTTAACCGACTTCAAAGTAGGAGGTTCTCAATTCGGCTGTATGTTTTTTAACTTACCCTCAGAGTTATTTTTAAGTTTTTAACCGACTTCAAAAAAAGGAGGAGGTTCTCAATTCGGGTGTATGTTTTTTTTTTGTTTTGTTTTTTTATTTCTCCGCCAATTCGAAATAGATTTTGATGATTCTTGTTACGTTTGGTAGGCCATACTTGCGAGGTGATCCCATAGAAATTTTATCAACATCGGTTCAGTAGTTTGGTTTTTATATCAAAATAACTGGAAAATATATGTCATCCAAGTAAACGATATTGCGTATTCTGCTTTCCTGTGGTGTTTACGGTCACTAGAGTAGACCTTTTGAACCGCTTGCCTTCCAGTATCATCATCATCATCAGGGTTTTGCCTTAATCACCACGCTTGGCATGTTGTTGATCGCAGTAATGATGATACTTAGTAGTAAGTGGAATTAACTTTGACGCATTCTGGCTATAAATGCTGTATACCTACATGTATCATCATCATCATTACAGCCCATAAAAGTCAACTGTATAGGACGTGGGCCTCCCCCAATGCTAAAGAAAGCAATGTTTTGCCATAATACTCACGCTTGGCAGGCGTGTTGGTGATCGATGACTCTTTAATGACTACTACGGCATTACCTCAGAACTCCGTTATTACTCAACCTATTCACACGACTCTTAAATATTGTGTCGGAGACGTCGTGGTGTCGTAGGTTTTCCTCCATCGTAGGTCAACGAAAAAAAGCTAAAATAAACTCTTTTTGGAAAAAAATGGAACCGACTTCACCACTAAAAACTTACAAATAACTCAAGTTCATATAATTTGAAGGCGGTGCCATACAATAAACATGTTGTTGTGCTTGGCAATTCGGCACCAACTTCAAATTATATGAACATACCCTAAGAGTTATTTGTAAGTTATTAGTGGTGAAGTCAGTTCCATTTTTTTCCAAAAAGAGTTTATTTTTAGCTTTTTTTCGTTTTGTTTGTGACCAAGGAAAGTTGGTCATTAACACTTCTTTACAAAACAAAAATCATAATCTAATAACTCGACGATACAATTCACAAGTTACTTCATTTTCACTTCTATCTGCAGTCCCCGAAGACTGTCCCAAGAAATTTTTTTTCAGTACACTGTAAATCAATATACTTACATTGTGCTACATAATATCATAACCAGTTCAGAACTGGCTACAATTCCATGCGGTATACCGTAACCAAAAATGTTTGTATGGTTTTTCAATCCAAAGCAACGTGAGTAAAGCCGCGTGGTGTTTCTGAATATGTATAAATAAATATAAAGGGACATTTTACACAACGTCACTTATCCCCAAACTAAGCAAAACTTGTGAGAAATAGATTACGGATCGGCCTTGTAAATTAGTTCAAAGTCGCACAACGAGCTATGCTTGGAGTTTCACTACGTGATAAAATCCGAAATGTGGACATCCGTAGAAGAACCAAAGTCACCGACATAGCTCTTAGAATTAGTGGGCCGGTCACATAGCTCGCAGAACCGATAACCGCTGGGGAATAAAGGTTCTTGCACAGCGGCCGCGATTAAACGCGAAACGGAGTGTGGGAAGACTAAACGTAAACGTTCTTACAATCGCGCAAAGAGGAATTTAATGTCACATTGATTGTTTTTTCAATCTCAAATTATTATGTGCACATGCTCTTGCCTCATGAACCTATAGTATAGTACCTACTTGCTGACTGTACAGAATGATATATTTTAACTTTGTCCCACAATTTATACGTGAACCCCACGCCCTAAACTATAGAAATTTTGGTGGTTACTAGCTTGGTCATTGGCAAAGTTTTTAAAGTAGTTTTCTAACTCGATGGACCGACGACATTGTGGCGGCCATCCAAGTAGGTTCTCTTGAACATCTCCAAATCTATTGCCAGGACCTCGCTTGTTGTGGCGTCGATTGGGGGAGGCCTATGTTCAGCAGTGGACGTGTGTGGGCTAATATGATGAAATAGTATATTTATTTACTTTTTTGTGAATAGGTAGGTACATATTTATAATACAGTATAACACCCAAACAGAGAACACACATCTAATACTCGTATACATATTTTTTTATCTTGTGGGAATTGAACCCACTACCTACCCATACAGCGCTAAAGCAGAGCTATAGCTAACTGGGCGGTGTGGCCAGTTATGCTAAAAACCAGCAGAAAACTACTATCAAGGCTTAGTTATAAAAATATGGAAAAATAGGAATCAGTTTGGTCTAATGACAAGACAAATCCATTGATGTCCCATTTATATCTTTTGAAACCATAATCACCCACCCTGTCTGAAATGTATTATAGGTATTCTTAAATCCTAAATTCAATCGGTCTTCAAAGGAAACTGCAAATCGATAGCAGACAAGAAGACCCTCAGAGCACTTGACTGCGACCCAACTAACACAAACTCACATACAAATAAGCATGACTAATGACTCCCTAACAAGCTGAGAGGTTCTTTAGTAGCCCTCTGACCTCTAAACAAAAGTGAGTATAGTAAACGCGGTTACACGAACAACCTATTGCTGAGAAACCTGAACATTCACAGGAGCAATAAAGTTTACCATTCGCGCATCGATCAATTGACACCTCCCCGAAAACCTGCTACCGAAATAAAGCTCGGTTCAGCTACTTTATTATTCTTTGAAAATCTATATATATAATTCCACGAGTCATGATAGCTCTCAAAACCCTGCGACCGAGGAAAAGTTTAAAGGTTTAGGATTATTTGTTTTTCATTTTAAAAAACCAAAAAGGACTGTGAAACAGTCCTAAAATGTTCCTATCCGTTGCTAATTATGGAAATCAATTGCTTTAGCGGACCGAACGAAATATTCAACACATTTTGATTCCTATAAATTTAACATTGATCTTCCCTTATAAGGAAGACGAAGAAAAAGCTACGACGAAAAGTTTAATTTGGTTGTTGGCTAGCCTATAGTTTACATGCGCTGATAAAGAAATAAGATCTTGATATTGATGAATATTGATATTCGCTTGAGTTCTTCCGCACAAAGATTCTTAGAAGGTGTGTTAAAAATATTAATTAATAGATATGTAATAAAAAATATATATATTCCTTAATTGTATTGGTGATAGCCAAGCCTTTAGCGCGCTTGTTTGAAGGAACCTTTTCACTCTAGACTTTAAGACTCCATGCAAAATGGTACGTTGATGGTACAATAGAACATCTACAAGGTACGGATTTAATATGCTTAGCTTTGTTATCAACATTAGTGTGACTGTATAACCCCACAAAGCCATGGAACGTCATTTAAATGCACACGTTTCATTGGCTCTGAATGCTTCAGGGAAGTTGAAAAAGAACGGGCCAATTACGAAGCTTTTGTGAGGCGACCTCTTTTGGGTCTCAAGTGTAACTTTATGTGGGGATCAAGCTTTTTATTCGGTTTTCCAGTGCCGGTGCTTGCTTTTGTAAGAAAGTTGTTTCAATAACTATTTACGTCAGATTTTTTGTTTTTCGCAATCGCGTTGATTTTCCTCCTTTGTTGCTTGGAAACGCTGGCTGCTGCTGCTGGTACTTTTTAGGTTTGTTTATAAGATGCTTCTTCGTCTTCTTCTTCTTATGGCGTGTTCAGTGGTCCATATGGAGACCCCAAGAGTTTGTCAATGTCAGTTTTTACTGGACTTTAAACCAAAAAGATGGCTAAAAGGGGGTCTGAGAACAAATATATGTACGGTCCATAGAGAGAATCATGCAAAGATGTGCAAGATTAATTCTGAACTGGAGCAGATAACACAATAGATTATTAAACATACACTATTATAATACCTACTGTAAGGAGTTAGATAAAGTATTATTCATATTATTCTTATTAAAATAAGTAAATAGAACATATCGTAATATTTACAATTTAATGTTATCTACACTAACAAATTTACATAATGTACAAATAAAGGGAGAAAATACAAGGCATAAAAGAAATTTGGAAGAAAGAGGTCGTGGGATTACTGGGGGGGACATCATACAGAGATAGAAGAAGTCTCGGGCATGAGAACAAAATATGGTCAACATTTCCTTCGTCCAATCCACATTCGCACAGAGAACTGTCCCTAATCCTAATTTTAACTAAGTGAACTGGAGTACAAGCATGGCCTTAACGGAGTCTGCGAATAGTGGATGTTGTAGTTTTGCAGGCTTTACGAAACATAAAAAACCAAGGTCTCGTCGGTATTTCGGGTTGAATGTCGCCGAAGTGTCTACCTTTCAATTTCTTAGATATTACCCACATCCGGGCCCACGAAGTGGCCAAATGGGATTTAGGAATTGTGCAAAGGTCGTGGCAATAGATTTGGAGATGTTCAAGAGAACCTACTTATATGGCCTGCTTCGCACAGGCGTCAACCGCTTCATTACCGGGGATTCCAGTATGGCTAGGGATCTAAACTAATACAACATTCAGGTTACGTTCTTGACATTTAAATAGAGATTCTCTCATTTTGAGGATAATTGGAAAGTTTAATTTTGAACGGAAAGGGTTGGCTAATATAGATTGAAAAGAGCTTTTGGAGTCTGTAAAGATGATGGAGTTATCTAGAATATGTGATTTAATAAACTGGATGCTTTCAAAAATAGCAACTGCCTCACCCGTAAATACAGATGCGACTGCTGGACACTTAAAGCTTAAAATTATTTTGGTGGATGGAATCCAAACTGTTTTGTTCAGTTTAGATGCATCAGTAAAAACATGTCTCCATCCATTATACTGGTCATCCAAACGAATATTGAATTCATGACGAGCATTCATATTTTTTTATGAATACCGAAATCCAGAACAAAATTTGGTTCAAAAATTAGTGCTTCATAGGGAATAGAAAAAATAGAAATATTTGATTTTGAACTACGGGGCAGGGAGATGGGAGAACTTTCTAAGACTACGATTAAGAAGGGTATTTTAATAAGAACTTGAAGTAGTGGGTGATGAGAATTTTGAACAAGTTTAAAAAAAAAATCTGTCAGCTAAATATTGTCTTCGAAGACAGAGGTGGGTCTACACATTATACTTGCATGACATTTATTGGAGAGGATTTAATTGCTCCAATGATTATTCTGAGGCACCTCGACTGAACCTTGTCCAAAAGTCCCAAGCCCAACTTAGTACTTGGGTCCAGAAGAAAAGATCCATAATCCAGGTGACTGCGGACAATGGCATTGTATAGGAGTTTTTGGCAATATGGATGAGATCCCCACCAGATACCAGACAAAGAGCGGAGAATGTTAATATTTTTTTCACATATATCAGCAATATAGCTACAATGTCGGAGTCCTGAAAGTCTAAGAGTCCAAATAAACACCCATAAATTTTGTGCTTGGGAGTTGTTTAACCTTTTCATGGTCTATATATAAATCTATAAAAGGAGGGATTCGTTTTTTGGAAAATATTACACAGCTACTTTTGGGGGCTGAAAGCGAAAGACCATGGTTTTTGAGCCATTCATTCAAAAGTGTTAGAGCTGTGTTAAGATTTTCTTTGACCTCCACCATAGAATCTGTTTTAATATATAGGGCAAGATCATTAGCATATTGGAGGACAGAGCAAAGGGGACTTATAGAAAAGTCAAGATTATGGGTGTATATACTATACAATAAAGAGCTTAGTACAAACCCCTGAGGGAGGCCTTTCCAGATTGTTCGAGCAGGTAAAAAAGTTCCTTGGTGTTTGATAAAAAAATTCCTATCAATTTAAATATTACAAATATATCGGGTAATTCTCATAGGAATATTCAGCTGGAGAAGTTTCTTCCTGAGAACCGAGAGAAGGACATTGTCATAGGCTGCAGCTATATCAAGAAAGACTGCAACCAATGACTCTTTATTGCAATATGCAACACAGATATCGGACGTAATCAAACTAAAGCTATCCATTGTGCTCATTCCTTTACGGAAACCAAACTGGTTTTTGGATGAAATTCCCTTGTTTTCTACAATCAACACAATTCCACACGGAACTTTATCAAGTGCTCCATTACCTTGGCCAAGACAGAGGATAGAGCTATAGGTATATATGAGTTCGGATCTGAAGATTTTTTACCAGGTTTAAGGATTGGAATTATGATTTGCGTTTTCCAATCATCTTGTAAAATACCGTTTTCAAAAAATAAGGTGAGTTACATAAAAATGAATACGGCATCCCGTCTACTCCAGGTGATAAGTCTTTTAAGCCATCGAATGCTAAGTTTAATTCATTTCCAGAAAAAAAATGATCGAATATGGATGTTTATGATAATATAGGAAGTAATAGTAGGGAGGGAATCTTAGTAAGGCACAGAGGTAGGAGCTAGTTTATTCGAAAAATCATCTATCCATGAAAATGGGTCATTTGAGGTGATATTATGAGTATTGCATGAACCTCTATATCTTTTAATTTGATTCCACACTACTGATGGAAAAGTTCTTGGAGTTAAACCCTCACAAAAAAAAAATCAACCTAGCTTTTTTTTTTTAAAGAGTTCTTCTGACCTTAGGCTGCACAATGTTTGTATATTATAAAATTTTCCGGTGTCATTGAACGATTATATTCTAGCTCTGCAGTTTTTCTATCTCTAACTACCAGAGTGCAATCAGAATCCCACCAGGCAGGGGCTTGAAATTTTGGATAGTGTTCGAGATTGCTTTTTGATAGGAAAGCTTTCATCTGCTGTTTTAATAATTGCACTAACAAGCGATGTGTATGCAGCAAGAGAATTATCAAGGCTAATAAGGCTAATAGTCTCTGTCTCTAATGCAGCAGAGAAGGAGTCCCAATCAGGTCTTGTAAGTTTATATTTTAAGCTAGGGTTAAAACTTTGAAACGGAATTGATATGTTAGGAATGGTTATTACAATTGGGAAATGGTCACTACCATAAGTTAATGGAAGAACTTCCCAAGAAAGTTGAGAGAATAAGGATGGGGAACAAACTGTTAAATAAATAGCACTCAATGGGTCTTGTGACAGAGGAACCCTACGGGTAATAGAACCATCATTGATGATGCAGAGGTTGACCTCATCAAACATTTCTGCAAGAGATCGTCTAACTAAATGAACTGCTGAGCCCCATGAAATATGATGGGCATTGAAATCACCCAGAAGGATGACAGGAGATGGGACTGATGAGATGCTGTATCCTGTATAAGTGAAGATTCAGGTCTTGGTATGTATATAGTAATAAAGGAAATGTCAAATACTCGGACTGCTATCTTGTTGATGTTGGTGGAATGGGGAGGGAGGGAATTTGAGAAAAGGGCAGTGAGCGCCTGACAAGCAGAGCGCTATCTGCATATCCGTCAGACTTGTCGTCCCGGAGACAGGTGTAACCAGAAGAAATTCGGAATGGAATACCTGGATTCAACCATGACTCCGAGACGGCAATGACTGACGGGGAGAATTTGGAGATTCAGTGAAGAAGTTCAGGTTTGCGTCTATTGATGCTTTTCGTGTTCCACTGGATGATGGACACTTGGTCCATTATTATCAGTTGATATATGATATATAGGATCTGGGACAGTTTATGGGCAACGTAGGACGGTAGGGTAGAGTTGTTGGTTGAATACAACTCTAATAAGATGTTCGAAGTTCGAAGGAGAGTTTGGATGAGGAAGTTTTGTTGGTTGGTATCTAATTAAGGGGTCAGCGATTGGGACATAATGGATTGGCCTTTGGGAAGTGATGAGGATGGAGTGGATATTATTTCCTGATGAGAAGCCTTGTCATAGGATTTAGCCAAAGGTGCCTGGGGGCCTTAGCGTGAACCGTTTTGGCATAAGAACGGGAGTTAGGGTTGTTGGGTGAGCGAGGAGAGTCTTGTTGGGAGGGAGAGCCAGAGAACATTTCCTGGGTGACCTCAGAATATGATCTCCCCACATTGGGGAAAGGTAGAAGCTTCCTGATATGACTCACCATTTTGAGACATGAATCATTTTATTGATCGTTGTCTTTCTAGTCCCGGGCATGATCTACTATTGGCATAAACTCTTACTGGAAAAAAATGGAACCGACTTCACCACTAAAAACTTACAAATAACTCTTAGGGTAAGTTCATATAATTTGAAGTTGGTGCCGAATTGCCAAGCACAACAACATGTTTATTGTATGCAATGATAAGTGCATCTCATGCGTAACAAAGCCTTACTGTGTAGGTCCCATCCACAAAGGACCTACGCGGCACTGTATTGCGCCCGTCAACTTGAGGCATATAGGTGCCTCGTAAACCCGTAATTTCACCTTGTTAATTATGACCAATGATGATTGGTGGATTAAAGAGGTAGGTAATCTGTGGTATCGTGGCCCACTGCGGATAAAAAGAAACAATAGCCTGTCCCCTCAACCCCTCTCCTGTCAGTTTCATTACCATTAAAATAGCGTAAACAAAACCCGATCGAGCGCGCCGCACCGATAATCGCGATAAAGTTGCAAACAACAAAATAGTAGAGTCGCGGAATTAACGCTCCTATTGTATTAGTACAATAATCCGCTATCTAGGCCAGCCTCAGTGCTGCAGACGAACCTTTTGTCTTTCATGTTCGCCGTTAATAATGGCGGGCGCCGAAACAGCCGCGCACAATACCGCGGAATGTGCGCGTTTTCATTTGCAAGACAAAACGCGCTTTGTTGTTGTGTCCGCTCAATACTAAATTTATAGCCGCTGGACCGAGAGCCGTATTGACGGCTAACGAACGGCCAGTGAACGCATTTTGAACGAAATGCGCTGCTGTGACCATAGACCTATAATATCTCAACATATCGACGGTGAGCACACTAATATTAAGTTTGTAGGTGTGTGTCTGTTTGTTACTTCTTCACGCTGAAACGGCTGATAGGATTTAGCTGAAACTTGGAATATACATAGATAATGACCTGGATTAACACATAGGCTACATTTTATTAAAAAAAAATAAGTTTTCCCGTGGGATACAATTCTTTTCATATCCTGAAAAGAATTGTATCCCACAGGAAAACTTATAAAAGTAGTTAACCCTAAAAAAATATGTAATCACGTGGCAATTCTTTTTTCGGAATAATAAGTAACCTGTGTTAAAATCCGTTCAGCCGTTTGGACGAGAAATATTAAGAAGCATACAATGAGTTACGTTTGCAATCCCACGGGAATACTTTGCTTTTTCAGGATAATAAGTAGGTAGGCTATGTTCAGGGTATGAGCTACCTTCATAACAAATTTAATCAAACGTAACTTATTGTATGTTTGTTAAGTATAAAAGATGGCGATAAGTTAACGCAAAATTTGTTTTCTATGTTTGACCCAAGCAAAACGAGATGGCAGCACGGGTAGTTTTTTCCCATCGTGGAATGTTAACTTATTAACGGTTAACACCGCGGGGCGCAGCTTATGTCACATATTATGTAAAAACTCTGGATAAGCTTGCTCCATCGTAGACTTTATTCTTGTCTACGATAGAGTCGCGGTCAAGAGCTGGCATTAAAAAAAAGTCTTCGCGTTTGGGTATTTTATTTTAAAAGGAATTTTGAGATATTACTTTTTTATTGGTTTATAGCTGGCTGCTTCTTACTTGTATGTGTATGGTTTTTTTTAATATTTTTATGCATCTGCTATTTTTAGTTAAATTGATGAATCAGTTTTTTTATTACTTTATGTTTCTCCTTCTAAGATTGCCGAAATGGAATCGATTTAAGTGCCTACAAGTATTTTCCGATGCAAATTTATTAAGAATCACGGCGCTTACTCTGTATAATTGATTGTGTAATTTCGTCTTTCCTAATCTCTAAAAACAGTAAAGCATTTTTAATAATGCAGTTACTTTCACACCCTTTCGGTAGGTACGTCTCGAATTGCAGTGAAATCACTGCAAAAATGGCGCAATAAGTATATTTGGTCGATCTGTGATTTCCATACACCTCAATGGCTGTGGTGCCCGAGTCAACCTAAAAATGTTTCATGGATTGAAGATAGGGCTTCCAAAAAGATTTTAATAATATTTTTTTTCTATTTAAGAAGGTAGAAGGTTTTATTTACATGCATTTATGTGGGTAAACCTACTTAAAAATAAAAAATAAAATGATGAAAAAAAACTATGGATAATATATGGATAACAATACGCTATGTGATATATGGATAATAATACGCTGCTGCCAATTCTTAAATTGTTGTGTTCCGGCATTTAGAGGTAGGTAAGATAGCCAGTTCTTGTGTGCTTCCACTTTTGGCCTTATCATAACTGGAAAATCAAATGAGAAGCGCCTCCGCGTTATAAGTACAATAAAAAAACGGGAATTATTTTCATTCCAGTGTATGTATATCAGAAGCGAATTGCGTAACTTGTGTTACTACTGTACGTAAATCACATCTGAGCTTATTTCTAGTGAGTTCAATTGAATGACAGCAATGAAATAATAATAAATATGTAACGTGAATCATTAAAATATTATTCAGACTTAGTGCAACTCATATGTTGTATTTTTTTAAATTCTAATAGGTCTAAGACCTACGCATAAAACGAATATACCTTCTTAAAATATTAAAACGTCATTCCTACGGGATAACTAATAACACACTTACCCCTTGAAATTCAGCGGGTAAAACGAGCATTCCAAATCCAATCCTTAAAAAATGCACAGAACACACATATTAATTTAATCACAATCATTCACTCACTATCTGTCACAAAATAAACACAAACACCATCAAACACAGCTGACGATTCAAATAAAGAACAGCGCGGGAAAGGTTTCTCGTCGAAAAAGTTGAATAGCAGCGTCCTCGCGGGCTTTCAGACGAGCGAACACGTTCATTCACTGGCAGGACTAGACTGCCGGCCGGCGAATGTTTGGTTTGGAATGACAGAGATTTGATTCCCGCGCATGGATCTTGCGCACGCTTCCTTTCGCATGCTACCCTTGCCTGCATTTCCCGTTATAATTATGATGCATAAATATATCACACTAACGTTACACTTAGTCTGATTAGAAATAAAATCTAATTTTATTTTAAAAAACTATTGTATTAATGAACCTGCATTCAGACGGGTAGATGTTTGAAAATAATACGAATGATAAAAATTATATTATCATCATCATCATCATCATACATGAAGTACCTACCTACCTACATCTTGATAAGCCAATGAATCTTGAAGAAACCCTAGTGAATATATTTGGTTGGCTCTACCAACGATACTGAAATAAATGATACACACAGAGTGTATCATTTATTTCAGTATGGTTATGTTACATAAAACCACAAAAACCAACAAAAGAACGCTCCATCACTTCAGCTTTCAGTAAAGTAGTGCGTACGACAAAATAAGATACACGTCTCATCAAAAGAAGAAGCCAGAGACAGCGGCAGATACAATGTGGTAACTTCGGGTAATATGTCCGAATACAATGGCGAACGCGAGACACAAAGCCGATCCGCGTATTGTTGAACCCGCACAATACACCTTGCATACACACATACCACTGTATTATACACCCGCGAAACACAGTGACACGCAAAAATAGCCTCTACTGCTCACAGTCTTCGACGTTCACTACATAAGTCAAGGGTTTCGATACCGTAGTCGCAATACATACCGTATATTGCGTGTCAAAATAACAGTTATTAATGGAAATTGTAGTTTTCTGTATAAATTGATCTTTCATTATGTGTCCTTGCTGATTGTTAGGCTGTACAAATGAATCGCTATTGAATAGAAATGAATAATAGGACGTTCTGTTGTCAAAAAATATGTAGAATATAATTGCCGTTCAACTTAATTTGAATGAGGTCGTTTCATTGGCATATAAGATGCATTGAAGTATGGAAATTATTGTAAAAGTGGAAATTAGTACAATATCCCGTAGCAAGCATTCTTGTCGTAACACTCCGTAGCATGCGTAGCACTTCGTAGCACGCTAAGCGCTTTTATGTCATAAACTAAACATGCATAATATTATTAGATAAAAGCTTATGTTCCAACTCTCTGCTAATAATCAAATATTAAAACCGTTATGTACTTACCAAAATCTATATATGACATTAAATGCGCTTGGCATTATAGTGTTGGGATTACGTCAATGAAATAGAAATAAAAATTCTAACCCAAACCAAACACGTACATGTCACAAACGGTTATGTGAAAGCTTTCACGTGGAAACCTAAAAGCAGATAGGTACAAAAAAATAAGTGTCGTTGAATAAAATAAGTTTTGCGAGCACAATTGTGTGGGGGGTGGGTGCCTGCCTCCAGTCCAAACAGTATTTCCATTGTGTCTGCTATTAGGTACCACGTACCTAGCCCTCTTTTCGTCTTTTGTATTCGCCACTTCTATTGAAGTGAGACCTTCCCAATGACGCTTTATAGCCGCTTTGAAGTGCGCGAGCTATGGACGGTACATTTTACCTAATAAAGTACAATGGAACCTCGATTGTGGGGAGCTAAAATAAGATGGGTAAACTGACAAACTCTTTATGAAAATAGGTATAGTACTCGTACCTTGACATAGGGAGGCTGCTCTACAAAATGTGTCCAAACCTTAGCGAGGAGGTTCGAATCTTATTATAAGAAGTCTTTGTGCTGTCTCATCTAAATTACTGTGAGCCGTTAAACCGGACTTTCTAAGCGGACAATATTGGCTGAAAATAAAAAAAGCTAAGCAGGGCCCTTTTTGTTCAGTATCATTCGTTCATAATAATATAGACGTCGACGATTTTCATAGAAGTTTGATACAAAGAACTATTATTTTAACCGCCTCTGTGGTCTAGTGGTTCAACCCACCGATTTTAGGTCCCGAGGTCCTGGGTTCGATCCCCAGGGGGAGCAATATTGTGCTTGGTTTGGTTGGTGGTAGGACTTTGTTTAAGTCCGCCTGGCTTGCTACCACCATTTTACCTAAATCTGTCGCCATAATAAAAATTCTTAAAAAAAATGTAGTGTTCCGGCATTTAGAGGTAAGATAGCCAGTTCCTCAGTTAGTTGAGGATTCCGGTTGAAGTGCGCCTCCACCTTCGGCCTTATCTCAACTTGTAACCAGCGAAGCGAGTACAGTTCTTACCGTTTAAATTCGATATAATTGGTTACAACGACCATCGCAAGTCTGCGTTATAACCAATTTTATCGATTTTAACGTTTCTAAATGACAAATTATGCGATCGGTAAGAACAGCACCTCTTGTTCCGCAGATGAGATAACAAAAACATTATTTCTACTGGTCTGTTGTTTTTGTGAAAATGTGTCAAATGTGGTGTCGGCAAGCGTAACAGTGACGCGAGTTCAATGGTTTTTTCCCATCTCAAAAATGGCCAACGCTACTAAAAAAGTTTTCAATTAAAAAAAGGTGGGCAAAAAAAACAGAATATATACATATCCTATATTTTAAGGCAACTTCTATAACGTTTTTTTTATTTGATCAGAGTACTTAGTAGGTACATTTTTAGACTTTTACACAGATTAAGGATATACTAACGTTAGATTAGCATTAGAGTGATTAGGACAAGAAAAGAAATTCTGTGCTTATAATGTGAATGTAAAATGCAAATAGTGCTGCACCATATATACCACCTGATAATTCGTTTATTGATGATATCTGATTTGACTCAGGTTAAACAGGGTAAAGTGATTATATTTGTTGTATAATTGTTGTGTTCTGGCATTTAGAGGTAAGATAGCCAGTTCCTCAGTTTGTTGAGGATTCCGGGTGAAGTGCGCCTCCACCTTCAGCCTTATCTCAACTTGTAACCAGGTGATAAGCAGGTCAAGCTCTTACCCGTCGTACAATAAAAAAAAAAGATCCATCTATTATATTTTTTTTCTCTAGTTATATTTTCTTTCTAAGCTTCCGGTAAATTAAGCCTCCAAGGGTTGATATGAAGTCCCTTATAAGGAAATAGGTATTTTGAATGTTATGTACTTAAACAAACTTTTAACTTTAAATTCTAATGTAAATCATAGCTACAACTATTAGTTGCATTTACCTCTGTAAGTGGTTATTGCAACTATTTTGGTTGTTGTGGAAAAAATATCATTATTGACACTTTACGTAATGCTTTTGTGCCTTAGTATCAAAGCAACAGTATTCATTCACATATTTGTCGACTACTAATTCGATTGTTTTAACTCCATGATTACTAGAGACAATAGTTCATCAGATGAAATTATTGATCATATATTTTTTAATTGCAATAGCCTCCCTAGACCTTATAGTCTCTCTTTAAGGTTTGACATTAAAATATTTAAGGCTTTGCCATTCATTCCGTAATATTTCCGTTTGGAAATCAATGTTTCTTAATTTACGCAGTCGAATGACTTGGAAAGATCACAGAAGATAAGTAGGTACCTATAGCATAAATAAATAGCACAATAGCCAAACAAAACATGTTGGATATTTATTTTCCTTCAAAGAGAACTAATCTCTAATGTATAAAAGGACAAGTCCTGAGTGACTGACAGACTGACTGATTCAACTAGATACAACGCACAGACTAAATCGCTGGTCGTACAGGCTTGAAATTTGGAGTTAATTTTTGTCTTGGTGTGTAGGCGTCCGCCAAGAAAGGAATTTTGAAAAGTCGCACCTCAAGGGGTTCAAAGTTCAGAGTGAAATTTTGCATATCTCCGAAACCGAACATGATAGACGTTTGAAAATTTGTATACCTAAGTATAGATTGCCCACAAAATATAAGCAATGGCATATTTTAAGGTTTTTTATAATTTTCAAAATTAAAGGTCAGATATTTAAGGAAACAACTTTCAAAGAGCTATATCTTTTGACCTGTAACAGGTAGCAGGTTGAAATGTTCAGAGAATTTGTATTATTATACCAAATATCCTAAAATATAAACATAATCTAAAAAAAATGCAAATAAAAGGGGGTCCCCATACAAGGAACGTTTTTATAAATTGTTATTATAGCTCTGACTTAAAAACGGTAATAGTCTTTTTTAAACTTGGTGTGATTATAGTGCTTACTTCAAGGTATACCAATAAATTATAAAAACTGGCCAAGCGTGAGTCAGACCCGCACTGAGGCTTTGGAACTAACTGCATAAAACTGGCATTGTTTTGCCTGGAAATGTGGGCTACGTTACAATAGCAAGAAACAGACAAAGCGGGCTAATTAACGTACCAAAAAAATGGACGTAGCGGGAAAAGGAACGAAAAGTTCTGACTAACTGTTACTGAATCAACTAGATACAACGCACAGTCGAAACCGCTGGTCGTATAGACTTTAAATTGTAAACATGTTTGTCAAGACAAACAAGCCCTAAAGGAATTTGGTTAACGTTAAAGTGTTCAAAATGGGGTTCAAAGTTCGGAGTTAAATGTTGCGTATCGCTGAAACATGATAGGCACTTGCCAATTAGTAGGTAGATTGCCCATATGAAATAATTTACTACATATTTCAGGTTTTTAAGAATTTTGTAAATAAACATATAACATTAAAACATTATATATTATACACAATAAAAGGGGGTTCTCATACATGAAATGTTTTTATTACTTGTTATTTCCGACCTATATATACAAAATTGGTATTGGTGTGCTTACTTTGAGGTAAATAAATAATAAAATCTGGCCAAGCGTGAGTCCGACCGGCACTAAGACTTCAAAAAGCCTGCATTTTTTGCCTGGAAATGTAATTCAGAACCCTCGGTGTTTGTGTTTGCACATCATGTAGCAGCTAATCGGTAAAAAATATCTAGATATCCAACAAATATATATATTTATAATAAAATAATACTTGCGCCTATTATAAAAAACTAATACGCGGACGAAGTCGCGGTTAAAAGCTAGTATATTTTAAGAATGTTGCTAGTTTTCCAGTTTAATCGACAATAGTAAGTTCCTAATGTCAAAAGTGATGTTAATATTATCATTATTTCCTGTATTTGTTATTATTTTAAATTGAATACCAATACATTTAGAGTATTATTGGGATACAATTTTTCCAATCCATGTATATACAAAACTTTTATTGCAGTTCTAATATTGCATTGAAAGAGCCTGAACATTGCAATCGTTCTTACTACTTACATGTGAAACTTATAACTCTGTGGGTTATCTTTTTTATACGCGTTACATCCTGGTACTGTACTTTTCCTTTTAGACTTTCGAGCAAAAAGAGGTATAAGCTTTAGTGATTACTCGTGTTCCCCTGGTTCTAGGGGGTCAAATCTGATGTCTACGTCTCGTCTAGTTCGTCTCGCAAAGGCGGAGAGGAATGCGTAATCTGATTGGTATACGTAGGTACAAAATTAAAAAAAAAAAAAACTACAGCAAACTTGTCTTTCCAATTTTCATCAAAATCGGTTGAAAAATGCGACCTGTAGACGAGAACAAACCGACAGCCGACAGCCGACAGCCGACAGACAGCGGACAAAAGCATTTTTGGCCAGTCTCGAAACATAGACACTTCGCTCGCTCGGTCAATTAGGTAACAGCTTCATATTCTGTAGACGAAATAATATATTTCTATTAAAATTCCTGGTGTCTTGTTTTGCCAAGAGTTTTAGGACTCACTAATTTTGATAAAATAAGAGGGATTTGGTCCGGTCACGATTGAAGCCAGTCCGGTACAGGCCGGTAGCGTGTTCGTTTATTTGTTTATTTCTAAAAATTGCAACATAACAGAATTGTGTTCTAAGGCGTTGCAATAGTATACATAGAAAAAATATAATAGGTAGTTAGGTACAAGAAAAAACTAAATATTTACACAATTATAGCAGGTGCCCAAATCCTTGGCTGATTCCAGACCTAGTATGATAATAAAGGGAGTCAAAGCAACCGAGTCTTACGAATTGTAAACGATTTCTCAAATAATCCGCAAAAAGACGTAACATTTTTGATGCAAACCTAAACTGACTTGATTTATTAATGAGAATATCGTTGTCAATATGATCAAAAGCCTAGGAAGCCTAGGTAAACAACGACTACTTGCGTGCAACAGTCAAGTTCTGTTACACTGGTACCGGTCCTCGAGAGCAGGATATCACCCTGGCGCTCTTTGCGGATAACAGTGATTGGCTTGATAAATAGCAGGTAGCTGTCAACGTAGCAAAACTGCTTCCCTCCTTGTCACGCGTAAGCGCACAGTTCTTGCGCCACTCAAACCGAGAGGCCAAGAGATCGAATGGCAAACTGTTGTTAGATACCTAGGAGTGGACATTGATAGACCTCTGACGTTGAACGCCCAAGTAGAGTGCACAATTCGACAAACACGTGCGGCTTGGGCGATGCTGCGGCCGGTCATCGCATCGCATCTAAATTAGCGCGATGTTTATTCGATCGCGCAGACAACTGCAGTGACGTATATACGGAGGAATATTGTCAGGACTTGTAGAGTTATTGGGTTTCAGTTTTTTGATGTGTCTCTACCTCTTTCTCTGTGAAGATCGTAACATTTCTGTTCTGTGAATAGTCCCTAGTTGGTTTAATGTGGTCATGGTCAACATCAAGTGTAGGTATTTGTGAAAGAAAAACGCTACTAACGCTGTATTGCGCGAAAGCTGCAGCAGCGGTTTGTCCAGTATATTGGTTCTACTTCAAATTATATGAACTTACCCTTGGAGTTACTAAATATCTCGTAATATAAATAATAAGTCGTCGGTTCCATATTTATTCAAAAAAAGTTTATTTTCTTTTTCTTTTGCATTGCCAATTTGTACGTATATTGAATATAAAAATATTGAAAAATTTACTCTCTGATTCTACAATTGACAATAAATGCCATAGAGTAGCAAAGTGCAAACCATAACTCAACAGTTACCTACATGTACATGCTCAAGTGTCAACAGGCAGCAGCACCTACTATGACGCCATTTTGTATTTCATTCATTCATTGATTGATTTCGGAATCTAATTCTTCGTGTGATTTTGTGAAAGTAAAAACTTTTGTAATGTTGTTTGCGATAAAATTGTGCCTCCAATATTGTTAATTCACAGGTATCTAAACATAATTGTCTATATCAGTATGTTTGCTATTTTGAAATGTACTTATGTGATCATGCCGGAAATCAGTTTACAATGGCGTCACTTTTTCACTTTCTTCACACTCCTATTCAGAGTATATAATATCGTATTCTCGCAGTATTGGCATTCATGCTCGGTTGCACACTGTTTCTGCTCGTGAAAAAACAAATATGATTCAGCAATTTCATCAATTACAGGTTTCAGTAATGGACCCGAAGCTGGATCCGTCGCTGGTGGCCCAATCTATCAACTACCATGGGCAACAGCTTCAGAAAGCGTGGGAGGGTGAAAGGGGAGACGATGATCTCGCTAAACTGGGTGTGGGAGTACTGGATTTCGCAATATACCAGACGAGGCACAAGCACCTCACTTTCCAAGACCGCGGAAAGAGGTTGAAACTGCACCAGTTTATTGCCAGGGAGGCTTGTGCCTTGTTTGATCCATCAGTGATGGAGGAAACACCAACAACATCCAATTTGGGAACTGATGGAGTTGCTCCGGAAGACAGTAAGTTAGCCTTGTGACTTCTAGGTTAATATTTAGATTAGTTATTGATATGTCTTTCGGATTACTTATATTATTTATAGCTTGTGATGTGCTCTAATGTAAATTGAGTGGATACAATCTGTTCAGGGACCTATTTCTTCATTGATCAAAAACTGTTGTTTTATCATTATTATTACCTATTGTTAAGAATACTAGTAACAGTGGGAATAAGTAATGGTACAGAAATGTGTAAGTATTGCCCATTCTCTACGATAGGTATTATGTCTGTATAATAATAGTGCTTGACAGTATAAATTATCATATTTTAATGCTGATGAACCTTTTGTTACAGATATGTTTGCTCTAATACCACCTTTTGAGACATTCCTAAATGTGGATAAATCTGCAAGGTTGAGGCATTTCTTTGATGTAAGTAATTACGCCTATATTATCTGTAGGCTTAGAACATTCACAGGACAGATTCAGTCCTAAAAACTCTTGGCAAAACAAGACAGCAGGGATTTTAATAGAAACATGTTATTTCATCAACAGAATGTGAAGACAGGGGAGCTGATAATAGGAGCTGTTATCAACAGGACAGCATCGGGGATGATGTTGAAGGTATTATGTACTGCTGGTCCAACATCAAGATATGTGGCTGATATCAATGTAAAGGTAATCTTATTTTGAATTAATCAAGACTTACAGCAACCATGTGGTTCCTATCTACTACCCATATACAAAACTCGATATAATTTATTTATTTGTCACTAGCTGACCCAGTGCATTTACACATGTGCCACAGTCCATTACTACTGTATAATCCTGCTGCTTGAGATACATGGTACATGTGCAACTTTCAAAAATCGACTTCTGTATAGAAATATGTGATTGTTCCAAAGATATTATGTAGATTTTAACCTATTACAGTAAACATAAATAAGACTTATATCAAAATAAGCTAGTAAGAGTAGGATTTGGTGAGTACTGACACAATCTTTGTTTAAACATACATTTTTTTACACTTGAGAAGTTGGAGGTCTTAGATTTGACATTGCTACAGAACCCTAAATTTCTGAAAGATATAAAAAAAAATGTTTTCTAAAGTACTGCAGGCTTACAGATCACCGGTAGTTTGGATAAATCACTCAATATTTGCATCTTGAGCTTATCATTGAGTTGAAATGCCAGGTGTTTCTCCATTAACTACCTATACATATTGTAAGGTGAGAGGCGAAAATTGCAAAATTATTGCACTAAATATCTTGTATGATTTTTAACCACCTCTGTGGTCTAGTGGTTTAACCCACCGATTTCAGATCCAGATGTCCAGGGTTTGATTCCCAGTAGAGTACAATATTGTGCTTGATTTAGTTGGTGGTAGGACTTTCTTTAAGTCCTCCTGGCTAGCTACCACCATCTAACCTAATTCTTTCACCATAACAACAATTCTAAAAATTGTTGTGTTGCAAAAGTCTTGAAAATTTAAATTTTTAGATTCATTTGATTGAATGTAATTGTATGTAATTAGATATTTGAAAATACTCTTTTATGTTTTTTAGATTTCTCACCTTAGAAGGGGAAAGGGGGTTATTTTTTTGATCTAACTTGTAATTTTTTTGTAATTAATTTGTCTGTTTAAAATAACCTAGAGCTAAGCTTCATACCGATTTCCTCACGATATAGCCTTCTTTGTCATCAGTAAATTATCATGTCTTCTTCTCTTTTTCGATTCAAATGTTTCAAAACATTATTGACCACTACTAAGCAACCTCCACTGCTCCAGGGGGCATAGTGGGTAGGAAAGTAGGTTGGCCATACTTTCCTGTATGGGAGCTCCACACTAGCAATGTGTGCTCGAGGAGTATATTATGCCCCATTGTATTATAGCCATACCGTTTTTCTTGTGTTGTCGTAGTGAAGCACGGGTATTTTCAGCTAGTTGTTTATATAATCAAATGAATTTTATTTATTAATAATTTTCTACCAATGAATCACATGTTCTGGCAAATTAATTATCTCATTTATCATGGATGATCTCGTCTCTCCAGCGTTTTTTTGGTTGATCTGCTCTCCTTTTCGCATCAGGTCCCAACCATTGTGTAGCTTTCATGGTCCATCTTTCATCTTTTTATCACACTAAATGCCCTGCCCATCACTATTTCAGCTAAGTCCATGTCTACCACACCATTTTCTCTTGTTAATTACCCATTTCCAATGGTGGTTTCTTATTGTATAATAGAAGGTATGGTTTTATTAATAGTTGGTATTTTAGCTAGGTACACACCTATGGATGAGAAAAATATGCTGAAGTGCTCGTAGATTGAAATAGGGTCACTATAGAAGTGTTTCTGATTATAAATTTGGGATGTAAACTGGTTATGGTTTTTATTTGTAAAACAATAATATCCTTCTAATTAGAAATGACTTTGTTATTCATCCAAAGTAGCTAACTTGTAGATTTGAGCTAAAGAGATATATACTCATTGATAAGCAGCTTCTAATTGTGCATGTGGATAAGTAAACAATATAATGCATTATTTTAACAACTTATTTCTTAGACCTTTTAAAAAACTGGCTTTAAATTAGTTTAGTGGTAATAAGGATTGTACAACATTGTGTAATCCAATTACAAAATATTGTGCAATGCAAATACAATATCAGCTACATCACATGACATTACTTTGTTAAACCTGCAAAAGGTGATTATGAAATCTACTATTTACATAAGAAAACAATTAAAATTCCATATGTTTTAACATTCACGTGACTTTGGTAAGACTTCATTTCATAAACAATTTCACCTTTTAAAACTTATTTTAATCATCTTATAGCTTGTCAATCAATCTCCTAGCAGCTAAATTTAAGACAGGTATTTAAATGAGCAACCAACCATGCCTACAATTTCATCCACCCCTTAAAAATTTATATTGCAATAAAAATAATTCTATAATTCTGATTGAAGTAGCGTGTTTTAACTACATGTTAATTCAATTTCTTTTCTTTAGGCATTTCTACCTGTGACAAATATCATACCAGCGGTGGACAAGAAAAATGTATCAAGAAACTACCTGATGAATGACACTGTATGCTGTGAAGTCATAGAAGTCATACCAGACACTGACAAAATGGTCTGCGGCATGAAGGGCCTCACTCGAGGCCCCGACGATCCCCCGCCAAAGCCTCCGCTAGGACTCCTCAGCACTGATGACTTCCCACTCATCTACAAGTAAGTACCAACACTAACCAATACCACTGCACTGTCTTACAGATTTTTCTGTTGCTTATGCAAAAACGATTGTACTATGTATCTATTTATCATTGTAGTTAAAAGATTTTGAGACTAAAAATCGGTGGTAATTAATCCTCTTGAGTGAGGTATTAGCAGAAATTTATAAAGAAGAACAAATCAATTAATGGAAATTCAAACTTTACCAGCAACTGTTCATAATCTAACAGGAAATGCATCAATTAAGGAGTTGAATATTGAAACATATGGATTCTACTAAAGTATCGGTCTGCAACATGCCCATTGTCTAGAGAAAGTACAATAACTCATCCTCTCTAGACTGACAAAATAAAATGTGGATTCACGGATACACCTGCGATTTACTTATTGTGTTGCACACTATTAGGTGTGTGAGTAAACAAACCTGAAGAATATTGGATGGATGTTTTCACCGCTTCTGATCACATTTCAGTATGACATCACTGATCACCACTTTATAAATATTGGTTTGTGCGTATAAAAAACTGAAGGGATGAAACTAAACCATGGATTCGGTAACAAGATGTTTGGATACATATGCTTATTGCACATAATGTGGATTTATATAAAATACCTATTTTACTTATTACACATTTTTATTCTCTAATCAAAACAAAAAGGTCAGTAAATGTTAAGGGACTCTCAAATCTGTAAACGAATCAATGTACTTCTGTATTAAAGCTAATATTTACATTCCAGCAATGTCAGAGCTATGATTGGATTTTGTTATGAGCATATTCAATGCGGAGTCGTAATATTTCCACATCTGACTTATCACTTTAGATGATGACAGCACAAAATATTTTGATGGAGTTGTCCAGCGCTCAATTTAGTACGGGATGCGGCTGACAACGAGCCCTGGATCAATGCTCCCTCTATTATTTTAGGGTGTTTTTTCTAGGTATAGCAAGGACCCACAAACCTGTCTGTTACCCACCGCACTGTGTTGTGACTAGCTGAGACATATTGGTAGTATTCATGTCACATTGTTGAGGCGATAATGATGTACTATTTGTGTGTGAAAGCAATATACCAGTAAAATAACGATTTTTTGAACAGCTCCGTTGGAACAGGTGAGGATAATGAATGTGTGACTCTAAACTAGGGATTTGCTTGAATGAATAATATGTATCACAATCACAACCCTATGGTTGATTCAATGAAACTTCCATCATCGCAAATAAAATTTACTTAGCTTCTCTATAATATTTCTAATAACATTGTGTTTTGCCAGGAAAACGGTGGATATGAAAGGAGAGAGCTATGAAGCTATTTTGGAGAAGAGTCCTGGCTTCAATAACCCAAACTGCGTGCAATATCTCTCTGAAATTCTTGGGATTACAAACATGCACTGCACTAATTTCTCAGCACTAAGGTAATGCGTGGGTTATTCATTAAAATTATCACGTCACTCCCCTTGAATAGAAACTAAGAAACATGTCATTGGACACATGCTTAAAAAAACATGGTCATATTACTGCAGTCCATCAAATCTAAGAAATACATTTTGACGTTTCAGATTTCTCATTTCTTGCTATAACTTTGTTCAAACGTAGACACGTGATTACAAACAGTAATTCTCATCATGTCGAAGAATTATTTACTCCGATAAAAAATTAGGTCTATTAAACATTTCTGTACAATAATCTATACTTACATCTCGTAAAACTAGTTATAAACAAAAACAAAAAATAAAATTGTAAATGAGGTTCACGTTAATACAATGTTTTATCGTTAAGTTGTTTACAGTAGTGCTGCAACAGTATAAAATTCTTGAGTTTCCAAATTATCGGTAAAAAGCATCTTACCTAATTCTGTCGCCATAATAACAATTCTAAAATTGTTGTGTTCCGGCATTTAGAGGTAAGATAGCCAGTTCCTCAGTTTGTTGAGGATTCCGGGTGAAGTGCGCTACCACCTTCGGCCTTATCTCAACTTGTAACCAGGTGAGATGAAGGCCAACAGCTTACCCGTCATACAATAAAAATAAAATTAATCGAACCGACTTTTTGACGGAAATTCAGTGAGATAGTCTTGTAAGACCGTTAGATCGCTCCCACCGCAGAACTACGCCAGCTAGTTTTTTGTTCCTTGCGCGATCGGTCCGAAAAGAATGTTTCTTCGATTCACTTGTTTAAATACATATTATACTTAAATAATTAAAAAATATAATTATTTTTTATCTTTGTCATGGCATAGCATGGCATATTTGCCTTCAGAAAACCTGTTGATGGAATTTACACTATACACTCAGATAAAAGATCTGAGTGTATAGTGTAAAGTATTGCCTACGCAGGCTAGTAGACTAGTGGCTGTAATATAGTTTTAGGCGATTATCCTAAATGTATTAAAGATTATAAAAAAAAAAATAAACTTAATATTTTATTTTGTAAAAAGAAATGTTTAAACAATATTTTTTTTGTATAGGGGTGGATTTCAAACTGCAGAATATGCAGACGAACTTCGTCAAGCCCAGGCCAGCAAATGGGCATTCCGCTCCGTCGCTGAAGGCATAGAGCATTTCAAAGCAGGCAGACACTCTGAGGCCTTCCAATGTCTCAATAAAGCCCTGAGTATCGACCCAAGAAATGTCGAAGGCTTAGTAGCGCGAGGGGCTTTGTACGCCAATAGCGGAACATTCAAGAAAGCCATTGAGGACTTTGAAACATCTCTGAAGCTCAATCCGAACCACGCGAATGCGAGGAAATATTTAGGAGAGACATTGGTGGCCTTGGGAAGGAGCTATGAGGATGAAAACAAAATTACTGAAGCGCAGAAAGCTTACGAGGATTGTTTGGCTATAATTCCATTTCACGAGGAGGCTCAGAATTCCCTGGACTTTTTAAAGAGCAAATCGTCTATAAAGCCATTGATTGAACCGGCGGAGCTGCTTTTGCCTGGTCTAACAGGAGTCAAGTCTTACGAAGTTAAGGAGGCAGTCAAACAGTTGCTGAACTTGACCGAGATAAAGAAGGATAAGAAAAAGAAGAAGAAGCGAGGTAAAGGCAAGAAAAAGAGATCCAGCAGCTCATCATCATCGTCAAGTGATTCATCCAGCTCGAGCTCTTCTTCCGAATCGTCTTCCTCGTCATCAGAATCAAGTGGTGAGTTCAAAATAAACAACAACACAATTGTTTGTATTAGTAGCTAGCTCACTCAATTTTGATGGTCAAATCTCACAAGAATACTTATTTATTTAGGTATTTAAGTCACACATTATCACAAAACCATTACCTACAGTGTAAGTAGGTACACCAAACCGATAATAAAAAAAAATGTATACCTTATAACTATTATTTACCTAGCTATTTAAAAAACTGAACACCTTTTTCTATGAACTTCCGGCAGCAAAATCAGGAAAACCTCCTTAACAGCATAACTTATTTATAACACAAAGGCCTATGGATAACAGACCTTTTCGAAAACTGTTGGTTGCAGTATAAAAGGTGGTCACATTAACAAAAGTAAGAAACGCATTGGATTCATTCAATGACACGAGCCGCCTACGCATACCTTACTTATGTTCCAGTGGTTTGTCCCGATAAGAAAATGAGTACCCTACACTGTTCCAGATTCAGAAGGCCCCAATCGCAAGAAGAAGCGCCGCTCGCAGTCCAGCAAGAACCGGCAGCGCTCACTGTCGCCGCTCAGCAAGCGGATGGCGATGCTGGGAGACGCCGACTCGGCCTCCAGGACGCACAACTCACAGTTTAACCATCCGTACGGGTATCAGCCGCCTGCGCCTATCGAGGAATCCGCTGCGCCGCCTCCGCGCTCTCAGGCTGAAGTCGAGTATGAGCTCAAGGTAAACTTTAGTATTTTTTAAACGCTCGCGTTTAGAACACATACTTGGTAACTAACAAGGTAAACTAGTCCGAGCGACCTGCTCTGCCCCTATAAGTTGCAGATGGTCAACTAAAGTGTATGGAGGCCAAGTGCTTATAATATTACAGGACATTATTTTTACACAGCGCCATCTAGCCCCAAACTAAGCATAGCTTGTAATATGGGAACTAGATTACGGATAGAATACTTAATACATACTATATGATACAACACCCAAACACAGAACAAACATCTGAATTCATCACACAAATGTTTGTCCTGTGTGGGAATCGAACCCACAGCCTACAGCGCAGGAGGCAGAGTTACTACCAACTGAGCCATGAGACTTGTTGAGGAGAGTGAGGCTTATCCGTCGTACAATAATATATATATATAATGAAGTATGTAATCAAATAAGTATATTTTATTTGATTACATATTTATTTATCTTTTGAATGTTCATTAGTTTAAGTACAATAGACCTAACTTTAAAATCATCCGAACCCTATTGTATCAAAGTTCCCTCAATACAGGCTATGCCTAGTGAGGAAGCTGACAGATATTTACCCATTTGTTCTCCGTGGTCTGTAAAATAAGTTAACTAATAAGAAAATTTTGTACTACCATGTAATTTGTTCATCTTGTTTTACAGTAGTAAAATATTTTTCATTTTCATAATAGTGTATGGGAAAATCCATCCATAAATTTTTATCACAAATCTTCAGAAAGTAATGTGTGGTATGTTACGCACAGGCTATCAAGCCGATTATAATTGTAAAAAATATACAGAGTGAATTTTTGAGATGGGACAGTAAGATTTTTCAGGAGATATCCATAAATTTTTAAGATATTTTGAACTGCATTATCAGATTTTGGAAAAAATTTACAGTCAGCAAGCAAATGGTCATTTTATACAAAAACTTTTTTTGATGCCAATCAATCCTGTTTCTTATAAGGATCAAAAGTTTCTACCGGGCCGACTGAGGTTTGAGTACTAGGAATGTCAAAAATCGCGAAAAACGTTTCCACCATTCCACCACAAAATTCACCCTGTATTTTAATTACATAAATAAATATATTAGGACATACATTTCACGCAGGACCATCTAGCCCCAAACTAAGTAAAGCTTGTAATATAAGATTATTATAAGACACTCAAATTTTCTATCAGTCTCTCATCTCTATAATAGAGTTCAACATTTTGTTAGGTACACAAAAATGTACATGAAGAATAGACAGAAGGGTCTTTTTAATACTCAAGATGTAGAAGGACTTATACCATCCTAAGGACACCCACTTACACCACAGCATCATAGATAAACAAGACCATGTCTTCTTTTCACTCATCTCTCCAACCCATCTTGTTGAATTAGAAGTAAAATGTTGTTTTGTCACCACAGTATGAGGTATGTCTGAATATTCTGAACTAAATGCATGGAATTATAATAAGTTATCATAATTTATTGGTATTTTATGCTAAAACGTTAACTCGATGGTTGCTGCGTATGGAAAGCAGGACGCTTTCCATAAAAACACACCGTGAGTATTTTACAGCAACCATTGAGTTAAGGGAAATGATAAATCGGGCGAACCAAAAATTTTTGACGCCTTAAATTACATTCTGTAATATGAATATACGATAATAAATTAAGTGTTCTAAAATTAACTAAATTGCCGACTAATTTAGTATAGCGATAGAACTAGTATAGTGAACTGGACAAAATACTGTTTTTTTTTTTTACTGTATTATAGCTATATTATCTATATAATGTACTATCCCTGTAGCAGTAGGTTATGGTGGGCGCATAGCATATTTTTTGGAGCTTTCTAGTCACACAATTAGTCGCCTAATTAGTATTTCTATAACGTAGATGATTGTTTTTGACACTTTTGATTTGATTTACCTCAACAATAATTCGTTTAATTGCAAATTAAATCCATCACAGATTCGAAAATTCCTTGACATGACAAAAGAGGGCTCGGATTACGAGGAGAAAGTGCGCAGTTTGCTGGAAGAGACCGCCCAGTACAAGCGCAACCGCAAGATGCAGGAGTTAGGGCAGCAGATACAGCCGGGCGCGCCCCAGGAACACGATAAGAAGAAGAAAAAGAAGAAGGATAAGTGTGTATAGTTTTGTTTTGAGTACGATTAAGCCGGCCATGTACAATGGTTTCATTGTTTATTTAAAATTATGGCTAATAATAGCTAAAAACAATCAACATTATACACGACCTTCGAAATGCTCATGACCCGTCAAAAGTAGTTTTGGTTGCAAATAACATACATTTTGTTTTAAATTTCTCAAATATATTCGTTGAAAAGAGCTGTGTGGGGGTCATGGGCCCGCCTTTCGATTCTTTTTTTTTTATTGTACAGAGGGGTAGCGCTTGGCTTTCATCTCACCTGGTTACAAGTTAAGATAAGGCCGAAGGTGGAGGAGCACTTCACCCGAAATCCTCAACAAACTGAGGAACTCGCTATCTTACCTCTAAATGCCGGAACACAACAATTTTAGAATTGTTGTTATGGCGAAAGAATTAGGTAAGATGGTGGTAGCTAGCCAGGTAGACTTAATCAATGTCCTACCACCAACCAAAGAGGTCGGAAGTTGTGGGGTCACATCCAGTGGTGCAGCAAGACACAATGACATGTACATGCTTTGACGGTGAAGGTCACAACTTGGAGAGACGGCATGTCACTAGGACAAAAAACCCGAATTGCTTGTCTGGATAATATTCCACTAAACGGCGATGGGCTTGCAATCTGTCACGTATTGAATACTAGTTGCAAACCGTGGGCATGTGCCGAACTAAGTTTGGACGTGTGTGATTTTCATAAGAAATGCATGGTAGACGTTTATTTAAATTTTCTGGAAAACCTACTATTAGATTGTTTCTTGTCGGAAATGGAGTCGGTCGAGACCAACTAGTTTTTTTTAACCTTGCCTGTAACAATGCCTTCCTGCGTAGGTCACATCCAGAAAAGCATACACGGCACTGCATTGCGCCCGTGTCACCAAGCTCAAATACCAGAATACACATTTGTATAGGCTTTTACACGAATAATATCGAGCTTGCCATACTCAGACTGCTTTGCTCTCGCAACATAGCTCAATATCACATTAATTCCCTGCATATTTTAGGAAAAAGAAAAAGGAATCAAAACGCAAGCGCAAAGAACAAGAAAGGGAAGAAAAGAGGAAGGCTAAACTCGCGCGGCAGTCGGCGAATAACGCTGATTATAGTTTGGGCGATTTGGAGAGACTCGGCGACAAGAAATTGAGAGATGCTATCAGGTAAAATTATAAAACTGATAATTTGTGTTCTCCACCTATTATTGTTTGATTGTCAATAAGTTATTTTAATTTATTCAGCTGCACAAAAAACTAATGACGCAATTGAATTCCATAAAAAAATAATCGATTAACTCAGAGCGTGGATCTTCATAGCAGGAATATATTTTACAAACCTAAAATTACATTTTGTTACAGAAAAGAATTGAAGGGAAAATCTAAGAGAGATATAAGTGAAGACGGCGATTACGACAGAAAACATGACAGGAGGTTGTATAAATTTCTTTAGCCCTTCATTTACAGTAGTATTTATATAATGTAATTGTAAAAACATTGGATGATTATCTTGCATACATTGCATGTCAGGTCTTGGCTTGTCTAGTCTAGGCCAAAGCAAGGTGAGGTCTACGATGAAGCGAGGATTCCTAAATTTTAATTAGTTAGTATTCGTTTTAAGTTGTTAAGTTATTATACGTCACTATTTGAGCAGGCAGTCTCAATTAAGAAAGTGACCAGAGCCAGGCAGAGCTAGAGCTTTCGCATCTACATACAAGTATATACTTGGTTAGAGCGAGGAAATAATGGTAATGTACGCCTTATGGTCTTACTGAGACGTGCATCTATGTTTAATTTGCTACTGTTGTTAAACCACTTATGTTCGCATTCCATATTTTAGCCAGAAGTAAGATTTTGATTTATTTTACGTGTTAATTTTATAAGACAGAAATAAACTATTCTATTCTATTCTAAATGGCACTGGCTCTGCGCATATGGCGGAAGGAAACCGTTTGGATCATCAAAAAATTAACCAGCCCGAGTTTCTTGTCTCTCTTTGTGCTGGTCGCGATTCCGAACAGGCGGTAGATATGACGTTTCAAAGTAATCCTAAAAAATATTACCGAATATTTAACCGCCTCTGTGGTCTAGTGGTTCAACCCACCGATTTCAGATCCAGAGGTCACGGATCCCCACGGGGAGTCCAATATATTGTGCTTGGTTTGGTTGGTGGTAGGACTTTGTTTTTTCGCCTGGCTAGCTACCACCATCTTACCTAATTCTGTCGCCATAACAACAATTATAAAATTGCTGTGTTCCGCCATTTAGAGGTAAGATAGCCAGTTCTCACCTTCGGCGTTATCACAACTTGTAACCAGGTGAAAGGCCAAGCGCTTCCGCGTCGTACAAAAATATTAGACTTTGACTTTGTTAGTAACGTTTGTATTGTACGCAGGCTCCTGGACGCTCACGATATGCACGGGCTAGAAGAGCTGGAGTCGAAACTGAGCGCGTACCAGAAGGAGGTGGTGAACAAACGCGACGCCCGCGGATCGATATCGCCGCTGGACAACGCGCCGCCGCCGCCGCTCGACAAACCCAAGTGGAAAATGTCCATGAGCGCTGTCAAAGACCCGTGAGTCAACTTATCTTACTATACATCTAGATATTATCAAGAGTAGGCCTTATAGTAATCATGTATCATTCACCGCCTCTGTGGTCTAGTGGTTCAACTCACCGATATCAGAACCAGAGGTCCCGCGTTCGATCCCCATGGGGAGTACAATATATTGTGCTTATTTTGGTTGGTGGTCCGCCTGGCTAGCTACCACCATCTTACCTAATTCTGTCGCCATAATAACAATTCTAAAATTGTTGTGTTCCGGCATTCAGAGGTAAGATAGCCAGTTCCTCAGTTTGTTGAGGATTCCGGGTGAAGTGCGCCTCCGCCTTCGGCCTTATCCTAACTTGTTACTTGAATGTACAATAAAAAAATCTAATCAGTGAATAGTTCGAAAACAATAATTATTTACTGAATAATTATTGTTTTCGAACTATTCACCCGAGTGCTTGCGCTTGCGGCGCGCGACGGATCGACTACTCGAATAACGGTTACCAGCCGACAAGGATGGCACGATACGTCGCCGCCGCGTGCGCAAGCGAGAGACCAGTCCGCTCTAGTTAAACAGTCCACCTACCTGTGGACGTGCACTTGTCGTTTTGTTATTGTTAACGCGCTACCTAGTATAAATGGTGATTATTGTTCGGAATTCGCGCCCTGTGGTTCCTTGCTCCTTCTGATTTAATTTAGGTACTACTGTGTGGATTCTATCTTGTGAATAGTGTCGCTACCGAATAAACTGATTCGTGTCTAATTGGGACTTGTTACTTACCGTCCCCCATAAGAGTAGTAGAGCCCTTTGTGCAGGGCTCGCCCGGGGAAGTTCTACCAACCAATAATACCTATTTCAGCCGCCAAGCAGCATATCTGTGTTCCAGTTTGAAGGGTATGGTTGCCGGTTAAATTACGGGCACGCGAGGCTTAACACCTTTATGCCTCAAGTTGACGGGCGCAATGCAGTGCCGTGTAGGCTATGTTCTTTGTGGATGTGACCTACGCAGTAAGGCATTGTTATAGGCAAGAGTGCACTTAACATCAGGTGGGCTACTTGCTTGTTCCGTCTCCTAGTTGTATATAAAAAGAAATGTTAGATAATTTATTGGACACCAGTATTCTATAGACAAGACAATATACAAAAAAAGTATGGCTGCTTTTTTTTATTGTACGACTGGAGGTGCTTCCATTCACCCGATTCAATTATTAATATTATTATTATATGATGTTATAATAATATTGATCACATCTGTTTCCAGTAGGGTGCAGAAAAAGGATAAGCCGTCTAAAGGATACAAAGAGCGTTACGCGTTTGAAGACACCTCTGATGAATCTGACAAGGTAAGCCATTATTTATTGACAAGCCTATGTCAATAAATAATAGAGCTATGAGCTCAGATGGTAGTAACTCTGCCTTCTGCACAGTAGGTGGTGGGTTCGATTCACATCCAGGACAAACATTTGTGTGATGAATATAGATGTTTGTTATGTGTTTGGGTTATTGTATGATAAGTAAGTATTTACAACAAAAAAAAGTATACAAGTATTATATCCGTTATCTAGTTCCAATAACAAGCTTTGCTTAGTTTGTAGCTTGATGGCGCTGTGTGAAATGTATGTTCTGAAAATATTAATTTCATCAATAATTTAGTTATACTTGAAAAAACCCATACAATAGTAACGAAGATTATGTTTGTTATATTTACTATAATTGTAATTTCAGAAGAAACTCAAGTGCAATTAATACCAAGCCTAATTGTGCCTCTTGAGTAAGTAGCAATTTGTTTTCGATTCGAAATGAAAAAATCCTAACTGAACAAAAATAGATAGACTGACAGGCCTTGTAGTTGGTACTCTGCCTTATGCGGTGTAGGTTGTAAATTCGATTCCCACGCAGGATAAAAAAATGTGTTAAACATGGATTTTTATCTCGTAACGCGTTTTTTCGTTCTAATGTAGACCTTGGCTACACATTCAAGGTCTACTAAAGTATGTACTAGCTGACGTCATAAAAAAAGAACAAAAAATATAGCCTGTTATAACACTGGCAGCGTATCGCGAACACATTTCCTCTGATTTCCATAATGCTTCATGGTATATATTCGCATATGCGTATAGATACTGCTAGCGAGTAATTTCTAATAAAATTTTAAAACCGACAGAAAACTCCATGTGTTCAAGATTTTTTTATGGAAGGTTGAGAAGGTAGCCCCGCCCCCTACGCCCCATTTTAATGAAGCAAACGATGATGTATATCTATCCATTGTTTTGTAGGGTCCTGGCGATAAGAACGTGTCGGTCCGTCGTGCGATGGCGATGAAGGAGCCGCCGCCGCTGCCGTCGGCGCCGCCCCCCAAGAGCCGCGAGCCCGACCCGCCCGGCACGGAGCACCCTGTCAGTATACACGTATATCTTCCTTATTTTTATAGCACTAAGGTTGAATATTCAATAACAAATCCACTAAATTCCTTTGAAATAATCAATTGAATTTAACCACCTCTGTGGTCTAGTGGTCCTGAGGTCCCGGGCTCTATCCCCAGGGGGAGTACGATATTGTGCTTGGTTTAGATGTTGGTAGGACTTTGTACAAGTCCGCCTGGCTACCACCATCTTACCTAATTCTGTCGCCATGACACCAATTCTAGAATTGTTGTGTTCCGGCATTTAAAGGTAAGATAGCCAGTTACTCAGTTTGTTGAGGATTCCGGGTGAAGTGCGCTTCCACCTTATAATACCTTGAAAATTAGGAAGTGAAGGCCAAGCGCTTCCCCGTATACAATAGAATAAAAAATGCTATGCTTAGCTCGGGACTAGGTGACGTGTAGTTTGATAAAATATTTATTGCAAATGTAATTTTTGACTTATCACATGATGTATATGCACATAATTTCATTGTCGTATGTATGGGTTGTTACAATATGACAATAAACAATATTGTATATGTATGTAATGTATTGGTACAGGTCCGCAAAGGCAACATAGTGCTCGACAAGTTCGGGTCGTTCCGTCTGGCGCAGGAAGGCGAGACGCCGGTGTGCGTGGGCGACGGCCGCCCCGAGCAGTTCGTGACGCGCATCAAGCCGCCCTCGCCCTCCGCGCGCCGCCCTCGCTCGCCGCCCTCGCCGCGCCGCCGCTCCGACCACTCCTCAGATCGTTCACAGAAAAGGTCAAGGAGCAGGTACCTTTACCTACACTTACTAATATATGTATTAATTAACTCGAAACATAGTAACGAAACTAATAGTCCTGACGACGTATGTATGCGCTCCTGGATACGAGCTGTATAATATAAACAACGCTCATATTGATTAAACCCTTTTAGTGGTATAACTACCTCAATAATACCGCAGGAACCAAACCTTGCCATACTGAGACTGCAACATCGCTTCTCGCTGCATAACAGGGAAAAGACTCAGTTTGAAGAGAGCCCAGTAATCACGCTTTCCCATACAGACGCAGATCCTGGTTAATACCATAATGACAAATCTAATTCAAATTAAATTTTGTAGAGATAATCGGTATGGAGCGTTACATTTTCAAAAAACTTTTAAGACAAACCTTTATCTTACTGTTTTTTGTGTAAGCATTATAGAATAAGGATGATCAGTGCTTTTGGTGCACTACTTCTAAAACCACTGACAAACAGTCAGTGGTTTTAGAAGTAGTGCACCAAAAGCACTGATCATCCTTATTCTATAATGCTTACAAAATTTCTTTTAAATTGGTCTTGTCGTTTCGATATTAATTTTCAGTCTTATTATTATTTTTTATTACGATGTCTACTAAAATCAACGGTACTCGGAGGCCTTCTGACATAATCGTGATAGCTTATACTAACACAACTGTGTTTGGGTGTTGTATTGTACGATAAGTATGTATTTACAAAAAAAAAGTACGAAAGTATTATATTCCTAATCTAGTTCCCATATACAGGCGTTGCTAAGTTTGGGACTGGATGGCGCTGTGTAAAATTAATGTTCTTCCCTAATCTAGTTCCCATATTACATGCTTTGCCAAGTTTGGGACAAGATGGCGCTGTGTACAATGTCCTGTAAAAATATAAATTGATTGAATGTTTATTGGAACAGGTCTCGGCCGCGCAAGTACCGCTCGCGGTCCGGTTCGCGGTCCCGCTCGGGCTCCAGTGGCAGTCAGTCCCCGGCGTCGCGGCGGCGGCGCTCCGGCTCGCCGCGGTCCCGCTCGCGCTCCGAGGGCAGCCGCTCCTTCTACTCCCGCAGTCGGTCGCGCTCGCGCTCCGGATCAAGGGACAGGTACATAAACGCACATAGCTTGTGACAGCCGTGTTCACGTAAGAAACAGTGTCCCGTAGTTTTGGAGTGGACGCAAAGATCATAAAGCTTCCGGTCCATAAGAACTTAATCCCAAAATGTCTAGCTAATCAATAGGACTGAATCTCATAATGCCGGAAATTGAATACGCATGCATCTTGTAACAACTGAAGGTATTTGTATCATTATGTATTTTTCACAAAACGTTCTAGTTCTAAAATAGCTGAATCCCGTAATGTCTGAATGTCATCTATCAAACAAAATCAAGTGGTCAATCAACCTACCTACATTATGCATTGTGGCGGATCCTGGAGGAAGCGTAGGTATGCAACAGGCTGATAGGTAGGAAAGAAGAGGGAGGCCCCATATGTGGTAAAGTTAAGTAAAATAACCAAAAGTAAAAGAATAACAATTTACTTGACTCAAAATATGAATTTACATTCAATAACATAAAAATGTTAGCTTAGCGATGAAATAACGTATGTCGTTTTTTCCTTATCAGCCTTGAAATAAAATAAAATATTAACTAAGTCGTTTTTTTATCAACATTAATTTCATCAAAAAATCAAGAGGAGTTATGTCTCCGTTATTAGGCTGGGTCAGTTGCTTGGAGAAATGGTGATCAAAAAATATATCCGGTCTTCTTCTGGGAGCACCACTAAACAATAAATTGTTTATACGGGTTGTTTGATACATTGCTTCTTTTCTCAATATATATATGAATCTCATCAAAGTTGGCTTATGCGGCATGCGGACATTAAGCCGCATTTGGTCTCTTAAAAATGTGAATAGTCTTGTATAAGTATATTCCGTCTTGTTAGGCAGAAGTACAAAAATCACGGGCACAACATTGGTGGATTTGGTACACGTGCCAATATCGACGTGTAGACTGAAAAGTTGAAAAAACGGTTTAGGCACCCTTTTAAAGGTTCCATCTCCAAAGTACACTAATTTATTAGAACTTAGAAACCGTCTTGCAGATAAGGTCGCAAATACTACTATCCTCTCATCTTCTCCGACCTCCATTACGAGAAAATCTTTGGCCAATATAGATGGTATCTTAATGTCTTTTAAGTATTCGAATTCTGTGTTGGTCTGCTGTAAATATTTATGTCTTGCACGGTATAATGAATTTTTCTTCTCTTCGTAAGAACACATCATAACACCCAGATTATTCTCCACAGCTTTTGTTAAATTTTTCTCAAATATATTTTTTATGGGAGTCATGTTTTTACATGCGTCTTTTTTGCAATTGTAAATAAAAAGGTCTCAAACATTCTGATCATAATGGCACCTGCAAATATGATCACTTTTTCTTATTATCACATCCTTTGTAGAACTCAATGTCACCGATGCATTGCATTCTTTCCTATTTACATAGATGAACCACTTATATTTTTATTTCCTAGATAATATTTGTGTCCGTCGTATAATAAACACGGGTATCCTTTTTGGTTTTCGATAAAGATTAATTCGCTATGCTTTAATTCCATTATAAATGAATTGTTTGATATAAATTAATATTAAGTGACAATACTTGACAAACAACGCTATTCTTTTTATCTATCATAATTGAGTTGCATTGTCTCAAGTGCAAGGAGAATACTTACGTAGAATATGTATTATCACTCAAAAGAGGTAAGATACCTAACATTTAAAGTTTCAGGCATTACGGGACAAATTTGTTTTGAAATTTAGACATTTAAAATTTCAGGCGATTCGGGACAAATTCGTTTTGAAATATAGACATTTAAAATTTCAGGCGATTCGGGACAAATTCGTTTTGAAATATAGACATTTAAAATTTCAGGCGATTCGGGACAAATTCGTTTTGAAATATAGGCTTGTTGGTATCAGACATTTTGGGATTAAGTTCTTATGGACCGGAAGCATCATAAAGAAACAACCAATAATTTCCAGTAGTAGGTATATTATATGGTTGCAGATTACTAAACAGGGACGCTACCGCCGACGGCGAAGCCGATATCAATTGGTTTAAAATTAGCTTCTGAGAACTAGAAACGATTTTTACTACCGGGTATGTGTCATATCCAAAATGGCGTTTCCCATCTCAAAAGTGTACACATGTTATGAAACCTATCCGTTCAGTACATTTGACGGTAAAAATCGTTTCTTGTGAAGGTAATTTTAAGCCAATGGAGATCGGCTTCGCCGTCGGCGGTAGCGTCTCTGTTCGCTCAAAATATCAAATGTTAGTTTAGTCCTCTCTCAAGGCCATACACTTTCGTTTGCTCGTGCTAAAGTTTCCAGTAGCGACATCTAGTTCTGACCTTGCCAAACTTGGTACGAAATAACAAAGCCGTGTATTTTCGTCATCGCGTGCTAATATTTCTGGTAGCGACATCTAGTTATGACGACGTTGCCAAACAAGGTAGATACAAAATTACAATAATTATAGTTATCTTAACAAGCCGCCTGACGTTGTGGGTTCTAATGCAGTCGTGCTCCAATAGACTTTTTGGTTATCAAATCAAATCAAATCATTTATTTGCGAGAATACATTATGATAGTGTGTAGGTACATTAGGTCTTAAAACATACGATTGTAAATGTACTCAGCCTGCATGCAGGCGTGCAAATATTAAAAATGTCATGCTAACATCAATTATTACAATTATTTAATACAATTAATTATTACAGTTACATGATAAATATTCGTCAAGGCTATAAAAACAATCAAAATCAAATATCCGGAATTTTATGTGCGCATATGACACATTACATGCTCTGACGGTGAAGGTCACATCGTGAGGAAACCGGCATGTCCAAATGGTTGGTGTCCCTGGCTAGTGTAAATGGCAATTCCACGGCGATGGACTTGATACGTATTGATGTCACATATTGAATACTAACTAAGTGGGCATGTGCCGAACGTAAGTTTGGACGTGCGTCTGACTGTCCCCTAGATCGTGATCAGAGGTGAATCCTCGATGGGGAAAAGTCGTGAGTCGATTTATTTTAGGTTGCATGCCTTTTGGTCTTTGCAAGCTTCATTATGGAGGGTTCTATTCTCAAAGTCAAAGTCAATTTTGTTTTATTCATTGATAAATTCTGTTGCCGTAACGACTATTCTTCAATTGTTGTGTTCCGGCATTTAGAGATAAGACCTCTAAACCAGCCAGTAGCCAGTTTCTCAGTATGTTGAGGATTCTTGATGAAGTGCGCTTCCACCTACGGCTTTACCGTAACTTGATAAATCAGGTGAGATGAAGGCCAAGCGCTTTCTCATTGCAAAATATAAAAAAAAATCAAAAACATTTGTTGAAGGTTCTCATAGAAAATCTTAAAATTTCAGCAAATGATAATATTAACGATTGTGTGCTTATTTTATAAGTTAATTTGTACTTGTAGGATGCGTCGACTTCCTCGGCGCGGCAACTGGCGCGGGCGCGGCGGGTTCGAGCGCGGCACGTACTACCGGCCGCGCTTCCACACGTACAACAACGGGCGGGGCCGGGGCCGCGGCGGGCAGGACTTCCGCCGGGACGACAACCGCCGGTTCCCGGACCAGTGGCGCGACAACCGCTCGCGGGGGAACCGCCCCTTCCGACCGAGGCGCGGCGGAGGCAGGGGCCGCCCCTTCAGGTACCTACATACTCTTTCACCACCTCTGGGCCAGATCTAGGGTTTGGTTGGTGGTTGAACTTTCAAGTCCGACTGGCTAGCTACCACATCTTACCTAATTCTGCGGTCAAAACATCAATTCTTAAGTGGTTGTGATCCGGCTTTTAAAGGTAAGATAACCAGTTCCTCAGTTTGTTGAGGATTCCGGTTTGCACCTTCGGCCTTATCATAACTTGGAAATCAGGTGAAATTAAGGCAATAAAAAAATTAACTAGATACACTTGTTTATTGAACACGGAACATCATTAAAAAGAGAATGAGAAACTGTGGTTACCGCTAAAGATATATTGGTCTTGTGGGTCTCACGGGATTACAACCGCTCGGATGAGTACCTTAATGTAAACAAACTATATATCAACAATTTGAGGCAGAATAAACAAACCGCTTATATTATTTTACGTGCATCTCTTGTACATACAAATCCTTACTGCATAGGACATAATCCACATAAAGCATGACCGACGCGTGACTGCACTGCGTCCAACTTATTGTTTTTATATAATATAATAACTGAACTGGTAACATCGCACAGTCAATAGAGACTTCTCACTCAGTGTAGATCAAAAGCGTCCAGACATTGTGTCCACTTTCCATGCCTCGACGCAAAATACCAGCCGGTAGTTGGTTTTGTTAATATAACGTTGACGTTGATTTCCAGGGGTGGTTACCGTGATTTCCGAGACCGTCGCGGCGGCGGAGGGCGCTACTCTCGCTCGCGCAGTCCCGACAGGCAGCGCAGGTCCCGCTCATACAGCCCCGACAGGAGAGACAAGGATAGAGATAGGTTTGTAACATCTTTTTATAAACTTAATCAATAGGCTGATCAAATATTAGATAGATAGGTAAACTCTTTATTGTACACCAAAAAATAAACAGACAAGCAAGAAATACACTTAAACTAGGTATTAATGAAGGCATTCTCTAATATGCCTTCTTTTCGTTCATTATGAACCTGCATTTCTTTGGAAGTTAAGAGAGACAAGGATGTAGATAGGCTTGTCACATATTTTATAAACTTACTCAATAGACTGATAAAATATGAATGTAGGCACTCTCTAATACGTCTTTTTTCGGTCCTTATATACCTACATTTCTGTGGAAGTTAAGAGAGACAAGGATGTAGATAGGTTTGTCTCATATTTTATAAACTTAATAGACTGATCAAATATTAATGTAGGCACTCTCTAATACGCCTTTTTTCGGTCCTTATAAACCTACATTTCTGTGGAAGTTAAGAGAGAAGGATAGGTTTGTCTCATATTTTACAAACTTTCTCAATAGACTCATAAAATATAAATGAAGACACGCTCCAATACGCCTACTTTTCTATCCTTTGAACCTACATTAGAAGTTTAGATACCAATTGATAGAAAGAAGGTAAGAATGTCTTATGTTTGTCCTCAGCTACTCCCGCTACTCAGCTGAACGCGGCGGCGGCGGCGGCGGTGGCGGCGGCGGCGGCGGTCACCGCAGCGAAGGCGAATACGAAGAAGAGAGATACGTCGACAGGAAGGAATACGACGGCAAGTGGGCGGCCGATGGAAACGAGCCCGAACGCAGCGCGCCCGTCATCCCCGAAGAGAAGCCGGCTGAACCTCCCGCGCCCAAAGAGTAACTACGTCACTTTACATTTACTTACACCTTGCAGTGTCAGTCAGCAGCTGACAGTGACAGTGTCAGCTGTCAGTCAGCTGTGGGAAAGGGTCTCCAACGGGTGTAGCTAGGTTCAACGTACCATGCATCTTTCTCAGCTGCGTGTGAGTCTTTAAGGTTTTACTGTGCTATAATTACTGTCACCTATTAATGACTAATCTACATAGTGATTAATGTTTGGTGGGAGTTACGATGAAGTTATATGTGTTAGGAATAGGATGCATACATTTACATTTCCAATGTACCTATGCAACTGCATTTTGTATAGATAATTATGCCACTATGTGAGGATACAAATGTGTAACAGTTTATGACGCAATTATAGGTGATTGTTGTGTTGTTTTTATTTGATCTTATTATGCATGTTGTCGTTTGCCATAGGCAACAGCGTTTCAGATTATCTGAATAAACCTTTGCTTTGTTTCAAATCATTGCTTGACAAATGTATTCATTGATTGATAAGATTACAGCTGTAAATATAAATAGGTATGTAGTTCATAATGTTAGACTATCAATGTGTATAAACAAGCAAGGTGTTGAATCTAATTTGGTTAATATGGTGCACTGAATACTAATCTGCTTACAATGCAATGTGTGTAGATCATTCCAAATTAGAAAGTTTTCAAATTATAACTAAGTCACATTTTGTTCCTCTATTTTGTGCTAAGTGGAACTATTATGTCAATAAATATTAAATGTGAAATCTATGTTGTTATTTCCCTTTAAAAACCAATCAACATTAGGTAGCTCACTAATATTATATGAGCGTACGTTTGTGTGTATCATGTATGTTTGTGACTCCTTCACACCTAAACGGTTGAACGGATTTAGATGAAATTTGGTAAAAGCATATTTTATACCCTAGACACAGGCTTTACTTTTATATGATGGGATAAAAAAAATGGCTGTGGGTCTAGTTCAGTAGTTTGGTTATTAGTCCGGTTGACCAAACTAATGATACATTTTTGTATCAGTAGTCCGGTTGGACACATCAACCGGACTAATCAGCTGCCTCTTGTGTCAGTAGTTCTGTGTTTGTGAAAAACTTTTGATTCTGTTTATTTTGACTTAGTATCAGTAAGTTTTTACCTGCCTGCGCTTGACGCTAATGTTTTTGGGGTGTATGATACAAGAGGCAGCAAATCATTCCGGTTGACGTGTCCAACCAGACTACTGATACTGATAGAGTTTAAACAAAGTGGCTCTCACACTACACGCACATAAAAATGTATCATCGGTCAAGTGGACTAATAACCGAACTACGGATACTAGACGAAAAGTGTAGAGTTCCCGTGGGATAACCAAGAATTCAAATTTTGTTTGTCGCTATAATACGCTGAAACTGCTTATCGAATTTGGCATAGTAACCATCAATGATTGAGAAAGGAATTCTAAAATGGTATGGACATATAGAAAGGATGGATGAAAACAGGTTGACGAAGCAAGTATATATTTTATGTCGAGTGTGGATGGTGAAGTTTGGAGGGCAAGAACACGGCGGATGTTCTCTGATCAAATTGGAGATGTTCTTGAGAAAGGCCAGGTCAGAAGCAGTTATTCGCTTTAGGACAGATTCGCTTTATGACAGATTCTCATTACGGCAGAATCGCTTTATGACAGATTCGCTTTAAGGCAAAAGTACAGACAACTCCACAATAATTAACTAAACCATTTATTAATAATTTTTTTTAAATAAAGGCTTCTTGGCACGTTCAAGTCAACGTATTAAGTTCACCCTGCACAAGCGTTCTAAACATTCCGATACGGTAATTTCGTTTTTCAGTGCACTAGTAATAATAAGATCAATTTTAATATCTTTCTCCTTCAACTTTAAACTACGCCGTTTTCCTTTACAAAAGGTTTCTATTCTTCTTAAATTTCTGTCTTGATACTGAGCTTCCTTTTTGAGTAACTGTATGAATCGATACAACGGCGGCTTTACAGGAATTCTGTTTTTAAGGCGGCCATGCCACCCTTCAACTGGGTTATTCGTTCGGAATAATTCTTTGTAGCAACTGAATTTATCAGTAGTAATTAATCCAATCCATTGTTTTGAGAAATAGTCTCTGAACGCAATACATTCCTCAGAATCGCTATTCAATTCATGAATGGTTAAGATGCCTTCGGGAATCATAATTGGTGGTAACAATGCCAGTTGCATATACATCCGCGTAATACGGTCTCCACCATCAATATCCTTGAGACCCACATTTTTGCTTTTTTTCGAAAGCGCTTTCCAATAGTGGAAGTAACAACCAGTTACTTTGGCATTAGGATAAACGACATTAACTGCTTGAATTACTGCTATCTCGTAATCGCATTTGTATTGTTCTATATTTAGTAAAAAATTATCGCGTAATATAGTAAAAAGTCTTTCATTAGTAGCTTGCGTTTTGTTCGGCAGGAGTATATAAATCAAGGGAACAAAATTAACGGTATCATCGTTTTGTGAAGCATTAATGTGTAAAGTATATAATTGATAGAAGAGCCTAGGAGCAACTTTGAAGGTGCCGTCGCCGTAATAGCACTTATATACTTTAAATTTGCTTTTAGCTAATGGTGTACAAAAAAACAAAATTTTTTCTTCAGTCCCATCATCAAACAAGAAAAAATTTTCAACTAGATGATCAGGCAACTTGAGGTCTTTTAGATTTTTACAAGTAGTTCTATCCAAATTCAAGAAAGCCTTTCTAGCTCTTTTGAGTCTTTTTTTTCTGTAAATGTAGGTATATAGTCTTCCGGCAGATCACATTTGGCACTTTCTATAAAATCTTCGAATAACTTTGGGATGGGTTTAAGGTTGGTACATACATTTTTCTTACACTCGTCCATTAAGCAGTCTATTTCGTTTTTAACTACATCAGGGATACATGAATGCACAGCCTCTTTTACTATTTTATTTTCATTATCTAAAGTTACAGAAGTGTTACAGTCCATTTTATTAAAGCATCTCCAATTGGTATGACCATTTTTATTTTTTTTAACGAAATTATAGCGAAAACCATCACTTAGTAAGACAGGCTTACCCTTTCGGCTAGATATAAATTTAATCCCGATGCTGTGAGTAGGCAAATCCATTGTAATTCAACTACGCTTTTTTGCAAGAATTTTATCAAAAAAGAAATCATCGAAGTATCGCTGACAAATGTGACAATAGTGACATAACAACAAAAAATTAAATCTAATAAATACATGTGGCCATTTACATGAAACACAAATAGACTGAAGAGGTCTTAATTGATAAATAATCTGAAGGAGTTTTTGATAGATAAACTGAAGTAGTTTTGTATGCTCGGAAACTTCTTTGAAACATACCATTAACGACCTTCTTGGTCATGTGGCTGCTAGAATAACTATTCAGAGGTCCCGGGTTCGTTTCCCAGTCGGGTCAACTATACATAACATAAATTGAAAGGAAAGTACCAGGGCAACAGAAATGCAAGGATCAAATCTGCTAAAACCTTTCCATGAATTGCGTTTAATATAGATTTAAAGAACGTCCATACCTCTCATGTTTGAACCTGTACCTTTTTTTACTTGGGCACAATTTTAGTGTACTTAACTGTACAATTTCTGCCGTAAAGCGAATCTGCCGTAAAGCGAATCTGTCACAAAGCGAATCTGTCCTAAAGCGAATAAGCGGTCAGAAGTACCCTAAACCGACGAGCACATATGAAGAAAGTGAATGAGGCAAAAGAGGTGTACAAGGAATTCCATTGTCCCTGCCTACCCCTTTGGGAAACAGGCGTGAGTCTATGTATGTATGTAACAACAATGACAAATATGCCATATTTTATCACGATAATCAGTTCCTATGTGAGATGTCAAACATTTCAAAACGGATTTGTCCTTTCTTGCTCCTTCGTGAATAGACTACGAAACATTGATCTGAAATTGTGTATAGATATTGTCATGCACCAGGAAAATATACACTTTTTATCCGGGTACCAATTGGGCGAAGCCGCGAGCAGCAGCTAGTAGGAGATAAAGAAGATTGAAGATTTTTCTATCTCACGAAGTCTTCGTCCAATTCATGCTAAATCCCACCGTCCACCTTGTCGGCACATTATCAGTGGCGAGGCCAGTTTTTTTTATAGTTGTTTATAGGTAGGTAGGAGTCAGCCCTGGATCTCGTGTCCGTTATGGTAGCTTAGGTAGGTACACATTAAACAAAGTAATAGTTCTTATAGAAAACGAGCTTTTCTTATTATAAATTCTATACGTATAAATAGTGTGTGAAATAGTGCCTCTGCCAGTAGTCATACTATATAATTTCGTAGTGAAACAATGTAAGAAGTCTATGTGAAGTTCTAGGAACAAATGCATTGTGTCGCACACGAAAAATAATTTGTTAGTGAAAATATGCACCGAGCACCGAACAATGTAGGTAGGTAGTAAGAGAGGTACAAGTGCGAGCGAGAAAGTATTACTATGTCAGACTCGTCTCAAATGCCGACACTAAAAAAGGAATGATTCGGAATTAGGCTTGTTCTTGCTCGGTAGATTGACTCTGGGAATTGACTTAGGAATGCCTCATAAGTCAATTCCACTAAGCCCAAACATAGCTATAAATGCTGTATACTTGTATCATTACATCCATAAAAGTCCGCTGCATAGGACATGGGCCTCCCCCAATGCTAAAGAAAGCAATGGAGGGTTTTTGCCATAATTACCACGCTTGGCAGGCGTCATGGTGATCGCAGTAATGATACTTATCAACAATTTTTTTTACATACAGATTTTCATTCTTTCTATCTTCGTGTGGACTGTGTAACAGTTCTGGTATCAGACTTTACGAGCCGCCGCTATATGCGTCTAACATGACACATTAACTACTACTACTGCATTACCTCAGAATTACGTTATTACCCAACTTTGAGTTGAGCTGAGGGACCAATTCCATTGAAATGTTATCAAAATCAGTCCAGTCGTTTGGCTTTTAAATTAAAATACAGGAAAAAACATTGTGCACCCCTACACTACACTAAAGTAGGAACATTTGTTTAGGTCATCTGTATTATCCTCGTTCCCATCATTGCGAAGATATTTCCCAGAATTCCGTATTATTGCACCCTCACACGACTCCTAAATAGGGTGTCGGTAGGGTTGCCAGATGGACGGTCCGGTTTTCTGCAGGTCTGTCTGGTCAACAAAATCTTGGTGAACGGACAAAAGAAAGTCCGGTTTTTGAGAAATTTCGTGTAATATCTGGCGCTTGGGTCGCCCGCTCGTGTAAATGTAAATAAGAAAAGGCTATCTTTCATATAACTAAACACAATAATTTATTTTTTTTTTAAATTTGTGTCTGGTTTTTTTTAACCTCATAAAACATTATGTAGGTATCTTTGAAAGTCAAAGGTTTTCTTTGAAATTTTAATATCTGTAAATCAAGGGGATGATGAAAAATGACCGGTTTTTTTAACCGAACCATCTGGCACCCCTAGGTGTCGGAGACTTCGTGGTGTCATAGGTTTTACAACGAAAAAAGCCTAAAATAAATCTATTTGGATAAAAATGGAACCAACTTCACCACTTAAAACTTAGAAATAACTCTAAGGGTAAGTTCATATGATTCAAAGGCGGTACCATACAACAAACATGTTGTTGTGCTTGACAATTCGGCTACACCTTCAAATTATATGAACTTATTTCTAAGTTTTAAGTGGTGAAATCAGTTCCATTTTTATCGAAAAAAAGTGTATCTAGTGTATCTTAGAATTGTAAAAGAAACTACCTACCAACGACTAAAATAAAAACTAAAACAAAGACGGCAAGGTACGGCGTTTTATTTTAACCCTTTGATAATTTAGGCAGGGTAGCAAAATCAGTCACTCACATGCTCAAGTAATTTCGCCGAACACTTGAATGAAACTATTTTATATTCTTACCTATATTGTATATTTTGTTCTAGATACAAACACATCAAATTACCTATCTACTGCTTCTTTTTTTTCTTATTCTTGCTTGACTTGTCTACATTCCAATACCAGAATAATTGTAGGACAATAGCTGAATTAGCAAGAGTAGAGATGCAGTAAGTGATGATAATAATCTGGTCTCCAGTTTCTTGGATAGACGTGAATATTCTAGCAATGCTTCCTGCAAAGAGCAGCAGACACGTTATTGCAGAGAGCTGGCCAGTGCTGCCATTTTTGTAGTTGGTGAACACTTGAATTGACTGAAAAAAAAGAAGAAAATTACTTAACATAGGTACACCAAATTATCTATATAATAATTAAATAAAATAGCAGGACAATTATCGTGAATTTACAAACTCATTTATCGTCACACAGAATCTTCAAAAGAAGGTTCACAAATGATGTATATTGTATGAATAAGCTATCTTAGGTTCATGGAAATAAAATGCTAAATAATTAACTATTGGTTGGTGGTAGGACTCCAGATCAGCACTCAACACAAGGAGAAAGGCAAGAAACTTGAGTTAGCTAGGTTTTACTTTTACTAAACCATAAAAAAAAATCTTCAGCAGAATAAAGTACTATCAATATTGATACGGCAATCACCTGCCTGCCCGATGATTAGCCCTCCTAATATGCAGGCTCTCCTAATATAAGGCTTATACCCAAAAGTGGATGGTCACAGGCTATTGATGGTGGATAAGGACTTGGTTATATTACCTTAGCTACAAGAATTATAGGCACATTGATTGCTTGCATGTTCCATAGTATTTCTTTTGGTGTATATCCGCTGACTAGAATCGATACTAAGCCAATGTAGACGGTCAGGAACATAAGAGCTTTAGCTGGAGCTCCACTATAGTGCAGCACTAAAGCAGCTATGATTGCAGTTTGAATTGCAAGGAAAGTTCCTTCCCCCCATGCACTGTAATTAGAATGAAGGAAACATACTTTAAAAATATATTTTACATCAAGGACATGTCAACTTTCAACAGTCTTCTAAAATATATCAAGCAGGCGATCCAGTCAGGTGCTATAATAATGATAAAAAATATGTCACAACAATATGTCAGGACTAGACTTTCAAATACAATTATTTTACGAGTTAAAATTACATGTGAATAATGTTACACATAAGTATACATAAGCTAATTTTCAATGAAAAATATGAAGGGTTAATGTTTCAATTGCTCAGTTGGGTTGAATTATTCTTCCTCTATACTTCTTTTGAATGTGATAGCTTCCACAGACAAATCCATTGATATATTTGATCCTAGCTATTATGCATAAGTAAGAGGTCAGCATATTTAAATTATGTATGTACAGTTCATACATAATATGATAACAAAACGAAAGTACATCATCCTCTGCTGGATCGTTTCACCACGTCATAGATCAGAAAAGTTGATAACCTTTTCATGCTCACCTAAATGGAAAGTTCATAACGTAACTATAGGCAAAGTTCGCAGTGATAGCAAATAATTCCAAATACACGCCATACACATTGATGCCCTCAGCACTTTTGCTTTTGAGGATCTTGAGAATTTGTGGAACTTTCACTAGAATTGAGCCAGCGATGATTCCGATGCCCAATCCTTTGCTCAATGATGACTTGAAGCATGGAACTGGAATTAGAAGAGATAAATAACAACAATTAGCGTATGACAAGCGAACTGTGATTAAATAGTTCAGTATTCAATATAAGTATATGCTGTGACAGAGCAAGGCATACAACATTATTCAAAAGTGTAAGTACATGCAGATAAATGAAAGTTTACCATCAAGAAAGTTGTAATTGATGAAGTATTCATTGTAGCACTTCTCGGACAACAGCGACAAAAGTAGTCCTTTTACAATATCAGCCATCGTACTAGTATTAAAAGGGAAACGATTTATGACGGAAAATAACTAGTGTAGCTTTGTATTCTTTAAATTAAATTTACAGTCAAGTCAACCACATCACGAAAATTGCTAAACGACAACCTTACGATAACTGAACGAAGAACGAAACGAAACGAGGAAGGATAGATACATTACATACATACGAAACGAGGGGAGGGTACGAGGGTAGACATTAAAAATAATACACAGCCAATAATGTACGACCCGATAATGCACAACCAATAATTATTGGTGACAATAAAAAGTGGTCACGGATTATTGGTTGTACACGATCAACACGTGTCAATAATTCACAGCCGTACGACCCGCTGACCTCCGTAGCAAACAAATGACAAAACCGACACGGCCAATCCCGACTCTACCTGATCTTATGCGTGACACTGGGGTGTATATATAAAAAAGGCAGAGCCAGAGAAGCTCGCAAAGGAGGTCCTGAGAGGAGCGAGGCCGTGAAACCTATCGTAGTGAATGGAGAAGTGGCGAGCTTAGCGAGCCGCTGACTTCTATAGCATAGCGCAGATTAAGTGGGTGAGGCGATTCTCTCCCAATACATTTATGAAAATCTCATGCACGCTCACAGAAACATTTATGAGTTTAGTAAAAGAAGTGATGTACAGAGTGTTAATACTAGAAATAAAAATAAACTTGACATACCTAGGTATCGCTAAGGAAAAGTAAATAATTCATTCTCAGGAAACTGTGAGATTCTATAAAGAGCTTCCTCAAACCGCCACCAAACTCTCTGCTCGTAAATTCAAATTGTATTTAAAGCAAAATTTAATTAAAAGTGCCTTCTACAAAATTAGTAATTATTTCGACGATAAGGACGCGTGGCCCAATGTTACTATATGTTACCCAATGTTTACAGTTGACAGCAAAATGGTGATTTATCAATGTTAACATACTGCCCATCAGGTAGATAGGTGAATGTTTTAAGATTAAGTATTTAGGTTTATGATGTATCTACGTATTTTGGTGTTGTAGGTACATATACATATTGTTTCGTAGGCACTCGCGTTCTGGGGTAGCAGGGACCTAATTCTGTCAAATCATACCATGCTTTGCATGGCACGTTAAAAGTCAAAGACCAAAAATGACAAAACATCATGTATGCATACGAGTACTATGTTACGTTAAATACATACATATATTGATATTCTTTAAATATGATGCATTGAAATAATTAAAAGCTTTTTCTCACGAAAGCTGATCGTCGAAAGTAAATCGTTTTACCTATCGCAAACACGCAATGATTAATTAAAATGCAATAAATATGATTTTTATAAAGTTAGTGTAAGACGACTTAATACTTTTGTTTATACTACTTTTATAATATTTTGTTACCTGGAATTAAAAATATAGGTAGAGCTACTAATATAATTTGATTTGATTTTTTGTTTATCCCATTTCATTGTTTTTCATAGGCCATAGAATGTACTTAGGTATAAGGAATCACAAACAAACCTACTACCTTTGTATTTATCAAGTTACTAATAGTTGTAACCGTTTCAGACCGGTTCGTATCGTACTTAGATTCTAATTTAAAATTGTGCATCTTATTGTTGAATGGATCATCAAAAAATTAGCCAGCCCGAGGTTCTTGCACTTTTTACTTTGATTTTGACTTTCTCAGGGGCAACGAGCGCGCTCTCAGACGGCGGGAGCTCGTGCCAGAAAACATGCTTGCTTGCAAGTTATTTTTTTTTTGTATTGGCTTTTTGTATTCACTGCAAATATTTTTTATGAACTCGCGGAATTTGTGAAGTACAAACGAGGCATGATTCGTATTGAGCGACCAATTAGGGTTTGAAAGTCTATCGGCCAATGAGAAGCAAGTGGTTTCAAATTATTGGCTGTACATTATCATCATTATGTGCAGTTGATAATGCACAACCAATAATTTTGAAGCCATGGTTTCAAAAAAGTGTGGCAATCACTAGCTTGTAAAAAGTGGGATTGCAGTACGGGCCGGCATGCAAGTCGATATTGCAATACAATTTTACACACCCGTCATTTTGAAACCATGGCTTCAAAATTATTGGCTGTGGAATAAATGCATTTTTTTTTTCTCAGTTTATTGAGGATTCCGGGTGAAATGCGTCTCCACTTTCGGCCTTATCACCTGGTAGGTGAGATGAAGGCCAAGCGCAAAAAAAAGTATTTTAGAATGAGTTATACATTAAAATAATCGTGAGAGTGCATGGAATATGTGAACATAAGAATCGGGATAAAACTCAAGGTAAAATAAGATAATATTGCTTTCAAAGTTTTTTGTCATTTTTTGTTGTTGGATTTTGTGTTTGACATGTCTTTAGATAAATATTTTTATCAATACCTGTTAGAGTAAGGGGGGTTTTTCCGTAGTATTACGCACCAGACTTCTACGAGTAGTTTGCTGAAAACAGGTATATTTAACGGAAATATGTAGAATTCAATGTTAAAATAACCAAATTAATTTAATATTTAACTGTAATTGTATAGTAAGAGTAATAAACTACGGAAATAATAAATCAAAACTATATGTTGATGCATATTTATATGAAAAAAAATAGATTTTTCCAAAAATTCTTCCCATTTTTTGTGTTACGACAAGTTTGATCAGTCGTGGCTTAGTATTTTACTACTAAAACTTAGTCTTATTGTATAGGAACCTAATTTTCCAGGTATATAACATACAAAAATCTAAAGACGACAGTGAGCGTCGACGCAGTCTCGCATCACCCGACATCCGTTCACGTGATGTCACCGAGTGACGGCGCTGTGCAAAGGAGTCAATATAGTGGATTCGAAAAATTGGCTGTACATTATTGGTCGTGCAATATAGGGATCCCGATACGAGGATCGTTTCGGTTTCATTTCGTTGGGTGGGTTGTTGGGTTGGGGTCACTATGGTCAGTCAATCACCTTTGGACTGGACATTTACAAACCTGTAAACATGCGCAGTGACATCTTTCATGCCGCCGCGCCGGCCGACAAGGCTCCTTTTTCAAGCCGAGGGTAAGGAACTATGAATGCTTGGGCCGCTTGGGCGCGCTGAAAAAAATAACTATCTGCTGACGCCACCGCGCTGAATGAATCTCTTCTTCCATCGAATGCGTCATTTATCCATTATTATTTTGGATATTGTAAATTATTGAAGCAGCATCTCGTAAAATATTCACCAGACCACAAAGTTAATAATAGTAACTTACTCTTACCACCAACCAAACCAAGCACAGTATTGTACTCACCTGGCGGTCGAACCCGTGACTCTGGGTCTGTCACCGGTGGGCGAACCACTAGACCAAAGAGGCGGTAAAGTATTCTGATGCCTATGTACCTGGTCTACTTACCCTACCCTACTTCTACTTAGGCTCTTACTACGAAGGTCATTTTGGCAACTTTTAAAACTAGATTTGCAGGCTTCAAGTGTGTGCTAAACATTGACATATTCAAATAAACAAATTCAGAGTCAGAACCTCAGACAATGAGTAGTGTTGTATTCCAAATCCACACATGACACTACTTAGCACCCGTTAATATGTTAATGCCTTACACAAGTTGACATGCTGTTTGCGAATGATGATCGTCATGACTATGTCCTATATCCATTATTTTCACATATTTCCGAAGCTCTATGAATATTGATATGTAATCAAATGTTTGTATTTCAAGTGCTTGTGGTCACAACATTTACAAATGTTATTATGACACAAAAATTCAAGGTTCGAGTCCCTTCGTGGGTTGTGAATGTTTGTGTCATAGTAACATTTGTTAATTGATATGCAGTTACTGGTTGGCTCGAAAAAAGGTTCCGTCCAAGAGTCAGTACCTACCTACTTACTCCTTTGACGAGAAACTCATTGGGTAGGTAACTCTATGACTATATCATGAAAAAAAAAACACTTTAAGACGTGCAGAGCTTTATTGCAATTATTTCGCTAACTACTAATTACACTTTTTTTTATGACAGCAAAAACTCATTAGGTTTCCTACAATCCTATCGAAGTGTGTATATAATGTAGGTAGTAAAAAAAAATAGATTTAAACTGAAATTGGTTTGAATAATAATGTGGGAAGAGTACTTGCGATATGGGATCATCTCTAAATGTAAAAAAAAAAAGAAAATAAACGATATTTTAAATTTGTTTAATAAAAATATCATTTATTTTCTTGATGCATGCTATGATAATTTCAGCCTAAGGTACAAAAAATCCTCAGAAATGTATTCCACCGCGCAAAAAGAATATGCAAGTAATATGACATGAGTTTTGCAATATTAACAACGATTAAAAAATTACAGCTATTATACAATGTAACACTTATAACCCAGGTATATTAGAACTTAGTAAGCTATGTTACTGATCGAACATTGCCTTGCCTGGTAGATTTCGCAATCGGTGTTAAGGCCTCATCATGTTAGAAAATTTCATCAAAAGTAGTCTCCATAATCCACACACCTAGTTGAAACAGAGTGAGGTTAATTTAAAAATGTTGTCGCTCGTTTCCGGGCACCGTCGGTTGGAAGTCGCGTCGCACACCATGTTGGCTTGCAGCGGCGTTGGGTATCACGCGGTGGACAACCCCACCGCGCCATCGACGACCAAACCAAACGAAAATAATAATCAACTCACTTTGCTCCTGAGCCTCGACGAGGAAACAGCTCCACTGAATATAATACTAGCTATCTCTGGGCTATTAAGTGTTGTTCATCGGTTCGTTATCGGTATCGTTTCGGTATTAGTATTACCTATATTTGTCTTTACTTGTTAATTTAAGAATAAAGTTGATTAGAAGTTTACCTACTGAGAGTTGTGCGTGTACAAGCTACTTTATTTATGTTTATTATATTATATGATTCCATGTTAACAGTTGTATTCTTTTATCAGAAGTGGGATACCGTGCCACGTCCACAACATGCCACGCCGCAGGCAAAGATCGAGGAACGACTCCTCGAGCTCGAGCACAACCACATCCAGCTCAAGCAGCGCTGACAACCGTCGCCGGCGCCGACGGAGTAAAAGGAAGCGTCGCAAGAAATCGCCAACCGTGAGTCAGAATGCCGTGTTATCGTCAGTGATCCCTGAATTCGATCCGCTCGTGGATAATGTAGACATGTGGGTAAATGTTGTAGAGGCAAACGCCCGCGTTTTCGGTTGGTCCGATAATATGACAAAATATCAGGCACTCCAAAAATTACGAAATACTGCGAAAACGTGGCTAGATTCTTTTCAGAAGAATAAGACGAGTTGGACCACGTGGAAGTGGAAGGAATGGCGGGACACTTTGTCCGATACATTCCAAGTTCAAATAAATATGTTTCGTTCTCTCAAAGAACTAATAGACGCGAAACCGGTTCCGAATCAGTCTTTGTACGAATTCTTTTTCCAACAGAAATCAAAAATAGATAGGTTGCAGTTAGGTTTTCGTGATCAAGATATCATATCTGTCGTTGTAGGAGCAATAGGCGATACAAACATAACCGTTGCAGCTGAAGCAGGCAATTTCAGGTATTGCGATGATTTAGCGTCCTTTTTACATGGCAAAACCTACACGTCCACTGAAAATGAAAGCTTCAAAAAAAATTCATTGCCCCGAAACATTCTTTTCGTCTGTACAGTCCTGGAAAATTCAATGGTACCTCCAATAAATCTGAGCCATCTGCTGGCACGAGCACGTTGTTGACGTGCTACCGTTGCGGAGAAGTAGGTCACCGAAGGAACAACTGTCCCGTCAATGATAATGTCAGATGTTCATTTTGCAGTAAACTAGGTCATCTAGAGGCAGTTTGCAAATCAAAATCAAAAGCGAAAATCGAAAAGAATGTTGAGGTAAAAATGATTTCTAATTCCGCAAGTAAACAAAAATTTCACAAAAAAATTTCTCTAAATGAGCATAAATGTGAAGCATTTTTTGACATGGGTAGTGACTGCTCGTTAATAACAAATGATCTTGTAATCCGGTATGAGTTTCAACCCTTTCCCTTGAATAACCCTATAAATTTGGTAGGTTTTACAACTGAGCTGTCAGCTCAGGTAACCCAGGCTGTGGCATTAACAATAAACGTCGATTCAGTAGAACTTATTATTACGTTATACATCATTGATTCGCTACCCGACTGTGACATTCTAATCGGAAGAAATTTTACTGAAGACAGAAGTATTATGTATATGCGTTTGGGTGAAATACTAACTTTTCAACCTGTCGAGTCAATACACGTGTGCAATGTGAACACTCTTAATAATGTATCCCGGAATCATGAACATATTCTAAAAAACATTTTGTCGAAGTACCCCCAATGTTTTTCTCAAGACTTATCAAGTTTAGGGAAAACATCTTGTGTTGAATTAGAAATACAATTAACGTCTAGTAAACCAATTTGCCAACGCCCCTATAGAATGTCGGAGTCTGAGAGAAAAATCACTCGAGAAATCACAGACGACCTTTTAAAAAATGGAATAATTCAACATAGTAGCTCCGCATATGCAAGCCCAGCCCTTTTGGTTGACAAATCATCTGGGGCCAAACGGTTATGCGTTGATTACAGACGGTTAAATAAAATTACAGTTAAAGAAAAATATCCAATGCCCATGATTGAGGACCTTATTGACAGATTGCAGGGATGTAAGTTCTATACTTCCTTAGACCTAAAAAGTGGGTACCATCAAATTAGCATTAGAAGTGAAGATGTCCACAAAACAGCGTTTATTACAAATGATGCTCACTTTGAGTACTTAAGAATGCCCATGGGGGTATGCAATGGGCCTGCGGTATTTCAGAGGTTAATGAATACTGTTTTGGGGAATCTTCGTTTTGGGAGGGTAGTTTGTTATATGGACGATTTACTTATTGCCACCAAAACCATTGAAGAAAACATACTCTGCTTGGAAATGGTGTTAGAAATCCTTGGAAAGAATGGGCTCACTATTAATTTAGAGAAATGCAACTTTTTCAAAAATAAAATTACTTTTTTGGGTTACGACATCTCGCAGGAAGGAATACGCCCTAGTGTTCGAAAACTCGATGCAATCTTGAGATACCCTACTCCGAAGTCGGTTCATCAGCTGAGGCAATTTTTAGGATTAATTAATTATTTTAGAAAGTTTATCCAGAACTGCGCCATTCTTTGCAAGCCATTAACTTGTTTACTTAAAAAAGAAGCATCCTGGCAATGGGGCCTTCAACAAGATAAAGCTGTTAGTGCAGTGAAAGAAACACTTATCAATAATGCAGTCCTCAAAGTTTTTGATCCTAAACTCCCTATAAACCTATACACTGATGCGAGTCGTGATGGAATAGGATGTATTTTAGCGCAGTCCACAAATGATGGTGAAAAACCTGTGTACTTTTATAGTCGTCAGACAACTAATGATGAAAAGAAATACCATTCTTTTGAACTAGAACTTTTGGCAATTGTATCAGGGTTACAAAAGTTTCGTCATTATTTGTTGGGCACTGACTTCAAAATAACAACGGACTGTAATGCTGTCCGCTATGCTTTAAATAAACAAGATATCATTCCGCGCATAAGTAGATGGGTACTGTTTACTCAGGAGTTTACTTTTGAAGTCATTCACAGAGCAGGGTCACAAACGCAACATGTAGACGCACTGAGCAGAAACCCTGTTAGTGACGTTACTGATGTGTCTGTAAGTAGTGAAACCGTGTGTACCATAACTGAGGGTGACTGGTTACTTTCTGTTCAGTTACAAGATCCCGACATTTGTAACATTAGAGATAAATTACAGTCAGGTGAGGCCGAGTCAAATAAACAATTATTTAATGAATACGAGTTGTTAGGAAATAAAGTGTACAGGCGAACTGAATTCGGTCGACGTTGGTTAGTACCAAAGCAATGTATATGGTATATTATTCGAGCAAATCATGATGAAGTAGGGCATTTTGCAGTAGATAAAACTATAGAACGAATTCGCGCTAAATACTGGTTCCCTCGCTTAAAGAAAACTGTAACAAAATACATTAAAAATTGCTTAAACTGTATATATTTCAAAAATGTTCATGGGAAAAAACCCGGTAAATTATATCCGATTCCAAAGCACGCCAAACCTTTCCACACGCTCCACGTAGATCACGTCGGTCCATTCGTAAAAACAACTCGGCAGAATAGTTATCTCTTGGTTCTGGTAGACTCTTTCACAAAATTTGTGTTTATTTCGGCTGTGAAAAATACAAAAAGTAAAGTCGTTATTAATGAGTTAGATAAAGTATTTAAAGTTTTTGGGAATCCAAAACGTTTAGTTTGTGATGCAGGCAGTGCGTTTACATCCAAATTATTTACAATGTATTGCAAGGATAGAAACATACGGGCTCATATTATAGCGACGGCCGTACCGCGTTCAAACGGACAAGTCGAACGTTATAATCAAACAATCTTAGAGGCATTGCGTAGCATGGGTGCCGATACTGAAAACAATCAATGGGATCAACATATAACAAATATTCAACAGGGAATTAACAGTACAATAAATAAAACTACGTCTGCGGTCCCGAGCGAGGTTTTCTTTGGGTACAGGATTCGAATGAATAATGATATGATCACTGACGATGATAGCACGGAGCATTCTGTGGACGTTACCGCATTGCGTAACTCGGTTGACGCGAATATTAAAAAGCACGCTATAAGCCAGAAAGCTTCCTTTGATGCGAAACGCAAAAACGCTCATAACTATGTGGTTGGAGACTTGGTGGTACTTAAAATTCCGAGTCACTCTAACGATGGTCAGAGTACAAAACTCATGCCACTCTACAAAGGTCCGTTCCAAGTCACGAAGGTTATTGGTCATGATAGGTACCAAGTAGCGGATATGAGAGGAGCTGAAAGGTCTTCAAAACGATATGATGGTATTGCATGCGTGGAAAACATGAAACCATGGATCCACGTTCCTCAGTAATGGCGGATGTTGTCCGGTTGTAAGTAGGTATGTAAGAATAATCACCTTTCATAAATGGGTATAGCTATTAACTACTTAGCGACTTATTTCGCAAGTAGATTTGGATTGCCTCATTTTGATAAACATTAAACATTTTTCTCTTTCATATGGGTACTTATATTTGCTTGATCATTAATTATATTGGTCTCATAGTTGAAGCTTCAAACGTTGTGACTTTATTACATTGTGCTTAATTAAAAGCTGCAACAGGCATCTTCTGAACGCTGTTGTAGCTAAAGTGGTGATACACAACTAGTTGATTCTGTATGAACATTAACTAGTTCAAACCACAGGCTATAATAATCCAATCACTTTGTAATACGGTCTGGTATTGAGCAGCAGATATGGATTTCTATGTAGGTTGGTACTTTACAGAAATGTACCTAACTTAAGTGTATGTTTTCAGCTTCTACTGTCAGACCATGACGCTGATCGGGACGAACGCGTGCGCAGGATAGCCGGATGTTGTCGCTCGTTTCCGGGCACCGTCGGTTGGAAGTCGCGTCGCACACCATGTTGGCTTGCAGCGGCGTTGGGTATCACGCGGTGGACAACCCCACCGCGCCATCGACGACCAAACCAAACGAAAATAATAATCAACTCACTTTGCTCCTGAGCCTCGACGAGGAAACAGCTCCACTGAATATAATACTAGCTATCTCTGGGCTATTAAGTGTTGTTCATCGGTTCGTTATCGGTATCGTTTCGGTATTAGTATTACCTATATTTGTCTTTACTTGTTAATTTAAGAATAAAGTTGATTAGAAGTTTACCTACTGAGAGTTGTGCGTGTACAAGCTACTTTATTTATGTTTATTATATTATATGATTCCATGTTAACAGTTGTATTCTTTTAAAAATAAATTAATTTCATGTAGGTAGTTCTTAAAAACTAAAAATATTTTTAGACAATTAGTACTGGGTAACAGATAATTGTGCTGAATAATTTGGTAGGGTAGGTTAGGTTAGCCCATACCTATATTTGTTTTATTTCGCTCGTCCATCTGAGCAAGCAAGCGAGGAAGTAACACATTCTTATTTAAATATTGACACAAACGAAGATTTTAATAGATTTTTAAGTACAGTACAACAGCAGTTACGCAAATAAGAGCAACTAATTTGTGCAATATTGTAGTCACGACCATTTTTATTAATGGAGTTTGTCAAACTGTACATTTACAAATATTGTCGCATTATTACACTAGCTACATCTGTCTAGCTTACAACTTAACTAGAGAACTATCTACATTATTAAGGCAGTATGAAAATGTTGGTTGGTTGGAATTTTATCAAGTAACTCAGACTACAAAACTAAAAGCTAAGTACTACCTTGTCACCAACATTATTTTATTGCTTGTTATTGTGTTGTTTTGATTTGCCACTTCCATTTACAGGTTTAGTTCAAGGCTACCCACCTTCGTAGACCAGAAGCGGCTATCCGTTTTCTGCTGTATATTTCAATACTGTGATTACAAACTCCGCCAAGAGTGGAGATTATGGATCCGTATTGAAGGAGCATAATGTTTTCAGTGAACGCTAATAGGGTTGATGCGTTTGTTTTCGACGAGTACTGGTATTGAAAACGCTATATTACAAATATCATTTTCCAGTAAATACTCGAAGACGCAGTATGGACGACATCGTTTTATCTTTGTACTTTATATAGGCACACAGGCAAAACTATACATTACTTAATATTAGGTTTACTTTGTTCACTAAATGAGAAGCTAGTTAGTTGCCTGCTAAAATATGTACATACACTTCATCATTTTCAAAATGGTTTTGTATTCATATCGAATCATTGTTGTATGATATTCAAATGTGATATATCCAGTCCAGTCCAAAGGGTGTGTTCTACCAGATATCTGGTGATCGTCAGGATGGCTGGACCAAAAGAGATATGGACATGAAACCATGTGCACTATTTACCTATTTGTTACTATTTACTACCTCTAATGAAATATTTGCTGCCACTGAATAAATAAATTATTAATGTTGATATATTTCTTAGTGCAGAGGTAGCAAATATTTCATTAAAGGTAGTAAATATTAGCAAATAGGAAGTAAATAGTGCAAATGGTTTCATGCCCATATCTCTTTTGGTCCAGCCATTCTGACGATCTCGATATCTGTCAGGAATCATTACAGGTAAGCCCCTAGTGTCACACACCATTCTCTAGTGACATTAGTGCCCTCTTTATGTCATTCCACACTAGTATTCCCAAGCAGGGTTGACCTCAGGCAGGCGGCCGGTCATCAAACAAAATGATGGAAGAAAATAACGTTGTGCCGACCCTAGACAATGACGGGAAGATGATGATTCGAGTGTGATATATCTACAAAAGTTATGAGAGAATTTACCAGAGGCGAATATAAAAGTGATGGCTTGATTTTGAAAATTAATAAGTGTAACATATTTTGCAGGCATTACATTGAGAATACATAAGACTAGGCTTGGGCGATAGGCACAAAGGTTATACTTGAAATATTTAAGTACTGATGATTCAAACCCTAAGCTGGGTGAGAGCGCATTTTTGGTTTTCAACGAATGGGCTAAACAACTGAACGGAACTTTTACCGCGTCGTGCAATAGGCGATGTACTTTTTTGTAAAAAGTATGTAAGTACTTGAATAACATTGTGTGGTAACAAAGTGAAATTTGCGACTGTTAAAACCCATGGTTCAAACAGATCACTTTATCGAAAATAGTTATTTCCAGAAGCTATAGTTCGGGAACCATAGCAGTTTTAACTTTTATGAATGCACATAGCACGTGTTTATAATAAGTACATAATAATACTTTTGTATTTCAAGTTATTGCTCTGACCATGTGACCAACATTTACAAATGTTATACTGACACAAAAATTCACAACCGCGCTTCATCAGCGCTCAAGCTGGGTTTGGGCTATGACACAAAAAATCGGAATCTGCGTGAAACCTCGTTGCTCAATTGGACAGAGCGTTTTGGGCTTGATGCAAAGATGCGGGTTGTGATTTTTTTTTGTGTCATCACAACATTTGTATAAGTACATTAAAGTTTATAAAGACTAGGTTCGATTCACCACGAGGACACTTACTAGTGTGTTCAACCCATTTGTAAGAAACAACAGGTTATTCATTTATAAAGCGCACTGTAAAAAAAATGAATCTGCTGTCAGCATACGTTTTTCCACATCAAGGACCCTAACTATACGATAAGAAAGAGAGATATTAGGCATTATCTGGCAAGGCTCGATCTATTGCAGACCCCATTGTTGCCCAGGCAAGTCTTAAGTGTCACAATCTTCACTTGCCATCAACTTGAGCAAGGTTCTATATGTTTGGCTACCAAATAAAAGCAGTTGCAAGAGGTATTTCATACAAAAAATCAGATTAAAATATACTTAGTCGGACATACTGTAAAATATGATAGATGTTTGTTCATGGATGCTAACACCGAAAATGTGTCAACAAACGTTTTGTGAAATACCAGGGCCGCCAGTTCATACCAACTAATAGTTCTAGAAACAAAACTATGAGGAAGAATGAAAAAAAAAAGTTAAGGTAGTGCCAGATTGTTGCGTGGTCGATATCACAGTCAATGGAGAAAAATGTTGTAGCTGAAACTATTTCAATTCAATTCAAAAATATTCATTGGGAACTATAAATTTTAAGGTACGTTACGTTATGCACGAATCAATATTTCAATTTATGTCGGCAATGTTAGAATTCATTTTGATACGTCGACATTAGAAAATGTTATCCGGTGATTGTTTTTTTTTATTGTACGACGGTGACAGAAATGCTTGGCCTTAGGTCACCCGCATTTAACACACGGAAAGTGTTTCGGATTGGAAACTCACATTTTTTCAGATTCGACATGGAATCCGATAGATTTCAACGCTATTCTCAAATCATTACTAGTAATCTTCTGTGGAAGTCTCAAATACTCTTGTATTTTTTTTTATTTCGGAGCTAGGGTTATCGTTTCCGCAATCACTTTCCCACTGAGGAACTGCTTATTTTATGTCTAAATCAGATGAAAAGTAAACAGGCTAAAAAACTCCAGACACGAACCAAACCAAGAACAAATTTGTATCCCCTGGGGATCGATCCCGGGACCTCTGGGTCTGAATCCGGTGGGCGAACCACTAGACTAGAGGCGGTTTGCGTGCCTTTTCAACTGACAAGTTACAAGAAGGCGGTCCTAACGATATTTTTACGTTCAACCTACGCTTACATTACACCCAATAATAATATCATCAAGTGCCTATAGGTACTCTGCATAGCTGGATTGGCTTTTGAAAATACCAAACAATTACTGACATACACATACACAGTAGCCAGACCACGGAAAACTATTATTTCAACTACCATAGGCGAATTAATAGTTCTTACTGAATTAAGGATGCACCAATCAGGAGAGAGGTTTTAAAGAAAACGATAGCTTGGGTCTCGAGTTGTTTTTCCCTAGTATTTTCTTTTGTTCTTCTTTTACCCTCTTTTCTTGTTCTTTTTTCATCTTCTGTCGCTCTTCATCCATCTTTCTTTGTTCTTCAATCATCGCCAACCTCTCCTCGGCCTGTGGAGTACAAATTTGATGTCAAAAGATTTATTAAGCAAAAAATAGTTTGTTGTTTCTGGTTTTGGGGAGATCTATTTAACTTGACATCACAAAAATATTAATTAACCTGGAAAACCGAGCAGATTTGATACCATAATTTTTTTCTGTTTCAAGTTAATATGTTGTGAACAAGATGATTATTTCATTAGAAGTGTGCAAGTGCACCAGACCATATATAAAATAATATTTTATCTGTAGACTGGTTTTGTTCCCAGCTCATGATCCTTTTCACATACACAAGAAATACATAAAAAATTGCTTAGTCATCAGACATTAAGTTGTGATTGTGACAGACCGATGGACTCGGCCCAACATTAGATAGAGCCAAGTCAAATATAGGCTAGATGGTGCTGTGTGTGATTAACATCTTGTAATATTTATTAATATTATTTATTATTTGTGTGATAAATACAGGATCAGATCAGACTATTAGTCAGATGCGCATAACTTTAGTTTGTTATAATAATGTGAGCTACACATGCCTGGTTGTTATTAATTGTCACAACCTGACTGTAAATCTTCTATAAATTATGAAAGAGCTTAGCTAGCTGCAGAGCATAACTAAGCCATCCAATCAGTCATAATCATGCGTTGATAATTTCGCCGCTCTAAACTTGCCATTAAACAGGAAATAAAAAAAGTGCACCTAGCCATTAATAATTTGTCTTAAAAATCAGTTATTAAATCCTCACGCATACATACACACATATTTTTTATAATGCTGTGTAAAACTTTTTTGGCCTTACTTAATTTTTTAAGTAAGTCTAACAATATCTGCATAAGAAACTAGAAATGAGCAGTCACTGAGGAAATCAAGCTCTACTCATAGAAATACAAGATATGACTGGCTACACATCCAAACCCCCTGGTGACACCACTGATGCCTCTTTGGATAGCTAATCTATCCAAAGAGGCTAAAAAGACAACACATCATTGAGCTGGATGGAGATGATACATAGCAAAGGGGAAATGTTCACTGGAATACTTCTCCTAAATGCCCAACTTCCTACAGAAAATCTGCTCATAGTCAGAAGACTGATCACAGATCACACAATAAAAAAAACTATATTTTATGAACGCTGTTGGTTTACCAAAATAAATAAAATAATATGTGGTGTTGCAAAATTGTTGTTTTTTTTTTTTTTATAGTTTGTCGGGTAAGCACTTGGCCTTCATCTCAACACCTCGTCAATTAATCAATGTAATAAACTTACCAGCTTCTGCTGTGCTTCTTCAATCTTTTTATTATTTTCAGCCATGATTTCCTCCAACTCTTTCCTTTTACGTGTTTCTTCCTCCTGTTTGATAAAAAATCTATATTAATTCGGCTCTCACTAAGCACTGACTACACCATTAATTCATATTTCTTCTACTTTATTTGCAAAAAAAGAACAATAAAAGAACTTGTTAACGTAGTATGCTGTTCCTACATCAGTGTGATGTTATTTTTTATAATGATAAATACAGATTTGTATGTAATAATGGTTTCAACAACTAATGTACCAGGTGTGATCTGTTTGTTTATTAAACTTCACAGAATTCCTGATACAGATTCAGAGGATTTGTTACAAATATGTATGTTGCAATCTGTAAATAAACTGTTACTATACATAACTTCATAATAAAGTATGGTTATACAAAAAAATTGGTTCAAAAATACCTTCTGCTCTCATGTCTGGATCCTCAAGCTGCAACTCCAACAAATTCTTACAGCTTCCTGGTCGTGTTCAGTCTTCCGACCTGACTTATAGACTACGTGACTGCCAAGCACAGTCAAGTGAACATTTAAAAATGCTAGCCAGACGCCTTGGCGGCGATGTGACGCATGGGCTTTGGACCTGAGTCTGCTCAGGATGCAAATAGCATTTACAATAATTGAAATGGATACAATCTCAATCAGAAATGTATGATTTAACTTGTAAGCTCGAGCTACACCTGACTGGACCTTTAACAGATATCATTGAATCTTTAATTAGTTACTGTCTTAGTACTGTAGGTATAAAACATTGAATTATCAGTGTGATTCAGGGTGTGACAACGTAGTTGTTGCCTTGGGGTCACATGTGAGTGCAAGGTGGGCACGCCAGCTTGCAGACACATGCAACTGGCAGGTGAAGGCAGCAGTTACCTGTCGGGCAAGCTCTGCAACTTTCTGCTGTTCCCGTTGTCTTTCCAGCTCTTCCATCATATCTTTTTCCATTTTCCGTTTTGCTTCTTCAACTCTTTTAGCAACTTCTTGTTCGATTTCATCTTTTCTTTTCTCTAGCTCTTCCTCCACTTTTTTCTTGACAAGCAGCTCTATTCGCTTTGCTGCTTCTTCCTCAACAACCTGATGAATTGGAAGAATAAATATATAATATCAAAGTTTTAACACTATAACAGTTATCTCACATTGGAAATTTAGTTATTTGATAAACAATTATCATATTACAATGTCCTGAACAACATAAAGCGTTGTATTTCTGTTCACATTACCTTTTGCTCAGCTTCCCTTACTCTTCTCTGGCGCTCTTTTTCTGCTAGCCTGTCCACTTCATCCATTTTATTGCGTCCTTTAGATTTTTTTCTACCGTGATTCCTTCCATCATATGATCCGTCGCTACTGCTTGCTGATGACGCAGAGTGTGAGCGTTTTCTATAATGAAACATTTATACTTGTTGAATTCACATAGGCGGTGAACATGTTGCTAAGTTTGATAATATTTAAAGTGAACAATGTATTGCCATAAACATGTGTATGATACCATGTAAACCAAGGGATGGGCGGCAAAGTAACGCTTCTTTGCGAGCTACGACCCGTCTGCCAGGCCAGCTGATAGCGCGCAATCAAAGCCCATCAGAGTTTGAGAGGCTCATTCATGTCCCCACACTGGTACGATCTGATGATATGATGTGTATGTGTAAGTGATCACCTGGACTTGGAGCTTCGATCTTTTGACTTTTCAATGTGTTTGGAGCTCCGTGTGCGGGACTGAGAACGGTCCTTGGACTGACTCTTTTTCCTCGAATGTTTACTGCTTTTATGATGCCGCCGAGGTGATTTGCTACGTGATCGTGAACGCCCCATTTTCATTAACAAATTTCTGGATGATAATGGCTCTTCGAAGCGAGAGTGAAGAATACACTAGATATTTAGATATCTTCAATTCACATCAAATCAACCTAAACCACCACACACTCATAGCACACACTGCTTTACTTTACTTGCCAAAGCATAGAGTATAATATAGAATATTATTTCTTGTGTGTGTTGTGCTGCCAAACAAAGAGTATGTATTAGAGTATAACAGTAATAAGTGGTACTACGTGCGGTGCGGTGGTGGTAGTGATAAACATGTATCTGTTTGGTATGTGTCGTTAGCTTCGCTTCCTAAAAGCCTGTGGTACATAATATGTAATGTAAATCACATTTTAGGATAAAAAACAAATTGTTTTTCTTTTGCCACAGGCCCAATTACATATATAGACAATTTCGTTGCTCGACCACATCTGTGGTTATTTGGCACAGAGCTTGGTACCACAGAATGAATTTATATAACGATTGGCTGTTTGATAGAGAGTTGTTGTACGGTCTCGTCGTCGCGTCCGTCGCGTCGTCGTCGTCGTCATCGTCACCTGCACTATTATGTTAGGTACACTCATGGTTACAGCACCGGTAACACTCGCGTCATGTAAGCATGTAATACTAATAAATAATAACTTGAATACTATGATATTATTATCCACTAAGAATATACACGTGAGCGTACACACACATACAAACATACATTATTATCTATATTTGTATCTCATTCTCTGGCAGGCTAAGTTCTATCAATGTACAATATTGTCGCTTTTTCGTTTCAAATAACAACTTTAAGCTTTACTTCATTCACAAAATATTATTTTGGCAATGGCAAGATAGTTAACTTTTGGTAACTTTTACAAAGGTTTTTTTCTGTTAACGCCATCTACCGTCGAGTAGCGAGTTTTCTTACTTTAAATTTTTCAAAGCTTACATTACATACGTAAATATATTAAGAAAATCAGTTTTATTAATCTTATGATTTATGTATGTAGCACTGGTAAATTGATGACGCATTTTTTTTTAAACTGGCTATCATCATCATCAACATATGTCACAGTTAACATTATGCAAGGCGAAAGAATAAAAAAGATTGGCAAAAAAAGCTTATGTCCGTCTGTCTGTCTGTTCTCGCAAGACGCGCTTTTCAACCGATTTTGTCAAAAATGGGCACCCAAGTCCTTGATATTTTTTTTTTTATCAAGATTTTTAATTTGGGGGAAATTATTTTTACGAATATTATTTTATATTTTCGCATCAAAATATGGCTCTATTTTCGGGGTGTTCCTACTTAAAATAAAGTAAGGAGCACTGGTAAGGAGTACCTACCTACGTACCTATACTGACAAACTTAACGTAATATGTTAGTATTTTATTATCTGTGTATACTTATATTCTACTTATCTTCATTACCTACTGAAATCAAACGTTTTCGTAGGCAGCACATTATTTTATTTTGTTGGTGATATTATGAAGGTACCTAATTTAGTTTCTCAATAGGCAGGTACCTACCTTAGCAGGTAATTCTTATTTCTTATAGGAACTACAAAATACATCAACAGGCTTAGCCGAATATTGGTTTTCTTTTTCATGAATAAACGAAATAATTCGATTAGTTGCCTGCATAATATTATTATTTGTTGATTGACTTGTGCTTGCGTCTTGTTCATTTGTTTTGTTTCCATGCAGATTGTGAATTTCCAGACTAGAAGATATTTGGCGGAAGACGTCTCTTATAGATTGGAATTGAATATCACTTCCCTTACCGTAGGGGCCATCGTTTAAATCACTGAATTTGAAACATCGACTGTCTTTACCGCTGGCTGTGTCCGCGATCACGGTTTCAGATGCCTGTCTATTGCAACTTTTTACTAACAAAGTTCTAATATCAGTTACACTAGAGACGCTGCGTTTTGAATCTTTTAAAGATCCTATACTCGACGAATCTTGTTTAGTTTCTTTGGTTGTGGAATATTGGGTGCTGTCGCTATGTTCGGATTTAATCCTATCCATTAGTTCATCTAGTTGTTCCGTTATGACTGTAGCTGCTACATTCAGTTCGTATTCAGACGAAGTGCTGTGTGTGCAAGTTTCTGGTTCAATCTTCATGTTTGATTCATGATCGTCTTCAGGTTCCATCATAATATCAGTGTCATAAAACTGCTTCATCTTATCAAGCATAAATTTGATATCGCGTTGTTTTCCGATGTCTGCATCGTCGAAACATTCCTTTATTGTGATGTTGCCTTTGTAAAAGTAGTCAAGCGGTAGCCCGAACCCACGGACAGCCAAGTCAGCGGCACCGCCATACTTCGGCATACTCATAGGCTGGCGATAAATGCATTCGAACTTGCCTGTGGGCGATTTAGGGTTAGATGGATAGTCGATGACAACTGAAATTGAAAACTGTCGTTTTATTTTTTATATTTTTTTATGTATACGATAGGTCAGCTCTTGATCTCGAGGTCTGCCTGGGTAACAATGAGGTCTACGATGGAGCGAGCCTTCCCGGATGCTATTACTTTGAAGTAGTTAGGGTCTTATATACGTAACAGAGGCTGGGGACGTCCAGTTTTTTCCATTCAAGTACCAACGACCCCAACGCTGGCAGCTGGTTCTAAAATTTGCAGTGCGCATTATGAATAGCCGAAGGTGGAAGCGCAATATTCAAGCGGAATCTATATCAAACTGAGAAACTGGCTATCTTACCTCTAAAATTACGGAACAACAATTTATACTTAATTGTTGCTATGGCGACAGAATTAGGTACGTAAGTTAACCAGGCGGACGAACCCGAGACGTCTGGATCTGACATCGGTTTGCGAACCACTAGGCCACAGAGGCGGTTAAACAAAAACAAATAAAAGTTTTATATATATTCATATATTTTTATATATGATACAAGTTTTTCCTAGTTTAGGTACCGATTTCAGATCCAGAGGTCCCGGGTTGGATTCCCATGAGGAGTACAACATATTGTGCTTGGTTTGGTTGAGGGTAGGACTTTGTTTAAGTCCGCCTGGCTAGCTACCACCATCTTACCTAATTCTGTCGCCATAATAACAATTCTAAAATTGTTGTGTTCCGGCATTAATTTAGAGGTAAGATAGCCAGTTCCTCAATTTGTTGAGGATTCCGGGTGAAGTGCGCTTCCACCTTCGGCCTTATCTCAACTTGTTACCAGGTGAAATGAAGGCCAAGTGCTTACCCGTTGTACAATAAATAATAAAAAAACACATGGTCAGTTAAAGATAAATTTCCTCACAACTTACATGAAGTGAGAACAAGTCAACTTGAATTCATATGTTACCTTTGATAATATCTGCAACAACTGCAGGACAAATCTTTGCTGTGACGGGAGTCGTATGATTAAGATCCGGGCAAGAGTTGATTTCGATCAGCCAAGGCTTGTACTCTTTGTCCAATATGAAGTCACAGCCATACAGCTCGAATCGATTCTTACATACTGTCAACGAATCTTGACAACTCAGCATGATCCCAATGATAGATTTCATCATACCAGGGTATATGACTTTATCCCAGGCATTTTCTTTGCCTATTCTGTCTAAATAGTCTTTATACATATCGGAATCCCACATGTTAGTTTGCGGAAGCTCAAGGTGACGTCCGAAGCAGTTGGTATATCGTTTTTGGACAGCATTGTTCGTCAAATGTATTGATTCGTGATAGTTTTTCAGGTTATACTTCTGTGAGCTGAACTTCAGGTAGCAGTCCTTGTACATCCATATGACGAGGGGATATGTGCTGGTCACCAGGTAATACTGCCGTATGTCGAATTTCGTGTCGTGTATCAACAGCGGTTCCTCTGAAATCAACAAGTGTAAATATGAAAAACGAAAACCCTTACCATTAAAAAGTATATTTATGGATTTAAATTTTGAATTGGCATATTATTATCATAATGTACTGCATACTATTTTCTTTCGTATGACACCCATTTTGTTTAAATATATCCTTCCCCACCTTCAATCTTTTATTCTCCTTTTAGACACTTCCACAAATCAATTGATCATCCTTTGTCCCTTCATCTTAAAAACCACCCCTAGGGCAAAATAAACTAATTTGGAAATCTGCAGTCTCAGTCCCCATTTCACGGTTCCACACATTTTCAAGACTAATCTTGTTTACCCCTTTTGCAACCCTTAATGTAAATACAGGGGTGGTTTCAGCAAATAAAAAAAGTTAATACTCATACAGATTGATGAATATTCGTAATATTCTAAATTTTGAATTGATCGAATCATCCATACAAAAGATATGGGTGAAAAGTTTCACCCCAATATCTCAAATACTACCCCACTCATCAAAAATCCACCGCGATAATCAATTTTTTTTACGTTATCTCTATACAGTTAAAGTTTCATAAAAATCGGTCAACCCCTTCGAGAATTATGCAGTCACAAACATTGCCACATACATACATAAATACTTACATACATACATACAGTGCCGGATTTCCCAAATTAACTCGGAGATCTTGTTCGCTTCGCTCACTCGATCAACGAGAGCTGCATTTACTTGTACCTAGATCTTGTTCAGATTCAGATTCAGATTTAGATATATTTATTCCATTCAGATACATTACAGTACACTTGGAAAAGTCACAAAAGAGGTAAACATAATAATAAAACCAAAATAAAAATATTTTAGGTCGATAACCTAAGATTAAGCAATAATAATACAATTTCAATGCACTATTTCAAAAACATTATCATACACATATGTCAACCTAATTTATCAGCAAGTAGTTTTACATATGCAGACCCTGGTTTGGGCTCTGCGTTGAATGTCAGTCAGACATCAGTTTTGTGTTTTTACAACGATTTTATACAGGTGGATCTCTAAAAGTGGCGGGCTTAGAGACAGCAAATACAGGTTCCATAACCGCTGTAGCCGGCGTTTAAAACAACCCCGAACTGCGCTAGCAGCTATTAGTGTCACACTCGACCTTTTTAACCGCCTCTGTGGTCTAGTGGTTCAACCCACCGATTTCAGTTTTTTTTTTTACTGTACGACGGGGAAGCGCTTGGCCTTCATCTCACCTGGTAACAAGTTAAGATAAGGCCGAAGGTGGAGGCGCACTTCACCCGGAATCCTCAACAAACTGAGGCAATGGCTATCTTATCTCTGAATGCCGGAACACAACAATTTTAGAATTGTTATTATGGCGACAGAATTAGGTAAGATGGTGGTAGCTAGCCAGGCGGACTTCAACAAAGACCACCAACTACCACCAACCAAAATAAGCACAATATATTGTACTCCCCATGGGGATCGAACCCGGGACCTCTGGATCTGAAATAGGTGGGTTGAACTACTAGACCACGGAGGCGGTTACATAGTTTTTGCTTAGATCCATAGGTCCCGGGTTCGATTCCCAGGGGAGTACAATATTGTGCTTGGTTTGGCTGGTGGTAGGACTTTGTTTAAGTCCGCCTGGCTAGCTACCACCATCTTACGTAATTCTGTCGCCATAGCAACAATTCTAAAAAAAAATGTGTTCCGGCATTTAGAGATAAGATAGCCAGCTCCTCAGTTAGTTAAGGATTCCAGATGAAGTGCACTTCCACCATCGGCCTTATCTCAACTTGTAACCATGTGAGATGAAGGCCAAGCACTTCCCCGTCATACAATAAAATAAAAAAAAAAAGTTAACCATTCATCCGGGACAATATTATCCTCTTTCCCCCTTATCCATATTCTTATATCTTCATCCTTACCTATGTACTTAATTCACAAAATTTGCTTCAAACTTATCCCCTCAGCCCACATTGCCGATTATTCCCAAGGAGGGTTGACGGCAGGCAGACGGCCAGTTTTAAAATTTCAGCCGTAACAAACAACATGGCCTTGAAGAAGATATGTTGTGCTAACCCCACCTAGTGTGGCCCACCCACACCCCATAAAATTATGAGGGAAATTATGAGATAGATAATTTTGCTCACCGATGTATTTTTGCGCAACGTATTTGGACTTTGAGTTGTTTAGCAGATTCGTGATGACTCCTAACTTAGAAGCCATTCTTATTCCTATACCCCGTGAACAATTGGCTGGTTTGATAATCCAAATATTATGACAGCCCTCGCAACTTAGCTGCGGGCGATATTTATGAATCTCTTTCAGTAAAAATTTGGCGTAGCCTAGATAAAGTGCAAGCTTATTATCCTTATCTTCATGAAAAATATCTTCTTTACCGATTATGCGGTAATACTTTTTCAAAAATCCATTCCACTGGCCAACACTCGCTGTACTTGCTGGTCGGTCGATATCCTTATTTTGTTTCCGAAATAAGTATTCTTTGCATCTGTTCAGAGCAAAAACGATGATATTAAGCGATACTCTACCACTGCTATGAAATACCGGTCGGTCATTCGCGACCATTGAAAGGATCCATTTGAGCAAACTAGTGCATGCTGTTATTTTGTAATCCTTTACGAACCCATCAGTTTCCCCGATGTCGCAACAGTTGTATGTGCGTGGCCCATTCACCTCTGCCACGTCTTCGATGTAAAACCAGTAGTTTCGTTTCATTGACGAACATAAACCTTGTTTAGTGGTCCACAGAGCGTCAATTCTAAGTTTGTTAACTAAAGCAGTACTTTTTTCTTTACTCATGTCTATGGCAGTATCTCGTTGCTCGTCTTTCGTTTGCCAAATAAAATTTGCATTGTATTTTTCTACGAGATTCGAGAGCAGTAGTTTTTCTAATTCGCCGAATACCGCATTCTTACTAGAGAAAGTGCCATTTCGAATTTTAGAAAGATTCATTTTACAAGGTGGAATCTTTTCAACCCAACCTCTTTCTGTCAGAGCTTTTCTCACGGCACTGCAGCACCCGTAAATTGAAAATATTTTATTCTCTTTGATTGCTATTTCAGCTAGACGTTTAAGGCTGGCATATCGTTTAGATCTTGTTTGGCAGCTGCAGATCACGTAGCTTCTCTCTTTTGGGGACAACCCAGTTGACCGATATGAACTTTGATAGGGCATTTTCGTGGGCTGATACTTTTCTGGTGAATTTGATATACGGGCAAGTTTATTGTATGGAGAATAGATTCTTTTTAACCCTTCCTTTTCACAATGTTTGAATGTGTTCAGCTATAAATATAAAAAACGAAACTCATTAGTAACGTGTAATAGCTATGCACTCATCTAGCTATAGGCTGTTAAGTACCTGGTTCGATTTGCACCCAGGACAAACATTTGTATGATGAATATAGTTGTTTGTTCTGTGTTTGGGTGTTGTATTGTATGATAAGTATGTATTCACAAAAAAAAGTATTTAAGAAAGTATTCTTTCCGTAATCTAGTTCCCATATTATAAGCTATGTTCAATTTGGGGCTAGATGACGCTGCGTGAAATTAATGTTCTGTTATAATTTGATATAAGCTTCTGATGTTTCGTAACATAATTATGTGGGTATCTTATACCTTGTCTAGAATGAGTAAGTTGCTTACTTGGTTATCTACTATTCTGCTTGAAGCACATGGTCGCTTGTCAGTAGAAGTTTCGGACTTAATGCGATTTTTTTCATGTTTGTTTATTTTACTGCATCTTTTAGTAGAAATATAACTTGACGTAGTGATCTGTTGAAAACATCGATTAACCAAGAGAGCAGGTTCTTTATTACTAATTTCATAAATTGCTTCATCAGCAGGTATCTAACCTGAGAACGGGGCTACAAAATGATGCAGCCCATCGTACTTTTCCAATTATTCAAACTTCTATGCATACCTTCCGTTTCTTGATATGTTTTTTCTTTTTAAGTGGCATGTTTTCTTCAGGTGTCTCATGTTTTGTAATCAGTTACCGCGTGCTATTAAGTATATATCGTTACGTGTTATTTACGAAATAGAACCTGAGTAGTTACTTTAAAATTTTTCATTTTTTTAGTTTTGTTGGTTGTTTTTGTTGGTTATATTGTTGTGAGTGGTTGTAATTTTTGGCGTTTCAAAACATTGCAAAATCAGAGCAAAACACTATGGCATTGCAAGACTGACATTTGTCAGATAACCATGTGAAAGATAATGTGCAAAGTAGTTTTTAATTCAAAGACAGCCCTTCTGGGATTTGCTGGTGGATTCGCTTGGTGGAAGGCGTAATAGATATGGAAGGGTATTCAGGGTATGGATGCAGGACATGGTATAAGATCTGAAATAATCAAAATAATAGTAGGTAGGCACAATGTTAATAACTTCTTTATAAACTTTCAAAGAATCAACATTCAAGACAAAATACATCGATATTATAATTAGGTTAGGATAAAATTTGAACATTGCAACAGTCAAATAGAAAATAGCATGCTAATCTACGTTGTGATAGCGATTTATCTTATTTATTATATTTACTTAGGTCTAATATATTAGGCAGGTTTGTTTAGCAGGAAGTCAATAGTTTTTGATATACAAGACTTTCTATTTTATTCTCTTATTATTTAAAGGCTCGTCATTAAGGGGGGTCATTACAACTCGGTATGGAGCGTAGATTGATGTGCAGCTTTTTGAAAACGTTATCGATTTTTGCCTATTTTTGTTTTCTTCGTGGAGTTTGCAAATGCTCCTCCCTATGGCACTTAATTTTTTGATAGGATCTAAATCTTCCGGTACCTTCCTAGAGCTGAGAGGAGCTATTGATGGCCGCCGGGTAGATGTTACTATGCTAGATTTTGTTTGTCTAACGGGTATAATCGATTCAGTCTTATTTGTTAACTTGTTCTGGACTGAGATCGTCGAGCGAAGAATACTGGCCGTCTCTCGTTCCCACTCGTCTGGGTCTATGTAACAACGTTTATTGCCTACTGATCTATTAACCTTAGCCTTGGGTTTGTCTGCTTTGCTTGCTGACTCGGTCCGGTATTTACCAGTAGGATTCGTCAAGGTGCTGTCTTCTTGTTGGCAGCAGGAGTGAGGTACGACGCAACGCCTAGGCTCTCCGCTTTTTTCTCTCCTTCCTCGATGTGTCCTAAAAGAGTGTGCGGACGATTTACGTTTTTTCGAAGAGCTTTTAAGCGTTATGCCTGATTTTACTACTGTTACCGCTTGGCGTACCGTGAGTGACTCTTTGGGTCCGAGAAGAAGGCCATCTTTGTTCGTCGGAATCGCATCGTAAGGGTTTAACCATGTGAGGAAATCAGTTATAATTGGTCCGTTGTATTCGGATGGTATGGGCCGGTCTTTTTCTGGAATAGCATCGCCTGAAGGGACACGAGTCGCCAGTGGAGTAGTGCTTCTAGGTTCATGTTTCTTTTCCTTTAATTTCTTGATAAGCCTTTTACCGTTGATACATAAAGAAAGACCTAAGTACGCCGGCGCTTTTGGTATTGCTTGCCTGTATGCCATTTCAAAATACCCAGTATCAGCTTCGGGATTGAAACGTCGATCGAGTACAACTGGAAACAAACAAATTAATATTCAACAGACGTTTTGATAGGGTTTTGATCAAGTATTGTTGTAATGTAATGAAATTTGTAGTAAACAGGGCAATTGCTAACCTTTTACGACGTCTTCAAGGCACTGAGGACATAGACGTGCTGTAACCGATGTAGTTGGAGCCAAATCCGGACTCGAATTGATTTCAATAAGCCAAGGAGTGAAGTCATCAGTCAGCATGAAGTCAGCGCCGTATAATTCAAAGCTGTTTTGCCTTTTATCCATATTGTCTTGGCATGCAAGCATAGCTCCTATTAGACATTGCTTCATCCCAGGGTAGATTTTGTTTTCCCACATCTCATATTTTCCAATCTGTCTTTAAGTATATATAAAATGAAACATGTTTATAGATCGGATTAAGTACCACTTCAGATTTCACGGGTAAATGTATTACAGATTTTACAGGTATAGGGATACAGGATAGGCCTGGCTAATAATTGAGCTGCCGAAATTTGGCGTTAAACGATTTTTCCGTGTGCCGTCAGTGGGCGGGAGAAACAGTGCCTTCTGGGAAAGCTCCATCGTCAGTGATAGACCTCGTGCAAGGTAGGCTTGCATGAGTTCAAATGCTGAGCTTTTTATGAAAAAACAGTAATATTTGAGCATCTTTACCTTAGATATGCTTTGAATGTGTGACAGTCCCACATATTTTCGTCGGGTAACGCTTTATCTCTCTCACCATAATTTTTGTATTTTGTCTGTACAGCGTTATTTGTTAGGTGAACTGATTCGTGATAATTTGATAGGCTGAATATTTGAGAACTAAACCGTAAATAACTCTCCCTAAAATAAAAATAAAATAAGTATTTGGAAACTACTTATTACATTTTGTTTTCGTGATAAAAATAATACCTATCACTGCGATTAATATAAAAAGTAGACGGAACCTTACCTGTAAACCCAAATAGTAAGTGGTTGGCAATTTGTTATTAAAAACCATTGTCTGATATCAAACTTTGTGTCGTAAACGACCAACGGATTTTCTGAAACACAAACAGGTTAATATTAAAGCAGGTTGGTAGGTACTAAAGGTAGGTACCTACACAGATCATATACGATCAGTTATACATGGCTACAAAATAAGGTAAGATGGTGGATCTTACCTTATTTTGTCGCCATAACAACATAATCATTCTAAATTTGTTGCGTGTTTGCGTTTAGAAGTAAGATAACCAGATCCTCAGGTTATTGATTTATTTTTGTATATACATAAGCTACCTACTTATCATACAATACAACAGCCAAACACAGAACAAACATAATATTAATCACACAAATGTTTCTCGTGGATGGGAATCGAGCCCACAACCTACAGCGCAGAAGGCAGAGCTACTAACAACTGAGCTGTGAATCTTGCTAATTTAATTTAATTTAATTCAAGACTATATTTCCAGAGGGTGCATCGTATAGAGACGTTACACGTGACGATTTTTTTAAAATGTTTTTTTTAAGTTTAGTAAAAGGTCGCGGATATTTTACTAAATATTTTTCTTTCTATTTTCATATTCTAAAAACCGCCGCTGTGGTCTTGTGGTTCACCCACCAGTGTCAGATACAGTGTTCACGGGATCGATCCCCAGTGGAGAACAGTATTGTGCTTTGAAAAATATGTTTGTCCTGGGTTGGAATCGAACCCACAACCTACAGCGCAGAAGGCAGAGTTACTTCTAACTGAACTTTGAGGCTTGTTATGTGGTACAAGTACAACATAAGTGCTGAAATGGAGGGGATACCGGCGTGTTGTATGTACTGGTGGGAAAGTGGATTAAAGGGCAGAAAGATAACGATGATGATATAGATTGAAATTGGTTGAAATTATACCAATATACTTTTGAACCACATATCTAGTCTTCTGAGCAGGAATATTGATGAGGCCTATGATGTCCTTTATGTTGTTCATTAGTTGGATGCCACGTCCGCGGCATTTGTTGCCGGGTTTTACAATCCAAATATTCAGAACACCATCTATGTCAATTTGTGGCCAGTATTTTGTCATCGTGGCTAAAAGTTTGGCGCCTTTCCTTTCTAATTGCCTGAAACAAATATGAAAATCATGCTGTAATTATGAGACTGGTTTCTTTCTTCTTGTGTGACAGCACTTATTTCAGCCTATATATAAGAGCCGCCAGCCAAGGACAAAGTGTTTTCAACGATCACGTTTATTTTTTATTTTTTTATTGTACGACGGAATTCGAGGGAAGCGCTTGCCCTTCATCTCACCTGGTTACAAGTTAAGATACGGCCGAAGGTGGAGGCGCACTTCACCCGGAATCCTCAACAAACTGAGGAACTGGCTATCTTACCTCTAAATGCAGGAACATAAAAATTATAAAATTGTTGTGACAGAATTAGGTAAGATGGGCGATAAGCTAGGCGGACTTCAACAAAGTCCTACCACCAACCCAAGCAAGCACAATATTGTAACCACATCCCTGGGGATCGAACCCGGGGCCTCTGGATCTGAAATCTTGGTTTATCGGTGCATTACACATGGCATGTACAACATATTCATACATTGCACTTGTGAAGTATCTGTAAATTAGTGCACGTCATGTCGAGTCATGACACATCGAAATCACTAATAAAATTTAAACTTTTGAATCACACTCAATAATAAAATGACATTGTACTGTAGATGTGCTAGCTCTCTAGACCTAATACCACAGTAGATGATTACCGACGATGGCTTTAACACAGCATACTGCTGGAGTCGAACGCCAATTTGATGCATTTCTATGCCTCAAATAAACGAATTTTCTTTCTTTCCTTAGCGGCTGCGGTGTCCTTGGTCAAACGGAAACAAACCTCAATAAGATAGAAGTGCCACTTCTGCGAATCAGACCCAGGACATCCTGGTCGATCCAATCAGGCTACCACTAGACACGAAGGCTGTATTTTTTTGTTTACCAATACGATGGAACAGTACAGCAATCGAATGCGCTAACATTGCTGATGTACCTAATAACATTATTGTACCGAACGACAATTGCGATTTAATTACCAGCACGCATTCATTACCTCATATTTACAAATAACAATCACCGATCATTATCAAAAGGTAACTAGCTAAACTAGGTGAGATAGACAGTTACTCAGTTTGTTTAAGATTCCGGATGAAATGCGCTTCCACCTTCGCCCTAATCAAAACATGTAAATCAGATGTGATGAAGGCCAAGCAAATCCCCGTCGTACCTACAATAAAAACAAAATATTACCGTATATTGGTGTTTTTATCTTCAGTGAATTTAGTTTTTTCGTGCACCAGGAGATAATGGTGTGTTAGGAACTGGTCCCACTCGTGTTCCCACACGTGGACTTGGTCGTCTGTATCGTCTATATCTTTGTGCGTAAAGAATGTGATGTATTCGTTCAGTCGGCTTATGGCAAACTCTATGGCACTGAAGGGGACCTTCCCGTTAGGCCCGACCAGGCTCTGCTCGGTCGTGGCTTGTAATGTATTCGATAGCCATTTAAGGACGCTGATGCAAGCTGTTATTCTGAAATCGTCGATAAATTCCTCTAGGCTATCCGAGTTGTGAATGTTATAGCACCGCGGAAACTTTGTCAGCGAAACCCCTGGCTCTGTATGCCAATGCATTTGTGTTAGGGACGAGGTCAACCCTTCTTTGGTTGTGAATATTGATCTGCAAAACCTAAAACACGGAAATAGCATCAGCAAAAACCTCCAACAGCATCTTCCTTTCGAAATCACATTGATGTAGACGTAAACGTTGAAGCGAACATAACCTGCTTATTAGAACATCTTTATTGCTTAGCAACCAATCGTATTTGTCTCGTTTAGTTGTCCAGAGGAAGTCAACAGAATGGTGTTCCATGAATTTGTATAGAATCATCCTTTCAACTCTCGAGAGCTCCTTTCCGGTACATTTCTTTGGATCTACATTAGACGGCGGATGGCGGACCTAGACATTGAGGTAAGGAATTATAATTATAGTCTCATTCAACGAACAAAATAAACGTGCAAACATAGTTGTAATGCTTTGAAATACTTTTCTTGGTAGTACTGAAAATGTTGTCTGGTAGGGCAAGCGGTACATCTAGAGCCAATTCCAAGGTGATTCATGAGAGATGCAGTGCGAAAACCAGACAAAGATTTAACATACCCCTAGATCAGGTCCAACCAGATTGACAGATACCTTGTGAGACTCGTATTTCTCGATCCATCCTCTCTCGAGAAGCGCTCTGCGAACTGCGGGGTACCCTCCGCCTTTTATCATGAAAACCTTACGTTCTTTCATGGCATTTTCAGCGATCTTCTTGAGGTCATTCCATCTCTCATTGCTCACCCAACTTTTGTATTGCTTGAGTTGATCGGTTGAAGAGGACTCTATTTTTTTGAAAAAAAATCGAAGAATTTTGTTATAAAAAAAAACAAGTACCCTCATTGTAAGGCGTGATGTTGGAATACCCACCGGTACACAGAACTCCTCCATGCTCAGACTTGGAAAACGATACTGCACTCGAAGGCCGCAATTCCTTCTTCGACGTGCTATCCTTATGCAGCTTAGAGTCTGACACGCTCTCCTCAAGCTCCATCGTTACTGCCATGAGCCTTCCTTACGACCCTGTAAAAAGTAACTTGATCTACTTTCACCATTTTCCCCTACTTCATGACGTGTATACTATGAAGGAGCCGAAGTCAGACTGGCCAACTAAATATAAACTGGTAGTGCAATAACCTACTTTTATCTCTAACCTACATAGCGGGTCCTTGGCTCATCAGCGATCAGCGAACCATTGGTGTACGTCCCCGCCCGGCACCTGTGCAAGTGACGTCACAGCTAGGTACGTCCTCCACAACTTCGCGAAGGCTCACGGAAATTATTAAGCCTAAATTACTCTTACCTTATGTAACCAGGCCGCTCCTCAGGAAACTAGGTTATAGTAAACGCAATAGCGTACATTAAAAATATTTTATAAAGGCGCTGTTGATTTAAATAACTGGAAATTTGTTTGACATTTTTAATTCATGAATGGTTTGTCAAAATATGTCATCACAAATACTATTTTTCCATGTCCCTTGTCAATCACAAATATCAAGTGTTTTATTTCCGGTGTGCATATATATTTCCCATAGACACGAGAAATCCCTTGTTTATTTTAGAGTTAAGAGTTTAGAGTTTTAAATAGTGTACTAAACTTTGTTACAAAAGAAGTCCCAAATATTCCGTTACTATTGTCCACATATTTGAGACGCCTACCTAAAGGTGCAGCCCATAAAGTTACAGCTAGCTCCAGGTTATTATAACTTAGGTACGGGTTACTTGCGCGCGACACACACTCGCGGAGGAAATTTGCGAGGAATGACTTTTGCGAACCATTAGCGCGAAGACAGAAAAGACGTTAGAACGCGATAGAATAACAAAATTCCTGATATCACTGGAAACTGAGGTTGAAAATCTCACTTATTAAATGCTTAATATGTGAGATTTTTTTTAACATTATTTTTCTTTGAATTGAATGTGTGTATGCTACCCGTGATTTCAAAGTGAAAGCTTTTCTCACAATTATCTCTGAAACTAGAGTTTTCATAGATTTTAAACTTGAGGTGAGTTTTAGCCGACTCTGTGGTCTAGTGGTTCGCCTACCTACAGATCCAGAGGTCCCGGGTTCGATCTCAGCAGTGGGAGTTCAATATTGTGCTTGGTTTGGTTGGTGGTACGACTTTATTGCCTAACAAGCTACCACCAACGTACCTCATTCTGTCGCCATAAAAATAATTCTTAAATTGTTGTGTTCCGGCATTTTTTTTTACAACTAGGAGACGGAACAAGCAAGTTGCCCATCTGATGTTAAGTGCACTCTTGCCTATAACAATGCCTTACTGCGTAGGTCGAATTCACAACGATCATAGCCTACAGGGCACTGCATTGCGCTCGTCAACTTGCGGCATAAAGGTGTTAAGCCTCGCGTGTCCGTAATTTCACCGGCAACCATACCCTTCAAACCGGAACACAGCAATGCTGCTTGGCGCCCGAAATAGGTATGGTGGTAGTACTTCCCCGGACGAGCCCTTTCACAGGGGGCTCTACTACTCTTAATGTAAATACAGGGGAGGTTTCAGCAAATAAAAAAAGTTTATTGTGACCGTCGTTTCCGTTTATTGTGTCAACCCCGTTAACAGTCAATTCTACAAGACCATATCAAGCGTTTTACCCTCTCAACGCGAGCCTTTGTTACAAAAACCACCCCTATTAAAAAGTATAATATTCATTTTTTTAATATGCAGCCGATACTCTTCCAATGGACACCCCGTCCAGCCTAAAATCATTTTGTTACACTTAACACAAAGATTTCTCAAAAACTACACTAACGTAAAATATCGATTGAGGCGTATTAATGTATTCTCTGCATATTCAAAATTTTAAATTGATCGGATTTACGATTCAAAAGATATGGGCGAAAAACTGTATTTCTTCCCACACCAAGATCTCAAAAATTACCTCGATTTAACTCGGAGATAAATTTGATAAAAATACTTGAAATAGCACGTCCTTTGTATGAGGACCCCTTAATTTTGACTTTCCTATTAAAAAAAACTTGCATCATCAGTGATCACGAGCTGTATCTACCTGGAGCTGTCACAACACTGCACCCGGTAAGTTCACGCCAATTTTTTCAGATAAGTGTTTACGGCCAAAATTTATACCCAGTTCAAGAGCTCACCAACATCATAAAAAAAAAAGTTTTGAAACCTCGTAAAAACACTACTACTAAGTATATTGATATAAACTTGGCACTAAGCTCAATGAAGTGGACTATAGGTACAACCTTTCTGGGGCTTACCATTGTTATCATACTAGATTGGAAACTACATTTTCACAACAAATGGTAGGTACCTATTATGCTTTTCAATATGAAATAAAGTGTTTAATCTATCGACTTTATACATTATTTTATATTTTTGATTAGACAACACTTCTGGGGCTTTCCTACCGTTGTAATTATAGGTACCTACTAGATTGGATACTACATTTTGTCAACAATTTGTCTATGCTCTTTTAAGATGAAATATAGTATTTAATCTATCAACTTTAACTGCGTAATATTGTCAAGTGTCATTGATTTTGCTCTGTGGAATCGTATTTCTGGGGAGCTCGTCGGAAAACATTAAAGTATCACCTTAACGGGCTATAGTACCTCAGATTAGCAACACAACGCAATTTCACTCTAGTTTCGAACTAAGATATAGTAATATGGTTACGGTATATTGTATAAAGGTGACATTGCTGTGCGCTCAACCACGGCGCTTATGACCACCAGATAACAGAAATACGCGCGAATTTCAACGTTTTAATTTTTTACGGTAAAACAAACATTCATTTTGAAAATCTAAAACACTTCTTCTGTATACTGAGTTTATTTGCTGTACAAAGTGTCAAGGTTTAATTGGGCGTATTTATTGAATGGCGAACATTTTTGGTACAAATTAGAGTCAACTTTGGATTTTTTTCTATAGAGAAAATTTTATGTAATCGTGTTTTCGAAACACAAGCGTTCTAGCATCAATCCTGAACTAAAACATACATTAATTTCAAAGTAAATGCTACAGTATTGTGGAAGATATGATAGCTGAAGCTAAGCCATTTCACGTATCATAGACTCTTACCACCTGTACCTTAAGGCACAAATTGCTGCCAAAAAGTAATAGGCAGGATACATGGAGGGATCATTTTATTGCCCTAAATGTAGGTACTTAGGTACACTGCCATTCTATTTCTTTAGATATACAAAGTGACCATAAGCATTTGTTAAAAAAAAAATATGGAACTATTTGATTGGTTTGCACTTGGAAGTTGCTCAGACAGGGTATAATGTTCGTCATGTTTCTTGTAAAACGCAGTTGTTATAACATGGCTCCGACAATTTAAAACATAGTCAGTCAATTTTTGACATTGTTCAATGAGTGAATTCACTATGTTCGACTATAGTAAAAAATGAGTATATAATTCAAATTAATTTCATAGCGACTTTAAAAGTTATTGACAAATGACTAAAATTTTGACAATTATCAAATCTATAGGTATGCATGAATGTTTTATTTATGCAAAATGCTTTAAAGAAATTTAATTTATTTCTTTGATTCCTGATTTATTTTTAAATTCTATTATTAATATACCTACCTATATTTACTCTTTATTTCTGTGTAGACTTTCGATATAGGTACCTACCTACCTATATTTTTTTAATGATGACAACATTTAATTTAATCTGAGATATTGTGTACTATACTACCTACTTATGTAATGTTTGTTTGCTGTTTAGCAGAATCTAGTTGTTACAAACATAAGATTACTATAGGTACCTATTACGACCAAGGTTCACAAAAAAAATGGCTAGAAATTTAAATTGAAACGCATTATTACCTCTTTTCACTCCCTATGAGGGAAGGTAGATAAAAAGTTTACATGGTCCTAGCCAATCATATCAATAATATTTATGCAAAGTTTCATTCAAATCCATCCAGTAGTTTCAGCGACAGACTACAGACAAATTGACAAAAAAACAGACTGTTTTGGCTTCTGTACCGATAATAGTGTTTCTTCCAAAATAAATATTCAACTATTGTTTATGTAGTTGAACGTATTTTTTTTTTATTTAAAATTTTACTCATTATTGATGTGTTCTTTAGAACCGTAGAACATGTTTTCTTTGTTCTGTCATCACCTCAATAATCAATAAAAGAGTAACTTTTTTATTCAAGAATCTATAGGTGTAGCAGTGCTTGCGATTTATGGAATGCTCTAACTCCAAAAGGGAAAGCTCACCTAAAGAATAGTGAAATGCACACCATATGCCTAAGTTTCTAAATGCGCAGTCATCAACGACATCTATTTCCTGAGATAGTAGTAAAAAAAAAATATCTCGCGATTTTTTCACGCGTTTAAAACTAGACGAAACGAACGAGTCTAGCAAATGCTCGTCTTCACACTCCTCTCCTCGTACCACGTAAGGTACGTTTCGTCATTCATGAACGAAGAGTAAGGTTGTCACTGTCACTGTCACTGTCATTCATATTATTAAGTTGCCTAGCATGCCAACACGACAGATGTTTAATTTTTATAGCTTGGCATCACTGGTTACGTCAGAAGATTGCAAGATGGCTGGCGTGTTCATCTCCGTTTGATGGTTCTCTGTGATTGTCTTTCATGTTTTGTCAATTTTCGAAGTAATATCATAATGGACTAGCGGATTATTTGTTCTTGAAAAATTATAAGAGTGTTGTAATAGTGTTTACATAATTGTAAAAGTGATAATTACAGCTCCTTTGTGAGTGTTACCCACCTGAGGAATGTTGGTTTTTTCAGTGATTTGTGATTCGGTCAGGTGTTTTCGATAAAGCCAAAATTGAAATTTTGTTCTTGCGCAGTGAGTGAAGTTTCTCAGTTCAGATGTATTTGTGTCGCGAGGATGCTAGATGTCGGGACTGTTTCCAATGTTGGGAAACAAAAGCGTGAATTATTTGTTTTGATACCGAAATATAGTGAATTGAGAGTGTTGGACTGAGAAAGATCCCGGCCGGATGATGTCCTTCAGTGAGGTGAGTGTATTTTGTTTCACTGCATCACGATTCCATTGTAATCGTGTTCCCATGGAGAATCCAGCAAAACTTTTTGTGTACCTACCTTCACTTCCACTTAGATTGTTCAATACAGGTAGCACCATTGTACCCAGCACTTATTTATTTTATCTTGGATTATTTTACTAATGTGTGCAGATATCCCTCTCTTACTAAACACACTAACTCAGAAATATTACATTACTATGTTTTTTTGAATTCTCTGTTTTTTTTGGATCCTGGTCAGGTTACCTATTTATAATTATTCAAAAAATCCTTATCTTATCAAAATGTGTATGTTCTGTATCATTGCTTGAATTATACTTAATCAGGCTGATAGTGTAACCACCTTTAGATAGGTTCTGTTGAAAAGAACTGATGAAGCAAAACACCTGTATAATCATTGCTTGAGTTTCAGTGAAACGGCCCAGTGAATAGGTATTTTAGTTACAATTTAGATGTTATAATTTTTATTATTTGCCTTATGAAGACTTTCCTATATGATTTTAGGTGAGTACCTAAAAGATACTCAGGTTAGGTTAGGTTAGGTATCTTATGATTGTTTGATAGGTTGCTTCTTTTGGCATTTAAGTCCCTCAGTCTTTTGAGAATTCTGGGTCAAGTGCGCTTCCACCATTTTTCATAACTTGAATCTCCATTTACTGTGAAAATTTTATGCTGGTTTCATATCAACCGATCAATTCTTGTCATGCAAAAGTTGAATTCAAAATGAGTATTATCATAAATTCACCTTCATTATAACTAGTAAAGTATTGAGTAAGGAAGAAAAAAAAATGCACATATAGCTAAAATTTGTAATAGGTCAATAAATTGGAAAATAAGCCATGAAACATCTCTATGGAGAAACATGATATCATCATGTACCTACAGCAAACTGTAATCACTAATAGTTTGATTAAACATTTATAGTACACATTAAAACTGGTTATGTAGGTACCTACTTGAACTATGACATAATCACCATCTCTCTGTCTGTTGCTTAGATGGGTAGATATCTTAGGTTACCTCATTCATTGTCTTCCATGTTTAGTGTGTTGCCATCATATTTGAGAAATAAATTACACAATTGCACTGCATAATGAATAAAATGGTGCATATTTAGTGAACCTTGTAGTGGGTTTCTATTATGTAAGACTCTAAGAAGGCTTTGGGGTCATTCTCTGCAGCAAAGAGTTGCCTACTAATAAAATAACTTCTAACAGTGTGCAATATAAGCTATTTTATTATAGCTTTACATACCACAGTACTGTACTGTATGAATATAAAAGGGAAACACTTACCTCTAAATAGTATCATAAAATTATAAACTATAATTTCCCCAACATTTACCTACAAATTTGCAAACTCACCAAGCCAGTTCAAAAAAAGTGTAATAAACTATGACCAATACATTTACATGTTATATTTCATCATATTTCTATTTTAACCACCTCTTTGGTCTAGTGGTTCAACCCACCGATTTCAGATCCAGAGGTCCCAGGTTGGAACCCCATGAGGAGTACATTATATTGTGCTGGTTTGGTTGGTGGTAGGATTTTGTTTAAGTCCACCTGGCTAGCTACCACCATCTTACCTAATTCTGTCGCCATAACAACAATTCTTAAAAAAAAATGTTGTGTTCCGGCATTCAGAGGTAAGATAGCCAGTTCCTCAGTTTATTGAGGATTCCGGATGAAGCGCGCCTCCACCTTCGGCCTTATCTCAACTTGTTACCAGGTGAGATGAAGGCCAAGAGCTTCTTCGTCGTACAATAAAAAAATATACATACATATTCCAATATCAACAATTTATTACTCAGTCCAAAATTATTTATGTTTGTTGTAAATAAATATACAAATTAATAGGTTCCTTGAAGACAGGAGTAATGACACAAATGAGTGGGGGAGGCCTTTGCTATACTGATGGCTTCATATCATAATAATATAAAATAGTAAATACAAGTGCATTGCTTGGCTGGTCAGTTCATTGTCTGGGTGCTGTCATATCTCCCTTTCTAGCAGTCATCCTTGTATATTACTACTGTTTTACGATAATTTGAACATGATTTTCTGATGTTCTGTATAAATAAAATGTATCCATCAATGAATGGAGGTCTACAATGCGTGGTATTGTAGACCTCCAATAATCCTTATATCTTCAATAAATAGTGAGTATATGTGCTGCTCTGTCTCTGGCCACATCTTCACATGTAAATATGCAAATAAAAAAAACTGAAATTATTCAGCTTAGTTGAAAACAAAAAGATGCATATACAAGAAAATCAAGTGAATGCTTGCAGCCTCTGTCTTAACGTCCTATAGGAATTGCCCGAAAGCCATTTTTAGATTGGTAAAATATGTGTTTGCTTTAGTGGAAAAGCAGCGGCCTATATCTTAAGCCGCTGATTTCCCACGGCTCAATTGTTATTCCCCAGTCGAGACCGCTTTGCGTGGCGTGACACGATACCGGTACTCTGCGTGAGACCTCGCTACAGTTTTTGGAGCTGACCCCTATTAGTATAATTCGTATTAACAGGCCAAATCTGTGTGGAAAATCGGCCATTGTTGCCGTAAAAAACATTGTCTTGTTTTAGTTGGCTGCTACTTCCGCTGGGCGGTTAGAATAGCTAGGTCAACGAATAAGGTTACCTAATGTCATTAGGTTGTTTTTTTTGTTGCGTTTGTGTCGGGTATTTGTTTGTTATTGCGTGCCTTATTAAGTAGCGGAGTACATGGGGACGTGAAATCTATTTAAAAACATATTAAGGGCAATGAAATCTCGTAAATGTTTAAGATACTAGAAAATATCTTGTGTTTTTGATATGTGAACTGGCCTACGTTGTCACGACATATTTGAGCGATAGGTCTTCAAACTAACTACTCGTATGACAGCAAATTCATCATAAAACAAGTTGAAAGTCGAAAAAAACGAAACCCGACCGTGATAATTTTTTTTACGGGGAAATACCTGCTTCATACCTAGTGTCAACTTATTGATAGGCCGAAGTTGGAAGCGCAATACATCCGGAATACCGGAACACAAAAATTTGGAATTGTTATTGTTGCGACAAACTGAGTTAAGAACAGGCGGGACATATAAGTCGTACCTCTAACCTACCTGGCTAGCATAGTACCATGACTACCAAGTTACTACATTGTGTACGGTGCACAAAGAGTGGCGAACCTTATCTAAATGGGCCGCGGTTTCCTCGTTAGACTACGTTTCCAGTGTTGCACCCGTAGGCCTGTGCATGGGAATTTACAGTCACTTTGGTCTGGAAAACCGTCTGACCGATGGGTCAGTGACAATTCGGATTGCAGAGAAAACGTCTTTGCGGTCCGCTCCGTGCAGAGATGTTTGGCAATCATTGGAGGCGGCGTATACCCACAAGTGGGTGGATACAAGCTGAGGATGATGATTATGATGTAGTTTAAGCATTAGCATGTAAGCGAGTCGAATGGCAAGAAAACTTTCATCCAAACATTGTAGATTGCTGGCTTGATAATGTGTTCAAATCTCGCAAGATCCATTCATTGTTGCCGTCGTTGCGTCAATTTGATTCGGCAGAAATCTCTCTTAGCAAGTCGTGCGCGCAGGGTCAACAAACCGGACTTATCAGCAATCAAATTGTAGGGCCGTTCGCGTACAGCTTCAACTTTGCTTACGGCATATCGCGCCACCGAAAAACAATCGCCTACTAAGAAATATTCGTACAACAGTTTGTCCAGTAAAAAAAGTGGCGGAAATCTACGTTTGGTAAAATCTGGATATAGGACGTTGCCAGTTACCGAAGCAACTTGGATGGTATCCAAAGGGCGTCCGAGTTTACTGAGCGGTGGTGAAATTCGGACATCGATGCCAGTTTTAACTATTTCTTAATTCCTTGTGACTTATCCGTTGCGCATTTGTGGTACACGTAAATTGAGTTGTGATTTTTGTTTAATCGTAAAGCACTCGTTACAAAATATCTCATTTGCCATAGGCCATAGGTAAACGTAGTTCACCTCTGACCGCGCGGTTCCAATCCAAAACAAACTATTGGCTCAAATTGAGATCAATTCTATGTTCGTTACTGTACCTTCGATTGTGCTACACATACCAAATTGGATTGTGGTGATCTTGCAGTTACAAACTCAGTCGAGTAGAAGAGTATTTTATACCGCGTACCTGTCCATACAAAAAGAAATAGCTCTAAAAAATCACGAAAATCGGTCAATATCAAGAGGTTTTCTAACTCTTGATATTAACCGATGTTCGTGTTTTTTTTAAATGTAATCAACATATAATTACCTGAGTTTAGCCAGTCATGTTTTGCACTGAAACTATGACTATTAAAGTCAATATTTTTCCTATAACCTAAAACTTTTTCCAAAAGAAACGTTTGAACCTAAAATACATTATATTAATTGACACCAATAAAAAAATGATACCATTTAGGGGGTGAAAAGAGCTATGCCCCGAAACGTAAATTCAATCAATAAATTTACCTACCTATTAATTTGAATAACGCTGAGATAGCAATACCTTTCCTAAATACTTACAACGCGATCACAGTTCCGATATTATCCTCTTAACAGCCTTAAAATACGGTCATTAGTATCGACTATAGGTAATCAAATTAAAGCTGGCCTTCTGAGTAACTCGTTAAAGCATCTTACTGTACTAAATTCCAGTAACTGTTGTCGACATCCACGCCACTGGTAATATTACATTTGTATGACGCCGAGTGGAACATCGAGTTTGTGACGAACGCCAAAAGGTTGACCAGGGCTCCGATTCCACTAAACAAATCGCTTGACAACGGTACAAAAGGCATCGATCGTCGTTAAAAAAGGCACCGATAGTGGCCAGACTAGCCATTTTCGGTGCCTATTTTTTTTAATTGCATGTCGGGGAAGCGCTTGACCTTCATCTCACCTGGTTACAAGTTGAGATAAGGCCAAAGGTGGAGGCGTACTTCAACCGGAATCTTCAACAAACTGAGGTACTGGCTATCTTACCTCTAAATGCCGGAACACAAAAAATTTAGAATTGTTGTTATGTCGACAGAATTAGGTAAAATGGTGGTTGCTACCCAGGCGGACCCAAACAAAGTCCTACCACCAACCGATGATACCATTGTCACAGTGAAGCGATTGCTTTAGTAGAATCGGGGCTTAGAATGCTTAAACGATGTATTTTTTTAATGTTGCTTTGAGTTATTTTATATGGACCGTAACTATTCGAGATCGAATAATGTAAACACGCGTGTTTGTGAGAGAAGGAATGTGGGGCAGAATTGGAAAGTATCGTTGGCTATTGTTGGTATTTACTCCTGACTATCCGTTTGTTGTATGCACTAACATGGCGATATGCACAAATATTTGAATATAAAGCATGAGGTACCGACGGGTAATAAAGCCTGTCGGCAAATAAGGCCTAAGTAACAGAAATTGTATTTAAAATTGTCTCTCGCACCCAAACTACACGTACACACATTAATAGCGTTCAGACAAGTCGCAGCAAGCTCGCACAGGTCCGCGCAAAGCTGCCGCCCAGGTCCAGAACCAGGCCAGCGTATTGTCCTTTCATAAAAAAAAAAGCAGCAAGCTCGCAGCCGCGCGCGCTCTCGCTACCTTTTACCAGCGGTGAGCCAACTTTTGGGAGACGCGTCCGCGTCGCAAGAATAATAAATATCCGTTGGAAGTAATCGTAAGTATCTCTAGTAATTAGACTTGCTAAAATAAATTTACTCGCTACTTATCTACCAATTCACGCTTTCAAATCCCAAAATGTTTGAATTAAGCAATGCATTCTTAAATTGATTTATTTTAGTTTTCTAATTCACGTGGTCGGCAGATATTAAGGCCTATCAAATTCGTCCGTAGGCCTTATTAGACTCCTATTTTATTGTACATATCTACACCGTAATTTAATTAAGTTTTTATGTTAACATGTGCATTTCAACATATTACTTTGTTTATTTCAGTGTACCCATGTAAATAAATAGTAAAATAAAAAATAACTAGTAAAAAAAAAGTTGTAAAACTAGTAGTGTTTTTAGTGCCATGACTACTTTGCAAACGGGCATAATGGTCAAAAGAAGCTCTTAATTATACAGGAACTCCAGTCACGAAAGATTTGTTTGACAAAAATTCACAAATTCCGCAAAAAAATCAGTCCCCATAAATAATGATGGTGCTTCACAAAAATGACCTCAAAAATGATGGTACTGCCATTGCCTTAGCTAGGCCTTATTTGCCTCCGGTACCTTAAACAGACTCACGACTTTTTCCCATTGATTGACTTAGAGCGTATATATATATTATGATATTTACCTACTAGGGGGTAGTCAGGGGTACGTCCAAACATACTTTTGGCACTAGCCCACGGTTTGCAAGTAGCTAGATTCAAAACGTGACAGGTTGCAAGCCCATCGCCTCGCCTCATAGCGAAATGGCAGCCAGTGAAACATGCCATTCGGATTTTTGCTCCTTGGGACATCCGGTTTTATCAAAATGTGACCTTTACCGGCTGAGCATGTGCATCTGTCAAATGCGCATATAAACTAACGAAAAGTTCATTGGTGCACGACTAGGTTTGAAGTTTGAACCCACAACATCCGGGGCGGAAGGCGGGCCCATACACAACTCTTCAAAAGGTTAGCTGACTTAATTCAAACGTGCTTCAGGAAAGTAGGGCAAGCACTCTTGACACTTGACCTGAAATCTGACTCGTAATGTAAACAGGTAGCCAAATAAAATGCGATTGTATTTTATTTTAATGGCCTTTCGGTTGCTCATTAATAAAACTGTAATCCAAATGGCGTTTAAAAATAAATTAACTGCGGACTCTGTGACGAAAAGTCGAAGATAAAACGTTGTTCGACATTGACCTGATCAAAACTACTTTTACGTTACGTTTATTCTGAAATGCAAATTGACAAGAGCAAGTGGAATTTGCGTTACGTGGTTATGGTCTATGGACGTGCCTGAGAAACAGTCGCTTCGATCCATTATATGGACGTGGACCTTAAATATTCATGCTGCCTGCTCTTGGTCATCAATATTTATAACCTGCCGCTGCGGTGATAGAAAAGAGCTTCACAAATAAATTGCTTAGGGAAGTTTTATTTTGCTGTTAATCTATCAATTTTTATCATTTATCATCATGTGGGTTCTTAAATTGATAAAGCTTGACAGCTTTATTTTATATTGTTCATTTGTATATAGTTGTATCTTGAACAAAGTTTTTTACATAATAATGCCACCTGCGTGCAGTTTTCAAATAAAGCCCGGCATACTGCAGTGCCGAACCTCGCTATTTATATTTTTTTATGCTCTGTGGCCACAGGACATAAAACTCCTTGTTAATGGGTTGTCATTGGTTTATTAAAACTGGCTTTAGTTAGTGTCGGGGTCGTATCAAGGTCTTTCAATCCTGATTGGTGGTATTATTATTTTTAGGTCCGCCTGACTAGCTTCCACCATTACCTATGTTTGTCGCCGTAACAACAGTTCTACATTACTGTGTTCCGGCATCTAGAGTAAGATATCCAGTTCCTCAGTCTGTTGTGATAGAAGACTTCCGGGTGAAGTGCGCAATCACCCGGCCTTATCATTACTTGATACCGAGATGAAGGCCAAGCGCTTCCCTTTCGTACAAGAAAAATAAATACAACAGTTGTTTGGATTCAAGCTTGCAAGCAAAATTTATACTACGGAAAAAAAATTAACGAATGCTCAAATACGTGAAAACGTGAGCTGTATTTGAGCTTCGTAAATCTTTTTTTCCAAGCAAGATGAGTCTTTGCATGCGCATACGCGGGTTTTTTAGCAGGTGACTAACCTCAGTTAATGAACTTACTATTACCCATCTAGCTTCGCTCATTTATCACAAGATGATTGCTGTTTTTATAACATGTTTGACTTGCTCACCTTATTGACTGTGCGACAAGCCGGTTTTATGATTAGAATATGCGGACATCTGCACGTTTCACCTAAGTAATTTTAATAGATTTTTCAACGACACCAGCCTACTTGGTAGTCTTCAAAAGCTGGGGCGTTTTGACTCTGTATATACCTCTATAAGAAATAGCAAACATAAATTAACGGTCGCATGCTTATTTGAATGTAATTATGGCTCAACTGGCGTGATGGCATTCCGTTAGGCGACTAGTTTGACTGGATTTTCTCCGTAAACCATTAACCAAATTCGAATAATTCTAAAAGTTGGAAATAACATTGAACTGACGAAATATTATCGCACTTCTGAATAGCCTACGATATAGTTTATTTTAAAATTCAATGTTTTCCCGTAGCAAATTTTGCGTCACGGAATCACCATGACGTACCGACACCGATAAGAAATAATCGGTAGTTTCGGTTAGCATCGAATAGTATTTCAATGTTAAATGTTTACGTGCTAAAGTGGAACGAAGCTACAGGATATAATTGAATCCTAGACGATTGCAACGGTCTGCATTAATTGGGTTTGCGTGTCTGTCCTTGGCCTTAGGGATGGGTCTTCAGCACGCGACCGGAACGGCTTCAGTGCTGTATATTCATAATTACCCACAATCTTGATATTCGCTATTATTGCATTTGTGAATGTCGTCAAGTCATTTACCATGAAAACGCTGAACTATGGAATGTAATTAACCTTGAGGGAAATATAATTGTTTTGTTACATGATCAAGATAATGTAAGCGTGAAATATGCGCAGTTTGTTTTTCCACGTGTAAACTGCCTAAGTTATCTATACGTGATGTTTAGGTAAACTATTTTTATCATAATCATCGTTATCACAGGTAAGATTCTCAGAATCTTGCGAAGTAGCGATACTTGGGTGGAAATTTGTCTTTTAATCTAATTGATGAAACTGCGTGTTAATTAATTTCAAGAGTTTGCTAGTTTAGTGTCTGGAATGGTGTTAATCACTTGAGGATACTCTAGAGATTGTCTCGTTATCAGAATTTATATGACGTACGATTAATCGTAGCCGTATTTTATTATAGTCACGTTCGTATGTACTTATTACAGTGGACGGGCTTTACACGAATAGTAATAAATTTATTTATTTAGAAGTCCACGTCCACAAGGGGCTAGTTAATACTTAGGTCTAGAGCTTAGTACCTACCTACTTAACTCAAAAAGATGATGGTGATACTTATGAAATGCAGCTGAAATACCTATACCCACAAATGGTAACAGAAGTTGGTCATTTGAATATGAGACAGAAATCCATTTACCTATCAAAAAGTACAGTGAAATTGAGAACCTCCTTTTTCGGAAGTAGGTTAAAATTAATGCAGGCATGCGAAATGACAATGACCGAGATATTAACTGCCGTAATACCCAACACTCCTCGATCAATAAAGCCTACTTACGCAGTTCTAAGTTGCTGCTAAGTGTTTCGTCATAGCTCAGTGTAGGCGTGTTTAGTACTGCATAGCACCATCGATTACGAAATATTCTGTCAGTCAGTACACGATGCGAGTTGGTACATTGTTACTCATCTAAAGTCACCATTAATAAATATGCGTGGAATCTTGTTTTACAAAGAAATATCGTGAAACTACTGTCCGACTGTAGTCAGTTTGTATTGTACTGGTGTAATTTTGTATGTAAGTTTACATATAAAATTTGGTACATCAGCACAATACAAACATACAAATATTTGCGTATGCGTATCACGAGGATGTCTATAATGAAATGTTTCCATGTTAGGTACTACATATTAATGTCTAAAATTTGATGTAAGGTGCGAGATCATCAAATACTAAGTAAATGTCTTTGGACACATATTTACGTTCGTTCTCTAAGGTTATTCACTAACTGGAAACACGTGTGTCCAGTTGGTGAAACTCAAAACTTGTATTAACTACTTATTGATCGAGTGAGCGAAGCGAACGAGATCTCTCAGTTAAGCTAGGAAATCCGGCACTGTATGTATGTGGCAATGTTTGTGACGTCATAACTGTCGAACGGTTTATCCGATTTTGGTGAAATTTAAACTGTAAAGAGATAACATAAATAGAAATTGATTGTCGCGGGGAATTTTTGATAAGTGGGGTAAGTAGTTTATACACCCATATCTTTTGTATGGCTGATGCGATCAATTAAATTTTTCAATATGCAGAGATTATATGAATATTCATCAATCGGTGTGAGGATTTTTTTGACACTAGGGTAGTTTTTGAGAAATAGGGGTGTTAAGTGTGTAAGTGTAAGAAGATTTATGGCTTGTGGTGTGTCATTTGAAAGAGTATCTGCTGCATACTAAAAAAAAACATGTTGTACCTTAAATTTTTTACAAAATCCACCCCTAGTTTTTGTAAAAAAAGGGTGCGTTCAAAGGGTAAAACGCTTGATATGTCTTGTAGAATATACTGTTAGAGGGGGTTGTGTTCACTATTAACTTTTTATTTAATTTGTTGTAACCATCCCTGTATGGGTAAGGGTTACAAAAGGGGTAAATAAGATTGAAGTCTTGAAAATTTATGAAAACGTGAAATATCATATGAAATGGGGGTTTAGACTGTAGATTTCTAAGTTGGTTTATTCACCACTTACTAGGGGTGGTTTTTAGGATAAAGGGGCAAAGGTTTATTATCAGGTATTGCAATATAAGAGGTATTCAGAATCTCATTTAAACTGGTCTATATAGTTTTTGTTATTCACTCAATAGCCAAACCATGGATGTCAATAACAACCAATAATTTATTTTGGGATGTCATGCAAACGATATGACTGCGCATATCCCATAGCACATTATTTGTCCACCACAATATGGAAAGAATTTCATCCAACTGCAAGGTTTGGCCATAATTACCACGCTTGTCAGACAGATTGTGCTCACAGTTAAAGTTTTGTTTACACACAGAATAAAGCTGCTGCCATTTTGGTTCACCCACGATTACTAAGGCAACGGTTTTGAGAGAACTTTTAAAAAACACATCAACATTTTAATGTTAATAAGGGGCGACTTAATTCACTTATCGTATTGAGCCCACCCACTGACGTACGGCTAAGCATATAGGTAATGAGAGTTACAAAAAAAGAGAGAGCCCCGAACACTCAGGGGAATAAAGAAAGATTGAGAAAAAGTGCTTATGGTAAGTAAGGTTTGTTAATTACGTTTTTTAAGAAAGAATTCCGTGGTTATATACCTAAGACCATCACGAGATCTCCGTTCGTGGCGAACTACTAGTTATTTCGTTATATATTTTCACGCGTGTCCACATAGTGAAACTTAGATCAAATATTTTTTTACATTTTCGCCAACTAGGCACACGTTCGCATTTTACCCTTTTTATGACAAAGTATAGTCACGCAGATTAAGGTGCGCTACGCAGCTAAAATCGCGGTAGAAACGATTATGAGAGTTAAGCTGTAGGTGGCGCATGTGTATCGTAAATAAAACCTTTTGATAATTCTTATTCTGAGATCGCTTTGCTGGTATGTAGGTAGGTAATGTGACCATATGATGGTACCTTTACTGGCACAGAACAAATAACTTATTTAAATTCGTCCTAATATTTATTCTAAGTCTAGGTGTTGTCTGACCGCTGCGAGGGACAAGTCACGGAGCTACTGATTGAAAGGCGGGCGCGCGGTGTTTACAAATAATTCATGATTAAAATTAAATTTGTATTGGTATCCAAAAAACTAGCTTACCTTTAATGTAGATCAACATGTAACCTATCATTTAAAATAAATCGTGAGTCAATATTCATTGTAGGTATCACAATATTTCTCTTGTAAATTTTGAAACATGGTACGTTTCAATAAATATTTTTATCGAGAAAATTTTCAGCTATTATGTTTTCAGCTTACCTTTAATGTAGATAGGTACCTGAAGTAATACATATATAAAAAATAGACTCGTGACTTGTTCAGAAGTACTATAATTGTCCTTTGGAAAAAGAGGCATAATGACAGGGCCTTAATGTTTTGTGTCACAATCATCATCGGCCACTAAACTTCCCACCATGGGAAACGCGGTAATTTTTTATGTTATTCACCATTTGTGAATGTAAAACAATATATTTTTGCCAGCAGTAACGTAAAAGTACAGTTTCTCTCTAATGGTAGGTATGGATAATATAATAGATTCAGTTACTTCTTCTAATCCGAGACTAACTAAATGTTGCGTGACCTCTCCGACTGGCCACAGGCACTTTCCAAAATTACCTCTCCTCTAAGATAAATAGTTGGCATAATGTCGGTGGACACTGAAATTACGATTGAGATTTGTGTTGCTTCTCGTATTAAATTAAAGTGCCACAATGACCGTCTGGCAATGTCTGCAAATTAAGGTTCATTGTATAATAGCGACTGCATGAGAATCTAGATATGTAGACATAATATCTAGACTAGACAACGTAATATTAGAATCATCAAGCGTGCCCGCTTCCCGCTATGTAAGTTGTCCCTAACCGCAAAAAAGCTAACGGTACCCAGCAATACACACATGAGAAATGGAACAGTGTCCTGTCTATACAAATTTAAGCACAGGTTTTACTCACGTATACGATAGTCTTCAACAACCAACTTTGATTCGGTTCTCTCAGGGTGATTGTAAAACGCGACGATAGGGAAGAATGTACGCGCCGCGACCGCGATCTCATCCCGGAATCACACTCCCTGATGATGGTTCCCTGGATTAACCGCCTGTGTGGTCTAGTGGTTCATCCCACCGATTTCAGATCCAAAGTTCCCGGGTTCGATCCCCGTGGGGAGTACAATATATTGTGCTTAGTCTGGTTGGTGGTAGGACTTTATTGAAGTCCGCCTGGCTAGCTACCACCATCTTACCTAAATCTGTCGCCATAATAACAATTCTAAAAATTGTTGTGTTTCGGCATTTAGAGGTAAGATAGCCAGTTTCTCAGTTTGTTGAGGATTCCGGGTAAAGTGCGCCTCCACCTTCGGCCTTATCTCAACTTGTAACCAGGTGAGATGAAGGCCAAGTGCTTACCTGTAGTACATAAAAAGAAACCGAAACAAGGTGGGTCTACGTATATATAACTATCATATACGTGAGTAAAACCAGTGTTTATCATCATCAATCTATCGCAGTCCACTGCTGGACGTAAGTCTCCCCCAAGGTGCGCCACTGAGCCCGATCTATGGCCTTTCTCATCCACTCTCTGCCCGCCACTGTGCGGAGGTCGTCGCTCCATCTAGCCGGAGGACGTCCTACACTACGCTTGCCTAGACGTGGTCTCCGCTGAAGGAAACCAGTGTTCAAAATTGTATAATAACACTCAGGCATGTTTTAAAAGTGTCCCGTCTGACTGAACCACGCACAATAAAATAATTCCCACTCGCAAGCACATAAACAGAGGTGCCTGTTTGAATACTGTGCGCAACCATTGTATGAAGAGTCATGTTACTATGAAAACGTGATGTTTCGCTACACAAGTAATCGGTATTTGTTACCGGCACGCAACTCGAAACGTGGCTGTTCATTTACTGCCTTACGCTCGAACATTTATTCGTATTAAAGTAGGTTATCGGACGTTACAATCCATTTATTGCAGATCTAAACCAATCTAACTAGAAGTTAGAAGGTTTAGTGTTAGATATTTTACCACGGAGATTATCTCACAAAAATAAAGTTATTACATAACACTATGATAATCGAGGAAGCTCGAGGGAGCTCGTTGCTACCTCTCATTCTACCTAAGCAAAGCTAGAATGAGAGCAACGCAACCATACACACCATAGCACCCCGACCGTACGTCAAAGTGGGGAAGGTTGATATCTGTTCTTGAAAAGAAACAGAACAGAACTGTAACTTTAAAAAATGTTGATATGTGATGTGCGCATTTAAACCCCTGACGTGAAATCCCTTTGGTAATGCTGGGATCTTATTGGCACCCTGGGCTTGGTTACCATGCTGAGTGTTTTTTTTATTCATAAACAATTACCTATAATTACGTATTTTCCTCTAACGCGCCCCCAACTTACAAAAACCACCCTACCCCACCCAACAATAAAAAAAAACTGAGCTAAGGTATTGTAGTTCTTTCAACCAACTACAACACAGTTATCAAAAAAATCCCCACCGCAATCCATTTCTAATTATTTATCTCGTTATATTTAAATTTCATGAATATTGGATAACCCGTTCGATAGTTATGTCGTTACAAACATTGCCACAAACAAATACGTACAGTGCCGGATTTCCCAACTTAACTCGGATATCTCGCTCTTCACTCGCTCGATCAAAAATGTACACCCACAATCCACTTAAAATCTCGCCGTGTGGTAAAATCCAAAGCTTTGAAACAAATCCGATTCCGACATTTAAAAATGGCTCTAGTTCTCTCAACGTACAGGTAATACCGGCACACAATTTTTGTACCAAACACGCTATATAGTTTTACGTCCGACTGTCGATTTTCTTTAGCACTCTCACCAGCTGGAAAACTGGAAATAGCTCTTCGTATCGATGGTTGTTGCGTTCGAAGTATTCCTGTTCGCCTTGAATAATCGAGTGCTCTTAGCAAGCGCAAAGCATTTTATTTAAATCTTATTCACATTTCGTTCTGCTCTAAAGCACCGTTCTTTCACAATAAAAACAAGAAACCTGTTTAACGCACTAAGTCTTCATTGTTTTAATTTTGCATTCTATATGGACTGCTTTGAGAAACGTTACCGGTCGTACTCGCAAGCACTGTAGGTCTACTACGAAAAACGAAACATTTTTTTTTTTATTGTACGACGAGTAAGCACTTGGCCTTCATCTCACCTGGTAACAATTTGAGATAAGGCCGAAGGTGGAAGCGCACTTCACCTGGAATCCTGAGGAACTGGCTATCTTACCTTTAAATGCTGGAACACAACAATTTTAGAATTGTTATTATGGCGACATAATTAGGTAAGATGGTGGTAGCTAGCCAGGCGGACTTAAACAAAGTCCCAGAACCAACCAAACCAAGCACAATATATCATGAAATCGGTGGACTGAACCACTAGACCATAGAGGCGGTCGAAAACATGACGGATCCGTTTACCGATACAACAATGATAGAAGTTCTTTCGAATCAGACGACGTTCGATTTTAATAGTAGGGCCCCTGGACACGATTCCTCGGTCTGGAACCCCCTAGGTGTACATAATGGTTGAAAATGTTTTGGTAGGTATAACTGGCGTTTGCTAGCGTTTTACGGCTGAACTTCTTGCCGAAATCCGGCGCCGAACGGTTTCCCGTGATCGAGCGAGAGAGCCAGTGCCTTCTGGGAAAGCTTGCTCCGTCGCTTCATCTTTTTTTTATTGGTAATAGTCAAGCGTTTGACCACCAGCTTACATGTAAAACAAGTAAAGATGTGGCCTAAGATGGAGCACGTTTGCTTAAAAGGAACCTATTTACTCTGGCCTTGAAGACTTCAAGATTGTACTCGGATAAACAGACGAAGGCAAGGAATTCTATTCTTTACCAGTATTCATGGTAAAGGTAGAGGCGAAATGATGTGTTCGGCACAATGGAACATTTACAAGGTACGGGTTGTAGCCAGCCGTACGTCTGCTTGTCCGTTGGTGGAAAGGGGATGGATTCATCTTTGCTCTGGCCTAGTGCGTGAAAGCTTACAATTCAAGAGCTTACCCAACAAATACATGAAATAAGGTTTTTTCTGAAAGCTGTATACTTACCGGTTTCGAAATTTGAACTCACAGAACGAGTATTCGTTTTCAGGAAAGGTGAAACACGTATTTCAACTATGGAATCCGCGTTTTCCGATTACTTCGCTTTCTATCCTATAAAGTCTGTTTCATAAGCGGCAGCAAAAGGACAAAATCCAAGTCATTTGCATCTAAAGCTGAGAAATTTGCATTTTCACTTTAAATCTTCGTTTACTACGTTATGATGTTTTATTGTTTTGGTATTTATTCATGCATGGAAGTTGTTTCATCATCTGCGTCATAACGTTCAACGAGGAGTAAACGTAAAGCATGATAATAAACCTAAATCTCATGCTTGACCTTTACCATCGTCATACATAAATGTTCATCGATTAACCGCCTCTGTGGTCTAGTGTTTCAACTCACCGATTTTAGATCCAAAGGTCTCGGGTTCGATCCCCTGGGGGAGTACAATATTTTGCTTGGATTGGTTGGTGGACTTTGTTTAAGTCCGCCTGGCTAGCTACCAACATCTTACCTAATTATGTGGCCATAATAATAATTCTAATAATTGTTGTGTTGTATTTCGGGTGAAGTGCGCTTCCATCTTCGGCCTTATCTTAACTTGTAACTTGGTGTAATTAAGGCCAAGCGCTTCCCCGTCGTACAAAAAAAAAGATTCAAATTGTGATTGAATACGTTTTAGTTAAGCAGAAAAGATAAGATCGTGGTCTGTCACCTGGGTTTTATGAGGAGTTGGTAGGTATATGAGTTTCTTAGTTAGTTTGTATTTCAGTAACTACCTATGTACCTATACGTGGGGAGTGTTAGGTTATAGCATAGGGGGAGAGGCACAAAGGTTCTCGTATGGCAACCACGTTTAAACGCGAAACGGAGTGTGAGACACTAAGTCTAAAACAGCTGATTTTTGAAGTCATAATAAACAAGTAATATAAGATACTTAACAACCTGCTTGTTCCGTCACCTAGTATATAAAAAAAAAAATCGTTTTTTTTTTTATTTGAATCCCAATCTCCATGTGTACCGGCGCTTAAAGTCGTTGCTGTGACGAGCCGGTCGGATATTGCGCCCTGATGGCGTCGTCGTCGGTTCGCTTAATGCGTTTCCGATGTGACGCAAATGGGATGTTTTTGTGCCTTCCCGATGCGCAGGTGTCAATTGTCAGTTAACTGGGACGGCTTACTGTTCACGGTGTAGTCATTATGGGACGACATGGCAAATGGTTACGAGGTCTTGCTGGCGTGGTGTAGCTGTGTGTATCGCATTAATTGGTACGTGTTCCTGCCGGATCGTTTGAGCGTGAATTTTCATGGCATGTTCGACTCGTGCACAATAATAATTTTAGCGAACACCGCAAATATATCGGTTGTGGGTTCGATGTTTGTGTGATGAATAGAGATGTTCAGTTTTTATATGATATATCGTGTCATAAGTGAATGTTGATGATGATTGAGGTCCAGATTCTACTAATCCAATCGCTTCCCTATGAACTGTTGTCATAGTAAAGTGATTGGTTCGTCGCATAATTGCTACGATAGGTGCCATTTGGTATTCTAGTGGCCATTCTGCGATGACACCATTGTCATAGTGAAGCGATTGGTTTAGATTAGAAGAATCGGGCCCCTGGTTTGTGTTAGGTATTTAACCGCGGACATCATATCTCAAAAATAAACCGTACGATTTAGTAGGTGGCAATAATACAATAAGTGAATAAGTCGCCCTTTACTAATGTGAAAAGTTATGGGGTTAGTAGTAAAAAATTTGTTGATAGATGTTTTTTAAAAAGTTCTCTCAAAACAGCCCACAGATGTCGTCCAAGTCGACCAATGAGTTTTTTATTATTATTTGCTTGAAATAACAAACAACTACACCAGTATAAATGAAAAATAAAATCATTAAAGGCATCATATTCATAACATTACCTAATTATCTTAGTTTTAAAGCAATATGTGTGTAGGTACCTACGTATCTTTGTACCTTTATCTCACCTGGTTTCATGTTACGATAAGGCCGAAGGCCGAAGCACACTTCACCCGGGCTTCAAAAAGTTATACCACTAAACAAACCAAGCACAATATTGTACTCCCCTGGGGATCGAACCCGGGACCTCTGGATCTGACACAGGTAGGCGAACCACTAGTAGACCACACACTCGGTTAAAGAGTACGATTGTTATTATTATAAATCTGACAGTTTATTTGTTTCTTACATAACCGATTTTTAATTAAAATAACAGTACATGAACGCTGGTCTCGTCCACGCTTATATATTACAAGCGTACCCATTTTCACCTATTTTTCGCTTGTTTTCGTCCATCGCTATTTTAGGCACGCGCAGACTTTAGCCTGGCTAAAGTTGGTATTAGTTTTACAATATATCCAGTGGCCCTGGCCCAAAATTGGCAAACTGAACTTATATTGTGCTTCGGAAACATGGCTTTATCGAAAGATGATAGTATATATCGTGTTTCGCGTAGAATTTGTTATTACGTTATTCATTGGTATGAAGTGCCATATTAGTATTATTAAGCTTATAAATTGACTAGAGAAAATAACCAAGGATGGTTTTTATGTTCTTTTTAACCGACTTTAAAAAAAAAAGGAGGAGGTTCTCAATTAGTCGGAACCTTCAAATATTATACCTATGCACACTTGAAGTGATTTGGGTATTTTTAGGGTTTGTTCACTTCCCAGGTGATCCCATCGTCATCAGGTCAGGATCTGATGATGGGATGCTGGTAAAATCAAGGGAACTCTTCAAACATTATAGGCACACTTGAAGCGATTTGGGTGTTAGTTGTTATTGCTTCAAAAGTCAGGAAAATACGAACTCGTCTGTCTGTCTGTCCGTCCATCTGTCATCAAAATAATTTGAAAAGATACGTCATCCAGGTAAACGAAATTGTATCATATTCTTCATTGATGGTGGTTTTCATATTCGTTTTAAACGTAATTATCATAGTAACACTTGAACGGGCAGCTAGTATTTAAAACTGAAACATATGGACAAGATCTAGACCAGATATCAACACTTGAACGGACAACAACTAACTAATACTGTAACATTTGTACAAGACCAAGACCTGACCCTTCAGTTTTCACTATACAAGTTCGTCACTAGCACACCTACTTATATCTATACATATTCATACTAATCACATAAATTTGATGGTATGTCTGTATGTAAAGTTACGTTTAAACGGCTGAGCGGAACTTGATGAAATTCGTCTAGGAGTGAGATTGTATTCTAGGGAAGGACATACGACTTTCTAGCCGGGTACAAAGTGGGCGAAACTGCGGGAAAAGCTTCTAAGAATGATAAAAAAACCTAAAAAGCCTCACAGCTCAGTTGGTAGTAGCTCTGCCTCCTGTGCTGGGTTCGATTCCCAGTCAGGACAGTTTTTTTGTGATGAATATTGATGTCTGTTCTGTGTTTGGGTGTTGTATTGTATGATAAGTAGGTATGTACCTATTTACAAAAAAAAAAAAAATACACAAGTTGTAAGTATTTTATCCGTAACCTAATTCCCATACATTAAGCTTTGCTTAATTTGGGCCTTGATGGTGCTGTGTGAAATTAATGTCCTGTAATATTTATTTATTAACTCTGCAACAGACGTCAATTTTCGTGGTCTGACTCCTTCCTGATCCTAAATAACAATCCTTAGTAGTTACGTTGTCCTGCTGTAGATACGCTATGTACACCTGTTGCAACAATACTTAGTTTAACGTGTTATATCAAAACCGACTTGACACACCTGTTATAACGTTGATAAAATATTTCTTCTATAAACATACGGAGCAGCATAATATATAACTCTGATGGATATACAGGGTTACATGGTATTAATTTTACACAGCGCCATTTAGCCCCAAACTAAGCATAGCTTGTAATGTAGGAACTAGATTACGGATAGAATACTTGAATACTTTTGTAAACACATACGTACTATATGTTACAACACCCAAACACAGAATAAACATCTATATTCATCACACAAATGTTTGTCCTGGGTGGGAATCGAACCCACAGCCTACAGCGTAGAAGGCAGAGTTATTACTACCAACTGAGCTATGAGGCTTGTAATATACTGAGGCAATTATGTACAACTGCAGTCTTCCCGCCGGTATGAGATGGTAATGTTACAATTGGACTCTGTGATCAAACTTATTTAAAAATCCTCTTACGAAATGTCTCGTCAGTCATGAAAGTTGTGTGTGGCACTGATACCACAAAAAGGCATAACGGACCGACAACCAAAACAAAAATGTGGGGCATTGCCTAATGTCGAACGTTTTGTGCTGATGCGTCGCACTTCAGATGCATGAAAAGGAATGCCCGGTGTCCACAAGCGATGGTTGGTATTCATTGCACGCCCGCGCGGGCGGTGACTCCTCAGCCAGTACCCGATGCCATGGCCCTCGTCTGCTCACTGAATACTAATGCCTCCTATTGTGCGACTGAAGCCAGATATTCAATTTTTCGGACTAATGAAAGTTTAAAAACCTTTGTTTTTCTAACTTTCGCCCGTTCCGACTAACCGGTACATTCATTGCCTGCTGGATTGCGTCATTGGCTGCGTAGGTCGGAGGGGACTGAGCCTACTTTATGACCTTATCGACGGTAATTGATGCTATTTTCATGTTATTTTGACACCCTCTGTGGTCTAGAGGTTCACCCACCGTTATCAGACCCAGATGTACTGGATTCGATCCCTAGGGGAGTACAAATTTGTTCTTACTTTGGTTGGTGGCAGGATTTGTATCAAGTCCGCTTAGTTGCTACCACCGTCTTTTTTACCTAAACCTGTCGCCATAACAACAATTCTAAATTGTTGTGCTCTGGCATTCTAGACGAAAAAGCCACTTTCTCAGTGTATTGGGGATTGGTTCCGGGTGAAGTGCGCTTACAACTTCGGCCTCATCATAACTTTACACCAGGTGAGATGAAGGTCAAGCGCTTCCAGGTCAAACAATATAAACTGATACTGTTATTACATTATAACAATGTTAGACAAACAGATTATTATCAGTTGCAGCGTTTTTAGTTTTTCTCTAATAAAAGCGATTAGCTCATGCGTGCTCTATTTGCACTGCGCCTGTTGATACATTGCTAAACCGATGGTGAAACACCGGCTGAACGGTGTTTATGAAATGCACTAGCGGTTGGTGGTAATAGTAATATGGTCGCGAGTTTCGCTGTGCTGCCGCCGCCGCCTCGGGCCGCCGGAGCAGCCGCTGCTGCACGCTCCGCTGGGTGCTTGCCGCCTGCGCCCCCGCCTCACCCCCGCGGTCCCTTGCGAAAAAATCATAATGCAATCGCCAGGACGGCTGGCGTGGAACGCTCGACTGCCACTCGGAGCACGCAACCAGTCCACATTCAAATGCGTTGATACTCACACGCCGTCCATCACGATGGATTGCTCGTGTCGGGAAACAGATTTCTCTTGAGGTACTTACGCATTGGTGCGGAAATTGTGTGCAAGTGACCGACCACAGATCGTTCGCGCGATCCAAGTTGCCATTGAATCTTTGTCTATTCAGTGATGTGAACTTGTCGATCGCTGCTCCAATGTAGATCTGTGACCGGCTGATAATTGTATCTTGGTGATCTACATAAAATGAAGTGTTATCAATGTTACCATTGTTGTATTATTGTTGTAATATCAATGTGTATTTCACCTAGTGCTTGTCCAAGTGAAGTCTTTCGCCATAGTTCCATTCTTCCATCAGCCTTCGATCGACATTGAACCAATTGTCTTTCGTAAACGCTGTGAAACACCTTGATGAACGTTAACGGACCTTTTTCGTTGAAACAATCGTCCATCAAATACAAATTAATTCTTTACGCGTCTCGATTGCGTCCGGTGACGGCTTTCGAAGTGTCCATGTTTTCAAAGAGTCTTTCCATCGCGAACGGTGGCCTGGATTGCTCGCTACTGGCTGGTAGTCGAGGTAAATAGCGCGCTATCTTCAAAGAGTTTCATTTTATTGACTTTGGATTGGCTAATTGCTGTTATCAGTGTTTTGGGCGATAAGCCTGTGATTCTAATGGAATTTTAAGTGTCAGTGCGCGACAATTAATAGTGCGATGAGGTGATTGGTGTTTATTCAGTGCGAGTGTGTTACGGAAGTGTTCTTATGCTCGTATCATGTGGGGCGCCACGGTCTCGAACCAGGGCCCAGGGCCTCAATATCATTATGTTCGACCTATGCCACCGACGACGGGCCCCGGTGGTCCAATACTTTCGGGGCCTAGCACGAGACATTTGCGACCTCAGTCCTCGTACTCTTTGCCTCATGGGAGTAACGGACCCGGGCGATGGGGCTGGTCAGGCAGCAACGTTTCCTCGTTCGATCGGAGGCAGTTAAAAGTTCCCCCGCAGCCTGCTCGGCCTGCTCCAATAAGGCCGTCACATGCCAAATACACTGCGACTAATGTGAGTTATGTTGTGTCGTATTTCTAGTCTAATGTTATGACCACCGTGCATTTCCTGGGATTACATGCAACGGTTTTATGTCCTGATGCAATGTAATACATATGATTCGATCTGATTGGTCGTTGTACGTAAATATACAGTTATTTCCTTGTGTATTGCAAATATGGATGTGCGTGTCTGCACCACACGACATTTGAAACATATTAGGTACTCGAAATAATCTACCTAGAATTTCCCTTGCCTGATGTTATGCTGATAATTATGTAGTTTTGACGATTTAAATAACTAAACGATGCTAATTATTTAATTACATAAAAAAAATGTTTGATTGGCAGATAATAGCATCTTAGATTAGATAACTTAGTAGTATCTTATGAACGGATAAGACAAAGAATCTAATCTAAAATCGGTATAATCTTACTATCATAATTAACTAGTTGGTTTCCAAAATTTGGTTATCAGAACGACAGAAAATCAGCAACCAGAATCTGTTTGTGTGTGGTCTTGCGCATATAGTAATCGTTGTAATATAAATATAGTCCTTATAGTAATCGGCCAAGTATGCAGACGGATACCGAGGATTCAGAACATCGCGTTTCTGAGTATTTTTTAAACTTTCGCGATTAAAACACATTGAGTCTGCCCGCGACCACGGCTGGTGCAACCGCGAAAAGTCGGGATAAATATAGGTAAAATATGCGATAAATACCCGTTTTTCGAATCAAAATAATCACGTTTCTTGTTTGAGTGCCCCCTCGATTTAATTTAATTGATTTGATTTGTTGTTATATCGGCAATAGAAATACAAATTTTGAGAAATTTTCTACGGTCTAACTATAACGGTTCATGATATACAGGCCAGCTAACAAATAGACGAACGGAGAGCAGAGGGTTAGTGCCCTCCCGTACCCTTAAAAGCAAGTGTATATCGATGATAATGATAAACCTATTTTTTTTTAAATGTACGACGGGTAAGCGCTTGGCCTTCATCTCACCTGGTAACAAGTTAAGATAAGGCTGAAGGTGGAGGCGCACTTCACCCGGAATCCTCAACAAATTGAGGAACTGACGACCTTACCTCTAAATGCCGGCACACAACAATTTTAGAATTGTTATTATGGCGACAGAATTAGGTAAGATGGTGGTAGCTAGCCAGGCAGACTCAAACAAAGTCCTACCACTAACCAATACCCATTCGTACAGTGTCGTCTGTTTAATAATAATTCCAACAAATTAACACTGAGAACTAGGGCACCGAAGGGCACTTAGCTTAGGCCCGTGTACTATGGTTATTCCCCGGTTTTTTTGAAAAAAGAAGAAGATGAAGAGGAGATTAAAAATCATTGAATAATTAAATAAAAATATTTTATTTCAGGCATCAAAAGTAACAAATCTTATTTAACTGTTTCAATATATACCGTAAAAATGGCATCATCATCATCACGTGCAGCCTGTCTCATCACACTGCTGGGCATAGGCCTCCCTTCGCTTGTCTATAATCTGCCATAAAACTAGCATAATATGTATAATAAATAAATAAATATTACAGGACATTAATTTCATGTAATATGTAAAATGGGAACTAGATTACGAATAAAACAGGTAGGTGCATAAATCCTTTTTTTTGTTTGTAAAAGCATACTTTTCATACAATACAACACCCAAACACAATATAAAAACGTAATTAGTAGTAGCGACGTGTGACGCAATCTTGGTGTCTCGTTGGGTGTTTAAGCCGTGTTTGGATCCTTTACTGGCTGTACGCAATGAAAAGTAGTGCTTGAAACCGAGGCTGTTCTCTTTATGGTCCTAGCAGCTACGTTGGCAAAGTTGACTGGACAGTTGCGGTAGTGTGCAGTCCGTCCTAACCGTACTGTACGTTATGAGTACGATGAGTCATTCAATTTGCGTCGGCGTGACATCAAACGCGATAATGCTACCGAAAACATCAAAGCTCTCTAAAGTCAATATGACTTACCCACCAAAGCCAATATGACTTACCCACCCAAATGTGAAATCTTGTGTGAAACTATTTCAGTGTCTATTCCCGACATTGCGTTTTATGTTGGTAACATTGTGACCTAAATCGATTCAAATTTATAGCACAACTTTTGGTATAAACCTTAAAAAAGTTTCTTCCAGTTGGTGTTAAATACAAAAGTTTTGATGAGTTTGCTTGGTGGCTTTGCCAATTTAATTAAGTTGAAGAGATTATTATTTCATTTAGCTATCTCGGTTTTACAAAAATATCATCAAAATATCAGATTATATATAAATATGTGTACCTACTTGGGTTTGGTTGGTGGTAGGACTTTGTTTCCGTCTGGCTAAGCTTTAAGGATTCTGGGGGTAGTGCGCTTCCTTCTTTAGCCGTATAATGACTTGAAACTAGATGAAGGCCAAGCGCTTCCCCGTCGTTCAATAAAAAAACACACAGTATGAGCTTATGTTTTGACGACGGTCTTGTGTGGAAAATTGGCCCACCAAGTCAATAAGCCTTTTTGTTCGTATAGCAGAGAGCCTTTCGCTTTATCATCCCCTATTCAATCTCTTTTATAGGTGGCATTTTCACAAAGTATACGTGAAAGCCGAAGCTTTTTGCCTTAAGGGTCTTTGTAGCAGGTTTTGAGCTTTATTGGATCCCATTATTAAAGCTGTAGTAATAAAAGATCCAACATGAAAATGTTCTAGAAATCTCTCTGTAATAGTTACTTTTCCTATACAAAAGAGTAAAAAAAAAAACTATATTATCCGGAAGATTACTCTAGAGTTACAGCTTAAGATGAAATGAGTCCTAAAAAGCACGATTTTCCTGTACGAAAAATCAGTTTTAGGGCGAAAAGACATTGTCATAAAAAAATTTTAAATATTTTTTTATGACAATCATAAGTTTAGTACTTTAGATAGTAAGTTATGGGAGTTGAAACACGATTGACTAAATTTGGCTCGATATGTGATCTGATGTTTCCTCTAAATCTTAATTTTTAGAGAGAGTTATTTAATATCTTTCAATGAAATTTAGTTTATGTGTGCCATAATAAATACTTATGACGATTGTGGTTTTATTTTATTATGAAATGTGTATATGTGAAATAGTATTATTTTGTCGCAAAAAATACATTTATCAATAACTTCCAGTGAAATTGCGGCAATCAATCGGCCATCCACGATCCCACTTCGCCTTAACCGTGTTCTCCTTAACAAACTACCTACCAGCGCTTGAGGTTTTACTAAGGCTAGGATTACCGTCTCAATATGCAGAGTGTCTCATTGGCAGTCAGGTCACGCGCCAGCATACCTCTGCCGCAACCCGGATTATCCGGACCACGTGCTGCACTCATCGCTCTGGTCCGAATAAACTATCATGCTTTCACTGCGAGCTGGATTTACGTGTTTGCTTTGGGCTCTCGTTAGTTTCGTTCATATTTTCTGTCTTAAGTTCTATGATAGATCACTCTTTTCCAGCATTACTAACATAGATGATAGGAATACTTTCCTGTCTGTAGATTTCAATGCTGGAGAATGTTTACAATCATATGATTTGCATTCCTTGTTGCTTGAAAGTCTATCTGCGATGATGATTTATCTATTGTGTCTTATTTTATCCCGTTACCTAGTAAAGAGCCACTACTGCCAAATGGTCAATGTCTTTTAAGTGCTATTGAGGCCCCAATGAGTATGGTTGGTTGGGCCTAGTAAATATTTACTTATTTATATAAGTAAATATTTATTCCTAAGAATAAAATTAAGAATAAAAATAAAGAATTAGAATTATTCCTAAGATGTAATGTTCACTCGTCGATGCCATAATTACCTGATATAAGTACTTCTTGTTTTCTAAATCCCTAATATGAATCATGATTTTAATGCGATACCACAATCAATCAAAAGGTACTTGTTCGCATTCCAAATACCCAACTATTATATTATCACAACTGGCAACTATTTACTTTTATTAAACATTTAATAGACCTTTTATGTATAAATTTGCTATATACTTCCGTAGACAAAGATGAAAAATATCTCCACGTTTGCCCGACGGCGTCGGCGACGCAACGTAATCGCATACCCGCGAGAAAATTTTATATCACGCTATGAATAATCAATCTTCGCTATGAACGAACATAATCACACATTCTCGAATGAAAAGGCGGCAAAGCAAAGTTTCACTCGTCTTGTTACTTGAAAAAAGAATAATGGCCATACCATTATTATTTTTTGTTAAAGAATATTTTGAATAGCACCAGGATTAGGAGGCGATGTATTTTCGTACTCTTTGCTGATACGGACGAGTATCTTATCATAAAAAAATATATATATCAAATTTATTACTCATGAGTGCTGATGACCTTACTTACATAAGTATATTTATTAAACTATCCGAATTACTTCAAGAACATAAACGAACTAACTTACTTAAAAAAAAAAGAAAAGAAAAAAATGTAGCTACTAAATATTCATAAAGAACTATAGTTTATAGATAGGTCACCCAGTCTTTCGTTGTCACCACCAGATGGTAACGTGGCCAGAGTGGTGATTAACTTCCTAAATTCCCTGGACAGAAAGTTAAAAATAAAACTGTCGTCCACTATAACGCGAAAATACTGTGAGGGTTTTCTGCTGGTTTAGTGGCTCAAGTTTGGATTTTAAGTTGATCAGGTAATCTGATCTGCTCTTAATACCAATGTTATTGTGTTTGAATACATGTGCTATGTTAGTAAAATATTAACCTGAAAACAGAAAAATATTTAGTAACAAATTCGCTAAATTAGTCTGAGAAAAAAAATATAATCAAGGATGCCTTAAACAAGTGTCTTGTTTAAGGCATCCTCAGGAAATATAGTCTAGCTGCTAAGCTGACGAGGCCACTCCGAGCGCTATTAATTTATTTTATTTATTAATTAAATTATTTATTTTATTTAAAATAACCAATTACACTAATTAAACATAACACCGAATAAGTATTCGCATTTAAGTACATATTCTTAATGTATTACTTACAAATAAAATTCTAAAATTTAAAATTAATGAATGACTAAAAAATTGATTATAATAAAATAAAACATTGAATATTGTAGTCATAGTATTATTATAGTATTGCCCTTTCATTTGTTATCGCAAAACCTCAGAGGCCTTAGTATGAGTTTCTGACAGCTAACGGAAACTATTTTCCTTTTCATATAGGGCGCTTATTTCCATACATTTGGTTAGCGGACATTGAATGGAACTACAGTTGCTTTACTATTCTAGTTTCAGTTAGCTGTCAGAAACTCATACTAAGGCCTCAGGCATGCCTGAAACATAATCTTCTTTCACTAATCGGCAAAGATATCACAGTCCGGATTCTGGTCAAGAAGTCTATTGAGAGCCCCTCTCTCAATAGACTTCTTGACCAGAATCCGGGTTCGAGTCCGGGTTCGAGGTAGTGGATATTTATACAGGCTATGCTGCAAGACAGCGCTCTTTCAAAAATACGTTTTTAAAAGAGCGCTGTCATGTTTCTTTTTCTAACGAACTATGATAGTGAGTCAGTATTCTTATGTTTGTTCACAGAAGGTCGACCCCGAGCTGATCTTCACGAAACAAGAGAAGATTGGCAAAGGCTCATTCGGGGAAGTGTTCAAGGGTGTCGACAACAGGACTCAGCAAGTGGTCGCTATCAAAATAATCGACTTAGAGGAGGCCGAAGATGAAATCGAGGACATTCAACAGGAAATTATGGTGCTGTCGCAATGTGACAGTCCATACGTCACTAAATATTACGGATCATACTTAAAGGTGAGTGCCAATGCCAACTAGTTCCATTTCTGGTACCAATAACTTTGAATCTTAATTGCGCCCACTTGATATATTGCTTACACCAGCGCTGATTAACATCGGGACGATGAAGACTCTTTGAAAGCGTTCAATACCGTTTGTAAGTACGATAACATGCTTAAGGCACAAAACTATTTTAGTTGAGTATCGCTTCGTCCGGCATCAATCATTGGTGAAAACAGTGTCTCATCTTATCTCACGAGGGGCCTTTTGTTAAAGACAAGGATCAAATGTAATGTACCCCATTACGCAGATCTGTGCGGTGCCGTAAAATATTCGCTCCGGGCGGGTCAGGGCGGGCCATTTGGAGTTATTCGACTGAATCAGCGCGTCCTATTTATTGACTTTATCATTTCCTACATAATTTGCTAGAGAAAACTGCTTGTTCGGGTTTGGTTTTATATACGTTTCGATGAACAAAAAATCGTGCCGTATTACTTACCTATAGCGTGGCTTTGTAATCTAGAGTTCAACAGCGCAGTGTGGTTCGTACAATCAGTGATTTACAGAGGTCATATTGTCGCATTGTTGTTGGCGCTCACTTACCAAGCGAAATAAAGCAGCGCAAGGTTTATTTTAACGTAATTTACTTATTTAAATTAGTTCAAGAAACTTGAGATGGCTGGATTGCCCTGCAGTAGTGCCCTTGTTTCTTTAGTAATAACATATTTCGTAATTGTATAGCTATCTGTTCGGGACATTGGATAATATCGTGACTGAGCGAAATAAGATTTCGCATTGTAATATGAATGCAATTTCGTTTAGTTCACATTGTGTGCGTTATTGAATTCGACACAAGACTAATTATGTTGCGTAATGCTATGCGTGGATACTTTGAATGTCACGAAATTGGTAATAGAAATCACCGAGGAGCATTCACCCGATCGCGCAATTCGTTTGCGTGGTTCGCCGCGATGTACTCGAAGCCCGTCACGAGCGCTTCGGGGTCAAACCGAGATCACGGCATTAATACCGGAACCGGTTGTTTTTATTAGAATCTTGTTTCACTCCCGATGGTCCCATTGAAATCATCGCACCTTTTCACGTATCTGTTGAACGGTGCAACTGGTTTCACGTGCAACCATCTCTTGCGGATTGCAAATCGATCCCGTTATGTGTTGCATGCGTTCCGCTTTTATGTTTTTCGTGAATCCCAACAAACTCATTTCGATAATTACGAAGTGTGTATACATAGTACATATAGCGACATTTTTGATCGCTTCTGTGGTCTAGTGGTTCGCTAACGGGTATCAGGCCCAGGGATGCCGGGTGAGATCCCAAGGGGAGTTTGAGCTTGATTTGGTTGGTGGTAGGTCACCATATCGACGCTGGAAATTTGAAATGTCGTAAGGGACAAACCTACGCTTTACAGGAGAGCAAAAAAATAAAATTTGTTCTTTTAAAACGTCACAACTTTGTCATTTTTTTTCCTATTATGACGCTTTCTAGACAGAATGTTTTAAAATTAATTGGTTTATAGCTAAATATAAGTTTAACCTCGTTAAACTCAATAGTTTAAAAGATGATGTCCCTTACACTTTGACATTTAGGAAGAGATGTCCCTTACACATGGATATTTTTGAAGAGGTGTCCATTACGACGTTAAAAAAATTGTTATAACCTTACCTAATGAAAATCATTTTGTCGTAACTACCCTAACCGCCTTGTTCATGCTAGCATTTTGTGTTGTAAAGTTAAGAAATGTATAGGAAAATGTAGTGATCGTAAACAATAATGACAGCATTTTTTTAGAAATAGTTTCGTTAATGAAGCCTAATACCGAAACCTAATTAGATTAAGGATGTAGATCAAGAAAAACAAATATTAATAGGTTAGTTGTACTTTTACTGACAAAATAATAACAATGAACACAATCAACAAATGAAACAGTTATTACCACTGAATTATTAATATTATTATTTTTAAATTAGCTGACGTTTCGAGATGAAAGTTGAGCTATACACGTGCAGGAGGCAAATCTCACGATTAAGGGATCTCAAAATCATCTTAAGACGTCAGCTAATTTGACGATGACAGGAACCTTAAAATAATTTTTCATTTAAATGCTTAACATCTTCCTAATAATCATAATCATCTTATAATTAATAGATCAATTTGGTTTTCACGGACTTTCGTGCACAAGGTCTGCCGGCAGGATTTCGCGCCACGCCAGTCTTAATGACATTATCCGTCGAGCTTTTACCAGTGTCGATGTGCCAGCCGTTCTTGAACCGAATGGTCTGTTACGTGATGATGGTAAGCGGCCCGACGGTATGACTCTTGTCCCATGGGAAATGGGTAGGCCTTTGGTGTGGGACGCTACCTGCGTCGACACCCTAGCGCCATCTTATCTGCCTGGGACATCAGTTAGGGCTGGTGCGGCGGCTGATTCGGCCGAGGATCACAAAAGGTGCAAATATAGTGGTCTCGACAGAGCTTACCTATTTGAGCCTTTTGGGGTGGAGACCTTGGGTCCGTGGGGAGCCGGTGCCCTCCGGGTTTTCAAAAATATTGCGGGGCTTTTGATTGAGGCGACAGGTGACCCAAGGGCTGGCTCTTATTTAGGCCAGCGAATTAGCATAGCTATTCAGCGTGGCAATGCAGCCAGTGGCTTGGGCACGCTTCCGTCTGGTACTGGTCTGGAACAGTTGAGTTACCTATAGGCCGTTTGTAACGGTCCTTAGGTAATCTGACTGATTCCTTTGTACATAGTTAGTTTAATTGTACTTTTTATTAAATAAATGTATTAGTCTTATAATCAATATTATCTATAGCCATATTTTCATAATTCACGCTCATCTTCCTCGTCTGTATCGTTTAATTCATCTGGCACCCCAGAATTATACGGAAGATTAAGGTATTCTGCGTGAAACCGTTTTGGTATTGTTCCATTGTCGCAAAAACTATTCAAATCTTTGTACTTTGCTGCAGAAATGGGTTGTGGATGTTTATATAAAGCTTTCAACTCAATTTCTTCAGTTCCATCCCGGTTTTGCGATGATGACTCCTCTATATTCACTTTGGACTTCCCCTTCCCCTTGCCCTTACCTTTTCCCTTTTTGTCCTTTGCTTTTCCATCTGTTGAAGATTTTTGATGTAGTTGAAACTTATGAGCTTCAGCTTCCTCTTTCATTGAATATTTAACAATCATTTCATTCGGACACTCCTTTTTAAAAGTAACAACAAGTAAGATTTTTTCATTTATCTTGAACAAAATGTCGTAATAGACATTAATTAATTAATACTGTTGCTACTTACGACAATATTTAAGAACATATGTTTTTGAACAAAATGTTGTAACGGATTCGTAATTTTGTGTATGCGTGTTACACCGTATGAAACAGACAGTTACTTAGATTTACGACGTTGCTAAAAGCTACATAAACAAAACTTGACCCATACGACTCAAAAATGTTACTACTACAAACTACAATTTCACTTACGACAAAACAATTTGACTTCATACTTCTTTATTTGAAGAGATATCAACATTTTAAATCTACAGATCGATAGAGGACAAAATTTCCAGTTGAATGGTATAAAAATGTCCCTTACGACATTTCAAATTTCCAGCGTCGATATCACATCACCTAAGCCTGTCGCCAATATAAAAATAGCCAGTTCCTCAGACTGTTGAAGATTCCGGGTGAAGTGGGCTTCAAAATTTGGCGTTATCATTACTTGGATCCCGGTGAGCTGAAGGACAAGCCCTTCCCCGACGTATAATGATAAAAATAAGATTCTAAAAGGCGACCATACCTTTGTTCCACTTATAATTTGCGGGCGCCTAAAAATAGTAGCCATGAATCAGAATCCTAGTACGATAGCACGAAATGTTGTAGCTATTAATCATGTCTTGTACTCATTTCCATTCTTTTCATATCAAACGATACGCGATGAGTAAGATGTTAGATCGTGGGTGTTACGGATTTCAAAACTATACGTACCAAATTCTGCCGACAGTATTACTAAACAAATTATAATCATCATCTGTAAGAAGATAAATTATAAACGAAGAAAGAAACGCTGAATAAAAAACTGATTCATATGTAATCATTTTTTTTAATTTATTTTTGTTGTACGACCGGGAAGCCCTTGGCTTTCATCTCACCTGGTTACAGTAAAGCCGAAGGATACTTACACTGAACTCTGCAAGTATCTTGGATCCTATTCTCCCTTTGCAAAAAAACAAGTAATCAACTAGCCCGAGTTTCTTGCCTTGCCCTTGTGTGTTGGTCGCGATTCCGAACAGTTGATAGATTTGTCGTTTCAAAATGTTCCTAAAAAATCTTTCCGAATAAATGGTTTTTGATTTTGGGTCTGCTGGCCTTTAGACAATGGTTGCAGTTTTTGAATAACAGCTGATGAATACCATCACGTTATTGAACATCAGCACCGATTTCCACCGAACACTATATAATTTCCAATACCAAGTAATAAAAATCTAGACTTATAGTTCTGAGCATACTGCTATTATAGAGCGGGCATGACATTTAATTCCAGCATATTGCACCCGTAAAAATAAACAATAATCCGATATGGACATTTGCAAGCGTTCATCCCGAGTCCCAAGCCTACAGCGCCGTCAAGTCGAGCAGAATGCTCGGCTTCCAGCCAGCAGGACAGGCAATAATGTCTGCTCGGTTATGATCAATATTAGCATTTTTATTGTTCCTCGACCGTCCCCTTTATTAATGTGCGCTATGGATGTATGCAGCCGGATATTCATGACATCTGATGGAACAGGTTATTCCAGTTTTCGTCATTTTAATTTTAACCGACCTCAAAAAATAGGAGGACTTTTATTTGTATATTCTACGCAAAGTATTCGTCAGTTGTGAACCGATTATAATGACTATTTTATAACAGATACGTATATGAATGTTGGAACTCCTCAACGGACAGCACCAAATAATTTGTATCTCCGCCAAATGATGACTGATTATACAATAAAATATGAAAAAGTCCTGTTTTATTAATCAGCAAGTAAACGCATGAAACTTGCAGTGTCACTCAACATTAATTTCAAGCTTTTCTATCCGAACAATACCCAGCATTACCAGGTATATCGAAATAAAAAGTGAAAATGAGGTAGGCAACTCAACGTTGCGTTCGTGATACGAAGCCATTTTGATGTGGCGCATTTCCCATTCGCGCATCGCGAAATGCGTGGAGCCTATTGCAATCTTGACATACTTTCAAACGCTGTTGTTATGCGTATCTTGCAAAATGCGATGCAACGAACGCGCTAATGTAGCCAAACCTACATCTACAACATCATATCGCTATCTTGAATCGCAACACCAGAAACTTTAAATAGGTACCTGCGTTTATGTTGAAACTTTTTCAGGTTTATGTTTTTCGCTTTCACGATTTGAGTTTGCATTTCAAACGGACCGCGGCAAAGTTGCAAAATTATGAATTGCGGTGTAACGTAAACACGCGTGTCAGGCATATGAGGTTTTGGACGCGAGGTTTTATGCTTCGAATTAAAAAGCGTGCGTGCGCTCTATTAGTAAAAAAATCTTGACGGTATTGTCTGGACAGTGTGCAGTAGTGCCTATAAGTGCCAGAAGTATAGTTTCGAGGCCAAGAGCTGACCCAAAACAAAAACAGGGTGTGTCGTAAACACGATAGAAGTCAACTTTTGTTTTACAGGTAATTTGAATCATTTTTACTCACAAATCTTCACTGTTTACTTTTCGTTACACAAAAAGGTTGCGGATCAGAATTTCAAAACGATCCCATAAAAAGTTTCACTTAAAAAAATATATGCACAAGAACATGTTTGTTATTTAAGAATCTAAACCATTTCTAGTTCATGTAACATGACCGTCATACTTGACTCAATCGTTACATCTTTAAATTATTTTAAAGATTGAGTCAAGTGAAAGTGTAAAAAACCAAATTAAAAATAGAAAAATTAAAAAGACCTAGGTACTAAAAACATATGCAAAGTATCCAACCAATGCCTACATGTGAAAATACTAAAAAATAATATATGTTTTTTTACACAACATTACGTCACCACTGACGTTTAACAGATATTATTTACTACAATAAATATTAACTGAAATGACTATCACCACGGGTGCAATGAATCTAGTACAACGGAGTAGCAGTTTACTTCGTTGAATATCTTATTAGGACGCCCGTCATCCCCATCATCGCTTCGCGGTGTAAACTACTACAATGACGTGAAAATACTGCTATGACTTTGCATTTATTTTGATTTTAAACGACTCTGTGGTCTAGTAGTTCGCCCACCGGTGTCAAATCCGGAGATTCTGTGTTCGATCCCCAGAATAGTACAATATTGTGCTTGGTTTGGTTGGTGCTAGGACTTTCTTCCATCTGGCTAGTCCTAGTACCTAAGTCTGTCGCCATAAGATTTCTCACTGAGCCAGTTCCTCACTGTTGAGGATTCCGTGTGAAGTGCGCTTTCAGCTTCGGCCTTATCATAACTGAAAACCAATACCAGTACAAAAAAAACATGTGCTTGGCATAACCCACCAACATTTGTATGATGAATATTGATGTTTGTTCTGTGTATCGGTGTTGTATTGTATGATAAGTAGGTATGTATTTACAAAAAAATGTATACAAGTTATATTTCAGTAATCTAGTTCCCATGTTACAAACTTTGCTTAGTTTGGTACTAGATGGCTCTGTGTTAAAATATTTTCCCGCGGGTTAAGTTCCTGCGGCCTCAGATGACTAAAGAGCCAAATTAAAGTCCTGTAATATTTCAATTATAATCGATAGCAAAAGAATTCGAAATTTGAAACAATAATACCGATGGCATTTTCAAACTGCCAACCGAAAAAGAAAACATCATAAAGGTTCGTGTGCTAACATAATGAAAATCAGTACTTTACAAACAATAATATTAAGAACAAAACTAAAATACATGTTAGAATAAAACTTAAAATATTTATATTATTTCCTTACGCACAATGGACCACTTAGGAGTCTAAGCTCGGAAACGGGAGTCTTTTTACATTTACGTAACTTGAAATATAATTTGGCCGATACATTTAAAAATTATGCCAAATGTTTATATGTTTTTAATTTGAAAGAGAAACACGTGCGTAACACGAAAGCCTGCTACGACACGCCCAACGTTCAATGTCATTGCCAATGAACATGACACAGGGCTTGGAAATAACTCCATTCAAGCTCACAGTGACTTTGTTTATTTTCAGCACGATAATCTGGTTCACTCAGACTGTTCAAAGGAAAGATTTTACAAAAGGTTTAAACCGCCTCTGGTCTAGTTGTTCAACCCACCGATTTGAGAACCAGAGGTTCCGGGTTTCATCTCCAGTGGGAGCAATATTTTGCTTGGTTTGGTTGGTGGTAGTATTTTGTTTAAGTTCTAGCTAGCTACCACCATCTTACCTAATTCTCGCCATAATAACAATTCTTAAAAAAAAATTTGTATTACGGCATTTAGAGGTAATATAGCCAGTTCCTCAGTTTCTTGAGGATTCCGGGTGAAGTGCGCCTCCACCTTCGGCCTTATCTCAACTTGTAACCAGGTGAGATTAAAGCCAAGTTATTCCCCGTCGTACAATAAAAAGGAAGGTTTTACAAAACACGTGTAATTGATGCAGTTATGTCTTCTTTCTATTCTATTTTATGTTTATTACATTACTTTGTCGTGTTATTCGAATGTTTCAGTTGAATACTAAATTATTTCTAATATTGCTGCGTAGAAAGTAGTAATAATAGCATCTTAGCGAGATGTGTCGTAATAGCTATCTGCGTTGTGGTAGTGCGGCATGTCTGTTTCATCTTACAACATCACGTCTCATAGAGTTACAATAAATATATGTATTAATACACAACAGTTATCAACGAACGTTTCTCATAGATATATAGTTGTTTATGGACTGCTTAGCCAATCGCTTCACTATGATAATGGTTTAATCGTAAAATGGCCACTAGAATACCAAAAGGCACTAATATTGTCATTGTGAAGCGATTGGCCTAGAGGTGAAGGACGCGAGTGACTCACGCGAGATTAAGTATATTTATGTGTATAAATAAAGCAGTTTTCGTTGTTTTATAAATCACAAGCTGACTAGCATCAAAACAAATTCTATAATGTTCATCTATCGTTTTAAGAAACTTGCTTCCCATAGATTTCATGTTTAGGTATGTTGTCTATTGCTTTCAATTCAAAAAAGGTTTGATAAACGTTGAGATTAACCGCATCTGTGGTCTAATGGTGTGCCCACGGGTATCAGATCCAGAGGTCCCGGGTTCAATCCCTAATGGGGCTCAAGGCTACCACCATCTTACCTATGTCTGACGCTATAGCAACATTTCTAATGCCGCGGCATTTAGAGTTAAGGTAGACGCACTTTCGGACTTATCTTATCTTGACATCTGGTGAGATTAAGGCGAAGCGCTTCCCCTTCGTAGAATATAAATGCAAAATCTTATTTTTACCCCGATTATTCGATTCTGCTTATATTTAGATTGATAGGTCGTTCAGGGCCGTGCTGAACCATAACAATAAAGTGCTTGTTGGATAGCCGTTAATACATTAGGGGCAAGGGCCACCTTGACCTTTGCTTAAATATTGCTCATGTCAAGGTGACAATTTTATTGACACGGTGTGGTGTAGTGTTCCATTCCATTGCTAAATTATCCCTCTGGATACGGCGCTAAATAGCCAATTGCCTGACCATTCGGCGTTATCTCACGTTTACTGCCACCCGAATCACTATTTGCTGTCTTGGCTATAATATCGCAATTCAAGAAGCCAGTTGCATTCGAAGGTCGTCGACACTAAAGGCCATGTGAAAGTCGAATGTTAGTTAAAAAGGTTCCCTAAGGCAGTTGTTTGGTTCTCTGAACGGTATGTTATCGCGTTCTTGTTTAGTTAGGCGTCCTTCAGTTTGACTGCAATGCGGTCCGCAGCCGGCTCGCGGGAGGTCGCCGGCAAGAGGGTCCGCTCTGAACTTGGAAGGTCAATTTCCAAAGTTTGCAATTCGCGATGTTGGGCGTTGTCGTTGTCTGAACTCGTCCGACACGATTGAACTCTGCTATTGAGTTACAGTGTGTTTGCAAGCACTTTTAATTTGTTTTTGACAATTTAATTTTAACCGCCTCTGTGGTCTGGTGGTTTGCCTACCAGTGTTAGATCTAGAAATCCCGGGTTCGATCGCCAGGGGGAGTACAATATTGTGCTTAATTTGGTTGGTGGTAGGACTTTGTTTAAGTCCGCCTGGCTAGCTACCATAATCTTACCTAATTACTCTGTCACCATAACAGCAATGATTAAATTGTTGTGTTCCGGCATTTAGAGGTAAGATAGCCAGTTCTTATGTTTGTTTAGGATTCCCGGTAAAGTACGCGGAATCTTCAGACTTACATATCTTAAAAATCTGGTGAGATGAAGGACAAGCCGTAGAATAATGTAACAAAAATATAGTTATTGGTAGGTTATATACCTAATATTCTACAGATACATGAAAAGTTAAGCATCATTAAAATAATCTGAAAGGAACCTGTTCTAAACAAGCAGTATTATTATATTTTTCCTCCAAAAGAGTGGATTTCAATAGGGTATTTTTCAACCGTCATCCGCCTGTCCCCATAGATTAATACCCATTACTGCCAAGGTTTGATATTATGCCATCGTCATCCCCGCTTCCGCTTTTTCCAAATTAAATTTTGATTTCCACTTCTTTTTGACGTGATAGACGGATAAACGGCGTTTTTAATCTGAGGCAAAATCAAATTGTTTGTGTCTTGACAACAAGAAGGATGTTTTTCTCGTCCCGCAAAATACGCTTCATAAATATGAATTTATAAAACTCTCGCGTCTCACCATAACGCGTAAAGCATTCCTTCTGTCATCCGTTTCTGGGGTAGAATATAAATGCAAAATCTTATTTTTACCCCGATTATTCGATTCTGCTTATATTTAGATTGATAGGTCGTTCAGGGCCGTGCTGAACCATAACAATAAAGTGCTTGTTGGATAGCCGTTAATACATTAGGGGCAAGGGCCACCTTGACCTTTGCTTAAATATTGCTCATGTCAAGGTGACAATTTTATTGACACGGTGTGGTGTAGTGTTCCATTCCATTGCTAAATTATCCCTCTGGATACGGCGCTAAATAGCCAATTGCCTGACCATTCGGCGTTATCTCACGTTTACTGCCACCCGAATCACTATTTGCTGTCTTGGCTATAATATCGCAATTCAAGAAGCCAGTTGCATTCGAAGGTCGTCGACACTAAAGGCCATGTGAAAGTCGAATGTTAGTTAAAAAGGTTCCCTAAGGCAGTTGTTTGGTTCTCTGTACGGTATGTTATCGCGTTCTTGTTTAGTTAGGCGTCCTTCAGTTTGACTGCAATGCGGTCCGCAGCCGGCTCGCGGGAGGTCGCCGGCAAGAGGGTCCGCTCTGAACTTGGAAGGTCAATTTCCAAAGTTTGCAATTCGCGATGTTGGGCGTTGTCGTTGTCTGAACTCGTCCGACACGATTGAACTCTGCTATTGAGTTACAGTGTGTTTGCAAGCACTTTTAATTTGTTTTTGACAATTTAATTTTAACCGCCTCTGTGGTCTGGTGGTTTGCCTACCAGTGTTAGATCTAGAAATCCCGGGTTCGATCGCCAGGGGGAGTACAATATTGTGCTTAATTTGGTTGGTGGTAGGACTTTGTTTAAGTCCGCCTGGCTAGCTACCATAATCTTACCTAATTACTCTGTCGCCATAACAGCAATGATTAAATTGTTGTGTTCCGGCATTTAGAGGTAAGATAGCCAGTTCTTATGTTTGTTTAGGATTCCCGGTAAAGTACGCGGAATCTTCAGACTTACATATCTTAAAAATCTGGTGAGATGAAGGACAAGCCGTAGAATAATGTAACAAAAATATAGTTATTGGTAGGTTATATACCTAATATTCTACAGATACATGAAAAGTTAAGCATCATTAAAATAATCTGAAAGGAACCTGTTCTAAACAAGCAGTATTATTATATTTTTCCTCCAAAAGAGTGGATTTCAATAGGGTATTTTTCAACCGTCATCCGCCTGTCCCCATAGATTAATACCCATTACTGCCAAGGTTTGATATTATGCCATCGTCATCCCCGCTTCCGCTTTTTCCAAATTAAATTTTGATTTCCACTTCTTTTTGACGTGATAGACGGATAAACGGCGTTTTTAATCTGAGGCAAAATCAAATTGTTTGTGTCTTGACAACAAGAAGGATGTTTTTCTCGTCCCGCAAAATACGCTTCATAAATATGAATTTATAAAACTCTCGCGTCTCACCATAACGCGTAAAGCATTCCTTCTGTCATCCGTTTCTGGGGTAGAATATAAATGCAAAATCTTATTTTTACCCCGATTATTCGATTCTGCTTATATTTAGATTGATAGGTCGTTCAGGGCCGTGCTGAACCATAACAATAAAGTGCTTGTTGGATAGCCGTTAATACATTAGGGGCAAGGGCCACCTTGACCTTTGCTTAAATATTGCTCATGTCAAGGTGACAATTTTATTGACACGGTGTGGTGTAGTGTTCCATTCCATTGCTAAATTATCCCTCTGGATACGGCGCTAAATAGCCAATTGCCTGACCATTCGGCGTTATCTCACGTTTACTGCCACCCGAATCACTATTTGCTGTCTTGGCTATAATATCGCAATTCAAGAAGCCAGTTGCATTCGAAGGTCGTCGACACTAAAGGCCATGTGAAAGTCGAATGTTAGTTAAAAAGGTTCCCTAAGGCAGTTGTTTGGTTCTCTGTACGGTATGTTATCGCGTTCTTGTTTAGTTAGGCGTCCTTCAGTTTGACTGCAATGCGGTCCGCAGCCGGCTCGCGGGAGGTCGCCGGCAAGAGGGTCCGCTCTGAACTTGGAAGGTCAATTTCCAAAGTTTGCAATTCGCGATGTTGGGCGTTGTCGTTGTCTGAACTCGTCCGACACGATTGAACTCTGCTATTGAGTTACAGTGTGTTTGCAAGCACTTTTAATTTGTTTTTGACAATTTAATTTTAACCGCCTCTGTGGTCTGGTGGTTTGCCTACCAGTGTTAGATCTAGAAATCCCGGGTTCGATCGCCAGGGGGAGTACAATATTGTGCTTAATTTGGTTGGTGGTAGGACTTTGTTTAAGTCCGCCTGGCTAGCTACCATAATCTTACCTAATTACTCTGTCACCATAACAGCAATGATTAAATTGTTGTGTTCCGGCATTTAGAGGTAAGATAGCCAGTTCTTATGTTTGTTTAGGATTCCCGGTAAAGTACGCGGAATCTTCAGACTTACATATCTTAAAAATCTGGTGAGATGAAGGACAAGCCGTAGAATAATGTAACAAAAATATAGTTATTGGTAGGTTATATACCTAATATTCTACAGATACATGAAAAGTTAAGCATCATTAAAATAATCTGAAAGGAACCTGTTCTAAACAAGCAGTATTATTATATTTTTCCTCCAAAAGAGTGGATTTCAATAGGGTATTTTTCAACCGTCATCCGCCTGTCCCCATAGATTAATACCCATTACTGCCAAGGTTTGATATTATGCCATCGTCATCCCCGCTTCCGCTTTTTCCAAATTAAATTTTGATTTCCACTTCTTTTTGACGTGATAGACGGATAAACGGCGTTTTTAATCTGAGGCAAAATCAAATTGTTTGTGTCTTGACAACAAGAAGGATGTTTTTCTCGTCCCGCAAAATACGCTTCATAAATATGAATTTATAAAACTCTCGCGTCTCACCATAACGCGTAAAGCATTCCTTCTGTCATCCGTTTCTGGGGTAGAATATAAATGCAAAATCTTATTTTTACCCCGATTATTCGATTCTGCTTATATTTAGATTGATAGGTCGTTCAGGGCCGTGCTGAACCATAACAATAAAGTGCTTGTTGGATAGCCGTTAATACATTAGGGGCAAGGGCCACCTTGACCTTTGCTTAAATATTGCTCATGTCAAGGTGACAATTTTATTGACACGGTGTGGTGTAGTGTTCCATTCCATTGCTAAATTATCCCTCTGGATACGGCGCTAAATAGCCAATTGCCTGACCATTCGGCGTTATCTCACGTTTACTGCCACCCGAATCACTATTTGCTGTCTTGGCTATAATATCGCAATTCAAGAAGCCAGTTGCATTCGAAGGTCGTCGACACTAAAGGCCATGTGAAAGTCGAATGTTAGTTAAAAAGGTTCCCTAAGGCAGTTGTTTGGTTCTCTGTACGGTATGTTATCGCGTTCTTGTTTAGTTAGGCGTCCTTCAGTTTGACTGCAATGCGGTCCGCAGCCGGCTCGCGGGAGGTCGCCGGCAAGAGGGTCCGCTCTGAACTTGGAAGGTCAATTTCCAAAGTTTGCAATTCGCGATGTTGGGCGTTGTCGTTGTCTGAACTCGTCCGACACGATTGAACTCTGCTATTGAGTTACAGTGTGTTTGCAAGCACTTTTAATTTGTTTTTGACAATTTAATTTTAACCGCCTCTGTGGTCTGGTGGTTTGCCTACCAGTGTTAGATCTAGAAATCCCGGGTTCGATCGCCAGGGGGAGTACAATATTGTGCTTAATTTGGTTGGTGGTAGGACTTTGTTTAAGTCCGCCTGGCTAGCTACCATAATCTTACCTAATTACTCTGTCGCCATAACAGCAATGATTAAATTGTTGTGTTCCGGCATTTAGAGGTAAGATAGCCAGTTCTTATGTTTGTTTAGGATTCCCGGTAAAGTACGCGGAATCTTCAGACTTACATATCTTAAAAATCTGGTGAGATGAAGGACAAGCCGTAGAATAATGTAACAAAAATATAGTTATTGGTAGGTTATATACCTAATATTCTACAGATACATGAAAAGTTAAGCATCATTAAAATAATCTGAAAGGAACCTGTTCTAAACAAGCAGTATTATTATATTTTTCCTCCAAAAGAGTGGATTTCAATAGGGTATTTTTCAACCGTCATCCGCCTGTCCCCATAGATTAATACCCATTACTGCCAAGGTTTGATATTATGCCATCGTCATCCCCGCTTCCGCTTTTTCCAAATTAAATTTTGATTTTCACTTCTTTTTGACGTGATAGACGGATAAACGGCGTTTTTAATCTGAGGCAAAATCAAATTGTTTGTGTCTTGACAACAAGAAGGATGTTTTTCTCGTCCCGCAAAATACGCTTCATAAATATGAATTTATAAAACTCTCGCGTCTCACCATAACGCGTAAAGCATTCCTTCTGTCATCCGTTTCTGGGGTTATCTCTTTGAATTATGAACCATTCAAATTAGGATTGATCATTAATTTGTTATGAAAATTGTGCGAGAACTTTTCTACTATTTGACAACTACTCGTTTAGTCTGATTAAATACAAATACAGATATTTATTCCCAAAAAAGTGTAACATTTCGTTAGGTTTACTATAATTGACCCCCGCACTAGGACTCTCCTGTGTCACGGAAGTCAGATAAAATACTGTTTACAAATCATAGGTTCACTATACAGGGCGAAGCATTTGGTATACAAATATTATGTTCAACGAAAATTACTTGAACATTTTTAATGAACAAGCGATATTAAATGAACTAATGAAACGATTGTTTAGTATCAACTAAATTTAAGTGGTGAAATAATGAGGTTGATAATTTTCGCAGTGGCAAGTGATTTCGATGGTGGAGAAGTGCTTTATTTATCAGGTTGTACTGGTTACTTCCTGAAACCTAGTATTCATCATAAAATTAGCCATTATCTTTATTATAATCGGCCGCCGAAATAACACGACCATTACGACAGTAGAATCCATGATAAGCTCTCATTCCGGTAAAGTGTACAGACCGTTACAATCTTTATTGTTGTGTCCTGATGGGGGTTCTAACGTAATAATCCTCATAAAGCCTTAGTTCAGGATGGACTCGCGCTATGAATGCTAACGACCAGGGCTGGTCCGGTTCAGAACTGTTTGCATGAAAGTGGAGAATTGAGATCGGAAAACAAAATGTGGTTTCGACTTACAACTATACAAACAAAAACTAAATAGCTCGCACTTCGCCCGGAATCCTCAACTGTCTGAGGAACTGGATATCTTACCTATTAATACCGGACCATAAAAAAAAATGGATGGAAGCTAGCCAGTATCATTTACGATAGGTCAGCTGTTGACCTCGAGGAAGAACCGACGACAGAGCGAGCCTTCTCAGAAAATGCCTAATATCTCGTTTTTGTAGATGTTGGGGTAGTACGCAAGTGGAAAAACAGGCAGCTGATTCAAAATTTTTGTAGTGTGCTTGTTTACTTTAATCATCAGACTTTAGTAATTGTTGAGCAGAGAACAAAGGTATAATTCACCCTGTACGTATACTTTGATCACTGGTAAAATTATATTTTATCTAAAACTTTACATACCGGTCACTGACTTGTTTGGTGTCAGAATGACTCATACTAGTCTATTTGAATTCCTATTCTTTGGTCTCGTCTAGACTCTAGACTAGAGTTTAACGTCTAGCCAGACAGACGAGAATAACTTAAACTAAGATGACGCCTGCTTAAACAAAGCGAATATAGTCGAAACCTTTTGCCAATTTTACATAATATAATAGTGGTTGCTTTGCCCCAATCAGCGACTCTGCTACCAAGAATGTAAGCGATATTCTTTATGTTGACGCCTCTAAAAGTTACTGAATTCCAGAATCATTCAACAGGTCCTTATATCATCTATTAGAATTAATTTTATCAAAAAGTAGTCACATACATATCCTATTCATACTCTTGTGCACAAAAAAAAGTTCGTTGCTGTGAAATGACTATATTTTAAGCCATCTTTTATCATTCTCAAGGTTTCGCCACAGGTATATCAAATTCCATCTTCTCTAACTGATGAGAGCTTGGCTTCCGCCGCCGTCTGCATT